>CANJKZ010000871.1:1040000-1627500 GCA_947471745.1 Closterium sp. Naga37s-1
TAGGAAGCCTTTTGTCTTCTTTTTTTCAAGGGTTCAGTTGTGCGGTTTCCACTATTTAGGTAGTGTAGAACAATTCCTCTTATGAATGTCTATTGTTTACCGAGTACACAAGTGTTGGAGGAATCACGTCTGGTTTCCACGCGCATAGTTCATTTCAGTATCTATAAGTTACACTTCCCTCCCAGCTATCCCTGGAACTGATTGCCTCACATATACAGCACATATCGTGTTTGGCATTAGCTGTTGTGTGACATTTTAAATAACGAGTTTTTTATGCAACAATTTGGTTACTGTACAATCGCGACCCCAGAGACATTCGTATACATACATAAGTTCTCCCATCAGCAAGGCAATAAAGGAGCAAAGAATAAGCACCAACGTGAGACAACTGCCTGTTCCTGCTGCTGGGGCAGCCTTTGCGGTGGTATTGGCAGGGGAAGCGAGCGCAGTGGCATTAGCAGGGGAAGTTACAGCATTGGTATAGGTGGGAGACTCGAGAGCAGCGGCAGGAGGGGAGCGGGAGGGTGCGGCGGGTTGGAGTGGTGCTGAGATGGCATCAAGTGCAATGGTTGAGAGAGATGCCTTGGTCCTGAGGTGGGTTGAGGGGTGGAGGGTAGGGACAGGGGGAAGGAGGTTGGTGATGGGGAAGAGGGAGAGGGTGTGGTTGAGTGGAGTCAAGTGGTGGTGTTCAGATTGCGTCAAGTGGAATGGTTGAGAGAGAAATCATTCCAGTCCAAAAGTGGATTGCTGGATGGGGTGGAGTGGAGCCATAGAGGGGAGGAGGGGTGGTGTGTTGGCTCTACAGTGTGGGGCGGAGTGGGGTGGAGTGGGGTGGAGTGCAACGATCTGCTCAGCACTCACCGGTCAGGGCAGCCATGAAGGACTGTGACAGGATTGTTGCTCCCATAGCTGATAACACACGGCTTTTTGGTGGGGATGTAGGGGTTGCGCCATCCTGGCCCACACACGTAGTGCGTGGTGAGGTGTAGGCGGCTGGGGTCGGTAGAGAGTGTGCCGTTGTCCATGGCCCCACACACCGTGTAGCATGCATGCATCTCTGGTTGCAGGGAGGGGATGGAAGGGAGGGAGGGAGCCGAGGGCAAGCGGAAAACGGTTTGGTGTGGCTGGGGTTTATAGTGAGTGTGCCATTGTCCATCGCCCCACACACCATGTAGCATGTATGCATCTCTGGTCCCCGGGGGAAGAGCAGGCATGGGGGTGAGCAGGCATAGGGGAAGGAGGAATCAGGAGGGAGGGGGGAGAAGGGTTGGGGCGGGTGGGATGCAGGGAGTGAGTGTGTGTGGCGTTATGAGGGAGTGTGTGTGTGGTGTTATGAGGGAGAGTGTGTGGCCTTATGAGGGAGAGTGTGTGTGGCGTTATGAGGGAGAGTGTGTGTGGCGTTATGAGGGAGAGTGTGAGTGGCGTTATGAGGGAGAGAGTGAGGTGTTATGAGGGAGAGAGTGAGGTGTTCGAGGATGCTGCCAGGGTGTGAGGTGTTAAGAGGGTGCAACCACCCACTACCCTTGCTCGTTGCTACCTCGGCCCTGCGTTGCTCGGGTTTTGAGGCGCCTCAATAGTGCACAAGGTGTGAGCGGAAGGGTTACCTCGGCCCTGCGTTGCGGGGTAGTAAACAAGGTATGCCACACACATCTCGTTCTCAGCTGCTGGCCCTCCCACCGTTACCTGCAGGGCCGGGCAGCAAGCGATACAGAGAGAACGAGATGTGTGTGGGAGGGCCAGCAAGCGACACAGAGAGCAGAAAACAAAGAGTGAGAAAGGGAGAGCAAGAAGGCAACTTCTGAGGCGCCTTCAACGTTGTTACCTAAGGTTTCTAGAAGTAAGTCTCAGGAGCCCAAGATGACTTTTGAGTTGACTCAAAAGTCACAAGGTTTCTAGAAGTAAGTCTCAAGAGCCCAAGATTGGTACCACGGAGCGAGAGGTGGAGTCCCACACGCAGGTGGTGCGGATCTCAATCCCTGGCAGCTACTCAACCATTCAAAAATTGCCAAAACATTGAGGCCTGGGCTTTAAGGTGGTGCATACATTGGAGCGAGAGGTGGAGTCCCACACGCAGGTGGTGCGGATCTCAATCCCTGGCAGCAGCTCAAACTCTGGTTGTACCGGCATGGTCTGTTGTGATGCATAGTCACTGGCACAGAGGAAGGTAAAAGAAGGAGGGGCAGCGGAGGGGGTAAGGGCTTGCGTCGACTCAAAGCTCGAACTCTGGTTGTACCGGCATGGTCTGCTGCGATGCATAGTCACTGCCACCCACACATGGTTTTAGGGAAGGGGAGAAAGGAGGTGGGGTCATGGGAAGAGGAGAAATCAGGGAGAGGGGAAAGTAGGGAGGGAGGGAGGAAGGTTAAAGTGAGGGAGAGTGGCAATGGGCTGATGACATGCGAAACGGAGAGCAGGGGGCGCAAAGGGGTGTTTGGGGGGAGGGGAGGGAGGGTAGATGGGATGAAGGCGGAAAAGCAGGAAGGTTGAAGGGCTGGTATGTTAGTCAAGACGGTTCGAGACGGTTGATGATTGGGTGAGGGAGGAAGGTTAAAGGAGGGCAAAGCTCACCAGTAGTCAATGCGGTTAATGGTTGTGACCGTTCTGCCCCCTCTTAGCACTTCCATGTACATCTGCAGAGAGATGGGAGGAAACCCGTACGGAGATGAGAATCACAGCAGGGAAGGATGAGATGGCACGAGACGAGGTGACTTTTTAGTCGACTCAAAACGAGGTAACTTTTGACTTTTGAGTCGACTCAAAACGAGGTGACTTTTGACTTTTGAGTCAACTCAAAACAAGGTGACTTTTGACTTTTGAGTCGACTCAAAAGTCATTTCCATGTACATCTGCAGAGAGATGGGAGGAAATCCGTAAGGAGATGGGGATCACAGCAGGGAAGGATGAGATGGCAAGAGACGGTGTGCGAGGGTTCCTCTAAGCGCTTCCTCTGTCAAGGCGTGATGTGAAGGCATGAAGTGAAGTGTCCCACTCACCTGATGCTTCATCACTTCACGTGCTGGCAGAGAGCCAACACAACAAGTTCACAAAAGTTTATGAAAATATATATAAAAAAGCACACACACACACACAGAAAACTGGAAGCTTGTCCAAGTGAGCACTATGTTTGAGGCGCCTAAAAAATCGCCTCATGACTCGCGGTTTTTAATTTGAGGCGCCTCAGAAAACTGGAAGCTTGTCCAATTGAGCATCCCATTGAAGTGCATTATGTGTGGCTATTACCGTTTTTACAGCAGAAATAAGCGCGAAGCGGTTAACTAAGCACGGTGCTTAAAGAATCCCACCTGGCGTCCAATGTTATGCTCGTGGAGGATCGACCCAATGATCTTCACACTCTCATTCTTGAACACGGCAGCAGTGCACTCGCCCGGGCAGGAATTCGAATGCGTCCACGAGGGCATGCCGGGCGGCATGCGGATGAGCCTGCTGTGGTCTACTAGGCCCGTCTTCATTATGTGCGCGTCTCTGAAACCCGCTGGCGATGCCGCCAGTTTTAGGTACACCCCTGAGCTGTCGACTATGTCGGTGTGGCCCTCGGGATTCGCGTAGTGCATCTGAGGGGTGGGCCAGGAAGGGGGGCAGGAAGAGGGGGTTAGGGAGGAGGGGAGGGGGAAGAGGGTTTTTGGTACACCCCGGAGCTGTCGACTATGTCGGTGCGACCCTCGGGATTCGCGTAGTGCATCTGAGAGGTGGGCAGGGAAGGGGGCGTCGGAAGAGGGGGTTAAGGAGGAGGGGGGAGGGGGCTTGAGGTACATCCCCCGTAGCTGTCGACTATGTCGGTGCGACCCTCGGGATTTGCATAGTGCACCTGAGGAATTGGCGTGGAGGGGAGGGGAGGGGAGGGGAGGGGAGGGGAGGGGAGGGGAGGGGAGGGGAGGGGAAGGAGTGTTGGGGCGATGGTGTTGATCTCGAGAGTATTGGTGTTTGTGTGGAGGGGAGGAGACAGAGGGAGAGGAGGAGAAGGGATTAACCAGAGACATCGGAGTAAATTGTGGAGTGACAGGAGTGGGGTGACATCGTTCAGCACCGCACTGGACTACATTGAACCCCATTGAACCACACCGAACCGCACTGGACGACACGAAACCACACTGTACCGCACGGAAATGCTTAGAACCGCACTGCACCCACCTCCAGCACGAACTTGGTGAAGTAGCCCGGGCCGATGGGGTAGCCGACGTTTGGAGGGGGGGGAAGGTGCTGGGGCGGCCTCCCCATGCCCACACTGCCACGAACGTGCTGCAGGGGGGCTGCAATAAACCGCACTGAACCGCACTGAACCACATGGGACTGCGCTAAATCGCACTGCACCCACCTCTAGCACGAATTCGGTGAAGTAGCCCAGGCCGATGGGATAGCCGATGTTGGGGGGGAAGGTGAAGGGGCGGTCTCCCCACGCCCACACAGCCACGAACGTGCTGCAAGGTGCCCTTCCCACACGGTCAAATATCATTCCTGCTGGCAGCAGGTTTGGGTATTCTTCTCTGTTGGGACGGGATGGGTGGGAATGTGTGAGGAGAGCTAAGAGGAGGTAGGAAGGTGTGAGAGGAAGTGAGGAGAGGTGAGAGTAGGTGAGGAGAGGTGGGAAGAGGTGAGTGAGGAGGTGAGATCAGGTGAAAGACACGTGCGTGTGTGCGTGGAGACTCACGATGAGCAGTCGTAGAGGAAGGCGTGGTGCAGGGATGAGACGTGGATGGTGTTGATTACCGGCCCCCACTCCACTGCATGTTCCTTGCTCTCCAAAGGCGCGTCTATCACCTGCCATGCAACACAATGCACGTGTGAATACAGTGAATGTGTGGCAATGCTTGTGACATCTTGAGTTGCATCGATTACCGGCCCCCTCTCCACCGCGTGTTGCTTGCTCTCCAAAGGGGCGTCTATCACCTGCCGTGCGACACAAGGAGCATGTGAGGAGCAAGCGTCTCAAGAGAACATGTGAATGGGCTGCGCTCGTTGAAGGGACATTGCCGCCCATATATGTGCGCTACACATGAATGGGCGGCGCCAATAATGACCGCAGCGCCACGCATTCGACACGAGCATGTGACCTGTGTCGAAGGTTTCTCAGACATACACACGCACAGCAGCTACAAACACTAGCACAGCAGCATGAATGTTTCCCGGTCGTGCTCTACCATGCAGCAATAGGAGGAGCTGTCAGTGGGCACGGGATAGACCGTGAAAGTGAAAATATGCACGCTTGCTCCACTATAGAGGGATCGCCTTCGAGCATTCTCAAAAACGTGTACCGTACCATGCAACGGTAGGAGGAGCTGTCAGTGGGCACGGGATAATCCTTCACAGTGAATGTAAGAACGCGCACCTTAGCCTCCTCCTCCCCCACTGCTTGCTTCTTTATGGCCAAACGCCCGGACCCTCGAATCGATCTATACACAGCAGCCGCAGAAGCGGTTGAGGGCGGTTCTGAGGGTTTGAGAATTGAGGGGCCGGAGGTAGGAGCAAGAACGAGAGTGGTACCCCCCTGCGTGGAGCCATGATAGCTGACGACATCCGTGGGGCCTGTCGCCCAGATAACGTTGTGAAGCTTCCCGAAAACTATTGGGCGGTCGTTGCAGTTGCCTGTGTCAAGGTTGCGCCACACATTTACGGTGGTCCAAGTGTCGCCCGTGGATTGGTTCTGCGGAGAGTCACTCTACAACGGTAAAGAGCTAGATTACGGGGTTGGCACGAACTACTAGGAGTGATCATAGCTTTGCTTAGTTCGTTAGTGCTTATGCATATACGGGAGAAATTGGCAAGAGTTTCCACTAGGCAAAGTCGAAATTACAGGATGACTGAACAAGCAATGACAGAATGACTACATCAGGCACCTAGCAACCCTGCAGCTAGCCTGGTCGACCGCCAGCACAGCTCGGTCGACCGCCTACCAGCGTTGCGTAGAGGAGCCGCGCCAGCACTGCAGAAGGGCGACCTGCCAACAGAGCAGGTCGATGGCGTACCAACGCTGCAACAGAGTGGCTGTCCAGCGTTGCCCCGTAGAACATAGCAGTGCGCACACTCGCAGGTGCGCGCAGACGATTGGCCCGATTTGCCTCGTTGGGCATCCGTCGGCTGTTGTTTGCGCCTGACGAGCCACATCGACATCGGGATATCAGCCCGAAGTCGCCTGCGCCATTGCGACCTTCACGACGTTCGCGTGCCTCCGTAGAACTCGTCGAGCAGGTTACCCGGTCGACCTGGTCGACCCCCATGTGCTCTGGTCGACCCCCAGGTGCCTCCGGTCGACCACCAGGTCCCTCTGGTCGACCACCAGGTGCCCCTGGTCGACCACAGCTCCTGTCGAGCTACCCCCCTGGTCGACGGACCCCTTCCGTCGACCATAATAGTCAGCGGTTGTCGCCGAGCTCCCCTCGTCGACCGCTGCTCACTTGTCAGGTCGACGGACTGCTCCATCGACCTCCCAGTCGAAATGCAGGTCAACGGAGACCTCCCGGTCGAGCTGTAGGTCGATGGAGACCTCCCGGTCGAGCTGGAGGTTGACGGAGACCTCCCGGTCGAGCTGCAGGCCGCCGGAGACCTCCCGGTCGAGCTGCAGGTCGACGGACTGCTCCGTCGACCTCCCGGTCGAACTGCCCCTCCTGGTCGACGGCCCACCCGTCGCCCAGACCAGTCAGTTGCAGCTGTCGAGCTGCCTGGTCGACAGCAACACCACGGCGGTCCCCGGCAGCTCGACGAAGCCTGTCGAGCAGCTCTCCCACTGTGAATGGTCGGCTGCTACTCCCGTACACCCGACCAAGTCGTCGGCGTTGCCCAAGCGAGGGCGGGGCCAACACTCCACTCCCGTTAACAAGTTCGTGGTTTGACTGCCGCCCAGCACGTGCCAGTCCTGCTTGTCGTCTAGTGTGGGTTCGGTGCTGGTGTTGAAGGTGAAGCAGTCCGTTGCATACGCGCGGCCCTCTTTTTCCGCTACCCACGCCACGAGCACGTCGGGATAAAAAAATTGGATTGACACAATGAGCAAGTTTTGCAAAAGAAAGAAGAGAGAGAGAGAGAGAGAGAGAGAGAGAGAGAGAGAGAGAGAGAGAGAGAGAGAGAGAGAGAGAGAGAGAGAGAGAGAGAGAGAGAGAGAGAGATCGAGCCCCCGTCCGACCACTAGGGTCGGACAGCGGGGGGAGGGGAGGGGAGTAGGTGATGGTTGATAGGTCTGCTTGTTTGCCTAGTTTGCATGTGTCTGCTTCAAACCTTTGTACCACCCTTCAGCTAATACACGGGCCATTAGAGAGAGAGAGAGAGAGAGAGAGAGAGAGAGAGAGAGAGAGAGAGAGAGAGAGAGAGAGAGAGAGAGAGAGAGAAGATCTTCTTTCGTGATGAATCAATCCGTGGCGTACAAACGACCCTCGTTCTCCGCCACCCACGCCACTAGCACGTATGGATTGAGATTTTGGATTGATGTCCCGGAAAAGAGGGGGATAGAGAGGGAGAGCGAGGGAGAGAGGAAGAGACGGAGGGAGCGGGAGAGAGAGAGAGAGAGAGAGAGGGACTACCTCTCGGAGAGGGAGGGAGAGAGAGAGAGAGAGAGAGAGAGAGAGAGAGAGAGAGGAGGAGGAGGAGGAGGAGGAGGAGGAGGAGGAGGAGGAGGAGGAGGAGGAGGAGGGGGGGGGGGTTTGGGGGGGGGGAGGGTGGGGAGGGGGGGAATAGACAAAGAGAGGAAACAAACTGAAACCATAGAAAAGGGATGAAATTTATATGAACATGACCTCCATTTTGTTTAGGACAAGAAAACAGAGAACCTGTGAGGACCCACAACAAAATATTTAGTAGTGTGAGAATTATATTTTCTAGTAGTGGCAAATGAACAGGGCCCATCATGCAATTTGTTACTTATGGGAGTCATGATCCTTGCAACCCCAGAACCAACTACAAATCGGACAACAAACCACTGTCCCCTGCGGCACTTCAACTGTACCAGCAGCAACTGGGTTGCCTGCTGTTCGCATCTGTCACCTGCCGACTCGACATTTCGTACATTGCCAGCCAACGGGCACAGTATTCACGCAAACCAGTAGCTGAGAACCAACTGGACCTGGAGCGCGCCCTGCAGTACTTCATCTCCACACCTCACATCTGGCTCTCGTACTCCACGCTGACGACGACCTCCTTCAACCTCAACGGCTACGTGGACGCAGACCTTGCAGCTGATCCTGTGAATCGACGGTCCCGAACCTGCTTCGTCTTTCGCCTAGAACCAACAGGGCCAATCTCCTGGAACTCACAGAAACAGGAGCTGGTTGCCCTGTCATCGGCTGAAGCAGAATACATCGCTGCGACAGCAGCAGTTCGCGAAGGCCTGTACCTGCAGGAGCTGCTACAGGAGGCGAAAATTCCAACTTTGCCCACCTTTCGCCTTCACTACGACAACCAGAGTGCCATCAGAATCGCGAACAAGCCAGGTTTCGTGAACCGCACAAAGCACATCGCGCTTCGGTACTTTTTCGTCAAGGACGAAATTGACCAGGGGAAAGTTGACCTCGCGTGCTGCCCAGCCACCGAGATGGCAGCAGACTTCCTCACCAAACGACTGCCATGACAGCAGTACAAGCACTGCTCGGATCTCACCAGAGTAGTCAAGCGAGTCAGCTCCTCCCGCGTCCAGGAATGAAGGGGGGTGTTACGATATGAAGTTGTATGAGAAGGCATTCCTGTATGCTACAGAAGCCGACTCTACCGAGTACAAAGTCGAGGAGTCAGAAGAGTCGAAGCGACGCAGAAATTGTCTGACCAAGACCAATGCAGGCAGAAACATTTGAAATGAAAAGAGCGGGAACGGGTTTGAAACGGGTTCCCGCGCCGCACGGTTTTTGAACTCACTGCAATAAGGGAATGTATCCCTTAGAGTACATGGCTAGTCTAGGTCTTTTCGTATTCCCTTGTATTCTTATATAAACACGATGTATGCATGCTTTCGTCAATCTCAGTCATTTGCATTAACTCTGACCTGAGTTCACTACTTCCGCTGCAACACCACTCTGCGATCAACCCTGAGCGATCCTTCGCTAAGTCCCATTTGGGATTGTAACAAGGGTCACCTCTGGGTCAGCACATTTTAGGGATGGAAGTGACTCTATCAAAGTCCGCCTGGAACGAGCAGGAATCGCACCCGACCCGACCGTATGAATCCCGCACCTGAGCCCGCCATGGAGCTTATCTAGGAGATTCCTATAGCAAGTCATCCCGTTGTGTTAGCTCGAACCGCCAATCGGATGGTCGCGTCGCTGTCGTTGACGGTCCAAAAGAGCTCGAAGCGCGGATCTAGCAACGCCACGTTGGAGTAGGAGGAGAGCGATTCTGGAAGTGAAATGGCGGCAGCGCCGCTGCCGCCGCCGCCGCCGCCGACATCCGCAAATTCCGCGACGGCGGTGGAACGTTGTGTGAATTGGTCGCTGGAAATGAGAGCCGTGGCACGGAGGAAAATACACGTGGGGACTGCACGACGCTGAATTCGGAAATCAAGCGCCATAATCTTGTTCGAAACTTCTCAGACAAGAACCTTTGGCCCTTTTTTCTGGCCAGTTTCCTTTTCCTCGATGTCACCCGACAACTGAGCCGTAGATGGCTGCCAGTGGAAAATTCAACGGTGCAGGGTTCGACCAGACACTACTTCGGCCCTGTTCGACAGGCTAACACCGACGGCCGCGGAATCCTCGCAGCTCTTTCCTTTTCACAGTTTTTCCCACGGTCAACCCGTAAAATAGGCAAATGGGGCTTTAGCCCCCGCTAACCTGTTCGCAGAGTGTTAGCATGTCGAACGCACCCGATAATTAACCCCTTCGCCCTCCTAGAAAGAACCGCGAGCCTTCCCGCACGGGCAAAGGTTTAGCCCTCGCCTAGCCTAACCCTCGCCCCCCAAAAGTGGGGTCAAAGGGCTCGTCAAGTGTTTGCAGAGGGAGGGACACCCACTCTGTGGACCCAAAAAAAACCCAAGTGAACCTCCCATTCGAAAACCTCCCTTATCGATTTGTGGGGATGGCCTATTTGTTTCCAGCGTTGTTACCCAGACCCCTTTGGCAAGTGGCCCAAAATTTTCTACACAGCCCGCGATGACCCAAATTGAAGGGGGCGAGCAGCTTCGCCTTGTGGGCCACTGTCCTTCCGATCTCCAGATGCGAGGCTTCCGATTGTGATGGGCAGTCGACCAGCTCAGGGAAGTTGCGCTGAACCCTCCCCTTAACACTAGTCTAACACTCGCCTTTTGCAAAGTGTTAGCCTGTCGAACAGGGCCTTCTAATGGACGGATCGGAGTTGAAATTTTCAAACTCGTTGCGGGCAAAGTCAAAGCCCACCAATCTTCAGTTTTGGCTGTCTGGACAGCAAAGATGCCAGAGAGTGACGGCTTAAAGCCCAAGGTCAGCATGGTTTTTGCCAAAACTACTGAAGGGCTTTGAGTGTGTTGGCGAAATGGAAAAAGGTTCACTTAGGGAAGATGGGCGTGGCGAACGCGAAATGAGCAACGAGGAGATTGTGTAGTCGTCACTCAACATCAGTTGGAGCGTGCGACAAACCAACCCAACCGAATGAGGAGAAACCACGGAGTGTGGAAGCCCAACCTCACTACTTCGGCCTAGAAACAATATACGAGGAAAAAACATATCGACAGCGCATCAAAGAGTAGAATACATAGCCGCTCTACAAGTCTAGCCTCCCCTTCCTCATCGAGCTCTTCCCCTCGTCGCGCTTCCCATTGCCTCGCCTCCCGTCGTCGCGCCTCACCTCGCCGCGCCTCCTGTCCCATCGTCATGCCGACCCTCAGTTCCTGGGAGCCTCCGTTAGTCGCGCCGCCGCTCGCCCCGCCGCGTCTCCGCTAGCCTCGCCGCACCTCCGCAAGCCTCGCCGCTCCTCCGCAAGCCTCGCCGCTCCTCCGCTCGCCTCGCCGCGCCTCCGCTCGCCTCGCAGCGCCTCTGCTCGCGGCGCCGCGCCTCCGATCGCCTCGCCGCGTCTCCGCTAGCCTCGCCGCGCCTCCGCTAGCCTCGTCGTGCCTCCGCTAGCCTCGCCCCGCCTCCGATTGCCTCGCCGCGCCTCCGCTCGCCTCGCAGCGCCTCCGCTCGCCTCGCCGCGCCTCCGCTCGCCTCGCCGCGCCTCCGCTCGCCTCGCCGCGCCTCGCTCACCTCGCCGCGCATCCCCTGCCATCAGTGCGCCAGCACCCTCGTCGCGCTGCCCCTCCTCACGCCTCCAATCCCGCTGCCCTTCTCCCACCTGCCCATACCTTGCCCTCGCTTCCCTGCACTTTCATTCCCACGTGTTACCTTCCCCTTATTTTTGCCTATGCTTCCCCTCATTCCCTTCCCCTCATTTCCCCCTCTCCTTCCCCTCCCCTTCTTCCCCTCATTTCTCCGCCTGCTTCCCCTCATTCTTCCCTCTGCTTCCCCTCATTTACTCCCCTGCTTCCTCTCGTTTTCCCCTCTGCTTCCCCTATTTCCCCCCTGATTTCCCTAATTTTTACCCTCCTGCTTCCCCTCGTTTCCTGCTCTACTTCCCTTCATTCATCCCTTTGCTTCCCTTTCTCCTCGTTCCCCTCATTTACCCCGCTGCTTCCCCTCGTTTCCCCGTCTACTCTCATTGTTTCCCCCTCTGCTTCCCCTAATTCCCCCCCTCCTTCCCCTCATTTCCCCCCCTCCTTCCCCTCATTTTTTCCCCCTCCTTCCCCTCATTTCCAGTTCTGCCTTTCCTCATTATCCCTCCTGCTTCCCCTCCACCCTGCTTCTCCTCATTTACTCCCCTGCTTCCCCTCATTTCCCTCCCTGCTTCACCCCATTTTTCTCCCTGCTTTCCATGTTTGTACCCTCCTGCTTCCCCTGATTCCCCCCCTTGATTCCTCTCATTTCCCCCCTTGCTTCCCCTCATTTCCCTCCCTGCTTCGCCTCATTTCCCTCCCTGCTTTCCCTGTTTTCACCTGCTTCCCCTCATTCCCCCCCCTGCTTCTCCTCATTTCCCCCTCTGCTTCCCAGGATTTCCCCCTCTGTTTCACCTCGTTTCCCTCCCTGGTTCCCCTCGTTTCCCCCTCTTCCTCCCCTTGTTACAACTTTCTATCTCTCGCTTTCCCTCTCCCGCTCTTCCCTATCTCCCCTCTTCCCTATCTCCCCTCTTCCCTATCTCCCCTCTTCCCTATCCTCCCTCTTCCCTATGCTCCCTCTTCCTACGGTATTTTCTTCTTTCCCTCTCACTCTCTTCCTGTCTCCTCCTTCCCTTTCCTCCCCTCTTCCTATCCCCTTTCCTCCCCTCTTCCTATCCCCTTTCCCATCGTCTTATCTCCCCCTTTCTCTTCCCCCCTGCTTCTCTCTTCTCTTCACCCTCTTCCCTGTCTCCCCTATCTCCACTCTTCTAATCTCTATCTGTTTGACTTTTTTCTTGTTCCCCCTCCCAATCCCTTGTATTCTCTCCCTCCCCCTGGCTATTGCAGTAACTACACTGAAGATTTTTCTGGTACTTCAACTCACCTCAACCCATCATCCCATCCCATGCTCGTAGAGTTACAGTTCCTGTGTTTTTTCAAGGCCTTGAGAAAGGTTCAGTCGTATATGTATTGCTTCCCTTGACCCTTGCCTACAATCAAAAGTATTAGAACATGCGTACATGCCTATGCATCTTAGAATAATATCTTGCACTGCAGAAACAAAAGTACCGTACATAGTGTGCCTTTGGGATGCATATCTCCAACAGTAATACAGTACGATGCGCGCATACAACAGACACGTAACAGGTGGTGTTACGGTGTAAAGCATCGACTAGCTGCGCCTCAGCTAGCAATTGTTGCTCCTTTGCTTCACCACTGAAAAATAGGGGAATGGAGAAGGCAGAAAGAATTGTGTGAAGGAACATGGGGGAGGTGGTGTGAGGTGCAAGGGACCAACGGCAACAGCAACGGCACATGATGAAAGCGTGTACGGGGAGACAGTGATGGGTCCACATGCATGGGAACTAGAGCGTGGTAGGTGAGTTGTGAGGGGGAAGGGGAAGGCATGAAAAGGAAGGAAAGGGTTGAGAAGGGATGGGGAAAGGAAGCGCAGGGCAGGGAGGGAAAGGCAGGGATAGGGAGGGCAGGGCAGGTGGGAACATGGCAGAGGGGGGGGGGGAAGGAGGGCTGAGGGTGGTGGGAAGGATTGTGAGAGTGCGGGAGGAAGGAGAGAGATAGTGCGGGTGTGAGGAGAGAGAGAGAGAGTGCGGGAGGAGGGAGAGAGAGGGTGGGAAGAATGAGAGATGGCGGCAGAACGGAATGGGAGAGGGTGGGCGGAACAGAATGAATAGGAAGGACACCTGGGCAGAGATTATGGGGGGGAGCAGGGAAGGGGATGGGGGGAAGCAGGGAAGGGGATGGGGGGAAGCAGGGAAGGGGATGGGGGGAAGCAGGGAACGGGATGGGGGGAAGCAGGGAAGGGGATGGGGGGAAGCAGGGAGGGGGATGCGGGGGAAGCAAGGAAGGGGATGGGGGGGAGCATGGAAGGGGATGGGGGGAAGTAGGGAGGGGGATGGGGGGGAAGCAGGGAAGGGGATGGGGGGGAACAGGGAAGGGGATGGGGGGAAGCAGGGAGGGGTATGGGGGGAAGCAGAGAGGGGGATGGGGGGAAGCAGGGAGGGGTATGGGGGGAAGCAGGGAGGGGGATGGGGGGAAGCAGGGACGGAGATGGGGGGAAGAAGGGAAGGAGATGGGGGGAAGCAGGGAAGGGGATGGGGGGAAGCAGGGCTGGGGATACGGGGAAAGAATGAAGAGGATGGGGGGAAGCAGGGCAGGGGATGGGGGGAAGCAGGGAAGGGGTATAAGTTGGGGGAAGGAAGGCGATTATTGGAGGGAGGGAAAAGAGGGAGTAGGGAGAGAAAAGGGAGGGTGACAAGTGTGCGAGATGGGAAGGGAGACGGGAGGGAAGGCGAGGGCGACGGGGAGTGGATGGCAGGGCGACGGGGAAAGCGAGGGCGACGGGAAGGGAGGGCGACGGGAAGGGAGGGCGACGGGAAGGGAGGGCGACGGGAAGGGAGGGCGACGGGAACAAGGGTGGGCGACGGACGGAAGGCAGGGCGACGAGGGGGAAAGAAGGGCGACGGGCGGAAGGGAGAGCGACGGCGGAAGGGAGAGCAACCGTCGGAAGGGATATACTTGACCCTCGACCGTGCGACCGTCTAGATGCGCAACCCGGGTTAGACGCCGGGGGGGTGGATGGAATTGTGACGTGCAGGCACGTGTTGGCGTCGCGCGAGTAACTATATCCGGTTGGGTGCGCACTGCACACGCATGTGAGCTCTCTAGTTATTGTATAAATGGGACATCTCCGACTGGTTTTATGATTGGCTGTTCGTATTTGTCACCAAATAGGCTGCTGTACTGATACAGCTGCTACGGAGAAAAGGAGTGATGCGGAGAAAGTTTGGGCGTGAAAAACGGGTGAACTAAGTAAACGTAGGCTGTCAATATGCCTGCCATTTAGTACAACATGGTTTTCAAGTTTACTGAAAGTGAACAGTGCTCCATTGCCCTCCGACCCTTTACTCGGTATGACTGGTTTTGTCGCCGGCCAATCATGGAACAACGTCGCAAAACCTCCCCTCTGGATCGCGACGGATATCCTCCACTTCGGGTGGTAACATGGTTTTTTGCGAATTCATATTCAGGAGTCTTGAACTTGAAAATTGCCATGTAGAACTCGGGCTTTAAGGGCATGTTCCTAAGAGACTGATAAACAGAAAAATGCCATAGTGTCCGTCTCGAAAAAATGTATGTCCAAGCCAAGACCCGGGTGATTTTGGAGTAGTCGTGAGTTTTGGTAACATGCATATTTTGGATTCATGCGTTCTTTGCCCGTGATTCGTCACCTCGTTGACTGGAAGCCGTCTGTCGCACGTATGCGTTCATCTACGGTTCATGTTCGAGTCGTTTTTGTTGTGCGGCTCAGATTGCATTACCCACACCATTGAGGATTGCCCTGCCCACCATCGTGCACACGATGCTGTCAGAGTGGGGGACGGCCCCACTACGGACATGACGCCTGATTTCGGCTTGCGATAATTCGCCGAGATCGCCTGACGGTCTCATAACGCTATGATTTTGTCTCACCGCCAAACTTGTAAGACGAGGATAGATGAACGTGTGAGCGAAACGTGTAAGCAACAAAATCATTCGAAGCGCCAGGATGAGAAGTAGTGGGAAACCCAACAAATTACAATGCGACACGGTTGTGATGCGAGTCAAAGGCCCTCAATGTTCGTTATGAGTACAATAAAAACTACGGAAACCAGCTTACAGGTTGTATGTGATGCTGAAAATCAGTTACCCACATATATTTCTGAACACCACATGCACTATCACTGTGCATAATTCAGAGACACTGATAAAATGGCTGGGAGATATGTCACACCCTGAACGCGTTCTACATCTCACATCACTCTATAAAGCAACCTACGAAGTGCAATAAAACAATGTAAAGGTACCATGTAAGTCAGCAGGAACCATTAGAAAGCGAAGGGGGCAATGAAGGAGCAAAGCATAAGCGTCAAAGTTATATAACTACCAGTTGCTGCTGCTGGGGCAGCCTTTGCATTGGTCTTGGAGGGGGGAGCAACAGCAGTGGCATTGGCGGCGGAAGCAAGAGCATTGGTATTGGTGGGGGATAGATCTCCATTGGTGTTTGCAGTGGAAGCAGCATTATTGGCAAGGGAAGAAGGGGAGAGAGTGCTGCCTGGTTGGAGCAGTGTTGAGATGTCATCGACTGGAATGGTCGACAGCGAAATTCTGGTCCTGCAGTAGGTTGCGGGTGGTGTGGGGTGGAGGGAGGTGGAGGGGGAGTGGGAAGGGGCGATCTTGAGTCAATGAAAAATCGATTGAGAGAGAAGTCCCAACGAAGGAGGGCCTGCACGTCCCCTCTCGATCTTGAGTCAACGAAGTCTTGGACGTGCAGTGCGTTACAGGGTGGAGTGGAGGGATAGGGGGAAGGAGGGAAAAGGAGGGGGGAAAAGGGAACGAAGGGGAAGAGGGGGAAGAGGGGGAGGGGGAAGAGGGGGAGGGGGAAGAGGGGGAGGGGGTGTTGTAATGGTATGGGTGATGTGCTGGTATGGGTGGGGCACTATAATGTAGTTGGAGTGCAGTACAGTGTAATGCAGTGTAGTGCAGTTGGGGAGAGGGGAGAGTGGGGAGAGTGCGGTGGAGTGGGGTGGAGTGGGGGGATGGTTTGCACTCACTGGTCAGGGCAGCCATAGAGCACTGTGACATTGTCGTTGCAGCCGTAGCTGATAACGCAGGATTTGCCGGTGGGGATGTAGGGGTTGTGCCCTGGCCCACACACGTAGTGCGTGGTGAGGTCTAGGCGGCTGGGGTCGATGGTTAGTGTTTCATTGTCCATGGCCCCACACACCGTGTAGCATGCATGCATCTCTGGTGGTTGGGGAACACAAGGGTTGGGGAGGGAGGGAGGGAAGGAACAGGGAGGAACAGGAAGAAAGTTTGGTGGGGATGAATGGGTTGTGCCCTGGCCCACACACATAGTGCGTGGTGAGGTCTAGGCGGCTGGGGTCGATAGAGAGTGTGTTGTCCATCGCCCCACACACCGTGTAGCATGCATGCATCTCTGGTGGTTGGGGAACACAAGGGTTGGGGAGGGAGGGAGGGAAGGAACAGGGAGGAACAGGAAGAAAGTTTGGTGGGGATGAATGGGTTGTGCCCTGGCCCACACACATAGTGCGTGGTGAGGTCTAGGCGGCTGGGGTCGATAGAGAGTGTGTTGTCCATCGCCCCACACACCGTGTAGCACGCATGCATCTCTGGGGAGAAAACAGCAGGGAAAGTGAAGAAGGGTTACCTTGGCTCTGCGTTGCAGAGTAGTACACGAGGTGGTTGACACACGAGCTGACTTTTGAGTCGACTCAAGAGTAGTACACGAGGTGGTTGACACACATCCCATTCTCCACGGATGCCTCTATGATCTATCGAATATAAGATGGCCCCCCTACTAAGGCACATGGAAAGAAGGCTCACCTTGGCCCTGCGTTGCAGAGTAGTACACGAGGTAGTTCACACACATCTCGTTCTCAGCTGCTGGCCCTCCCACCGTTACCTGCAGGGCCGGGCAGAGAAGATAAGAGATTGGAGCAGAGAATAAGGAGGACGGAGGCAGCAAGGCAGGAGACAAGATTTGAGAGCTCGGAAATATTGTGCACTCATGTCTTTTGAAGCATTTCAAACATTGTGGCCTTGGGGGTTTGGGAGGTCGTACATTGGATTGGAGAGATCTCGGCTCCTGGTAGCAGCTCAAACTCTTTGAGAGGCTTTTAACGCACGCACCTCAAACCTTGTGACCTCGGGGGTTTGAGAGGTCTTACATTGGAGCGAGAGGTGGAGTCCCACACACAGTTGGTGCGGATCTCATCGCCTGGCAGCAGCTCAAACTCCGGTTGTACCGGCATGGTCTGCTGCGATGCATAGTCACTGGCACCCAGGAAGGAGAAAGAATGGGGGGAAGCGGAGGGGGTAAGGGCTTGCGTCGACTCAAAGCTCAAACTTGGGCTGTACCGTCCTGACTTTTGAGTCGACTCAAAAGTCACCTTGGGCTGTACCGTACCGGCATGGCAGAAAATTGGGAGAAGCGAGTAGAACTCACAAGTAGTCGATGCGGTGCGGTTGATGGTTGGTTGAAGGGCCGCCGTGATGGGGGTGAAGGAGGGGGTGAAGGAAGGGGTAAATAGCGTGAGGAGTGGTCGTGGCAAGAGGGGAACTCACAAGTAGTCGATGCGGTTGATAGTGGCAACTGTACTGCCCTTCCTTAGCACCTCCGTGTACACCTGAAGAGGGAATTTTGTGCACAGAGGTTGGGATTTCAGAGTGGAAAAGGGGAATGGGATGGCAGTAAACGGATCGCGTTTTGAGATGTGTCGGTGAAATGTCGAGACGATGATTTCTTTTCTTTTATTTTCTTGATATTTTTCTGTCTCAATGAGTGAAAAAAACACTAAGAGTTTAACTTGACTGAGTTTTTTCTACTCCCTCATGTAGGATCGACCCTGCGATTTTTCACGCTCTCGTTGTGCGGAAAATTCACACACTACGGCAGATGTTTGCGCCGACCCAACAAAGAGTGATTACCAGTCCAGTGATATACCAGCCCTTATGAATTCCCGCTCACCTGGCGCCCCATGTTATGCTCGTGGAGGATCGACCCAACGATCTTCACGCTCTGGTTCTTGAACACCGCGGCAGTGCACTCCCAGTGACTCTACTTCACAGTGGCTTTTGAGTCGACTCTAAAGTCACCTCGACTCAAAAGTCGACTCAAAAGCCAGTGCTTGTAATCTCCTCCACCCACCTGACGCCCAATATTATGCTCGTGCAGGATCGACGCGACGATTTTCACGCTCTGGTTCTTGAACACGGCAGCAGTGCACTCGCCCGGGCAGGAATTGGCGAGGGTCCACGAGGGCATGGCGGGCGGCACGCGGATGAGGTTGGTGTGGTCCACGAGGCCGACCTTCATGATGTGCGCGTCGTGGAGGTCTGGAGAGGAGGCGAGCTTCAGGTACACCCCCGAGCTGTCGACGATGTCGGTTCGGCCCTCGGGATTGACGTAGTGCATCTGAGCGGGAGGGGGGGAGGGGACGGGGAAAGGGGAGGAAAGGGGGAAGGGAAGGAGAGGGGGCAGGAGGGGAAGGGGAGGGGAAAAGGGAGGGAGAAGGGAGGTGGAGGAGGGAATGGCACGCGGATGAGGTGGGTGTGGTCCACGAGGCCGGCCTTCATGATGTGCGCGTCCTGCAGATCCGGCGATGCCGCCAGCTTCAGGTATACCCTGGAACTGTCGATTATGTTTGGTAGTCCTTCGGGATTCACGTAGTGCATCTGAGGGGTTGGCGTGTGGGGGAGGGGGAGCAGTGGCGGAGATGGGAGGGGATGTTGGGGTGATTGAGCAGACTTATATGATGGTGTGATGTGATATCAGAGGAAGGCTTGGTGTGGTTTTGAGACGTCTCAAAAACATTCCTTTCACGTGGCTTTTGAGACGTCTCAGAAACACTATTTTTTCACGTGGCTTTTGAGACGTCAAACACTCTTTCTTCACGGTGTTGGGTTGATTGAGCAGACTTATATGATGGTGTGATGTGATATCAGGGGAAGGCTTTGTGTGGTGCATGCGATGGATCGCCATAGAGGGAACGGGAACTGGGGGGGTTTAAGCAGAGACGCTAGGGTAAATTGTGGGGTGACATTGTCCAGTACCGCCCTGCACCGCACTAAACTGCACTGAACCGCATAGAACCGAATTGATTCGAATGGAACCAAACTGAACCGCATGCAACCGCACTGAACCTCGTAAAATTGCACAGAATCGCGCTTCACCCACCTCAAGCACGAACTTGGTGAAATAGACGGGGCCGATGGGGTAGCCGATGTTGGGAGGGAAGGTGAACGGGTGGCCTCCCCACGCCCACATTGCCACGAAGGTACTGCAGAGGGCCCTGAAAGAACCGCACTGTACTGCATTGAACCGCACTGCACCCACCTCTAGCACGAATTTGGTGAAGTAGCCGGGGCCGATGGGGTAGCCGATGTTGGGGGGGAAGGTGAAGGGGCGGCCTCCCCACGCCCACACGGCCACGAATGTGCCGCAGGGGGCCCTTCCCACACAGTCGAATATCATCCCCGCTGGCAGCAGATCCGGATACTCCTCGCTGTTGGTGGGGTGAGAGGAGGTGGTAAGAGGTCAGAGGAGGTAGAAAGGGTTGAGAGGAGGTGAGAGAAGACGGGATAAGGGACGCCCTCCCCTCCCCACGGCCACACAGTCACGAAGGTGCTGCAAGGGGCGCCCTCCCCACGCCCACACAGCCACGAAGGTGCTGCAAGGGGCGCCCTCCCCACGCCCACACAGTCACGAAGGTGCTGCAAGGGGCGCCCTCCCCACGCCCACACAGTCACGAAGGTGCTGCAAGGGGCGCCCTCCCCACGCCCACACAGTCACGAAGGTGCTGCAAGGGGCGCCCTCCCCACGCCCACACAGTCACGAAGGTGCTGCAAGGGGCGCCCTCCCCACGCCCACACAGTCACGAAGGTGCTGCAAGGGGCGCCCTCCCCACGCCCACACAGTCTCAGAGATCATCCCCGCTGGCAGCAGATCGGGGTACTCTTCCCAGTCGGGATAGGATGGTGGGAAGGGGTGAGGAGAGGTGGGAAGGGATGTGAGTGGATGAGGTGAAGATAGAGGAGGTGGGAAGGTCTGCGAGAAGGTGAGGGGAGGTGAGAGGAGGTGAGAGGAGGTGAGATGAGTTGAGAGACATGTGCTAGTTGCACGTGGGTGGATTCTGGTTCCTGGATTTCAGGTAGAGGGCGGTGGAGCAATTGCGAGTGTTTAGTTCGCGGTTTGGAGCAGAAAAGAACGTCTACAGTTGAACTTCGAGTGAATCTTGATTAGTTAGTAGTTACCACCGAAAGTAGTGATAAGGGCGTGTGTGAGTGTGACTACACGCATGTGCGTGTGTGTGTGACTACACGCATGTGCGTGTGTGAGTGTGACTACACGCATGTGCGTGTGTGAGTGTGACTACACGCATGTGCGTGTGTGAGTGTGACTACACGCATGTGCGTGTGTGAGTGTGACTACACGCATGTGCGTGTGTGGCTACTCATCTCTTGAGGCGCCTCAAAAGGAATCCTGATCAGTTAGTAGATACCACCAACAGTAGTGATAAGGACGTGTGTGACTGCATGCATGTGTGTGACTGCATGCATGTGTGTGGCTACTCACGAGGAGCAGCCGTAGAGGAAGGAGTGATGCAGGGAGGAGACGTGGGTGGTGTTGATGACCGGGCCCCACTCCACTGCGTGCTCCTTGCTCTCCAAAGGCACGTCTATCACCTGCCATGCAACACAAGGAGCATGTGAATACAGTGAATGTGTGTCGATGCTTGTGCTGTGTCACTTTCAAAGTGAGACGTGGGTGGTATTGATGACCGCCCCCCACTCCACTGTGTGCTCGTTGCCCGCCAAGGAGAACGTGCATGGGGCGGCACTTTTGAGGAATTTGCCGTGCTTCTCAGAAAAGTGAAGTCTTTAGAGAGGGACGCCTACCACCACCTACCGGCGCAACTAGCGTACATGTGAAAAAGGCGCACATTGCAAGGTCGTACCATGCAATGCAGCGGTAGGAGGAGCAGTCGATGGGAGCGGGATGATCCGTGAATGTGGAATTGAGAAAGCTTTGTAACCTTTGAGTGTTCGCGACGGTCGTACCATGCAGCGATAGGAGGAACGGTCGGTGGGGACGGGGTAATCTGTGACAGTGAAGTTGAGCAACCCCGCCTGCACCTCCACCTCCCCTGCCACTTGCTGCCGCTCCACGCCCAACCGCCCAACCCCTCGAGCCGAGTCAGACCCAGCAGAAGGCGAAGCGGTTGAGGGCGGTGCTGAGGGTTCGAGAATGACCAGGTCGGTTGCACGAGCGAGCACTAGCGTGCCTCCCCCGCGCATGGAGTTATGATAGCCGACTTTATCCGTAGGACCCATCGCCCATATTATGTTGTGAAGCTTCCCGGAAATGATCGGTCGGTCATTGCAGTCGCCCGTGTCGAGTAGGCGCCACACGTGCACGGTGGTCCACGTGTCGCCTGTGGATTGGTTTGTCATCTGACTGCCGCCCAGCACGTGCCAGTCTTGTTGGTCGTCCAGTGCGGTTCCGGTGGCTGAGGTGTTGAAAATGAAGCAGTCTGTTGCATAGACGCGTCCCTCGTTCTCCGCCACCCACGCCACGAGCGCGTCTGTGCCACGAGTGTGGAAAAAAAGTGGGTTGTGAGAAAGAAAGATGGAGAGACAGAGAGAGAGGATGAAGCAGTCTGTGGCGTAGACGCATCCCTTGTTCTCCGCCACCCACGCCACGAGCGCGTCTGGGACGAAGATTTGGATTAACGCACCCAGGATTTTTTGGGAGTGAAAAAACAAAGTGAAAATTAGAAACATGATTGCTCCTGACTCTCCTTAGGAAAAAACTCACACATGGAGAACTGTGCGGACCCACGGGAAGAGACCCATATGCAGGCAAACTGATTTCGTACCTGAGCCCGCCATGGAGCCTATTTCAGAGATGGCTGCAAAGAGCCATTTCCCCGTGTTAAGTTTTGAGACGTCTCAATTTTCGAATCTAATCCGTACCTGAGCCCGCCATGGAGCCTATCTCGGAGATGGCTATAGCGAGCCATCCCGCCGTGTTAGCTCGAACCGCCAATCGGATGGTCGCGTCGCTGCCGTTGACGGTCCAGTGGAGCTCGAGGCGCTGATCTAGCAACGCCACGTTGTCGTAGGAGGAGAGCGACTCGGGAAGGGAAATGGCGGCGGCGGAAGTTCGCGTGAAGGCGGAAACGAGAGCCGTGGCGAGAAGGAAAATGAACGCGACGGCTGCGCGCCGCGGGCTTCGCGGAATTTGCGGAACTAGCGCCATTACGATCAACCGAGCGACTCTGAACCGTCGATGGCTGGAAATCTCAAATCGGCCCGCGGCTCGAGCAGGCGCTGCTACTTATGGACGGATCGGAACTGCGGTTGCAGTGGCGAAGTCGAGGCCTACTGAGCATTAGTGTCGTATTCGCTATCCTCACCCAGAGGGTGTCTGCAGGGCAAAATCGTATTACTACTAGAGTGAGTGATTAGATTGTAAGAAAAATCACTGCGATGTCCGAGGTAGCAGTAATGCATGCAGTGTCGGAGGTAATAGCAGGGGTGCGTGTCGGAGAGTAGGTACAACTGGAGTAATGTGGTAAGTAGCGGTAATGCGAGCCCAGAATGCATGCATGCAGTGATCGCAGTGTAGGAGTCGAGTAGCGGTACACCGTGAGTGACTGGGTGTGTGAACGCGTGGTGGTGTATGAGGACTGGAATGGGCGTTGGGTTTCGGCGACCCGATTCGGCCGTCCTGCGACTCGGACTCCGAGTCGCCCCTGGGATGATGATCATGATGCTCTTCGTGTGGTGCCACCAGTGGTGCCACGAGAGCACTCCTCCGACTGTCCTTGTCGGGTAAGGAAAGGAAGTGGATACGTTTCTGATTCGGAACATCGTTGAATCAGCGAACCGTACCGCCTAGTCTCTCGCAGGGTATTTCCTCCTAGACGGTGCTTCGGATCGGATCAGTACACCGTGGCTCCCTGGTTCTACGCCCTCGTACTGTACCACCATTCTTTTCCCCCCTTCCTCCGCCCCCCCCATCCCCCGCTTCCCCGCTCCTACATTTTTCTATTTTTCTCTCGCCAGAACGGATTCCGCCGACTCTGTTCAACTTGTCTCGCAGTGCAGTCATATTGGCTCGGGCTTGACCTAACCCATTGTCTAACCTGTAAAGTACTACGACGCTAGCTGCTGGTGTTGCGCTGAGTTCCATTGATGCCCGTCAAAACACCCTGCCGTCAAGTCACCAGGAGTAAACAATCAATTGGTCGCAGAAAGTAGAGTCAGGTCCGCGGTCCGGGGTCGGTTTCGGCTCGGCTCTCCGACACAAAGAAGAAACTTGATGATATATACAGTGTGAGCCGAGAGAGGCAATCGAGAGAGGAAACCGAGAGAGGACGAAGTTTGTGTCTGTGGTAGCGGTACGGATGGTACGCACATGCTGGCCTGTACACCCTACCACTGCCTACCCCAACCGACTAGGTACTGGTTACCTCCACTTTCTTCGCCCAAAGCTTGTTCGTACCCATGCGTGTCATGGTACATCGGGTCGTTTGAGCGAATCACTATCCTTCGTAACCATCGTCTGTCACACAGCAACCACACACGAGGGTGGTGGCGGCTGCCAACTCCGCTCGGCAGAATTGCAGTTGCCAGCAGCACCAGCCAAGCAGGTACTGTACAGTATTCCTTCTTGACCGCGATCTTGACATGCTTGGCATTCGCGGTCTCCCTGTGCTCGTCTCTTGACATGCGTCCTTGGGTTTGTCTACTGTAAAAATGATAATTTTGCTCAATCCCGCGGAAGTGCGGTTTGGTTTATTTTCGCCACGTGGCGAGTGTAAGGAATTTTCCTGAATTCCTTATCGGGGTTGACTGCTTCGCGTACAACCCGATTTTTGGAGTTCGCACGTTCGGCCGATTTCAACGCTGCCGAGGCTCCTCGCGTCGCCTTCGGCATTTCCATCGCCCAACCTGCACCCAACCTCGCTTGTCCGAGGTTTCCTCCTAGCCAGGCTAGCCCTACATTAGTCTGTGCATTCATTGTATTCGCAGTTGATTCAGTCACATCCTCGTTATTCGTTTACCTGCGCACTCTCTTTTACAACTCATAACAGCGAGCCTATGATCGCGTGAACCGCGATCTGTTTTATTGTTATCACAAACTACTAGAGAATTTTAGTTAAGTTCTGTACTGCGCTGCCCGCGGGCAAAAATAAAACCCCTATAGGTAAGGCATGCGTTAGGGATGCATCAACCCTAAACACCTAGAGGCAAGGCATTTAGGGTTGATGCCTCCCTAACGCATGCCAGGCCCGAATGGGTTTTATTTTTGCCCACGGGCAGCAGAGTACAGAACTTAACCAAATTTCCCCTTAAGTTTGTGATAGCAATAAAACAGATCGCGGTTCACGCGATCGAAGGCATGCCACGTGGCGATAATAATACGAACCGCGATTTCGCGGGATTGAGCAAAACTCTCTGTAAAAATTGTTGCCCCATGACCATCGCCAGGGCTGACTTTATCATACTAAAATAGTCTGATTGTCTGAAATCTCAGGGTATTTTCCTACGGATCCTGATTTTTCAGACTTGTAAGATTTTCAAACATGAGTACCTCAGACTTACTTGGTTTTGGATCCTGAGATTTTCAGAGTACTGACTTAGCCGATAATGGGTCTTCATACTACAGGGAGTACGGATCCTGAAATGCGGATCTGTGATTTCTACGTACATTCCGCTACGTCATATGTTGCCAGTGTACGAACACACTTCATGGCGCTGTCACGCGCAGAATCTGTCCTTGGCAACTTTTGCCACCCTTTTCCCTTAGAAATCTGCCAACTTGGCTCACTCTTCCACTCACGCGGGACCATCACTGCAGCTACGCGGTGTCAGCGAGGGAAACTGGTTAGCGTTGCGCCCCACGTGCTACATTTGTGGCAGTACTGTACTGCAGTGGTTGTAGTGTGTTCTGAGTACTTCAGACTTGTATTTTTGCGGAACCTGAAAAATCAGAGTGGCCATTCTCTGGGAAATATGCCTCAGACTAAAAAATTTCAGAGCCCCCAGAACATCAGACTGGATTTTTTTGAATAGTCAGCCCTGACCATCGCCCATGCTGCGACATGGGCGGATTTACGGGTGATCATACTCTCTGTAAACATATAACTGAATCAAACACACTAAGCCAAATTACCTTGTTGAAGGAATCAAATTACCTTGCATGAAATATAAAATTTGGCTGATGCTCCTATCGATATGAAAAATTCTTTTGAAATTGCGCACATAGCTCATGCAAATGAGATAGGGTAGCAGGGTGCTTTACTTACATATATCTAGTCTGATGTGGTTACTTTCAATGCAATGTTTTAGAGGATGTAGTACGTAATCATGTTTTTTTCCACAAACTAAGAACAGAGCAGAGCAGAGGGCAGCAGCAGAGCAGAGGGCAGCAGCAGTTGCAAATCGGAGGGCAGCAGGAGCCGCAAAGCGGAGGGCAGCGGGAGTTGCAGAGCCGGGGGCAGCAGCAGATGCAGAGCAGAGGGCAGCAGGAACCGCAGGGCGGAGGGCAGCAACGGCAGCAGAGCGGGGGGGAGCAGCAGTAGGAGAGTGGAGTGCAGCAGCGGATGCTGAGTAGAGGACAGCAGAGCAGGGGGGTGTCGCAAGTGGGTTCGTTTGGAGGGGAGATCCCAGACCATACCCTGACACCCCCGCCTCGCATCCAGTGCGAAACCTGCTTTCGCACGTTCACGGACAGAGGAAAAGCTACACGCCACATGTTGGTCTGCAAGGCAGCAGACACACAGCGCCGGGCTCAGGCTCTTGGGTTAATCCGCGACGTCACAGACGACTCGGATGGCGAACCGTCGCCACCAAGGGATATCAATGAGGAGGTGTGGGCTGCAGTTCCTACATGGGACTGGGAGTCGTTCTTTGGGATCGAGTTGGTGCTAGGGAAACTCATGCGCCGCATCCCACTGTCAAATTATATATATGTGTAGGCTGTAGTGGGGTAGCCAATATGGGGTATAGCCCCTTTAGGGTTTCATACTTGTACCAAACTTTGACCTAGTTCATTCATTCCTGCTTGCTATCTTGACATGGTTTCAGAGCAGTAGGTCCGTAGGACCGATTTTTTTTTCTTTTTTTTTTTTCCGGGCCCACCATACTTAGCTTCTGACTGCGGTTACCGCGTTGCCCCACTACCCTGCGTCGCGCTGCCCCGCGCATGCCCTGCCTTGCCCCGCGTCGCGCTGCTTTGCGCACGCCCTGCCCTGGCCTGCCTCGCGTCACCCTGCGCCAGCGCCCTGCCCTGCGCCGGCGCCCTGCCCTGCGCCAGCGCCCTGCCCTGCGCCAGCGCCCTGCCCTGCGCGAGAGCCCTGCCCTGCGCCAGCGCCCTACCCTGCACCGGCGCCCTGCCCTGCGCCAGCGCCCTGCCCTGGGCCAGCACCCTGCCCTGCGCCGGCGCCCTGCCCTGCGCCAGCTCCCTGCACTGCACCGGCGCCCTGCCCTGCGCCAGCGCCCTGCCCTGCGCCAGCGCCCTGCCCTGCGCCTGTGCCCTGCCCTACGCCCGCGCTGCGGCCCTACGCGTCGCGCCCTACGGCAGCCCGTGCGTCGTGCGCTACTGCCCCGCGCGTCGCGCCCTTCAGCAGCGCACGAGTCGCACGCTGCTGCCTCGCGCGTCGCGCTCTGCTACAGCCCGCGCGTCGCGCCCTAAGGCAGCTCATCGCGTCGCGCTCTGCTGCCCCTCGCGTCACGCACTGCTGCAGCCTGCGCCAGCGCCCTGCCCTGCGCCAGCGCCCTGCCCTCCGCGCGCTGGCGTTCTGCCCTGCGCCAGCGCCCTGCCTTGCGCCAGCGCCCTGCCTTGCGCCAGCGCCCTGCCTTGCGCCAGCGCCCTGCCGTGCGCGGGCTCGCGCCCTGCCCTGCGACAGCGCCCTGCCCTGCGCCAGCGCTCTGCTAAACCCTGAGTAATATTTTATATATATAAAAAAAAAACCCTAGGTGCTTCTACCCTAGGAGCTACTGCCTGCTACTGCCCTGCTCTGGCCGCGCGCCGCCCTGCTTTGGCAGCGCGCCGCCCTGCTCTGGCCGCGCGCCGCCCTGCCCTACCCTAGTGTCTCCTCGCCGCCCTTCTTGCCCTGCGTGCTGCCCTACTAGTCGCATGACTTCCCTTCACGGTAGCGGTGGGAGTGGTGGCGGCGGTGGCGGTAGCAGTGGGAGTGGTGGTGGCCTCAGTACCAGTCGCTTTGGAGCTGTTCGGTGGGGAGTTTCTGGTGGTGGCCAGATGCAGCTGCAGCGACGTTCGAGCGAGACCCTTACGCCCAAGCAGCTTCGTGAGTGGTATGCCCGTAGGTGTCGTGGCGGTGGCCGTAGTGGCAGTCGCGGTGCAGCTAGTCGGTTGGGAGTTTCTGGCGGTGGCCTGGTGCAGCTGCAGCCGCGTCCGCGCGAGACCCTTACGCCCCAGCAGCTTCGTGAGTGGTACGTTTAGTGTGGGGGGTGCTTCCCGCTGTTTCTTTCGCGACAGTACCACAGTCACTCCCCTCCCTGCACCTGTCCCTGTCTCACTGGCTGACCCCTCTGGGGGCCCAGTGCTAGCACGGTCCACTACTGTGCTTGCGTGTCCGGCGGTCCCGTCTGGTGAGCTGTCTAGTCTCCACCTCCCCTCGTTCTCTACGAGCCTAGTGAGCAACGCCGTCCTTCAGGATCATTGGGTTGACACCTTTACTCCTGGAGGACAGCGTGTGGCGATCTGCACGTGCTCTCGGACTGGCCGCCACCTGGCCACGTTCACACGTGCGCCTGGGTCCAGTCTGTACACCCTCACCACTGCGTCGCGCTACACCCCTTTGTCTCCTCAGTTGTACGCGTCCGCTCAGGTAGCTACCCAGTGTGAGTGTCGCCACCTGTCGCACCAGACTCTCCTTTGGCACCACCGCCTTGGTCACCCCTCCTTGCCTCGCCTTCGTAGCATGCACTCTCGCTACCTGGTCTCTGGTCTTCCCCGGTCTCTGCCCTCCCTCCCTCCCTCGCCTGCGCCGCCCTGCATTCCTTGTGTCGAGGGGCGGCAGCGCGCCACTCCTCACTCCTCCTCGTTCCCTCCCACAGAGGCTCCACTGCAGACTCTCCACCTGGACGTGTGGGGCCCAGCCCGAGTCCGTGGACAGGGCCACGAGCGGTACTTCCTGCTGGTAGTCGACGACTACACGCGTTACACTACGATCTTCCCCTTGCAGCGCAAGGGGGGTGTCCCTGCTGTTTTGATCCCTTGGATCCGCGCTGTTCGTCTCCAGCTCCGCGAGAGGTTCGAGTCGGACTTTCCTGTCCTGCATTTGCACTCTGACAGAGGTGGTGAGTTCACCTCTGACCTCTTGCGAGCCTACTGTGAGGAGCACGGCATCCGCCAGACGTTCACGCTTCCGGCCGCTCCGCAGCAGAATGGGATTGCTGAGCGCCGCATTGACTTAGTCATGGAGGTCGCTCGTACCTCCATGATCCATACGGCTGCCCCCCATTTTCTGTAGCCGTTTGCGGTCCGGTACGCCGCGCATCAGCTCAACCTCTGGCCCCGTATCTCCGTTCCGGAGACTTCGCCCACACTACATTGGACGGGGGAGGTTGGCGATGCGTCGCGTTTCCGGGTCTGGGGTGCTCGTGCCTTTGTCCGCGATACGACTGCGGACAAGCTCTCCCCTCGCGCCATTCCCTGCGTTTTCCTTGGCTTTGTCCCTGACGCGCCTGGCTGGCAGTTTTACGACCCCGCCTCGCGCCGTGTCTTTGCGTCTCAGGACGTCACCTTTGACGAGTCGGTCCCCTTTTACCGTCTGTTTCCCTACCGCACTGCCCCTCCCCCCCCCCCCCCGCCGCTCTTTCTCACTCCAGGTCCTCCCCAAGTAGACCCCCTCCCCGCTCCAGGTCCTGCTCCTTCAGGTGTGTCTCAGGTAGACCCTCCTCCCTTGACTGAGCCGGTTGAGGTCACTGGTGACTCAGGTCCTACTGGGGGTGGTCCTGCTCGGGGTGCTGCTTCTGGGGGTGCTGAGCCTGGGGGTGCTGAGCCTGAGGGTGCGGAGCTTGGAGGGGCTGACCCTGGGCGTGAGGGGTCTGGGGGTGCTGAGCCTGGGGGTCTTGCGTCTGGGGGTGCTGCGCCGGGGGGCATTGAGGCGTCTGGTGAGCAGTCTCCTTGGAGTGACCGTCTCCGTAGTCGCTCCACTGGTGCCTCGCCGCAGCAATCTTGTCGGCGTCTCCCTCTCTCCCCACAGCAGCTGCGTGAGTGGTACGTTAGCCGTCAGGGTCGCGCTGCTGGAGCTGGACGCCCTGCTGCGGGAGGCGCTGGCGTTGGGAGCACTGGAGCTGGTGACTCTGCTACTGGAGGTGTTTCTACTGGAGTTCATGGACCCGCTGGTCCCGGAGGTGCTCGTACTGGAGGCACTGGAGCTGCTGGGGCTGGAGCTACTGCTGGACCTGGAGGTGGTGCTGTCGACCCTGAGGTTGGAGACCCTGGAGCTGGAGGTGCCGGTTCTGGGGGTGCTGCTGTTGGAGACACTAAGGCTGGAGACCCTGGGGCTGGAGGTGCCGGTTCTGGGGGTGCTGCTGCTGGTGGTGCTGGTACAGGAGGTGCTGGCGCTGGAGGTTTTGGAGCTGTTGGAGGTGCTGGCGCTGGTGGTGCTGGAGCTGGAGGTTCTGGAGCTGCTGGAGGTGCTAGTACTGAAGGTGCTAGAGCTGGAGGTTCTGGAGCTGCTGGAGGTGCTAGTACTGAAGTTGCTAGAGCTGGAGGTTCTGGAGATGCTGGAGGTGCTGGAGCTACTGGTGCTGGTGGCACTGCTCGGCCGCGACTGTTCTCCGCCTGTCTTCAAGGCTCGTTACGTTGCACGAGGCTTCAGTCAGCGACAGGGAGTTGACTTCTTCTAGACCTTCTCCCCCACCCCGAAGATGACCACTCTTCGGGTTCTGCTGTACGTCGCCACTCAGCGTGACTACGAGCTTCACTCTCTGGACTTCAGCAAAACCTTCTTACATGGCAGTCTGCACGAGGAGATCTGGCTGCGCCGCCCACCTGGCTTCACTGGGTCGTTCCCTCCTGGTACCCAGTGGAGCCTCCGTCGGCCGGTCTACGGTCTCCGCCAGGCGCCTCGTGAGTGGCACGACACACTGAGGACGACGCTCGCGGCTCTTGGGTTCGCCCTTTCCACTGCTGACCCGTGGCTGTTTCTGCGCACCGACACTTCACTGCCGCTGTTCTACATCCTCGTGTACATCGACGACTTGGTCTTTGCCACTGCTGACACTGAGGCTCTCGCCCTGGTGAAGTCGGAGCTGCAGAAGAGACACACGTGCACAGACCTGGGTGAGCTGCGCAGTTACCTTGGCTTGCAGATCACCCGGGACAGAGCACGCCGCACCATCACACTGACTCAGTCACACATGGTGCAGCAGGTCCTTCAGCACTTCGGCTTCACCTGGTCCTCGCCACAGTCCACTCCTCTGGCTACAGGCCACTCGCTCTTAGCTTCGGACGATTCCGTAGAGCCGAGTGGTCCGTACCCAGAGCTAGTGGGCTGCCTCATGTACCTGATGACCTGCACTCGACCTGACCTTGCGTACCCTCTTGGCCTTCTGGCTTGCTACGTGGCTCCTGGTAGGCACCGAAAGGTGCACATCGATGCTGCTAAGAGGGTACTGCGCTACTTGTGCAGTACCTCGGGCATGGGGCTCGTGCTTGGAGGGCGGAGCCCAGTTGTCCTCACTGGGCACTCAGACGCTTCTTGGGTTGACGACCTGGCTACGCAGCGATCGTCACAGGGTTACACGTTCAGCCTTGGCTCTGGCTCTGTTTCTTGGCGGTCTACACGCTCGTCTTTTGTTCTCAGCTCCAGTTGTGAGGCTGAGATCTACGCCACAGCCATGGCTGCACAGGAGCTACGCTGGCTCACCTACCTGTTGACCGACTTGGGAGAGCGGCCTCGTTCTCCTCCAGTTCTGTACGTAGACAACAAGGCCGCCATTGCCTTGTGTCAGGACCACAGACTGGAGCACAGAACGAAGCACATCGCTCTGCGTTACTTCCTTGCTCGAGAGTTGCAGCAGCGTGGTCAGCTTCGTCTTGCTCACGTGGCCACTCAGGCCAACACTGCTGATATATTCACCAAGGCACTTCCGTCTGGTGATCATCAGCGCTTTTGTAATTTGTTAGGCCTTGTGCCTACGTTTCCTCACTTGCTGTAGACTTTGCGTGTACTGTGACCTATATATTTATATACCTGCATGCTTGTTCTTGCTAGGTAGTGATCACTGTGCTGTTGTTGGTATATATATACCTCTGCATGTGAACTGGCCTTGTGGCCCTTTGCTTTTGCTCAGTGTGTATGGTGACGTTGTGATCCACCCTGAGCTTGCTTTGCTTTTCTTGACTGGTCTTGTGACCCCTTGCTCTCCCCCACTTTGCCTATGGGGGTGTGTCAAATTATATATATGTGTAGGCTGTAGTGGGGTAGCCAATATGGGGTATAGCCCCTTTAGGGTTTCATACTTGTACCAAATTTTGACCTAGTTCATTCATTCCTGCTTGCTATCTTGACACCCACAGCGCGCTAGATTGGGGGTGCTCGATGCACTCTCTTGCGTCCTCAAGCGGCTTCAATTGAGGGCAGCAGATGAGGCGGCATCCTTGGTCTTCCTGGCGTTCCCTCGTCTGATTTTGGGGATTCCAACTAAGCAAGGCCAGGGGCACAGGGCGGCAATCAGGGAGCGGTTGGAGAAGTTTTGGGCCGGGGAGTTGCGGCAGTTGTTCGAGTCGGCGGTGGCGGCGATGCATCCAGCGGCTCGTCCATTGTCCTTCACCCCTTCCGAGCATGACCCCGATGCAGTGCGCCTGGCTCGTTGCCGCACAAGATGCAAAGTGGGAGAATGGAGTAGGGGCTTGGCGTGCCTTACAGCTGGTAGCATGGCGCAACCCTCTCAGCACATGGTGGACTCGCTACGCGCCAAACACCCATCGTGTGAGACCGCCATCCCGGAGTGGCTGCAGGAGGCGACAGTCGAGCCGTCCCTCATCCCCGACCTTTCAGTGGAGGTACTCGGCCAGGCTATTCATTCAGCGGCTCGGGCGTCTGCACCAGGACCATCAGGGTGGGTGACGGAGCATCTGCGCGACACTTTTCTCTCCGAGCCTGCATACCTGCCTCACCTGCTAGGGGTCTTCACCCAGTGGACCAAGGGAGAGGTAGCGGAGCGCGTGCGACCCCGGCTGACTGCGTCCAACCTTGTGGGCCCGTCGAAGCCGAATGGTGACGTTCATCCGGTGGCTATAGGCGAGGTGCTCCCCCGCATTCTATCGACGGCTCTATGCATCGTGCTCCGCCCGAAGATGTTGTCGCATTTCTCTCCGTGTAATCAGCTCGGAGTTGGGTCCAAGTCGGGAGTGGAAGTCCTTGCACACACCTTCCGTTCTGCCATCTCTATCCACCCGTCGTGGTGCGCACTTTAAATTTACGTGGCGAATGCTTTCAACTATTTCCATCGGCGGGAAGTGTTTGAAGGCCTCCGTCAGTCGCCTTTCGAGGGATTGATTCCATTCTTGCGTGTCTTCTACGGCACCCCCAACGACCGTTACCTTCGCGCAGGCCCCTTCGTTGAAGTTTTGGCTTCCGAGCGGGGCTCGAGGCAGGGGGACCCATTGGGGCCATTTCTGTTCGCCTTCACGCAGCAGCGGGCTATGGAACCGGCCAAGCAGGAATTTGCCGACCTCCTTTTCCTCAGCTACGCCGATGATACGTATATCCTTGGGCCCAGGGAGCGGGTGTTGGCAGCTTTTGGGGTATTGGGGGAACGATTGGACGGGCTTGGTCTGGAGGTGCAGCCGCATAAGTGCAAGCTATGGGAGCGAGGGGTGGACGTGGAGGGGGAGGAGAGGAGCGAGACACTCCCACCCGGCATGCAACAAACACGGACAGGACTCACTGTAGTTGGGGTTCCCATTGGAGAGGAGGATTGGGAGGTGGCTTGCCTGCGAAAACGGCTGTCGCAGCTGCAGGCACCTGTCCCTTGGCTCCCTTTGCTTGACCACCCACAAATTGCATCTCATTTGTTGGCGATCGCGGTGTCAGCGCGGCCGATTTATCTCACGCGGACGATGCCTCCATGGCTAGAGGTTGTGGACGCTTTCCGAAACTGGGACACGAGCCTTGAGAATTGTTTTGAGCAGGTGTTTCCGCCAGGTACCTAGGGGTTTTGGTATACGTTCGGCAGCTGACCTCAGCCCTTTGTCGTACGCATGCGGTTGGTGCCAGGCAAGTGAGCGATGTGGCTTGCATGGGGGTGGCAGGAGAGGAGCGGATGTTTGAGGAGTATTTCCGCACGCCTGAGGCTACGACCTTGCTGGATCCCTGGTTCGCGAGAGCAGTGAGGCTGCTTCCACAGCCGGTTCGGCAGGAGATACCGCCCCTTGCTTTGTGCACCCCTGACCCCCCATTGCTGCTCTTCCCTACGCAACACCGTCACCTAGCGGTCGAGAGCCTGCAGTCTCTTCGGGCCATGGCCCACGATGATGCCACCTTGGCCCGTTTGACATCCCTTCAGGGCCCGGGGGCGGGATCGTGGGTCTCTGCCGTTCCGTCGCATGACGAGGCTACATTCACCGCACCAGAGTGGAGCATCTATGCGGCCATGCGTCTAGGCCTCCCTATCGTGCAGCTGATAGTTACCGGCAAATGTGCCTGTGGGGTCAAGTTCGCTGATCCTTCGGATCCCCATCATGCCCTTCGCTGCATGCATCGGTATGCACCTTCTCGGGTTCGCGACGCGGTTAAGTTCGTGGTGGCGAAAATTGCTAAAGCTGCGGGTGGGGTGGTGACTATGGAGGACGATACGTTGCTGCTATGGAAAAAAGTGGATGTGGCGGTTCGGAGATTGAGGGAGGGGGAGAAGCATGCGTTGGAGGTTAGCGTCGTAGATCCTATCTCTCTGTCAGCGCAGCAACACGGACAGATCGGCCGCAAGGTGGGTTTCGCTGCTAGAGAGAGAGAAAAGCGGAAGGCAGGGGATTACAAATTGCTTTTGCAGCGGCATAGGGGAGTGCAGTTCACGCCTCTCATTACAGAGACCTGGGGATGTCTTGGTGGGAGCTTTGGACGATGGCTTAAGAAACAGGGTGATGCACAGATTGAGGTAGCAAAGACGAAGGGAGCGGCGAGGGCCACGAGAAAAGGTTTTTCAGCTTATCTGCTAGGGTCACTTAAAGCAGCCATAGGGGTGGCTCTGCAGCGCGCTCGGGCACGGGTGATCTTGCTACGTGCGGCGTCGATGATGAGAGGTCCAGATGTTGTTTGGGTTGAGCGGGAAGATATGGAGGAGGATGTTGGGTGGGATGCTCCGTGGGTGGATGTGCCCTACTTGGTTGATATGCGGGTCTAAAGGAGGGGTTGGGGGGTGTGGAATTTTTAGATAGGGTATTTTGTTGGGGTGTCTTGATGGGGTTCCTTATGTGGTGTTTTTAGAGTCTCTTGGGGGTGCACTTTCTCTTTCCCTTTCCTTGTCCCTTTCCTCTCAACTTCCCATGCCCCTTTTTCCCTTTTTGACTTTCCTTCTCCCCACCTTTTCTACTAATCTCTTTCTCTTCCCCCTTTTTTCCTTTTGATACCTCTCCCTGAGCCTTGTATTACATCTGTTTGCTGTCCGTGTAACATATCAATTAGTAGTCAGAGAGTACAAAATTGGTATAAAAAAAACAAGAGGCGACGAAGTCGTCGAAGGGTTGCGAAGCTTTTTATGTACATTACCGGTGCATAACTTGATTCAGATTATAAAACATTGACACATTTATGCATCCTAGAGTATATGCTCCATCAGCTGGTAGTATCCCAAAAGTTGTGTTCCTCAGATTCTACCCACTGAGCTGACAAAGCTGTTCAAGTAGCGACTTGTAAGAGTCACAGCAACTGTCCCACCTTCAGGGTTCGAATCTGCAACCTTCCGAACGATATGTTCGTTTCTTACCATCTACGACAAAGCCTCCGACGCTGACATTCATCGAAACGTATACTGCTGTTCTTGCGACGACTGAATTGTGGTTAGGTTTTCGTGGTCTCTTTCTCTTTCTCTTTCAGTTAGGTAACTCTCTGAATTGTGTCTCGTTTCTCTGGCTCTGCTTCACAGCTACCGTGGCTCCTGCTACCCACCCTAGTCCAGCTCTTCAATGTATGTATTCTAAGCCTTTGCACTAGTTTTTCTAAATCTAGTTTCTTTCCTCTTCGTTTCCCTCCTTTATAATTTAGTTTTCCAACATTTTTTCAGTTAGGTAACTCACCACTATCTATGTGAAAGCTTGTATTATGTCGAATTAGCACCTGCATGTCATCGAGCTGGCATATTAGGTCGAATTATCCCGTGCACGCCACTTCGACCAAGCTTAGTAGGCCGAATTAGGACTTCCATGTCGTTTCGACCTAGATAATGATGTTGAATTAAGTCCTACAGGCCATGTCAACCATCAAGGACTGCAGGTAATCTCGACCTAGCTTCATCCAGTCCGTCATCTCTTCCTTGGTTTCCATAGTTCCAGTTTCCCATTCCTCTAGCATTGTCTTCTTCAGATAGTCCTTCTCCTTAGGATAGTCTAAATGTTGCAGCAGTTTTGTGCACAGCTTGTAAATTGTTGTGAAATTGTTTTAGGAGTCTTGTTTCAACTTCAATTCTTACCTCCCTTTGCTCGCAGGTCATCAAGTCAAGTTCAAATGTTTATCTGTTGCTTCTCAAATCAACTTTATGCTTGTTCATAATGTAAGATGTCTCGTAACTTTCTCATACCTCTGACTACGTATCTTCTTGGTTTCCTCTTGTTCTCTTCTCTTTCTTTCTTCCCCGTTTCTTCTTTCGTTCCTTCTTTTTGCTTCTCAATTGATAAAGCAACGGGAATTTCACTTTGTTCCGGTATCAGATTAGACTTTCTTGTTTCTTACTTTTCCTCTAAGACATGTAGTCTTTTTGAGCTGGTTGGTTTCCTGTTTTTTTCATCACTCCTTATTCTCATACTTTAAACAACTTTAAGTGTTGTGTTGGTCTAGTTCCTTCCATTAGTCCCTTATACTTCCTCGATTCATCTTTCATCGATTTAACTGTTCCTTCAAAACATCCTTTTGTATGGATGCCGTTCCTTCGCTTCTCGTTCCGTCGGTGCATTTCCTTCCATATCTTCAATTTCGTGATTCTACGTTCGCCCGTTTTCAGAATCGGTATAAATGCATCGTTCTGTTTCTTTTATATTTACCATCTTCCCTCCGTTTTTCCGTCTCTTGTCAATTTTCCCTTTTATCCGTACTATTTTCTTGTCCGCAGGACCCTTGCTGTTTTCTTCAGGAAGTCGATTTCTATATGAAAATACTGTAGCGATTATTTATAGGGTTCATTGTATTGCAGTTTGTTGGAATAACCGAAAGGTTATATAAAGCATTCCCGGAGCTGTTCCACTGTACCAGTACCGCAATAGCTCATATAGAGCATGCGGAATGTCGAGGGTCACCCGAAGTTCAACCGTCTGAGGAAGTCAACGGTCGTGACCCTTGACGATCCAGTAACCGCACGACAGTTAATTCACTGCAACATGGTAACTGTCGAGGATAGCAATAGTCACGGTTACTGTAGCTATGCAATACAGTTAATAAGGGAATGTACCCCTCAGAGTACATGGCTAGCTAGATTTCTATTTAATCTCTTGTACTCCTATCTTTCAATCATCTTGTTCTCTTTCAATTATTATTCAACAAGGTCACTATAGAGACTTCATTGTCTCCTCTCAGACTTAACAGATTCTATCCTATCTACTGGATCCTTGGTTATATCAGCATGGTATGAGAGCTAGAGTGGATTATAGGATCTGTCAAGTCCTCGTTCTTCTCAGAACAATCCCTTTATAAAGTTATTTATTACACCTCAAAGTCTGCAATACTATGGCTCCTGGAGGAAAGGCTACTGCAGACTCACCGGGCCCACCACCAGCAACGACTAACGCGCCATCAGCGGTGACCTCCGTCAGCGCCGCTGTCGTTGAGGAGCTAGTCGCACGCATCAACGCCCTTGAAAGCCATCAAGCAATGAGCGTTGACGGCTCAAGCTATGCACGTGGCGTTGCTGGACTTCCTCTCCCTAGAGAAGACCGCCGCGTCAACTCCGAGAGATCCTTCACCTTCGACAATCGTCAAGGGTCAGCTCCTGCACAAGACAACCCACAGCGCTCACAGTCAGAACATTGCTTCAATGCAAACCAAATTTGTATTGACTTCAAAATTGAAGACCTCAATTCCTTTCGACGGAAAGGATTTCTACACGTGGAGTTTCGAATTCGAGCTTCTCGCGACAACCGCTCAAATCTGGATGTACTACGACGGAAGCCTACCTTTTCCCTCGGAAGGTACCATCCAGGAGAAGCATCAATACTACCACGAATCCCTCCTCGCGTACACCGCTCTCCTTCGCAATCTCTCACCTGAAGAGCAGCTCGGCATTCGCCCTTATAAGACGGAGTGGGCTCCCGCGCAAGCCTCCTGGGAACACCTGCGCAACTCATACATGGCAACAGATCCAGTTACGATGAGCCGTCTACTCAGCCAACTGACTTCGGTTAAAATGAAGCAAGGGGAGAAAGCGGGACCGTATGTCAACCGGTGCCGCAATCTGCGTGACCAAGTCAAGAAATGCGGTGGGACTGTCCCCGACGACATGTTCATCTCGATGGTCATCTCTGGCCTCGGCCCCGACTGGCGACAATGCCAGTCACTCCTTCGCGCCCGAGCAACCATATCAGAGTCAGCTCTGTGCGCCACGCTTCTTTCGGAGCAGAAGGAAATCGACCTGTACAACGAGAAGAATGTTAAACGGGAGAAAGTAGTCTTCTACACAGGAGCGTTACAAGGGGAACAACGTGGAAAGAAGGGAGCTTTCTGCAAATACTGCAAGAAGTCTGGCCACTCTATCGACCAGTGCTACAAGCGTCAGGCCGCTGACGAGCGGCGCAACGCCTCCAACCAACAACCATCGACGCAGACAAAGCCCTCCGCCACTGTGTCGCCTCCTTCCGTCGCCAGCACTTCACAATCCCCTGCACTCATCACGGCGAAGGACAAAGGAAAAGGGACAATCATAAGCTGCATGGCTCGACGCAACATAGGGTCCCGTTACTCGGATCGAGTAACATTCACTCGCGACAATCCCATCAACCCCGTTGCGCCCAGTCCAGACAATGACCCAACAGTTTTTACCTGGTCCTCTCGCCCCTCAGACATTCCTCCTGACTTCGAGCTCCCTCCCCCTACTCCGGAATCGCCGCCGAGCATTTCCGCAAACAGATATTTCGCCCTCTCACCGTACACCGGCGACCTTGATCGCATCGTCACACCCAAGATTGCCAACCTCGCCCGCCAGCGCTACGAGGATCTGGACACGTGGTACCTCGACATTTGCTGCGGACAACACATGGTGGGATCGCCAAAGTTCATCAGCAACTCTCGACGCATGCGACGACCCTGCGAAATCACCGCCGCCAACAACGGAAAAATGAAGGCATATGAGATTGGCGAAATCTACCTCGAGGCCGATGACACGAAGTTCACCATTCACATCGGGGACGTTCTCGTCGCCCCTGACCTACAATACAACTTACTCTCATCAGCTCAACTCATGCGGTGCGGAATCGACATTCGCAGCAATCGGAAGGAAAAGACCTTCGAGCTCTTCCACAACGAAACTTACATCGGAAAGGCGATCGATGATGATGGAGTCTTCGTGCTGCAATTTTCGGCTCAGGGCACCACCGGCGACTCCCACCGCACACTGCTACTGAAAACAACTCCCACGGAGCCACCAACATGGTCACATCCCGACGAGATGGACCTCGAGCGACCAGCCTCCGACGGCCTTCTACGCTTGCGCACTGTCCCGACTGCCTCGACCTCCAACCCTGCAGAAACCGGACCTGCCACAATGGAAGAAGACAGCGGCACGTCGGGACCTGCAACTCAACCAACCGAGGAAAACAAGACAGCGGAGACACACTGGCCGGGCTGGAACACTTCCGAGCCCGCGCTCGGATCCTGGGGAGAAGTACTAACTCCAGAAGAAGCAGCCGCAAGTGGGTGGGGCGCAGCTCCAGCAGAGGAAGTTGGCGTAACAGCAGGAGAAGCAGTTGGAGAAGCAGAGACCGCTGAAGACACATGGGGCGCCAGAGGAGGATGGGACACCACGGCCGAAGCAGAACAAGGGCACGCGGAAGCAGCTGGTTTCCCTCCTGCGGAAGTTGCCGTCGTCGACCCATACTGGGCAACTCGCGGCACCTGCTGGGGAGGTCCACCTCTCCCAGATCAATACGCCCCTGACACACCCGAGCAAATGGCAGAAGAGTCTGAAGAAGAAGAAGCCTACGAATTTATGGGAGAACCAACAGAGTTACCCGAACCTACCGAGGAGCCGGAGCCGCCAGTACAAGGACCACAAGAAATTGAGGTCATCGGCGCTGAATACAGTTACTTCAAAATCCCCGTGAAGGGACTCCCAGTTCGGGAATGGCCCAACCAATGCCTGCTCGTTACCGGAGACCAAGTCGAAGCCGGCGACACCGACGACATCATCGACATTCCCCGCGTGCTTCTGGAGCGAAAAGCAATTCGCGCGCTCGCCGCCGACACCGACTCCGCCACCGACGCAGGACCTGAAGGGGAGGCAAACGACAAAGCAGCGCGACAAAAATATTATCAAAAGACAGTCGGTTACCGTGCGGACCCAGAAACATGGCACCAACGGCTCGGCCATCCCTCCCACGCCACGCTCAAAAACTCGCTCAAGGCCGGAGTCTTCGACAACGACGCGCTCCTCCTTCCTCGAAACGGTTCCCTCACCGCGGACTCACCTAACCCGCCATGCATCGTCTGCCCAACCGCGTCGCTCAATCACCTACCGTTCCCCGATTTGCCCCCAGGGTATGAACGCTACAAGCCGCTGGACAAGGTTTACAGCGACTTTATGGTGCTCAGCCAGGAGGGGCTCGACGGGGAGCAGTACACACTTACCTTCATCGACGCATCTACTCGCTACGTCTGGGCCGTCAACACCGACAGCAGGTCTCTGGCCTTCGAGTGCTTCATTGCGTGGATGAAGCGGGCTGAACGACAGTCCGGTCTCAAACTCAAAACTTGGCAGACGGACGGAGCCCTGGAGTTCTTCTCAGACGAGTTCAAGGAGCTCCTCAAGCAGAAGGGGATTGAGCACCTGGTGTCCCTGCCCTACGCTCACCAACAGCAAGGAGTAGCAGAACGGACAAACAGAAGCCTCGCCACGCGGATGAGGGCTCTGATGAAGCAGTCGGCCATCCCAACAAAATATTGGCCGTTTGCGATGAATCACGCTGTTCGGCTGCACAACTTGCTGTCCTCGTGAAGCCTCGAGAACAACAACTCTCCCTACCGGGCATGGACGGGCAGAAAAGCAGATACACGCCTGCTTCGGGTGTTTGGCTGCATGGTACAGTACAGACCCCACACTGCGAGAACCGGAAAATTTGCTGACCGGGCACGATGGGGCATCCACCTCGGGATCGAGAAGGAATTCAAGGCGTGGATCGTGCTGGACTACGCGACACACGAGGTGACGAAATCACGTGACTGCATCTTCTACGAGAAGCTGACTCTGCCCCTTTTTAAGGAGCACCAGGAAGCCGACAAACTTCCCGAGAGGCTCTTCGAGGGCCACCACAGCTTCGCCACGTCACACGACGAAGCTGACCTGGCCGAGGATGCAGACGCACCTGATGTCACCCCAATGGACTCCGCTCCGAGCATCCCCCTCACAAGCCAATTCGGGACTCCGATATTCGTACCTCTACACCAACCCGATCCTAACGATACAACTCGCGCGGCTCATGACTACAACAGTGAGGCGCGCCGATCACCTGATGCCGAGTTACCACAACCCAACATGTCGCAGGATACCCTCCGCCTCGGCAACGACAGCGATGACGTGGTCGAAGTTACCAGCTTCCACGACTATGACCGACTTCACTACGAAAAGACTGACGAAACCGGTCTCCGCGTTCTCGGCCTCGCCGTCGCTGTTCGCTGCACCTCGCCCAAGGAACCAACCACCGTCCGCCAAGCCCTATCTGGCCCCGACAGTGGAAAATGGAAAGCAGCCATGGCCGCCGAAATCGCATCGCTGAAGAAACGTGGCACCTGGAAGTTGGTCCCTCGGTCATCGGCAAAGGGGAGAAAAATTCTCAGCGGCAAATGGGTTTTTCGTATCAAAACTCTCGCAGACGGCTCGGTCGACAAGTACAAGGCGCGTTGGGTAGTGCGGGGATTTGAGCAAACACACCTGGTGGATTTCACTCTCACCTACGCTCCAGTCGGCCGCCACACCTCGGTACGCATTCTCATCTGCATCGCTGCCGTCAAACAGCGACCGCTCCGGCAAATCGACGTCGGCAGCGCCTTCCTCTACGCTCCCGTCGATGCCATCATTTTCGTCGAGCAGCCGCACGCATTCGAAGAAAATGATGGCGCCGTGTGCCTCCTCCAAAAATCCCTCTACGGAATCAAGCAGGCGCCTCGTCTATGGCAGCAGTACCTCCATTCCGTCCTCCTTGAGCTCGGCTTCACTCAGCTGCCGCACGACCTCGGAATGTACAGGCGGGAATCGCGCGGGAAATTCGTACTCCTCGTCGCCTACGTCGACGACCTTCTCTACACCGGCGACGACACGGAGCTGCTGGACCAGTTTGAGGCTGACATCAAAGAGAAACTGGAGGTGACAATCAACCACAACGTCACCCAGTTTCTCGGCCTCAATGTGACTCAGTCCGCCTCCATTCACCTCTCCGCCGCCAAGTACGCTGAAACACTCGCGAAGCGCTTCTCCATCGCACCAATCAACCTCACTACCCCCTATCGCACTCCTCCTCCTAACCACGAGCCAGACACCACACCGCTCTCTCCCGACAACCATCGTCTCTATCAGCAGCAGCTGGGATGTCTCCTGTTCGCCGCCGTCACCTTTTTTTTAGACCACACAGATTGTGTTGTTTCATGTGACAGTTGGATGATTCAAACGCTGGGCTATTGACTTCCCCCCCATGCTAGGCAGGGGATGCGGTAGCCTAGTGTATGGGTCAATTAACTATCACGCATTTATATTGCACATACCATTACGGAGCATATGCATCATATTTAAGCATTATCATTCAATGTTTGGGTCATTATATCCATCATTATGCATGTATTCCAACTTCATTCATGCACGACCACCTATTCATTATGACATACCGGTAAACAGCCACGCATTCACAGTAATCATCCATATACTAGGAGTTAGGGTAAAACTAGTCATGGCAAATTAAGCATTTAAAAGATTAGTAGCTAAGTTGCCATGACAAATACATGCCGGTAGAAGTTGGTCTACTATCGTACACAAGTTTTTTTTTTCGGATGATGAAAAAAAAAATGTACATAACGATTGTAATAGGTTGCTTCGCAACCCAAAAACAAACTAAGAACCTGCATAGGGATGTTGTCTATTTTTCCCAAAACAAGTATTGGGAAAATGCTCCATGCAATTCGCGTTGTGGGGGTCCCCGATGATATTACTGATGACTTTAGCAACTTTCTGTACTACTGTGGACTCACGTCATGCAACAATCAATTCCACCAATCGGGTATCTCACGGAACTTCCACGAACATGAATTCACGTGCCACGCTGGCATGACCCACTTGCGGACACGAGTTACCACCTCCTTCAGCGATCCACTACACCAATCAGCTGGTTCCATATCGGACTCTTCACGCTTACGACTCGGCAAACATCGAGGCTCAACACATCTCCCCTCCTGGCCTATAAATTGTTCCTCCTTTCCACACAATACCAACGATCCATCGACTCGCGAATGCACGTCTATTTGTCCCCGTCTGGACTCTGAAGTTCTGAACTCGTTGAAATCATCTTTCAGTCGCGAGATTCAGTCCACACACCGCCACACTTCCCATCAGTGTTACACATAGCCCATTCGTAAACGCTGTCCGGAGTCCCGACGGCCGTGCTCATTCCCTTTGACCGCGCCGCAGATCAGCGGAACCCGGAATCGACAGAATACTTCACAGAAATACCCAGCAAAGCAGGAACTAAACTTCACAGAAATACCCAGCAAAGCAGGAACTTGAGATTATGGCGCACAGGAGTCACGGCTGCAGGGTTTCGCCCACAACCTCGTGTTGCCTACTCCTAGTAGTGGCATCCTCAACGGTTTTCTGTAACCGTTCTGCATCCGCGACTTCTCTTCCCGAGTCGCTCTCCTCCTACTCCAATGTAGCGTTGCTGGATCCGCGCTACGAGCTTTACTGGACCATTAACAATAGCGATGCGACCATCCAAATGGCAGTGAGGGCCAAAACGACGGGATGGTTCGGTATAGGCATCTCCGAGATTGGCTCCATGGTGGGCTCAGGTACGAATCGATCCGTCTACAAGTGTGGAATTCCTGCTCGTTACATTGTGGGCTCACGTACGACTCCATAAGTATACTTCGTGACGGTCGGGTGGGTCTGGAGTGTGCTTCGTGCTCTTCCTGTCCATTGCAAGATTTGTTAGTCGTTTCCGACATGACTGCCGCGCTAGAGACGCATTCATCATGAGTCCGCCTAAGGAGTCGTATTGGACGACTCACCTATCCCACCTCACATTCCTTTTTCACTCTCGCTCACTCTGTTGGATGGCTTCCGCTCTCGCCCTCTCTGCACGCCTCATTCGTGTGCGACCAGATGCCCTCGTCGCATGGGTCGCACAGTCCGACGCCCGCGCGTATGCGACGGATCGCTTCATTTTCAACAAGACTACCGAAGGAATCGCACTTGACGACAAGCAGGACTGGCACGTGCTGGGCGGCAGCCAGACCACGAACCAATCCACGGGCGACACGTGGACTACCGTGCACGTGTGGCGCCAGCTGGACACGGGCGATTGCAACGACCGCCCGATTGTTCCTGGGAAGCTTCACAACATCATCTGGGCGATGGGCGCCACGACTGACGTCAGCTATCACAGCTCCGACCGCGGTTCTTCCGCCCTCGTGCTCGCGTCTGCTCCCGGCCCCTCCATCATCGCGCCCGCGCCTCCCCCCTCCCCCTCCGCGTCCGCCTCCGCGTCCGCTGCGTCTGATTCTCTTGAAGCGGTTGGGCGGTTGGCTGCGCAGCAGCAGGCAGGGAAGCAGCCGGCGCAGCAGGCGCAGCAGCAGCAGGAGAGCATGCTCAATTTCACGTTCACGAATTACCGTTTGCCAACGGACTTCACGACCTATCGCTGCAAGGTGCGCGGCGTTTCTGCAATGGTCCGTGCGTTCGCGCGCCTTTTCCAAGCACGCATTGCGCATATGTTCCCCAATCCGATGCTCCTCCCGAATGCCCCCGAATTTCCCAAAAGCTGCAAACGCCCCAGAAAGTCCCATGTGCCTCCTTTTGTTCTTGGGCATTTGGTTTCTCCTCAATCCGCGTGACACCGTTTCTAGGCCACATTAACTTGAGCGCACCCTCTGCATGCTCGCGCCCCTCTCTGCACCCATCTGCACCGATCCTCACCCATTTGCACCGATCTGCGCCCATCTATGACGCCCATAGGTGGTGGACGTTGCTCTCAAGACCAAGACTCATGCGGTTGAGTGGGGTGCCGTGCTCAACTCTACCGACATCTCAGCCGTCCATCATGCCATCATCTACGGCTGCAAACCGTAAGCGACACATACGCTCCCCTTCCCCTCCCCTCCCTGGGCAAAGAGCACGCCAATCTGCCGCCCGCCCGCCTGTCCGCCGCTCGCCCAGAGCTCCTTTTACAGCCAGCACGACACTTCTGTGAACTCCGCATAGAGAATTCACTTTCCCCCCTCCTTGCTCTCAAACACACCCTGTGCTGCACTACCACCCCCCCCCCCCCCCCCCCCCCCACACACACACTCCCCCACCTGTACAGCAAGGAGTACGGCAATCTCAAGGGCGCAGGGGCCACCTTTGACTGCCTGCACGACACGCCATGCGCCACCACTGTCGCCGTGTGGGCTGTGGGCGGCAGACCCTTCACCTTCCCGCCCAATGTCGGCTACCCCATCGGCCCCGGCTACTTCACCAAGTTCGTGCTGCAGGTGGGTGCAATGGGATGCAATGCGGTGCTGAACTCACTCCATTCCTGGAGCCTTCCTTCCCACCACCATTTCTAGTGCTAATCCTTCCAAGCTTCCTCCCCTCACACTCCTGCCCCACGCACAAACCCTTGTGGCCTTCTCTTTCCCTCCCTCTACCCCCACCCCGCCCCCTTAGGTGCATTTCACCAATCCCAAGGGCCGCGCAGATCTGATTGACAACTCGGGGATATACCTGAAACTCGCCCCATCTCTCCGTTCCATGGACGCGTCCATCATGCTCACGGGGCCTGTCTCATACGAGTACCTGATCAGAATCCCCCCCGCCATGCCCTCGTGGACGCAAGTCAGCACGTGCCCGGGCGAGTGCACTGCCAAGGTGTTCGGGAATGAGAGCGTGAAGATCATTGGGTCGTTCCTGCACCTGCACACGCTGGGGCGACAGGTGAGGGATGAATGAAGGGATTCCAAGGTGAGGTGGACAGGGCATGCCTTCCCGGACTCGAGCGAGCCCCTGCTCGAGCGAGTGCAGTGCCGCGGTGCTCAAGAACGAGAGCGTGAAGATCATTGGGTCCTTTCTGCACCTGCACACGCTGGGGCGACAGGTGAGGGATGAGTAGACTGCTACACATGCCCCCCTGTTGCACCCCCCTGTTGCCATGCTCCCCTGCTACACATGCCCCCCTGTTGCACCCCCCTGTTGCCATGCTCCCCTGCTACACATGCCCCCCTGTTGCACCCCCCTGTTGCCATGCTCCCCTGCTACACATGCCCCCCTGTTGCACATGCGCCCTGTTGCCCATGCCCCCATGCCGTATGTCCCCATGATCTGTACATGGATGTGACTAGAGGAGGTAGCAAGGTTGCAACGTTTGGGACGTCTGAAAAATCCATGTCCCCATGTCCGTATGCCCCAATATCCCCCTTTCCCCCATACCCCCATGCCCCCCTGCCCCCATGCTCCCCATGCGTCCATGAGCAGTTATACACGGATGTGTTCAGAAAAGGCAGCAAAGTCGCCACCATCAGCCGTCAGGACTACTAGTGAGTTCCCTTCATCACCCAACCATCGCTCTTGTTCATTTTACCCCTTTTACCCTTTTTTAACCCCGTTGTTCCTTCTTTCACTCTTCCCCTCCACCCCATACCCCTCACACCCCAAGCCATCGCAGCGACTTCATATCGCAGCAGACCATTCCCTCCGTGCCTGAGTTCGTTCTGCTCTCTGGAGACGAGCTGACTAGAGCCTTCCCTCCCCTCCCCTCTCGCTCCCTCCCTCCCTCCCTCCCTCCCTCCCTCCCTCCCTCCCTCCCTCCCCTCCCTCCCTCCCTCCCTCCCTCCCTCCCTCCCTCCCTCCCTCCCTCCCTCCCTCCCTCCCTCCCTCCCTCCCTCGCTCCCTCCCTTCCTCCCTCCCTCCCTCCCTCCCTCTTTCCTCTCTCCCCCACACCCCCCACACCCTAAATAGCGACTTTGCATCACAGCAGACAATCCCGTTCACGCCCGAGTTTGAGCTGCTGCCAGGGGATGAGCTGCGCACCTCCTGTGTCTGGGACTCCTCTGACCGCACCAACGTACGTGCCTCCCCCTCCCCCCCACACCACAACATGCATGCTTCCTACCCAACATTTGGGTCTGTGGGCGTTGGAATAGATTACCCTGTGTTGTCCCCTTGTTGGGACCAGGTGTACCAACATGCGGTTTGATTACCTTCCGATGTACGCACGTTTCTCAGCACTTCAATACCCTCCAACTTTACTTCATTCCGGTACCATCTGTGCCTGGGATTCCTCCCCCTACTTACCTCGCGTCTTACAGTGCCAGTTCCGCTCTATTGTTGACAACCCCCCCTTTACAATAAACTCTGTCCCTGTGCTGTTCCTCTCCACCCACTGCTGCATGCAGGTGACGGTGGGAGGGCCGTCAACGGAGGAGGAGATGTGCATTGACTACCTCATCTACTACCCTGCACGCCAGGGCCAAGGTAATTCCTTCTTCCCATGCACAGGGAGCAGCAGGGCCAAGGTAGTGCTATTTCTCCCCGTGCACTCTAGCAGGGGGGGGCTTTTTTCTCTTTGCCAGATGTATCCACGGAGGGCCAGATGTATCCACGGAGGGCCAGATGTGCATTGACTACATCGTTTACTACCCCGCATGCCAGGGCCGAGGTAATGCTTCTTCCCATTGGGTGATGCGTTTCAGTTGGAGACCCACCCTCCCACACGCCCATTGCTGCTGCCACAAGTTGGAGATGGACGAGATCGTTACCAGCACCTCACCTCACCCCCCCTATCCCTTCCCCACGTCCCCATCCTCTCTCCTCAATCCGTGCGCCACCAGAGAAGGACTCGTGCTACGACTTGTGTGCATCGTACGCATGGACCCCACCAGCCCCATGTTACGCTAGCAACCCACCCCCTTTCGTTTCCCCCAACACCCCCTTCCCCCCCCCCCCCCACCAGAGATGGACTCGTGCTCCGACTTGTGTGCATCGTACGAGAACGACACGCTTGGCATGGACCCCACCAGCCCTACTGCTTACACTCCCCTCGCCCCCTGCCCCCACCTCCTTCCCCTTCTTTCACTTCACTCCCACCAGAGATGGACGCATGCTACGACTTCTGTGCGTCGTACGACAATGAAACACTCGGGTTGAACCCCAACAGCCCTACGCTCTCCAAGTTCTACGTGTGTGGGCCCAACTTCATCCCCACATACCAGCCCTGCAAGATCACATTTGGCTCCAACACGCCCAAGAAAGTCGTCAACGGCTGCCCTGCCGAGTAAGTCGAGACACGACCGCACTGCACCGCACCACACCCCTACCCTGTTGCGCCACACTCACTCTTCATCCCCACGTACCAGCCCTGCAAGATCACATTCGGCGCCAACACGCCCAAGAAAGTCGTCAACAGCTGCCCTGTAGAGTGAGTTGAGACTCGACCGCACTGTACCGTTCCACAGCACAGCCCTGCGCTGGCACTCACACTTCATCCCCACCTACCGGCGCTGCAAGATCACATTCAGCCCCAACACGCCCAGAAAGTCATGAATCCTGATGAGTAGATTGAGACTGGACCGCACTGCACCAATCCACACCACACGCCTACCCTGCCACACCATCTCAACACATGCTCACACTGCATCCCCTCCTACCACCCCTGCAAGATCACATTCCTCTCGCATTTCTCACAGCCCTCTCACATTCCTCTCACATTCCTCTCACATTCCTCTCACATTCCTCTCACATTCCTCACAGCCCTCTCACACCTCCGTCCTTCCCTCTGTCTTCCCCCACCATTCCCCTTCTCCCTCCCTTCCCCCACTTCTCCCCTTCCCCCTCCCACACCCCTCCTCCCCTGCATCCACCCAGACATCCCCTGCATCCACCCAGACATCCCCTGCATCCACCCAGACATCCCCTGCATCCACCCAGACATCCCCTGCATCCACCCAGACATCCCCTGCATCCACCCAGACATCCCCTGCATTCACCTAGACATCCCCTGCATCCACCCAGACATCCCCTGCATCCACCCAGACATCCCCTGCATCCACCCAGACATCCCCTGCATCCACCCAGACATCCCCCCACAGAAACTCCTTCTGACACCGTCCCTGCACCACTGCAACCCTAAACCCTGCTCAATCTTGAGACGGCTCATGACGTATCCCCATCCACCACCCCTCCCCTGCAACCCTTGGCAGGAACCATGCATCACTGGCAGATATCCCCTCGGACACCATCTCTGCACCGCTCTCTGCCACCGCCCCACCTGCACCCGCTGCTCAGTCTTGAGACGTCTCAAAGCTTGTCCCCTCCCTCACCCCTCCTCCCCTTGCATCCCATTGCAGGAACCATGCATCACTGGAAGATATCCCCTCGGACACTATCTCCGCACCGCTCTCTGCCACCGCCCCACCTGCACCCACTGCTGCCCTCCCTCCTCCAACCGCCACTGCTGCTGCATCACCCCCGAGCAATAGCAGTGGCAAGGCAGCAGCACAGGCAGCATCAGTTCACAGTGGCAGTATGAGTGCAGTGATGGCTGTGGCTCTGTTCTGCGCCGTCCTTGCCCTGGTGCTCTAAGTGTACACCCGCTCATCCCCATCCACCGCCAGCTCATCCCCACCCACTGCCAGTGATGGCTGTGGCTTGGCTCTGCGCTGTCCTTGCCCCTGGTACTCTAAGCATATCACCCATTCACTGCCGACGCTGCCGACATAGTTACAGTAGTAAGTAAGGTATCAATGCGTAGCTTATTGCTTATTGCCGTGGTTGTAGCTGTGCTGTGCCCGTTTGTGTCGATTTGCTTATAAAGCTATGTTGCAATGTCATGCTTATTTCCATAAAAATTATACACCACTGTGTCACAGATCAGCTATTGGTACCGTATGATAGAATATAAGAAAGAGTGATGCTCTCTGAACCAATATGGAATACATGGTACACTGATACGCAGATTCGTTCGTATAAAAATGACATGCACACTCACTCTTCATTGCATCATCCTCTTTGGTAGTTGGCATAGAATGCAGCTTCTAGGGGCGATACACTCTTCTTCACTGTACCAAGCGCTTTATCGAAATGTCGCATGCTCACACACGCTGCGGAAATATCCTCCTGAAAACAGGGCAAGAATTTGGATGAGGCAGAGTGTGTATACCGAATGAACACTGAACACAAGTACACTAAATGTAAGCACTGTAACATTTTAGCACTGAGCACATACGCACAGAACATATAAGTAAGCATCCCCAGCCCTTGCCAGCTCATTCCCAACCCCGCCAGCTCATCCCCACCCACTGCCAGCTCATCCCCACCCACTGCCAGCTCATCCCCATTCACCACCAACTCACCTCCAGCGCTGCCAGCTTGGCCTCTCTGCAGATTGCGGTGATGTCAGCGCCCGTGTACCCCTCGCTTCTTGCCGCCAGCTGGCAGCTGAGCTGGCAGGAGTCCACGTCAGCATGCAGCGGCGTGCCGCGCAGGCAGAGCGCAAATATCTTCTCTCGGGCGGCAAGGTCGGGCGGCGGGACAAAAAGGAGGCGGTCGAAGCGGCCGGGCCTCAGGAGGGCTCGGTCTAAGAGGTCTGGACGATTGGTTGCTGCAATCACCGTGACTTGAGTGGATGGGGTGAGGGCTGGGAGGGAGGGTGTGGGGTGTGTGGAGGTTGGAGGGGCAGGGAAAGTGTATCACAAGAGAGTGCTGAATGTAAGGACGTTAGGAGGGCTCGATCTAAGTGGTCTGGCCGGTTGGTTTCTGTGATGACTGTTACTTGGGTGGAGGGGGTGACGGCTGGCAGGGAGGGTGTGGGGTGTGTGGAGGGACGGGGAAAGAGAGGCACAAGAAGCGGATGAATGGAAGTGCCTCACGAAAGCTCGATTTAAGAGGTGTGGCCGGTTGGTTGCTTTTTTTGAGGCGCCTCAAAAAGGGGGATGAATGGAAGTGCCTCAGGAGAGCTCGATCCAAGAGGTGTGGCCGGTTGGTTGCTGCGATGACTGTCACCTGCGTGGATGGGGTTAGGGCTGAGAGGGAGGGAATGGGGTGCGGAGGGGAAAAGCGCGAAAGATGGGTCGAATGGACGAGTCTCAGTAGGGCGCGGTCTGTGATAAGTCGATTTTTGAGTCGACTCAAAAATCGACTTCTGAATGGACGGGTCTCGGTAGGGCGCGGTCAAAGAGGGGGGTGGATGAGAGTGTGTGAAGAGGGCGCGGTCTCAAGAGATCCCTCCCGGTATATCAACTCAGGCACTTTGTTGCAGGGTGATTTTGAGAATTCTCAAAAACACCCTGCGGTCTCAAGAGATCCCTCCCGGTATATCAACTCAGGCACTTTGTTGCAGGGTGATTTTGAGAATTCTCAAAAACACCCTGCGGTCTCAAGAGATCCCTCCCGGTATATCAACTCAGGCACTTTGTTGCAGGGTAGGGTGATTTTGAGAATTCTCAAAAACACCCTGCGGTCTCAAGAGATCCCTCCCGGTATATCAACTCAGGCACTTTGTTGCAGGGTGATTTTGAGAATTCTCAAAAACACCCTGCGGTCTCAAGAGATCCCTCCCGGTATATCAACTCAGGCACTTTGTTGCAGGGTGATTTTGAGAATTCTCAAAAACACCCTGCGGTCTCAAGAGATCCCTCCCGGTATATCAACTCAGGCACTTTGTTGCAGGGTGATTTTGAGAATTCTCAAAAACACCCTGCGGTCTCAAGAGATCCCTCCCGGTATATCAACTCAGGCACTTTGTTGCAGGGTGATTTTGAGAATTCTCAAAAACACCCTGCGGTCTCAAGAGATCCCTCCCGGTATATCAACTCAGGCACTTTGTTGCAGGGTGATTTTGAGAATTCTCAAAAACACCCTGCGGTCTCAAGAGATCCCTCCCGGTATATCAACTCAGGCACTTTGTTGCAGGGTGATTTTGAGAATTCTCAAAAACACCCTGCGGTCTCAAGAGATCCCTCCCGGTATATCAACTCAGGCACTTTGTTGCAGGGTGATTTTGAGAATTCTCAAAAACACCCTGCGGTCTCAAGAGATCCCTCCCGGTATATCAACTCAGGCACTTTGTTGCAGGGTGATTTTGAGAATTCTCAAAAACACCCTGCGGTCTCAAGAGATCCCTCCCGGCTATATCAACTCAGGCACTTTGTTGCAGGGTGATTTTGAGAATTCTCAAAAACACCCTGCGGTCTCAAGAGATCCCTCCCGGTATATCAACTCAGGCACTTTGTTGCAGGGTGATTTTGAGAATTCTCAAAAACACCCTGCGGTCTCAAGAGATCCCTCCCGGTATATCAACTCAGGCACTTTGTTGCAGGGTGATTTTGAGAATTCTCAAAAACACCCTGCGGTCTCAAGAGATCCCTCCCGGTATATCAACTCAGGCACTTTGTTGCAGGGTGATTTTGAGAATTCTCAAAAACACCCTGCGGTCTCAAGAGATCCCTCCCGGTATATCAACTCAGGCACTTTGTTGCAGGGTGATTTTGAGAATTCTCAAAAACACCCTGCGGTCTCAAGAGATCCCTCCCGGTATATCAACTCAGGCACTTTGTTGCAGGGTGATTTTGAGAATTCTCAAAAACACCCTGCGGTCTCAAGAGATCCCTCCCGGTATATCAACTCAGGCACTTTGTTGCAGGGTGATTTTGAGAATTCTCAAAAACACCCTGCGGTCTCAAGAGATCCCTCCCGGTATATCAACTCAGGCACGCACCGTCCATCTCCAGCAGCAGCCGAGTCATCACTCTGTCCCCCATGCCACACCTCCCGACGCTCCTTCCCCGGCCATTTTGCTGTGGATAACTCTCAAAGCCACTCCAATGAAAAGGAATCAACTCAGGCACGCACCGTCCATCTCCAGCAGCAGCTGAGTCATCACTCTGTCCCCCACGCCTCCCGATGGCCCTCCCACATGCTGGCAGCGTTGAGAGTAATAACTGAACGATTATGACCCACGCACAGCCACTCACCATCCATCTCCAGCAGCAGCTGAGTCATCACTCTGTCCCCAACACCTCCCGATGCTCCTCCTCCTGCTTTGCTGCGTGCCACTGCCAGCCCATCTATCTCATCAAAGAACACGATCGCCGGAGCTGCTGCCTTGGCTCGGGAGAACAAGGTTCGGACAGCTCGTTCGGACTCGCCCACCCACTTGGATAACAGCTCGGGACCCTGTGGGAAATAAGAGGGGGGGAAGGACTAGTTCTGACGAGCCTCACCTCATAAAAATGGGGGAGAAGGACTGCTTCATCAAGCTCTGCAATGAGGACTTTTGAGGCGCCTCAAAAATGAGGAGCCTCACCTCATACATGCTTCATCAAGCTCTGCAATGAGGAGAGGATTTGTGGCTGAAACGGGGAGAAGAAGAAAAGAGTAGGGGGATGAGGTGGAAAGTGCTGATCGTCATCTAGCGGCTTGGGCTCAAGAGAACAAGGCTTCGGTTACTTTTGTTTTGTACACCCACGTTGACTCACGTGGACCCTGATTGACTCACGTGGACCCTGGTTGACTCACGTGGACCCTGGTTGACTCACGTGGACCCTGGTTGACTCACGTGGACCCTGGTTGACTCACGTGGACCCTGGTTGACTCACGTGGACCCTGGTTGACTCACGTGGACCCTGGTTGACTCACGTGGACCCTGGTTGACTCACCTTGACTGCAAGAAAGTTGAGCCTTGCTTCTGTTGCTACTGCCCTGCACTCATGCCACATTCCACAGCATGCAAAGAGAGGGTGAACGAGAAGGGAAGCAAGGCTCTCCAATCCAGCACAAAAAACTGGGAATTGGAAACTCCAGCATCTGTCACAAGGGCCTGCACTAGCGTGCAACTTAAGTAACATACTTAGCTAAGAGCGTCTTGCTGCAGCCCGGGGGTCCGTAGAGCAGCAGCCCACGCGGAGGGGTGGCGCCAATGGCTCTCATCTCATGTGCACGCGTGTACGGCCACTCCACTGCCTCCTTCAACCGCTGCTTGATCCCTTCGAGTCCTCCGATATTGCTCCACGGCACAGTGGGTACCTCCACTGCCATCTGTTGGGTGGGGGTGTGTGTGGGGGGTCGGAAGAGACACATACAGCCATGTGCCCGGGGGTACGTCCGCTCCACTCCACTGCCTCCTTGAGCCTTCGCTTTATCCCCTTCGAGTCCCCCGATATCGCTCCACCGCACAGTGGGTACCTCCACTGCCATCTGTCGGGTGCGGAGGGGGCGCACACAGGAACAAAACATCCATGTCAGTGGGGTGTGGCGCCGATGGCTCTCATCTCATCTCGTGTGCGCCCGTGTACGGCCACTCCACCGCCTCCTTGAGGCGCTGCTTTATTCCCTCCAGCCCTCCGATGTCGGTCCACCGCACTGTTGGCACCTGCACTGATACCTGGTGGGTGGGTAGGTGGCGGGGCGCACACAGGAACAAAACATCCATGTCAGTGGGGTGTGGCGCCGATGGCTCTCATCTTGTGTGCGCGCGTGTACGGCCACTCCACTGCCTCCTTCAACCGCTGCTTGATCCCTTCAAGTCCGTTAATGTCAGCCCATCGCACTGTTGGCACCTGCACTGCTACCTGGTGGGTGGGTAGGCGGCGTGGAACACAAAGGAACAAAACGACCATGTCAGGAGGAGTGGCGCCAATGGCTCTCATCTGGTGTGCGCGTGTGTACGGCAATTCCACCGTCTCCTTCAACCGCTGCTTTATTCCCTCCAGCCCTCCAACGCAGTGCCAGTCAGGTTAACCAACGCACTGAGGGTGCCTCCACTGCTACCCCTAGTGAGAGGGGGAGTGGGGGACGAGAGGCACACAGGAGCAAAGCAGCCATGTAACAGGGGTGCATACCCGCAACAACCATATGGGAGGGGAGCAACCATCATTCAGCAGCACCGCCACTACCCACACCTCCCCATCTGCCCCACCTCCCCTCCCCTGCCCCATGCACCTCTCTCAGAGCGCTAGGTCGAATGCGTCTCCTAGTTCAAAGTCCTCCTCACACACTGCCAGCTGCACTCCACACAGGGGCCTTCCGCACCCCAAGCACTCCTAGCACTGGCAGCACCGGCAGCATTTTCAGTACCCCCACCCCCACCTCCCCTCCCCTGCCCCACGCACCTCTCTGAGGGCGCTGGGCCGGATGCGTCGCCGGGCCACTTCAAAGTCCTCCTCGCACACCGCCAGCTGCACCGCACACGAGCCTTCTGCACCGCTTGCAACCCCACTATCCGCAGAACAGCCCTGCTCCTTTTCCCTACCCTCCTCTCTACCCTCCTCCTGGTCCTCCTCCCCTTGTCTTGCCCCTCCCTGCCTCTCCTTCTCCCCCACGATTCGTCGCAGGGCTGCCACGGCAGCTTCAGAGCAGAGCGCGCTGATGTCAGCGCCCACGAATCCGTGCGTTGCTGAGCTGGCGATGACGTGGACGGCCTCGGGCGGCAGCGCGTGCGCCATGCAGGATAGTTGGGTGCTGAGGATTGCGAGGCGGTCGGAAGGAGTGGGGATGCCTGAAAGGAAGAACAGTACGATTCGGATGGAAGAACTGAAACAAAAAGCACAGAGATCATGCAACGTGGGGTGGAATCATTTGCAATGAAGCCCATTTTTGAGAATACTCAAAAGTTCAATCAGAGTAGCTTGGGGTGGAATCACCAAACATGAAGCCCATTTACACAGATTTGTTTGATTGGGGTAGACAACGGGCCATGCCACATTATACCTCCATGACTACTTTCGACCGCAATCTACACCTTCCTCACACCACTCACCGATCTCCACCTCGCGATCGAACCTCCCCGGTCGCCTGAGAGCGGGATCGATCGCATTCACTCGGTTGGTCGCCCCAATCACCACCACCCCTCTCCCCAACGCCACCGCCTTCCTTCCCTTCCCTCCCACCCCTCCATCCCCTTCTCCTCTTCCGCCCCCTCTTCCCTCGCCTTGTCCCCCCCCCCCATCTCCACCGCTTGAGGAGGCGCCATCAAGGATGGTGAGAAGAGCCGCCACCATGCGGTGAGAGAGGTCCTCTGCATCACGGGTTCTCGCTGGGGCTATGGCGTCTAGCTCGTCTATGAACACCTGGGTGCAGTGCGGTGAAGAGGGGTGAGAAGGGGAGCATGGGAGAGGAGGCGCCATCAAGGATGGTGAGAAGGGCCGCCACCATGCGGTGAGATAGGTCCTCCGCATCTCGAGTCCTGGCAGGGGCTATGGCGTCTAGCTCGTCTATGAACACCTGGGTGCTGTGCGGTGACGAAGGGTGAGAAGGAGGGTAGAAGGGGTCAGGAAGGGTGAGGAGGGGTGTGGAGGGGAGTACGCACACCACACCACCCCATGCCGCACTGCACCACACTGCACCACTCACAATGGAAGGCGCAGCCTCCTGGGCGGCAGAAAACACCTCGTTAAGAGCCTCCTCGCTCTCCCCAAAGAACTCGCTCACGATTGCGGCACTGGCTGTGGCGTCCAGCCCGTCTATGGGCCCACCACTCCACACCACTCCACACCACTCCACACCACTCCACACCACTCCACACCACTCCACACCACGCCACACCAATCCACACCAACACACCACACAACTCACAATAGAAGGGGCTGCTTCCTGGGCGGCAGAGAACACCTCGTTAAGAGCCTCCTCGCTCTCCCCAAAGAACTCGCTCACAAGCTCCGGCCCATTAATGACAAACAACGCCGCCCCAGCCTCCGCCGCCACTGCCCGAGCCAGCGACGTCTTGCCAGTGCCGGGCGGCCCGTGCAATAATATCCCGCGTGGCGGCTTGATGCCGTACCTGTTGTGCAGGGAAAATATTCCAAAAGGAAGGAATAAGGGGGGAAGGCAGGGGTACGGTGGCTGTTTGAGCCAACAACGTCTTGCCCGTGCCGGGCGGCCCATGCAATAATATCCCCCAGGGGGGCTTGATGCCATACCTGGTGGTGTCGGGTGAGCGGTAACAGAGTGGGGGAGAGAATCGTGGGGGTGGGAGGGGAGAGGGGGCGGGGGGGAAAGGTGATGCAATGATATCCCACACGTGGTGTGGATGTAGGTTCGGGAATTTGGAGCTTCGGGGTAAAGCAACAAACAGAGCGTCACAATGGACCGAACAGAGCTCGGGGTAAATGACGCATCTCCATGCAATGCCACCGCTGCTGTGCAGCGTAGCACTTCCAGGAAAACACATCGGTAGCACTTCCCTTCGGATTTTGGATGTATACACATCCGTTCCCTGCCATGCCTGTGAGCTTTCAATACTCAGCTTATGCGTACCTGGGGAAGAGCTCCAGGCATCCCATACCTGTGGAAGAGGTCCGGGTACTCCATACCAGTGGAAGAGCTCTGGGCATCCCATACCTGTGGAAGAGGTCCGGGTACTCCATACCAGTGGAAGAGCTCTGGGCATCCCATACCTGTGGAAGAGGTCCGGGTGACGGAGGGGCAGCAGCACAGCCTCCTTGAGTGCCTTCTTCTGTTCCTCCAACCCTCCCACCGACCCCAACGTGATTCCCCTCAAGTCCCCCGCCACCCGCCTTGCCACCGCCGCTGCCCCTCCCCCCCTCCCTTCCTCCCCATCCTCATCCTTTTCCGTCTTCTCCCCTTCCTTCTCTTCTCCACTGCAGCTGCCACTCTCTCCTTCCCTCTCCCTCGCTCCAATAAGGGTGGCCGCAGGAGTGAGTAGGAACGGCGGCAGAGGGATTCTCGCTGCTGCTGCTGTTGCATCTGTTGCTGCACTTGCTGCTGTGCCCGCGCCTCTGTCCTGTGGTGACACTAAAGGGGGAGAGGATACAATGACAGTGGTCTGGGGACCCACTTGCAGTGGTCTACCTGGCTCTGCCGCTAATGCTACTGCTGCTGCTGCCCTTGCTGCTTGCTTTGCTGATTCTCCAGCTGTTCTTGCTGCTGTTTCCATTGCTGATGCTGTTTCTGCTGATGCTACAGTGCCATGGGAAACGACGAAACAGCAGTCCTGCCCGCACACAGGCACCACCACAATGTTCCCAGGCAGAAGCGTGCGGCCCAGCAGCCACCGGGCAGCAAAAACCTCCACAAGCCGAATGCCCTGAAGCTTAGTGCTCCTGCTGCTGCTGCTATTGGTCCCAGTGTTTCCTTCCGTCTGCCCGATAAGTGTTTTCACAGCTGCCCAACGAGCTCTCTCCATCTCCTCTTCACTGATAAAGGGAGCCTTTTTTGCGCTGCCCGGAGTCACAGCGCTACCTGGAGTCGACACATTTTTCACACTGCCCGGCGTTCTAGGCTCGAGGCGCCGTGCAATATTGGAGGGGGTACTGGGAGAAGGGGAAGGGGAAGGGGAGGGGGAAGGGGAGGGGGAGGGCGCTACAAAGGGGGAGGAGGTTGGGAAGGGGGAGGAAGAAGAGGCGGCGATGGGACGTTGGGAGGTGCGAGGGGGGGTACAGGGTACAGGAGAGGTGAGCGAGGTTGCTGCTGTTCCTGCTGCTGATCCTGGTGCTGCCTGTGTTGCTACTCCTGTTACTCCCTGTATGGGAGTTTTCTGCGATGCTCCTCCTGCTCCTGATTCCGTTCCTTCTCCCTCCCCTCCTGCTGCTCCTGACCTGTCCCCATCAGCACCAGCACTGCAATCTAGCGGCTCCAGCCACGTCAGCGCCAGCTGTCTGCATGGGATTGGCTGCACGACCGCCTGTTCACCATGCGCTTGTGGGGAACTTAGGCTCAGATTCTGTTGCCGTCCGGCCTTGAGAGTGAAGACATAAAGGCGCGTGCTTTCCTCCGGGCGGCCTAGGCTGTCCGCTAGCTGCCAAGAGAGGCGGCAGCAGGATTTGGGAATCTTCGGCGCCGGCCACACGGTGGCCAACGCGCAGTACAGCCCGGGTAATCGGGCGGCGATTGCCGGCCAATCAGGATGCTGCGTCCAATCAGGCGTTGCCAGCTGTAGAGCCTCCTGTGCCAACTGGAGCGGCGGGATTGGCTGCGCGGAATGGGAATCGCTGCACACCACCTGATTGGTGGATTAGGGAAAACGGTCGAAAGAGGAACAGAGGGAGGGAGACAGGGAGGGGGAAGGGGGAAAGGAGTTGGGGGAGGGGGAAGAAGGTGAGCTGGGAAAGGTTGGGAAAGGAAGAGACGGAGGGGCGGGAGGAAAAGATTCGGGTGGATGATTCAGGCGAACGTTCCAAAGCCGTGCATAAGCCCCAAACCCTGGACCCTGAATCTGAGACTCAATAGCCCCTCTGCCCTTGAGATAACCAGTACATAGCGGCTGAATGAATTGGATCCGCCGACGGCAAGTAGATGTTCTCGAAGGGCCTTACCGCGACCATGTCGCCCGCGGCCACGTCATCAGCCGTCATCGCTGCAGGGTGGAGCCATATCTGGGCGGCTGCTGAAGTGTCTCGGGCTGCCACGTCATCTATTGCGGAGATTTTCACGTCGAGTCTCTTTCCGCCAAACAAGTCGTCGAAGCACGCGGGCATTTGCGCATTCGACGAGAATTCGGCGCGGGACGCGGAAGGGGAGCTAGCAGCATTGCGGGAAGTTTGAGGGGACTGTGCTGGCGAGGGAGATTCAGTAGCCTTCTTGCTTTTCCCTTTCGACTTGCCTCCCATTTTCTCTCAAACTTCTGTTTCGTTACCGATGGCTAAGAAATGGGAAAGCTGCTACAGATTAGGGACGATAGGGCTCGTGGGCATGTATGGTATTTGTTTCGGGATAGTCGCCACGTTGTTTGAAGGCATATAAGAAACATACATATAATTACTACATTGAAGTGTACTTCGCGGACTACCGAATCTCCACAACCGGGTCGCAGATGGAAAGACCAGGCCAAACCACTTCTCCGAGGCTGACGTAAAAACCCAGTCGAGTTTGTAGGCCCTTCGGGGACCCAATCAGGTGCTTGGAAATTTGGCTTACGAATTTGCCAGGGGTTCAGAATAGTTTCTTTACTGACCGCACCTCAGGTGTAGTTGTGCTTGCTTGGTTTGGTTCGGTCAATTTGGGTTCCCAACTATGCCAATACCCACTGCTCGCATTGATGCTGATGAGATATTCCGGAGGTGCTACAGTGAACAAGGAAAAATTACCATGAAAAATGAATGAAAATAAATGAACAGCTACACCTTTGACTGTCTGGTGTGCTTCGTTTCCTTTTTTCACGGCCAGCGGCGACAGCTCGCTTGAGCACCCCGATGTGTCCTGGAGGTCATGAAGGGGAAGTTCCAAACCCAAACCTAGCCAGATGCCGAACCATTTTCTACGGTTCGACATGGGGCGCACCGCCAATTGACCACCGCCTAGCTCATGCCAAGCCTGGACCGAACGAAAGAAGAATCTGTCTGTCACGCACTTGCCCCCAGCTTCCCCCGCCACAGGGTAGGCGCGGAAACCAAACGCCCATCCCCCCCTCCCTCGCGCACTTCCTCCAACCCGGACTGTGGAAGAATCTATTCGGCCCCGATTTTGCTCCCGCAATTTCCGCTCCGTAGCAGTCTCTTATTCCGTTCGACCACAGCGGAGGTAGATGCGTTGGCGGCTCCTCAAGGCATGCTTTCATGGCCTTCTTATAGCGAACCATGTAACCAGGCCGGTAATCTGACACGAAAGTAGACCAAGCATGAAGTGCAGTCACCAGTTTCGATAGTCACGGTTCCCATAATTTGCGTAGCGCAGTCTAAGGTCTAGTGTTACTCTGGGCTTGAGCCCGCTAAGGCTCTACATACCCTCGTTTGTTTCTTCCTCTAACCCGCATTTCTTGCGCCACGTCAACCGTCCAATATGGTACTCGCGGCAACGAATGTCACCAGCAGCCCTGCTCCCCCGCCGCAGTTCCAGCCTCCCCCGCCTTCCCCGCCTTCCCCGCCTTCCCCGCCTTCCCCCGACAATGCGACGTCGCCCGCGACCATCGCATACGAATCCGTCATCTCTCTGCGACAGCTCAACATCGCAGTCGTCGCCGTGCTCATCCTGCTCGTCATCCTCGTTTTAGTCCTCTCCTTTGTAAAGGCGCGTGCCACGTGGCAGCACCAGAGAGCCGCCACGCAAGATCCCGACCCGCAGGCCCTGCAGCCAGTGGGGAACCGCGGGTTGCTCATGGACGGCCGGAATATGCGCTCCGGCGTGCCCGACCACATTATTAAGACGCTCGGAAAGTCTTTTACGTACGTCGAGCCGGGAGATGACCTTGAAGCTGGCGGGACCAGCGCCCTTGGCGGAGATGGGGGAGGGGGAGCTGGAGAACGTGGGGTGGGCGGAGGCGGAGTGGGGGAAGGCGGAGCTCTGGGGGCGAGCGGGAGAAGCAGCAGCCGAAGGTCGGCTGCGGCGGAAGCGACGGGCGGAGAGAGTGAGGGGAACGGCGCGGGGGGGAGAGCGGGGCGGGAGGAGGGGGACGACGAGAAGGAGTGCATTGTGTGTTTGGGGGAGTACAAGACTGGTGACGTCATCAGACAGCTTCACGCATGCAATCACCAATTCCACCAGGTGTGTCTGTGTGAAAGAGAAGGAGAGAAAAGAGAGGGTGTGAGGGAGAAAGAAAGATAGCGCGACAGCGGAGAGAGGCTGCAAGAGAGAGGGAGGGAGAGAGGGAAAGGAAGGAAGGGAGGGGATGGGGAGTTTGGGGGGAGGAGGGAGAGACAGGGGGAGGGAGAAAGAACAGAGAGGAGAGAGCGTGGTGAGTTCTTGCAATATTTTCTCTTCAGGATCTTGTGGATAGCAGGGATGCAGTAAGGCATGCGCAACAGAATTGCTCTCCACCCGCCCCCATCCTCAACCATAAGGCTGTTCCCAGCTCTCCTCCATCACTCTGCAATACCGTCAATATTCTCTGAACTTCACTCACCTGCTCCTCTCCCTCCCCTTCCCTCGTCCCCCCTCCTCCCCTCCTCCTCGTCCCCCCTCCTCTCCTCCTCTATCGCCTGCCCTCAGGACTGCATTGACGCATGGCTTAAAACCAACTCCTCCTGCCCTCTCTGCCGAACCTCCCTCATTCCGAGCCGCCTGCTGGGAAACAACCAAAGCAATCTCAGCGACATTCCAGAGCAGCAGGGGATGCATGGAAGCGTGGTACGTAATGGCCAGGGCGGTGTTTTGTCGGAGCCTGTGGGTATGACGCCGTTCGGTTCAGCAATGCCCCTTCTGCCTCCTGAGGGTCCTAGCCGCCTGGCTTATATCACCATTCCCCCTCCGCCGTCTGCCGCTGTTCAGTTGACCCAAGTGGGTGAAGCTGCGCCGGGTGCTCCGGCGTCGTATCAAGTGCGTGTTGCAGGGTCTATGTTGCCTACGTCATAACGATGTGTGTTGATAGTAGCTAGCTCCACTTGTTTAGCAAGCTAGCAACCAATGTGTTCATATGTATTGAATGGTGTATTCCTCAATTCGCTAAATTCTTCTAGTAAGGTGTTTCGCCAATGTCTTGGATTGCTTCACGATCAACCACGAAAACCTCACGCTAGCACCTCGCACGGCGCCAGTTGCGGCAGTTTGCGAATTCGTTTGAACATTTGCGCGCCTCGCAATGGGCTAAAGAAATTTACAACCACCGTGTTGCATTTCGCTAGGCCCATCCAACCTCCAATACCTTCTCCACTACATGGACCGACCCACCCTCCAACCAAAACATCTCTTCACTTCATCTACCCTCTCTGTGGGTGACCCGTCGCCTCGCTCATGTTGCTTCTCTTCCGCACATACCCTCAAAGCTGCATGATTAGTAAGAAGAAAACCCATTCTTCGCTCAGGGAGCGATAACAATTTTAGCATTCTCTCTGCCTACAGGAGCTGGATGATTTCCGACTACGAGGCCATAGCGGAGGAAGCCGAAATGCACGTATATTTTGACCCATGCCCCGTCAGCTTCTCCTACTAGGAGCGCCTCTGGTAGAACTTCCTTTACTCCATTGCTACCCGAGCGCGTGCCGTAGTACGTCAAGATCGTTAAGAGCTAGGACGCGGAACGGATTTCACCTTAATTTATCCCGGATATATACGTGGTGTTTGTTCGCACTGTTGGCCCTGCTGCCCGTCGCGTGTTGCGCTGCCACTCTGCCACCACATGTTCGTGATCGGATTCGCGCGCGCCCGTATTTGATCCATCGAGCAACTTCAACCGGTGCTCTAGAACCGCTCCAGGACGCGCGACCATCGCGTGCGCCTGTTTCGCTGCCTGCGTCAGTCGCGACGCGGGCACTGACTAAAGATCGTGAGACGGTTTCGAATAGCATCGCCTTCGCCAGCGACGGTTACAGCATCAGCAATAACAACGGCGTCGACGTCAGCAGCGGAGCCGATGACGGTAGCGTCAGCAGCGGAGCCGATGACGGTAGCGTCAGCAGCGGCAGTAGCGGCAGCAGCAGCAGCAGCAGCACCACCAGCAGTAGTGTTACCGGCAGTTACGATTACCCAAACAACAGCAGCGACGGTCAGCGCAACGACCAGCACAAGCCGCGGTACTACAACCCGTTGAACCGCCTCGTCCCCCGTTCCGCGCATCTCCCCGACGAGTGCGCCTTCGCGCTCCCCATACCGCTCCACCAATGCGCGCTCGGCTACAGCCAGGCCGCCCGGGGCGGGTACGGACGGGCGGAGTACGTTGTCTCGTCCGACGACGACAGCCTGACGCAGGGTACGCTGCGGTGGGGTTTAGTGCGGTACCGAGCGGTTGGAGTATACGTGCGGTTTAGCCGGAACATGGAGATCAGGTTGAGGGGGCCGCTGCGGTTGGGGTCGCACGTGACATTGGATGGGCGCGGCGCGAGAGTGCGAGTCGCTGGCGGCGCGGTGGTTATTCGAGGGTCCAGGAGTATTATCATCCACAACTTGCAACGTGAGTTGCTGCTGCTCCTATTCTCTTCAACTATCTCTTCCCCCGTTTGGGCTGCATCCGCCAATCGCCGAATCTTTTTAAAGCTTCTCTTTTGTGGCCTTTTCCTCTGCTGTCAAGTGAAGCTGAACAGTGCTAAGCTGCTTTACATTACTCGCCTTGCACACTCCCCCACTTGCACTATACATCCAGCTGCCTTGGCTCCCCACAATATCCCTTTCGCCTTTCTGCGCACGCCCCTCACTCCCCCTCCCCCCCACCTCTCTCTTTCCCCCTCTTTTCCCCTATTTATACCTCTTACCTCTCTCCCTTTCCCGCCCTCCCCTCCTCACCTGTTGCCCAAAATCATCAGTTGCTGACGTTCCTCGGTCGCTGTCAGCACCTCAGAATCTGATCTCCATCCGAGCGTCTCACGACATCTGGATCGACCACTGCACACTCCAATCTTCGCCACGTGCCCTCATCTCCGTCTCCCGCTTCTCCACTAATATCACCATCTCCAATGGTCACCTCCGTAACGGCGGCGACGCAATGATTACCGTCACACCCCTCCTCCCGCCTCCCCTTCCCCCTCCGACCTACCGTCGTCCTGTCTACGTCACAGTTTTCCGGAACTTTTTCGACGGGCCGGGCAGCCCGGATGTTTTATGTGCGGGTGCGATGTGCCACGTGGCAAATAATCTCTTCGCTGGTTGGTTGTTTGGGTGCCTGGCTGCTAGGGGCCCTGCTCCTGGATGGATTGAAGAAGCAACTGTAGGTGGTAACAGCAGCTACACGAGCGCTGGTTATGGGGAAAGTGACTATATAGAAGGTGATTATGAAGCAGCGTATACAAGTACAGAAGGCGCTACAGCTGTGGGTACAGCTGCAGAAGAGGCAACAACAGTGGCTACAGCAGCAACTAGTTGGAGAAAGGGAAGAGGTTATGGACTGACAGTCATCCGTTCTCAATCCAATATTTTTCTCCCTGGGGTTGGGGTGCAAGCTACAGTCGCAGATTGGACTGACTCTAAGTCCAAAATATTCTCTAACAGGGATTTGTTGGTAAATGGAGCTTATATGGGGAAGACACGGGAGATGGGACGGGGTGGAGGAGAGGCAGCAGCCTCGGTGGTGCGGGGGAAGAAGGACCCTTTTGTTCCATACGTGTTGCCTCTGAAACCAGTGAGTTTGAGTCTTGCATCGTATATCAAGGGCAACTCTGGTGTAAAATCTATGAATTAAATGTTGTTTGGCAACCTTCTTTCTTTCATCAGCCACTACAATCTGATTAATGTGGAGCTTTGCCAGAAATTACCTCCACTATCTAGAGCCTCGTTCAGGGAGGTCTTACCCAGTCAATATAACACCACCAACCAGTTGTGCTTGTAACATTCTCCATAAAACTCAGCTTTCCGCATTACTTCACCTTCCTACATCACTGAATTCAGTAGTTTCGTTTCCGTGTATCCGGATTCTCTGTAACGGTTCAGGGCCTAAGCGGAGCATTCCCATGTTGCGATCCTTCCGACGAGATTTCAGGATCACAACCACCACCCCTGGGCCCAGTTCTGTTGCCCAGCGGTAAATGGAGGGCGGACAGCCCAGCACAGCAGCACTGGTGCGGCCGGGTGCTTCCGCGAAGCCAAGAACCACCCACGTTGGTGCGATTCAGCTTCCTGCCACCCTCCGCGCAACTAGAGGAGCTTCGTAAAAGTTTTGCTGTGCTGGCCGCTAAAATGTTTTCCGCGACGATAATTGGTGGGTTTGGAGCAATACAGCTAACCCGTACCAAAAATAATTCTCGTCACCAATGGGACATTGCCCTCCCCCGTAACATGTTTTTTCGGGGCATTTGTTCCTGCCCGGAACTACTTGTGCTGTCCCTGGGTCCGCGATTCGAGCGGGACCCAGTATCGCACCAGTCTCGCACCCAGTTTGCCTGGGATGAGCGGACAGCACAGCACTACTGGTTCAGCGTTCTTTTGTGCTTGGTAGGCCGCACAGCACAGCACAGCACTGGCCAGGTTCGGGAGAGAGTTCAAGGTCCCGAGCCTGATCCAAGGAATGCTCCCTTGGAGTGGAATCTTCGAGGATCACCGGTAGAGGCCCTCTCGAAGCATCATCTAGTGCTGTGCGGAGGGGTCCGCACCAGTAGTGCGGCAACAGAACTGGGCCCTGAAAAAATCCTTTCATTCCCCAATTTCCGCCAAAAGAGGTACGCGGCGCTATCGTCCACCAATTGGAAGCAGCTTTGTGCGCCCAATTTGATGGTTACCCTAGTTGTGTCGCTGTCGTCTTCGCAAGCTTCCCATGGCCGCCATTTTGGTCCAAGCCCCTCCGCCTTCCGCCAATCGGGGAAACCTTGACCCCCCTGCCCTCACCGTGCTCCGCGCAGTTCAGCTTCAGCCCCTCACTCAAATGTCCAGGTAGAAAAATGCTCAGCTATTCTGGGCCCCTGCTCAGGTATTTCAAGCCACTAAGTCATTTTCATTCTCCATTTCCAACGCGCTTTTCTCAAATCAACCCCCTCCTCTCCAGCACCTAAATCCTCACCACTCGCTTGCGCACTCCCTCGCAATGGCTCGCGGAACTCGTATACTTCTCGTCGCGCTCCTGTCGCTCATTCTCGTCGCGCAGCACGTCGCTGCTCTTGAGCCGGGTGCGTCGAATGTGCATTCGAATGCGTTTCGTGAATGCTTCCTTGTCGGTTTTTCCCCATATGTTTGATTAAACTCATCATGGCTCACATTTATTTCCCTTGCTTCCCCTAAGTGTTTCTCGTGTCAATTTTCGGTCAGAAATTTCTCTCAGACAGTTGTCTCGCTCGCATTTTTTCCCTTCAGCGCCATTTCCAGCTTCGAAGGACGATGGCAGCAAGAAGGACGGAAGCAAGGACGGAAGCAAAGACGGAAGCAAGGACGGAAGCAAAGACGGAAGCAAAGACGGAAGCAAAGACGGAAGCAAGGACGGAAGCAAGGACGACGGAAGCAGCAGCAACCCCAAGTACAAGCGCTTGATTGTTGTGCTGTACGAAGACGTCAGCGTCAACACCAACATTATAGCTGTGAGTTTCGCCGGCGCTCTTTCAACACAGCTGGTTGCATTACGTGTCCGGCTGCCGCATCCGATCCGTTCGCTGTCGCCTGCTACTATCGTATTACGACTAGTAAACCGTCATTTCCGTCGTCTGTTATTTTTCTGAGTCTCCGTATGCCTTTTTCTCTTCTCCTTTCTCTGAAATCTCATTATGATGTGAGCAGGGCGGATCTGGCGGCACGGGGTCGACGCTCATGTACAGCACGCCTCTCTACAAGACGAAGGACCTTACGGGCAAGGTATTTTATGATCCCTCGGCTGTCTGTCTGGAACTAGCTTCCAACTTCCAACGAACATGCCTCCAGATGGAAACTTGGAACGAGCATGTTCTATGTTTTCCGGCAAATCGTGCCGTCGACGCCGCATTTTTTTTTTTGTTTCTTCCCCTGCTTTTTTTTTTTTTTTTTTTTTTTTTTTTCCAGGTTGGTCAGCACTACCTCACTGCGGTAGCCTTGTGGAACGACATGGTGATGCTCTCCTGCAGCCTCAACTTCCCCAATGGGATTGTTACCGTCTCAGGTGTGCTATCTTCGCATTGTGCTGTTCTCCTCGCACCATGTGATGTTGCATTTCATCAAATCTCAAAAGTTCTAGGGAGCGCCGCGGGCGAATTCAAAGAACAGACTGCTGTAAAGCACGAAACCCGAAACCCGAAACCCGAAATGAGTATCGTTCTTCTTGCCCCTCGTGTTCTTTCAGGAGCTTTCAAGTGGACGGAGAACGTGGGGAGGGTTGCAGTGACGGGAGCCACGGGCGCTTATATTGGGTACTCTGGTACGGCGTTCATTTACGGTTTGGACGGCACCGTGAAGAACAGCAAGAAACATCAGCTCGTGTTCAAGTTGTTCAAGGCCACGTCTTAAATCTCCAAGGCTCATCTCGTTTCAGTGACCCACTCTAGTTTTCGGAAGAGAACAATCTGGAGATTAGCTCACCTATTGTTTGCAGTTCGCGCAGCGTAGTAGAATCTGAGCCTAAACCGTAGGGGTGGGGGTGTGCTGGGCTGTGGTAGAGCTGTAGTCACTGGTGGGTTTGTTGCAATATAGTTGGAAATAAATTTCACATTCGGACGTTAATTTCTTATTCAAACGAGAATAATGTGCAAGGATGATAACCTAAAGAAAAGTGAAATTCTCAGTAACGAGCACAAAAGTGGTGGCGCGTGCTCAGGGAGAAACCAACAACCCCGAGGTTGGGGAAGGGGAGCGACCAAGGCGGAGAGGTGAGGGGGATGGAGGTGGGCGGGGGCCACGCCCTGCGGCGGCACCGCGCTCGAGCCCCCTCCCCTGAAAAAGGCGATGCGATGCGATGCGAGCGTGTGAATCGTGTCGTGTCGTGTGGGACGACGGCGGCGTAGCGCGTGGACAACAGAAGCACCTGAAATGGTCAAGAACTGTTCAAAAGCGGCAGACGAAATGTGACGCTGGCGGACCGCGCTTGGGAACGCTGCTTGTGATGTGAACCGAACATTCGATTGATGACGATGTATTATCTGATGTGTCACGGTCAAATTCGTGAAATGAGATGTGCCATCTGCCAACTTCGATTTGACAGAGTCGAAGCGGGTCCCGTTGAAAACCAATCGCATTGACTCGCTCAATCCGTACAACTTTCCGAGCCAATGATGCACTCCATTCGCACGACGACGCATATCATGCCATGCCAGCAAGCACGCTGGAAGGGTCCTCGTTTGTACCACGCGACACGAGCACAAGGCAAAGGGCTTAATTGCAGGTTACGCGACAGAAGTTTGCATCATATTTTAACACAAATAATCAAAACCCTTCACTTGTTACGTCTACTAGCTAAATATTGGTTGTCTTTCCGACAGACTCAATCGTGAAATCTTCCAATCTGTGGAGCACCTCGTTTCTCTGCACACACCAAATGAAATGTACAGTAGCAGGGTTGGAGGTGAGGCACGAATGGAGAGAGCAATGCTAGCAACCAGAGTGCCTAGACATGTACCTTGAGAAAGGGAATGGGTGAACCACTCTGGTAGGACACCAGCGCACAAGCAGCAGCACCCAACGCCACACCACCCTGCACAACACCTGTTGCAGTGCTGCCAGGAGCGGCTGTAGCACCATCAGAGCCAGCCCCTCTTGAGGCCAGTACCAGGCCATCAGAGGTGGTATCGGCACGCAGAGCAGCAGCTGCTGACGATAATGTTTCCACCAATGGCAGCCCTCCAAATGATGTTGCCGCCCATGTGCCACGTGGCATTGTGGCGACAGTCAAGTCAGAATCGGTCGGCGTGGGAGCATCAGCGTTTAGAGGCACGGCAATTGCCATAATTTTATCCCACCCGGACGATTCTGGAGGGCTGATGAGCATGAGTGGGCCCTTGGGAATTTTTTTTTTTCTGGCTGTTGGCTCCCTGGAAGTACTTGCAAGGGAAAATATGCAGGACAAAGTGAGAAATTCTGGCATGTATAGCCCTGAATCTGGATCCTGCAATGCAATAAGTAGTTTCGTCTGATTGTTGAATGGGTACAACATGGGGAAGGTCATTGCACCATAACATGTCAAACCATATGTGTGCTAGTTGTGTGTAGGCTATAGTGGGGTAGCCCATGTGGGATGCAACCCAATATTAGGGTTAGTACTTGTACCCACAATTCACTCAATGCACTCATTCCTGCTTGCTATCTTGACATGGTTTCAGAGCAGTAGGTCAGTAGGACCGTATTTTTTTCGGGCCCACCATACTTAGCTTCCGACTGCGGTTACCGCGTTACCCAACTACCCTGCGTCACGCTGCCCCGCGCACACCCTGCCTTGCCCCGCGTCGCGCTGCCTCGCGCACGCCCTGCCCTACCCTGCCTGGCGTCACCCTGCGCCAGCGCCCTGCCTTGCGCCAGCGCCCTGCCCTGCGCCAGCGCCCTGCCCTGCGATAGCTCCCTGCCCTGCGCCAGCGCCCTGCCCTGCGCCGGCGCCCTGCCCTGCGCTAGCGCCCTGCCCTGCGCCAGCGCCCTGCCCTGCGCCAGCGCCCTACCCTGCCCTGCGCCAGCGCCCTGCCCTGCGCCAGCGCCCTGCCCTGCGCCAGCGCCCTGCCCTACGCCCGTGCTGCGGCCCTGCGAGTCGCGCCTTACGGCAGCCCGCGCGTCGCGCCTTACGGCAGCCCGCGCGTCGCGCTCTGCTGTAGCCTGCGCCTCGCGCCCTAACGCAGCCCACGAGTCGCACGCTGCTGCCCCGCGCGTCGCGCTCTGCTGCAGCCCGCGCGTCGCGCCCTAAGGCAGCCCGTCGCGTCGAGCTCTGCTGCCCCTCGCGTCATGCACTGCTGCAGCCTGCGCCAGCGCCCTGCCCCGCGCCAGCGCCCTGCCCTGCGCGCGCTGGCGCCCTGCCCTGCGCCAGCGCCCTGCCCTGCGCCCGCGCCCTGCCCTGCGCCAACGCCCTGCCCTGCGCCAGCGCCCTGCTAAACCCTAAATAAAATTAAATTATCTGTTTTTTAAAAAAGGCCCTAGGTGCTTATGCCCTAGGAGCTAGTGCCTGCTACTACTCAGCTGTTGCCGCGCGCCACCCTGCTCTGGCTGCACGCCGCCCTGCTCTGGCCGCGCGCCGCCCTGCTGCTCTTACTGCTGCTGCTGTTACTCGTGCTACTGCCTTCACTCCGTACTGCCCTAGAGGTCGCGCTCCTCCTAGCTTGCCCACCATGACTTCCCTTTTGTCGCACCGGTGGGAGTGGTGACGGCGGTGGTGGCAGCAGTGGGAGTGGTGGCGGCCGTAGTAGCAGTCACTGTGGCGCTGTTTGGTGCTGAGTGTCTGGCGGTAGCCAGATGCAGCTACGGCGGCGTCCGACCCTTACGCCCCGGCAGCTTCGTGAGTGGCTTTACCAGCGTGGGCCGTCTCCGAGTCCGGGTCGCTGCCCGTAAGTCATTCGCACAGGTCGTCGAGCTGGTGAGACCTGTGGGACACCTGGTCACGCACAGTCCCGCTGCTTCGCCTATTTGACTGACGCCTGGCACAAAGAGTTTGGCGACGAGGCTGAGATCCCCCCCTGGCTTGAGCTGCTTAGGTCGAGCGTTGCTGTCTTTTCTTTAGACTATGACGCCATCCTTACTGCCATGTCTGCTTTGCCTGGTGGTGCTGAGAGTGACTGTCACCTGTGCGTACGACCCCGGTATAGAGGTTGCTGCTCTAGGTGCTAGTGAGGCTGCTGCCTTAGGTGCTAGCGAATCTGCTTCCTTAGGTACTGCGCCTGCTGAGGCCTTGCACACCTTCACGCTTGACTCAGGTGCTTCCCGCTGTTTCTTTCGTGACAGTACTGCACTCACACCACTCACTGCACCTGTTGCAGTCTCTCTAGCTGACCCCTCAGGGGGACCAGCTCTTGCACGGTCCACCACTGTGCTTCCGTGCCCAGCGGTTCCGTCTGGCTCACTGACAGGCTTCCACCTCCCCTCGTTCTCTACGAACTTGGTGAGCAACGCGGTTCTCCAGGACCAGTGGGTTGACACCTTTACCCCTGGAGGACAGCGTGTGGCGATCTGTACATGCTCCCGGACTGGCCGCCACCTGGCCACGTTTACCCGTCGGCCAGGGTCGAGTCTTTACACACTGACGTCTGCGCCTCCTCAGGTAGCTGCTACTGGTCAGGTGTCTCCGTCAGGTCAGGTAGCCTCCCCTTGTAGGGTCACTCCTTGTCGCACCAGACTCTTCTCTGGCACCACCGTCTGGGTCACCCCTCCTTTCCATTTCTACGTGGCATGCACCGTCGCCTCCTTGTGTCTGGTCTTCCCAGGTCTCTCCCTCCCCTCCCTGCCTCGCCTGCACCGCCCTGCCTTCTTTGCGTCGAGGGGCGGCAGCGCGCCGCTCCTCACTCCTCCTCGTTTCCCCCCACAGAGGCTCCTCTGCAGTCCCTCCACCTGGACGTGTGGGGCCCAGCCCGCGTTCGTAGACAGGGCGGTGAGCGGTACTTTTTGCTGGTTGTCGACGACTACTCGCGGTACACCACGGTCTTCCCCTTGCGCACCAAGGGTGAGGTCCCTACTGTCCTGATCCCTTGGATCCGAGCAGTCCGTCTCCGGCTCCGCCGCAGGTTCCGCCAGGACCTTCCTGTCATGCGTCTGCACTCTGACAGAGGTGGTGAGTTCACCTCCGACCTCTTGCGAGCCTTCTGTCAGGGGGAGGGCATCGAGCATCGTTCACGCTTCCGGGCTCACCACAGCAAAATGGGGTTGCTGAGCGCCGCATTGGATTAGTTATGGAGGTCGCTCGTACCTCCTTGATTCATGCGGCGGCTCCCCATTTTCTGTGGCCGTTTGTGGTCCGGTACGCCGCGCAGCAGCTCAACCTCTGGCCCCGTGTCTCCTTGCCGGAGACCTCGCCCACACTGCGTTGGACGGAGGAGGTTGGCGAAGCGTCGCGTTTCCGGGTCTGGGGTGCTCGTGCCCTTGTCCGCGATACTTCCGCGGACAAGCTCTCCTCCCGCACCATTCCCTGTGTCTTCCTTGGCTTTGTCCCTGACGCGCCTGGCTGGCAGTTTTACCACCCCACCTCGCGCCGTGTCTTCCCCTCTCAGGACGTCACCTTTGACGAGTCAGTTCCTTTCTACCGTCTCTTCCCCTACCGCACTGCCCCTCTCCCTCCCCCGCTGCTTTTCCTCGCTCCAGATCCCCCTCTGGTAGACCCCCTCCCCCCTCACGGTCCTGCTCCTTCAGGTGTGTCTCAGGTAGAGGTCACTAGCGACTCAAGTGCTGCTGCGGGAGGTGCTGTTGGGGGTGCTGCCTCTGAGGGTGCTGAGCCTGCGCGTGAGGTGCTCGGGAGTGCGGAGCCTGGGGGTGCTGAGCCTGCGGCTGCGGGGTCTGGGGGTGCTGAGCCCGTCCGTGAGGTGCCGGGGGGTGCGGAGCCTGGGAGTGCTGAGTCTGCTGGCGTTCCTCTGGGTCTCGTTTCACGACGTGGGCCTGTCTCACCACAGCAGGCACGAGAGTGGCTTGCGTCGCGTACCCGCCTGAGGAGTCGTGCTGCTGGAGCTGCTTGTCGTGGAGGCGCTGGGAGTGCTGGTGTCTCTGGTCCTGGAGGTGCTCGTACTGGAGGAACTGGAGCTGCCGGGACTGGTACTACTCCTGGAGCTGGAGGTGTCGGCTCTAGGGGTGCTGCTGCTAGAGGTACTGGGGCTGGAGACCCTGGAGCTGGTGCTGTCGACCCTGGCGTTGGAAACCCTGGAGCTGGAGGTGCCGTTTCTAGGGGTGCTGCTGCTGGAGGTACTGGGGCTGGAGGCCCTAGAGCTGGTGCTGTCGACCCTGGCGTTGGAGACCCTGGAGCTGGAGGTGCCGGTTCTGGGGGTGCTGCTGCTGGAGGCCTTGGCGCTGGTCCTGTCGACCCTGGAGTTGGGGACCTTGAGGCTGGAGGTGCCGGTTCTGGGGGTGAAGCTACTGGTGGCGCGGGAGCTGGAGATTCTGGAGCTGCTGGAGGCGCTGGGGCTGGAGGTAATGCTGCTGGAGTCCCTGGAGCTGGAGGTGCTGCTGCTGGAGGCGCTGGAGCTGGAGGTGCTGCTGCTGGAGTCGCTGGAGCTGGAGGTTCTGGAGCTGCTGGAGGCGCTGGAGCTGCTGGAGGCGCTGGAGCTGGAGGTGCTACTGCTGGAGTCACTGGAGCTAGAGGTGCTGCTGCTGGAGGCGCTAGACCTGGAGGTTCTGGAGCTGCTGGAGGCGCTGGAGCTACTGGTACTGGTGGCACTGCACCGTCGTGACTGTTTTTCGCTCCGCCGTTACCGTTGTCAAGCCACCGCCTGACTCCGTGCTTCGCCAGGTTCTTGCCTCCCGTCTTCTACTGGCCTCCCGTTACAGCCCGGCGCACCACTGCCTGCTCCTTCTCCTTACACTGAGCAGATAGACTCGCTTACAGAGCGTCGTGAGCCTGCGTCTCGTCCTGCCTCGCCTGTTCGCGCGCGTCGCACTGGTCGTCGTGTTCCTCGTGAGCGTCCGCCTCCTGTCCCTGGCACGCACGCTATGGCACTTCGTCCTTCCTCTGTTCCACAGCGTGTTCCCCTACCGTCTCCTCCTGCGTCTTCTCTGCCTGAGGTTTAGGACCCTGTATCTGACCTAGTTCGTGCTGCTCACCCTACCGTCACGCGTCTGCTAGCCACTGTTGTCACTGACCCGTCGTTTGAGTCTGCTGCTGCGTCTGCCTTAGTCTCTGAGCTTGTTAACTTTGCTGCAGCCTGTCGTCTCGACTTCGCTGCTAGTCTTGTTGCTGAGTCTGAGTCTGTCTGTCCTCCATCCGTCGGGGGTGAGTGTGCTTTTGGCACGGACGTCCTTGAGGACAGGCAGGAGGACTTTGTGTGTTGCAGCCGCTGCACCTCATCTCGTGGCCATGCTGCTTGCCCCTGAGGGAGACCCGGATGCTCCAAACATCCCGACCCCGCGCTCTTACGCTGAGGCGATCGCGTGTGAGTACTCCTCTCAGTGGTAGACAGCCATGGACGCAGAGATGGCATCTTGGAAGTCCACAGGCACTTACGTCGACGCAGCTCCCCCTCCTGGGGCGAACGTAGTCAATGGCATGTGGATTTTCAGGGTGAAGCGGCCGCCGGGTTCTCCGCCTGTCTTCAAGGCTCGTTACGTTGCACGAGGCTTCAGTCAGCCACAGGGGGTTGACTTCTTCCAGACCTTCTCCTCCACCCCGAAGATGACCACTCTTCGGGTTCTGCTGCACGACGCCGCTCAGCGTGACTACGAGCTTCACTCTTGGACTTCAGCACAGCGTTCTTACAGGGCAGTCTGCACGAGGAGATCTGGCTGCGCCGCCCACCTGGCTTCACTGGGTCGTTCCCTCCTGGTACCCAGTGGAGCCTCCGCCGGCCAGTCTACGTTCTTCGTCAGGCGCCTCGCGAGTGGCACGACACAGTGAGGACGACACATGCGGCTCTTGGGTTTGCTCCTTCGACTTCTGACCCGCCGCTGTTTCTGCGCACCGACACTTCGTTGCCGCCGTTCTACATCCTCGTGTACGTGGACGACTTGGTCTTTGCCACTGCTGACACTGAGGCTCTCACCCTTGTGAAGTCGGAGCTGCAGAAGAGACACACGTGCACAGACCTGGGTGAGCTGCGCAGCTGCCTTGGCCTGCAGATCACCCAAGATAGAGCACGGCGCACCATCACACTGACTCAGTCACACATGGTGCAGCAGGTCCTTCAGCGCTTCGGCTTCACTTGGTCCTTGCCACAGTCCACTCCTCTGGCTACCGGTCACTCACTCTCAGCTCCACTTTCAGACGAGTCCGTAGAGCAGAGAGGCCCGTACCCAGAGCTAGTGGGCTGCCTCATGTACCTGATGACCTGCACTCGTCCTGACCTCGCGTACCCTCTTGGCCTTCTGCCACGTTACGTGGCTCCTGGTAGGCACCGAAAGGTGCATATGGATGCTGCGAAGAGGGTACTGCGCTACTTGTGCAGTACATCGGGCATGGGGCTCGTGCTTGGACGGTGGAGCTCAGTTGTCCTCACTGGGCACTCAGACGCTTCTTGGGTTGACGACCTGGCTACGCAGCGGTCGTCACAGGGTTACACGTTCAGCCTTGGCTCTGGCTCTGTTTCTTGGCGGTCTACACGCTCGTCTTCTGTTCTCAGCCCCAGTTTTGAGGCTGAGATCTACGCCACAGCCATGGCTGCACAGGAGCTACGCTGGCCCACCTACCTGCTGACCGACTTGGGAGAGACGCCTCGTTCTCCTCCAGTTCTGTACGTCGACAACAAGGCTGCCATTGCCTTGTGTCAGGACCACAGACTGGAGCATAGAACGAAGCACATCGCTCTGCGTTACTTCCTTGCTCGAGAGTTGCAGCAGCGTGGTCAGCTTCGTGTCGATCACGTGCCCACCCGGGCCGACACGGCTGATGTGTTCACCAAGGCCCTTCCGGCTGGTGATCATCAGCGCTTCTGCACTGCTCTAGGCCTGGTGCCTAAGTTTCCTCACTTGCTGTAGACTCTGGTTGTACTGTGATCTCTATATGTATATATATCTGCATGTTTACTCTTGCTAGGTAGTGATCACTGTACTGTTGTTGTTACATATATACCTCTGTATGTGAACTGGCCTTGTGGCCCTTTGCTTGTGCTCGGAGTGTGTGGTGACGTTGTGATCCACCCTGAGCTTGCTTTGCTTTTCTTGACTGGTCTTGTGACCCCTTGTTCTCCCCCACGTTGCCTATGGGGGTGTATCAAACCATATATGTGCTAGTTGTGTGTAGGCTATAGTGGGGCAGCCCACGTGGGATACAACCCAATATTAAGGCTAGTACTTGTACCCACAATTCACTCAATGCACTCATTCCTGCTTGCTATCCTGACATAACAGACACATGATACTAACCCAACAATAATCTCGACAGGATACTGTACCATGCCAAGAGCCACGAGTACATTGAACCGTGGCTTGCCTCCTTAGCTTCTCCCCTCGTGGGCTGGGGGGAGTGCCAGGAGCAGAGGGCCAGATGTCAGTCGCTGATTAGACGAGCGAGCGGAGCTTAACGACTTGAAAGGCAGGATACTCCCGCACCTGGAACGGAGGGGTGGATGGATGAGGGGGGGGCAGGGAGTGGTGGGGGGGAGGAAGCGGGGGGAGCGGAATGAGATACGCGCTTAGGGGGGGAGAATGAGGGTGAAAGGGACAGCACGTCAATAGTAGGGAAATAAGCTGAGCAGGCAGCGAGTAGAGTGTCCTTATCTGCATCAACAGGTCACGAAGGCCCTCTTGGGAGAAGCATTCGCCAATACCACGTCAACCGCACTGAAGTGGGGCTTGCACACACACCCATGATCCGTGACCCACCTCGTAGCTTGCCCTTCTCAGCAGCACATCAAAGGACGGGGAGTTGAGCTGTGCGGGTGGCGAGTAGAGCGTCATCATCTGCTTCACCAGATCCCGAAGTCCTTCCTGGGAGAAGTAGCCGTTGTCCTGGATGGAGTCCCGCACATCCATGTGGCTGATGAACTGCTGCGAGCGCGGGTCGATGCCGTAGATGGAGAGACACGTGAATACCATAGCAGTACCCAGATTTAAAAATTTATCGTCCACCGCGTCGTGATTTCTGTCAGGCCGGACTGGAAGGGTGGGAGGAGGCATGAGAAAATGGGAGAAGTTGGTGATGGCCGGACTAGGATGAGGATGCAACAGAGCTTGAGTTTCCAATATTGTAGCGTTTACGAATCCAAATGGCCGAAAGAAGAACCTTCAGCGAATACTACAAGGGGAAGAGGATTTCGCATAAAATAGAGAACGTAGAGGACTGTACATGTAACAACAGAAGACTAATCTTACTACCGTAAATTGTCGATGCTGATTCGTCAATGTTGCACAAGACATGTTTTAGCATAAGCCATTGAGGCCTTCTTTTGCATCTTATTCCCCATAGCAAAACAACGCGGCCAGAGACGATTCCCCTACCACAGCCCAAACTACACAAGACAACGACTAAAAACCACTCATAATCTCCCCATTCAGACTAATGCAGCGCAAACCAGAAGAACATATTTAATCCTTGAAATCTAATAAGTGGCCTTGAACGCCTTCAGGACGAGCTGGTGCTGCGTGCTGGTCTTCACGGTGCCATCCAGACTGTAAACGAACACCGTACCCGAGTATCCAACATAGGCGCCCGTCCCTCCCGTTATGGCGACCCTCCCCTCGTTTTCCGTCCACTTGTAAGCACCTGGAAGAGCACGAAAGAACACGATTATGAACTTTGTGCTTCACGGCGGCCTGTCCACCTTCAGCGCCCCCTAGCACTATGAGATCCAATGATTTTTAACATCAAATGGATGCGACAATAACAACACAATGCAATAAGCAACACCCGAGATAGCCCACCTGAGGCGGTAATAATTCCGTTGTCAAAACTGAGGCTGCAGGTGATCATGATTAGGTCATTCCACATGGCTACTGCTGAGAGGTAGTGCTGGCCAACCTGAAGAACGGAAAAAGGAAAGAAACAAAGTAGAAAAAAATACATAAAATTATCAAACAAACCGACGTCTTGCCAGCTATATATATAAAGATCCTTCTTACACATATACGCGCATTCAAATCCCTCACAAGTAAGAGCTAGAGTGTGCCAATCAGGCAGACAGCCAGATGGATTATTCAGTACCTTGTTTGTAAAGTCCTTTGACTTGTAGAGAGGCGTGCTGAACATGAACCTCGACCCCGTGTCGCCAGATCCGATCTGCTCACATTGTTTGGTTTCAGCGAGAGAGGAAGATGGAAATGCACAGACGACGGGAAAAGGTGGCTTATTGGAATAGTAGATAGAAGCCGATAGCTAACGCTTTGGATGCGAAATCTTGACTGATATTGCCGCCGTCTCATCGAAAGAGCGCGGCGCAACTCACGGCGTATTGTTGGTGTTGACACTGACGTCTTCTACTGGCATGGAGGCATTTCTTGAGTCTACTCAGAATCACAGGCACAACCCACAGCTGCAATGTTGGTGTTGAAGCTGACGTCTTCGTCCAGCACTGAGGCATTTCTCAGCACTGAGGCATTTCTCAGCACTGAGGCATTTCTCAGCACTGAGGCATTTCTCAGCACTGAGGCATTTCTCAGCACTGAGGCATTTCTCAGCACTGAGGCATTTCTCAGCACTGAGGCATTTCTCAGCACTGAGGTATTTCTCAACACTGAAATATTTCTCAGCACTGAGGTATTTCTCAGCACTGAGGTATTTCTTCAAGAATCAAGAGCGCGGCGCAACTCACGGTGGTACTGTTGGTGTCGACGCTGACGTCTTCGTAGAGCACTTCAATCCAAAGCTTGTTCTTGGAGTTGCTGCCATCATTCTCGCTGCCATCCGTGCTGCTGCCGTCGACCTTGGAAGCTGGAAAGTGACGGGGAAGAAGATAAATGCGAGCGACACAAAGGTGAGAGAGGAATCAGTGACGGCAAATCGACTCGAGAAAACTTAGGGGCAGCGAGGGGAAGAGATTCGAGCCATGAAACGCTGGCCAGAGTTTGCGTGGTCGTAGCATTCAACCATTGCAGATGCAGGACGATGAGTTCAATGATATGGCAAACGGAAAAGCCCACAAGCAAGCATTCACGAAACGGCATTCGTAGTAAAGGCACATTTGACGCACCTGGCCTGAGAGCTGCGACGAGCTGCCCGGCGAGAATGAGTGCCAGGAGCGCGACGAGAAGAACACGAGTTTCGCGAGCCATGGCGAGCGAGCGGACGGGATATTTAGGTGCTCGAGAAAAAGGGTTGAGCTGAGAAAAGCGCGTTGCTTGGAAATGCAGAATGGAAATGACTAGGGACCTAACATACCCGAGCAGGGAATTCTACCTAGGCATTCGAGGGAAATTCCTGAATTCAAGAACTGCTCTAATGCGGCAGACGAAATTCTACGCTGGCAGACCTCGCGTGAGAGCGCTGTTCGTCGACCTGACTCGACAACCATGGCGCCACCCGAAGCTTCGATAACTGACGAGGTGGGAATAATCTCTGATGTGTCAAGGCCAAATTCGTCTATTGAGGAGAGTCATGAGCCAGCCTTGAAGTTTGTCAGGGCTGGCAGTGGCAGGGGAAGTGAATTGTGCTGAGCCAATATCAGCTGCAGTCAGCTTATGCCAGCGCGGGGTTGCATTTGCATTCCTTTGCCGGTCTGTACTGGGAAGTAGCTGGCGGAAGTCTCACAGTTCCTTTCGCCATCGCAAAATAGTTCGTATCTGCCCTAGGTCTGTCAGAATAAACCCCATCTGGATGCACATTGGTTGGGAAATAATAAGTTCGTGTCCGTAGGGTTAACATGTCAAGTGAGAGCGTGCCAACCCGAAGCGCAATTGAATTAGAGTGTCAAATATTGTAGCTGACATGTCAGATCGAAGCGCATGTACGAACATCAGCGACTCATTTTCATTGGTTTGAAAAATGGTCAGGTGTGGATCTGCTAGGCAGCGAACGATTCAAAAGACATATTGTGTGCTGATTGGGCAACATCTGGTTGTGAGATAGGTACCTGCGACAATTTTCTGTCGTTTGAAGGTTTGACTGTGCCAATTTCAAAAGTGTCCGACAATTTGTATTGGCTGACATCCTGCAATTTCTTGACACCCTGCCAACAATGTTGGCTGAGTGTCAAAATGCCAAATTGACACTGCCCACTTTGACATGTCATCCCTACGGACACGACCTAATTGTTTGTACCTAGCAACACGAAGTGATAGCGCAAACTGTTGGAGAATCAAGTTTCTGCCGCCCCAGCCCTTTGCACAAAAGGAGCAGCAAGGGGGGAATGTCGGCGACGGATTGAAGGCTTCGCAAACAAATCAGAAAGTTTCTCAACCAATCAAATTGGAGCCGAATTCTCGATACAGTTCGGAATTGTTTTCAAGAAGAAGTGTCAACAGTTTCTACAGGTTTCTACCAAACAAAATCAGCTATGACAGAGAATTCCAGAGCTTTCTTATTCATGCACCTCATGTGGCTCTCAAGTCACTCAAGGTTCATGGAATCTGAATTGTGCCTAAGTTCTCCAGGAAGTTGCCTTGTCTAGCAGCCTAGTTTGAGCTATCAATCTGCATGATTGTAATGCTTAAGAAGTTGTGCCTTAGTGGGCTTGTACAATCTTGAGCATAGTGTAAGTTTTCTCTCATCAAGCCAAGTCCAGCAGCTCTGTTGAGCTCTTCCAGCCAAGTTTCCAGCCTTCCAGTCATCAGAGCTACTCTGTTTTACAAGTTGGTATCAGAGCCCGTCGTTTCGATCAACCGAGCCCGCCACCTCCCTATCCTAGCACAAACCGTCCATGGCGGGAGACAACCCATCTGGCCCTGTACTCCAGCCAGCCGGAGGAGCTTCAGAGTCAACATCAGCAGCTACGGGATTAGTGGAAGCAGTTGCACCAGGCAGTCCTTCAACAACATACTCACCACTCACCTCCTTCATGCCTAAGCTTCACCTCCCCAAGTTCAACGGCAAAGATTTTCCAACATGGGCAACCCAGTTTGAGCTCACTGCATCTCTTCTGGATCTGTGGCCTTACTACACTGGAGAAGCATCCAAACCAGCAGCAGATGCTTCAGAAGCTGAAAAACGACTTTACGAACGGCGCAACAAGGAGGCCTTCCTCTGCCTACTCAATAGCATTCACGAGCAGCAGTTGAAGTCGCTCCTGCCCTGTTCTACCAAGGCAAACAGTGCAGAGGAAGCATGGAGCCGACTGAAGTCTATGCACCAGTCAAAATCCGAGAGCAGCCAGGCCGAGATGTGGAGCCGCTTCATGAGTCTCAAGATGGAAGAAGAGGAACCAGCCCAAACCTACCTTCAACGAGCTGAAACGAAGCTAGAGGAAGCAGCAGCGATCGGCTTGGAGATTCCAGAGTCTCTTTTCAAGACCGTCATCCTCACCGGCCTTACACCGGAGTGGGACACTTTCCGTGCAACACTACAAGCACTTCCGCAGTCAATGAAGACCCGCGCGTTCATCTTCGAAGCCCTTGTCAACGAGCAGCAAAGTCGAGACAGGCGGAGTGACGAGGGTGCGTGGAGTGCTGCAGCAGCTACAAGATATGGCAACCAATCCCAGAGGCAAGGAAATTTCAGCCCAAACCGCCCTCAACCATACTATGGTACGAATTTTCAGTCACCTTGCAACCCATACAAACCCTCTCGTTTTGCTCAGTCAAGTCCTCCCTATAAGTCAAGTCCCTATGTCCAGCCAAGGCCTTCTATTCCCAATCAATATCAGCCTAGGAATGCAAGAGTTAATCCGCCAAGAGTCAATATTTTCAGCCAAGCCTCGAATGCTAAAAAGTTTAATTTTGAGTGTTTTTGTTGTCATGAGTGGGGTCATCCGTGGGATGCTTGTCCTAAGAAGCCTCCTAATTGGGTCCCCCCTCCTCAGCTACTATCTGAAAAGGGTAAGGCAGCCATAGCAAATATAGCAAGTCATTCTACAAGTCAAAATGAGTCCAAAGATTCTGATGGTCCTGTCCTTTTCAACGCTGCTACTTGCATGCACGTTTTTTCTTCTAGTAGTGAGGAGTTTATTCTTGATAGTGGCTGTTCTGAAACCATGACTCCCTATCAGTCCATTCTCAAAGATTTTCAGCCCTCGTATGACTCAAAAGCTGTGACACTTGCTGATCTTGGCAAAGTACCTATCAAAGGAGTCGGCAAGCTTGAGTTTGAAAAGGATGGTAAGTCTTTTTGTGTCAATAAAGCTTTATTTGTTCCTGATTTGGGAGCAAACTTGCTCTCAGCTGGACAACTTGAAGAGAAAGGTGCATCTGTTCTTTTGCAAGGGGGGAAAGCCAAAGTGTGGGATAGTGCAGGAAATTTGGTGGCTGAAGGCGAGCGTACCGGGCGTCTCTACAAGATGAAGTTGGAGATTAAGCGCGGTTCTAGCAACGCGAAGAACGACGTTGTTTCGCTTCCCGCTGTTTCAACCGATCAAGTCAACAACAAAGGGAGTATCTCCCAAGCTGAGGCATGGCATGCACGCTTGGGGCACTTGGGGATGCAAGCATTCAAAGAGTTAGTAAGTCACAAGAGCGTGGAAGGACTTAATTTGAGTGAAAGTGCAGTCAAGTCTCTTTCTACCGTCCCATGCCCATCTTGTGTCGAAGGTAAGTTAGCAAGAAAGCCATTTTTTCCTTCTAAGTCTCAGTCAAGGGACCTCCTAGAGTTGGTCCACACTGATGTATTCGGCCCCATGCGAGACCCTACTCGAAACGGTAAGAAATATTTGGTGTCTTTCATTGATGACAAGAGTCGTTTCTCGTGGTCCTTTTTCATCAACACCAAGGATGAAGTGCACAAGTGTTTCAAGCAATGGCTAGCACTTGTTGAGAGAGAGTCGGGGAAGAAGTTACTCACCTTGAGGCCGGACCGAGGAGGTGAGTACATGGGGAAAGCATTTCAGGGGGAGTTGTTGGCATTGGGCATCAAACAACAGTTCACTTGTCCCTATAGTCCTCAGCAAAACGGAGTGGCAGAGAGGTTTCATCGCACTATTCAAGCTATAGCTACCACTTTTCTTCAGTTTAAGGGCCTTGACAAGCTCTGGTGGGGTGAGGCAATCACTATGGCAATTTATGTTCGCAACAGGAGACCCACAAGGCCCCTACCGGATGGTGTAACGCCATATGAGGCTTGGTTTGGAGTTAAACCAGATCTTTCTATGCTTCGTGTTTTTGGTTCCATGGCCCAATACCGTGTTCCAGATGCAAAGAGACTCAAGCTGGACAGCAAAGCTCATTGGGGCCTCTTCATCGGCATGAGCAACGAGAGCAAGGGATGGGTCCTTTGGAATCCCGTCACCAAGCGAGAAGTGGTTTCAAGGGATGTGGTCTTCTATGAAGACATGTCCCTTGCAGATTGGCACAAGTTTTCCTCTTCCTCCTCTCTACCACCCTCTATCCAGCAGGAACTAGCAAGAGCACAGGAAACAACACAAGAGGAGGAAGAAGATGACACACATTCTGACCATAGCGGACCCATCATCGATCTCCCTCAAGCCGTCGTCAACGAGACCAGCCGTGCCACACCAGCGCCACCAGCAGCTACACAACCAAGTGGAGATGAAGTTCAGCCATCAAATGAAGACCATCCACCTCAGAAAGTCACCGTTCCATCACCACCAAAGGAGCAGCAGCCATCCGTCACAAACCAGCCAGCTACTTCAACACCTACTCCGCAAGTTCAACGTCCATTGGATCAGCCCACCACTACGCCACCAAACCCATCATCAGCCGCCACTCCAGAGGCAACTACCGACACTCATCATCATCCAATGCAGCAGCAATCAACAGCCACAACACCCCAAGTACCTACATCCACACCATCTACAATTCTTCCTACCAACAAGACAACCATCACCGCAACATCTCGTTCTCACACACGTTCATCACTTCAGGTTCCAACGTCAAGCCAGCTCATAGCACGAGGATCACTTCAGCGAGTCACCACCAACACCAGCTCCAACAGCCCACTTCTTCACCCAAGACCTTTCTCAACTTCACCCCCACGTCCCGGAATTGGCCGTCATCAATTACCGTCATCTTCAACACCGAGAAACAACACCAATCAGCCCCATTCATCATCACCTCTTGACAACACAGCGTCATCATCAATCCCCAAGCTTCTAGTCTCAAGATCCCCACCAAGAGCACCTTCACAACCAACTATGCCGACGAATGTTTCAGCTTCACCGCCACGAGCCATCACTCCTATTCCTCAAGTCAACACCGATAATCGAGAGAGTTCCACGCCGGGAGAAGATCATGCAGCCGTGCCGCTGTCGCAGCCGTTGTCTCAGCCGCAAATGACAGTGTCAACGCATCCAAGCACTGTGAGACCGAACCCTACTACTGATGTGTCTCAGTCAAGTGAGGAGTTGGGTAAAGGTAAACGAGTCCGCAAGATGAAAAAGCCCTTCACGTTCATGGTTGACATGTCATCAAGGTGCACGTGTGAGGAGAGTGAGAATTGCATTCACAAGAAGGTACAGTCAATATGCATGGCAGCGTCACACCTTCCACGAGAGCCATTGAGTCGTCGTGAGGCAGTGGCAAGTCCCGAGAGAGAGCATTGGTTGAAGGCCGAGGAAGAAGAGATTGAGAGTCTCATGAAGAGAGGTACATGGCGTCTTGTTGAGCCACCTCCAGAGAAGAAGGTAATTGGTGTCAAATGGGTGTACAAGATTAAGGTAAAAGATGATGGTACACTTGATAGGTACAAGGCAAGGTTAGTGGCAAAAGGTTATTCCCAAATTCCAGGTCTTGACTTCACCGAAACCTTTGCCGCGGTAGCGAAGTACACCACGGTACGAGTCCTCCTCGCCATAGCCGCATATCTTGGTCTCCATATCCATCAAATGGATGTCAAGAACGCATTTCTCTACGGTGTCTTGGACGAAGAGGTATACATGGCACAACCCGAAGGTTATGATGATGGTACGGGTCGAGTTTGTCGCTTGGTAAAGTCACTTAATGGTCTCAAACAGTCCCCACGGGTATGGTATCATGCTCTTGAGACGGTACTCTTCAAGCACGGTTTCACAAGGTCCATGAGAGACAACGCGTTGTACTTCATGCACACGAGTAAGGGGGAGTACATTTGGCTGTTGGTATATGTTGATGACCTCCTCCTAGTCTCAGGTTCTCTTGAACAAGGTGAAAGGTATTCTCATGAGTGCATTCACGATGACCGATCTTGGTGAGCCGAGTCATTATCTTGGTATGAACATTGTGAGAGATCATAAGTCACGGTCCATCTTCCTATTCCAGCAAAGGTACATCCAAAAGGTCCTTGAGAGGTTTGGTCTTGATGATAGCAAGCCATCACCTACCCCGCTTCCTTCCAACTTTGTCCCTCTGTCATCACATCAGCCCTATGAAGAGAGGGAGTCAAGCCTTGACATCACGGGTATTGAGGAGTTGTGTCTTGAGGAGAGTGAGCATCATGGTGAAAATTCACCCAAGGTATCCCCACAAGACGTAGCTCTCTACCAAAGTCAGGTTGGGTGTCTCATGTATGCAGCCCTATGCACAAGGCCCGACCTAGCATTCACGGTATCCAAGCTAGCTCAACACATGAGTGCCCCATCACCTACCCATATGCTTGCAGCCAAGCGAGCTCTTCGGTATCTCAAAGGTACTTCTAATCTTGGTCTTCTCTTCCAAGCCAGCCCACATGCAAGCTCCCTCCAAGGCTTCACCGATGCAGATTGGGCGGGAGAATTGAGCACACGCAAGTCCACCGGCGGCTACATCTTCCTCATGTGCGGTGCCGCTGTTTCTTGGCAATCACGCAAGCAAAGTTGTGTGGCGCTTTCTACAACCGAAGCCGAGTACATGGCAATGACCGAAGGAGCAAGGGAGGCAATCTGGTTACGTGGACTCTTGGAGGACTTGAGGCAGCCGCAAACTCAACCGACTCCGCTCTACGTGGACAACACTTCAGCCATCGCTCTTTCCAAGAACCCGGTTCATCATGGGCGTACAAAACACATCGAGGTGCAGTACCATTTCATCCGTGAGCAACTAGAGAAGGGAGTTCTCGCCGTCAACTTTTGCCGTTCATTCGACCAAGCAGCAGATTTCATGACGAGGTTCTTCCACATGATGCATTCAACATGTGCAAGGCAAGAGCAGGTCTCATGACACTTCATGAAGCAGTGCAGCAGTTTGAGGAGAATGAGGGGTATGAGGAGAAGCAATATGGGCAGCAGCATGGAGTGTATGCCAAGGAGATGTAAGAGGAGAATAAGAATGGGCGTATGTGTGCTTCGGGTCTGGTGCGAGGGGGAGTGTTGGAGAATCAAGTTTCTGCCGCCCCAGCCCTTTGCACAAAAGGAGCAGCAAGGGGGGAATGTCGGCGACGGATTGAAGGCTTCGCAAACAAATCAGAAAGTTTCTCAACCAATCAAATTGGAGCCGAATTCTCGATACAGTTCGGAATTGTTTTCAAGAAGAAGTGTCAACAGTTTCTACAGGTTTCTACCAAACAAAATCAGCTATGACAGAGAATTCCAGAGCTTTCTTATTCATGCACCTCATGTGGCTCTCAAGTCACTCAAGGTTCATGGAATCTGAATTGTGCCTAAGTTCTCCAGGAAGTTGCCTTGTCTAGCAGCCTAGTTTGAGCTATCAATCTGCATGATTGTAATGCTTAAGAAGTTGTGCCTTAGTGGGCTTGTACAATCTTGAGCATAGTGTAAGTTTTCTCTCATCAAGCCAAGTCCAGCAGCTCTGTTGAGCTCTTCCAGCCAAGTTTCCAGCCTTCCAGTCATCAGAGCTACTCTGTTTTACAAGTCAAACGGCTAGGAACTAGAACGAGAAATTTTCGAGATGGCGCATGCACATACAAGGCGCATACCTAAACCGTACACATGCATCATTACAACGGTTTGACATAAAATATCCTAGCTACAAGAAATCTGCTTTCCGACAGACTCCAACGAGAAATTTTCCAATCTGTAGAGCACTTCGTTTCTCTGCACAAGCACTCCGAGAACACACGTGAGAATTGAGCATGGGTGGTACAATTGGAGCGAGAAGTGCATGCAAAATAAATGCCTCCCTACGTACCTTGAGGAACGGAATGGGAGACCCACTTGGGTAGGACACCAGAGCAGAAGCAGCACCCCCCAACCCCGTGCCTCCCTTCACAGCATCTGTCGCAGTGTTGTCCGGGGCAGCTGTAGACCCGTCTGAGCCGGCTCCTCTGGAGGCCAACAACAAGCCATCAGAGGTGGCATCAGCCCGCAGAGCAGCAGCTGCTGACGAGAATGTTTCCACCAATGGCAGACCACCAAATGATGCAGCCGTCCACGCGCCAGGTGGCATTGTGGCAACAGTCAGGTCAGGATCGGTCGGAGTGGGCGCATCAGCATCGAGAGGTACGGCAATAGCTAATATTCTATCCTGCCTGGCAGACTCTGGAGGGCTGATGATCATGAGGGGGCCCTCGGGAATAGTTTTCCTCTGGCTGTTGGCTCCCTGGAAGTACCTGGAATGGGAAGAATCACAAGATAGAAGAATCACAAGATAGAAGAATCACAAGATTTAGAGAAAAAGTATGGCTAGTAACTGCCCTGCATTTGGTAGCGGCAAAACAGAGAGTTGCCTCTAAACGTTTATCATTGCACAAAGAACAGTGAGATGTGACCTATACTTATTTTGATCCGGCTACAAAACAACACACACCTATACAGCTTCTGACTCAAAACCAGCGACATACCTCTTCAGCTTTTCCACTTGTGGACTGGGAGGAGTGCCAGGAGCAGGGGGCCAGATGTCCGTTGTTGATTGGACAGGCGAGTTGACCTGAACGACTTGGTAGGCAGGGTAATCCCTCACCTGGAGGAAGGGGGAGGGGGGGAGGAGGGGAATGAGAGACACACAGGGAAGGGAATAAAAAACACACTGAGAGGGGGAGAATGGAGAAAGAATGAGACGAGGATGGGAGTTTATAGTTGCTGATAGATGAGATGGAGAGCGAGAAACACGGACACATGAATTCTTGTGCCAGCTATTCAATGGGGGAGAGGGAGGTGGAGAGACACACCCACCTCGTGGATTGCTTGCCGCCATAACACATTAAATTCAGAGAAACTCAGCTAACATGGCAGCGAGTGTACAGTCAGCATCAGCATTGTTGTTGTTTCTTCTTCTATATTAGTTTTCCCACCGTAGTAAAAGACGTCGCCTTTCTCAAGCAAAACATGAACCCCTCATGAGAGAAGAAGGCATCCCCTCCCACTCTAGCCCCGCTTCTTTATTCAACACGCGGACACACCCACCTCATAGCTTGCCCTCCGCAGCAGAACGCCAAACTTTGGGGAGTTGAGCTGGGCGGGCGGCGAGTAGAGCGTCATCATCTGCTTCACCAAATCCCGAAGTCCTTCCTGGGAAAAATAGCCGTTGTCCTGAATGGAGTCCCACACGTCCCTGTGACTGATGAACTGCTGCGAGCGCGGGTCGATGCCGTAGATTGAGAGGCCTGTGAAGACCACCTCTGGGCGCCATGGCAGTAGCCAAAAATACATCTTCATCGTCCATCGCGTTGTGATCTCCGCTGGGCCGGACTGGAGGGGTGAGATTGGGAAAGTGGGACAGGAGAATGCGGAAACCCCGTGAGGAGGGAAAACCCGTCAGGGTTGCCCACAAAACGGCAAGAGGGGGAATGGGCCAGGAGTGACGAGGAGTCGCCATGGGAGCAGCCAGAAACACATCTACACCGTTCATCGTGTGACGCGCTCCAGTGTACGGCACTGATTGAAGTGAAGCCAATGTGAAAACATGTCAGTGGTGGCACAAGAAAGGGAGGGATGTAGGTTCTAATACTAGATTGTAGCGTTTGTGGCTACTGCGAGTGGCTTCCACGAGTGGTTGTTCACTTAAACGTGTGTGCTATGTATAACCTCTCAAGGTGATGTCATGAGTGCACCGTCCGAACCATCGCCGCAGCTGTGTTGTGCTATACGATCGGGTGGTAACTATCTAGTAGTAAAATTATCGGAAAGTTGACATTTTAACCTGTTATGGATCATCAATCAGAGCCTACTTGGTTTACGGAGCTATGGTGCATACCTGGTATGTGTCTTGGAGAATGAAGACGGGGTGAAACAGGTACCGCAGCATCTGGATATTAAAGAGATATCCCGCCAGCGTGTCGTACCGCGTTATGGGGTCCTCGAACTCCACCTTGTCCGCAAAGCGCGCCGAGCTCATGCCCTGAAAAAGCATTGGAAGGATTCGAACAATTATAGGTCATGGTATCAAATAATACATCCCGGCAACAACAACCTACGCCGGTAAAAGCAGTGCAGTGTTCGCGATTACTGGTCCAGTAGTGGTCATGGTAACAGTCAGGGTAATATTGATGTCACTTACCCCTTCCACGAACAGCTTCGGCAGTTCTTGTTGAAGGAACGCGATAAGGTCGTCGATCACAGCTGGCGGCACCGCGCCTTCCGCTACCTCTGCCACGTCAGTCTTGCTGGATTCGATCCCTGTTGTACTTCCCGCAGCGCGAGTTATGCTTCGGCGATGCTTCCTACTAGACTGGGATATGACGGTATTGACAGCTTTAGGTTGATGAGCGAAGAGCTCAGCACGTATGACGCCAGCCGTGGCGGGGTCTAGCTGTCTGGATTGAGAAAACACGGCATTCTGTTGGAAATTAGTGCTAAAAGTGACAAGTCCTGACGGTTGGACAGCTAAGCGACTAGAATGGGAATGGAGGAGAGATCGAGTGGCCATGGCCGTAGTGTCTACGAATCCAAATGACCGAAAAAACCACCTTCAGAAGAACACGAGAAGGTAGTTTTGCTAAGACAGTCAGAGGCTTGTATGAGTCGCAGCAACAGTCTGATCTTACTAGCGCCTGAGAAGAATGCAGAAGCAAGATTTACGCTTTAGTCCAAATGGAATTGGCTTGTTGATGGCATGCTCTTTCTGTTTTTATGGCATTCTGAATTTGGTTTCCTAGGTGGTGGAAGAAATCTGGCCTGGTCTGGCCTGGTTCGTGTAATAGGACTCTGGTGTCGTGCCACGTGGGTGATACTTGACGTCACGTCCTAGTGGATTTTCTCGAGGGCTTTGGTGGCTCCACGGGGCTCAGGAACAATTGTGGCTGAGAGACTGGCACGTCAGATAAACGAGTTCGCATTAGATGTTTCACGAAGGTGATCAGTCTGGTTACAGGAGATATGCGAAGTACACGATCGCTGAACTGCACTGGTGGGAAAATTGTCCGCCCCGCAAGTCACTGACATCGACCAGCTCCAGAATTTCGCGACGCGAGCAGCACGGCAGGCGCAGATATGAACCGACCATATCCCAAAAATCCCTGAAGGGGTGGACTACAGTACAGGTGGCGGGTAACCACCAAACCCGCAAATGCGCTGTGCCATTTCTTCGACTGTTCTGTTCGCGAATCTGGGTCTACGTGGACGAGAATAATGGAGTCGACCAATTCATTGGAATCTGTAGAGAACCGTGATATAACGCGCATTACCGCTGGTTGTCGTAATATACCCATAGTGGTTGCTCGGACTGGCAAAATTTAGATTACGTGCTGCTGAACTTGTCATTCGACTTGCAAGTCTAAAGGCTGGGAAGCATTGCAAGATTGATTGAAACATTTCGTGTTATCGTTAGCATTTGGTGCCTCATCATTTGCCTCTTAGCAAAGTGTGGGCATATTCGCTTTTATTGAGAGGTTGATTAGGCTGCTGCAGTTCTTCTTTGCACTAAACGGTCGAGATGGCACTCACGCTTCGTCGACGCGCCGCACCAGAGAGCTTATTAGATTCCAGTCCACGTGGCGAGGAGTGCGCCGCTTCTAAGATCCCCGATACGGCTCCCTGGAGGTGCTTCGAAGCGCTTTCCGGGATCCGCTCTCGTTCTCCCTCCGCGCGCCACTCTTCCGCCAATTCAGCGCGCCATCTACGCGCGACGTTGCTCCCCGCGAACTACTCCGAGCCTCCGCACGAGCTGCTGCTTCCCGCGCACCAACAAGATCCCGCCACGTGGCAACTCGAGCTGCTCTCGGCGATCGGCGCGCCCGCATCGGCACAGGTGTTTTCCGCGCGGATCTGCCCGCGCCTGGTGGTATTCTGGGCGATTGCGCCTAGCAGCGCGGAGATCAACGAGCGCGCGGGGAGGCTTGCGCGGATCTCCCACATTTACGGAGACGCCCTAGCAGTAGAGTGTGACTCAAATGACAGCGCCTTTAACGAATGTGACAATAGCGAGACCGCTCAATGCAAGCACATTGCCGCCGCCAGCGCCTCTGCTTCCACGAGGGCAAAATCCTCCCCTCCATATCCTCCCGCCTCTTCCTCTTCCCTTCCTCTCCCCCGTTCCCCACAGCCTCTTCCCCCATCCTCCTCTTCCTGTCGTCGTTCCGCATCCTTCCCCGCCCTTGCGCATCCCCCTCCGCCCCTCTTTTCCCCGCTTCCCCACCACAACGCATCACACCTCATTCGCCAGGGTCACGCACTCTTCGACCCCCCTTCGACCCAGGCGCTCGAGCCGCCTTCAAATCCATCCAAACTTGACCCACCATCTCCCCTCTCTATCGTAACGTGTCAACAGCTATCTACACCTACTAACCTCCCCTCCCCACCATCGCTTGAAGCGTCTCTAAAGCCATCTACCCTCCACCCCTCGCCTCCTCTACCTTGTGCGCCGTTTAGAGAATCATTGTCACTGCATCCCCCGCCGCCCCCGGCGCTGTGCCTGGCCTCCCTCCTCCCTTACGACGTCGCCGAGCGAATCTTCCTCGCCCTTTCCTTCGCTGACCTCATCAGTTGCGCCGCTGTCTGTAAGGCGTGGCGCTGCCACGTCAGCAGCAACCAGGTGAGTGCCGCATGTCCTGTGCCAACTCCTCATTCTTCATTCCTCGCTGGTCCCTGTTCATGCTGATCATAATCAGCACACTTGCTTCTAACGAATAGATCCCTCTCTCCTGCTGTGTCTGGCAGCACCTCCTCCTGAATGTGACTGTACCGAGGCCCAGAGTGACCGTTTCCTATCCCTGGTCATCGGCCAGTGGAACAGTATGGAACGGCCCCTCGGCAATACCACCAACGGCAGTAGCAGGATTAGCAGCGGCATCGGGATCAGCACCAGCAACAGCAGCACCAGCAACAGCAGCACCTGCAACAGCAGCACCTGCAGTACAATCACTGCCACCACCGATTTCATCAGCAGCAGCTACGAGCTTGCAAGTGACGACGGTGCCAAATTCATTCGCTCAGTTGAATCAGAACGACCCGACAGATCAGCCTGCACCGGATGACCAGTGCGATGGGCAGTCCCATCCCATCCCATACTCAAGGCGCGTCAGGAACCAACCCATCCGCTCCCATGTGCGCTTACCCGCTCTGCCGGCTCGCCTATCCCACCACCAAGAACCGTTCACTATCTCTCCTCGCCGCTCACCACTCGCCTCTCCTACAGTCACCCTTCGTTACAATCACCTCTCTGGAGTCCCCCTCACGGTCTCCCCCGCTCCATGTCCCCTTCCCCCGTTACTAGTCGTCCGGGCAGCTGAAGCAGGGAACCTGGATGCGTGTGTGATTATGGCGAGGGTGATGGAAGCGAGGGGGGAGCAGCAGAGGGCGCTGGAGTGGTACAGGAAGGCGGCGAGAATGGGGCACCAGGGGAGCCAGTATCGAATGGGCGAGGCGTACTATAGAGGGGATGGGGACTGGCCGCGGGACGAGGAGGAGGCTCTGGCGTGGCTGCTGCGTGCGGCTCGCAACGCCCAGGCGGATCCTGTGCTCGGTGCTGCTGCTGCTGTGAGTATCTGAATGTATCTTGAATGAACAGGTGCGGCTGATCTGAGCCGCTCTGATATGCTCTGCTCCGTGCTGCTGCTGCTGCTGCTGCTGCTGCTGCTGCTGCTGCTGCTGCTGCTGCTGCTGTGAGTGTCTGAGACATACCCTGATTGCCCAGGCTGATGCGGTGCCGATGATGTGTTGATGATCTGCTTTGTGCTGCCGCTGTGAGCTTCTTAGACGAACTCTGAATGAGAAGGCTGATGCGTTGCTCTGTTTGCCCCTCTTGGCAGCTGCTGCTGGGGTACATGTACCTGGATGGGGAGGGCACGGGGAAGCCGAGCATTGAAGAGGCCATCCGATGGTATGCTTGCTGTGGCATGGGTCGGCACAGCAGCATGGGTGCATGCATGTATGGATGTAGTGGCATGGATGATGTGGTATGGCCGTGTGGATGCATGCGTGCTGTGGCATGGGTGCGTGGCGGATGGTGGATGGATGTAGTGGCATGCATGTGTTTCTATGTGCAACTCATTTCTGTGTACCTGCATGCATCAGCATTGCCGAACATCATCCATCTGGTGTGATGGCGGAAGGCTGCATACTGCTGCCTGTTGGTGCTCTGAATGGAGACCAACTTGCCAACTGAATCACTTGTATCCTCCTGCAACCTCCTCGCATGCTCGCGTTCACTGTGTGTCAGGTTCAAGATGGCGCGTGGCTTGGGGTGCAAGGAAGCAGAAGTGACGCTCGGATGGATGTGGAACACAGGGCAGTACTGACGGATGGGGTAGATCTGACGGGGTAGAACTGATGATGAGGAACTGCATAGAAGGTACAAAATGTTGCATGCCCAACCGCCAGTGTGTAGACTGCTGGGGAAAAGATCAGTGTAGGCGCTGGTTGTACTGAGTGGATGCATGTTGTGTATTCAATGGGGCCCTAAAATTCTCCACCACATAATCTGCAGGCAGTCTGGTAGTGAGCAGAGGAGAATGATCCATTCCAGTCGGAAACGTTCAGCTAAATTGATACCTTATTGGGCTGAGCATCATAACCTCACGTACTGTAGCTTTCTCTACTGGACCAATGTCAAGCTGAAGGCCAGCAGATGGATAATGGAGGCTATTGGTACAGATATGTATGAGCTGCAAGGAAGCAAAAGTGCATCAGTCCACCATGCATTGTAATGGCAAATCAGAAACGACACCTCAGTTCAGTTGTCTCAAGGGAGAAGGCTCATGACTCCCCTTCCTCCTCCTCCCCTTCCAGCAATCCCAAAGAACCATCTTCCATATCCTGCCACGTGTCACCCTCTGCTGCATCCTGCCTGCTCTGCCGTCGAGCGGCCAGCTCAGCAGGATCTTCAGGGCAGCGATTTCGAGGGCCCCTTCTCAGTGGCCGGGCAGCCACTGAGAATTTAGCACCTTCTCGCTCCCGCTCAGGGTACTGTGCCCAAACTGGATTAAGGAAGGGGATGCAAGAAGCAAAGAACGTATGGCAGTTGTAGCGTACGATTCCAAGGCAGATTTTGTAGCATTCATCCTAGCAGGACAAGACATTGACAGCATGAGGAGCTGCATAAGGGGTGCATGACTGGGTTCATGGTGGGGTGCATGGTGGGGTGCATGGTGGGGTGCATGGTGGGGTGCATGGTGGGGTGCATGGTGGGGTGCATGATGGGGTGCATGGTGGGGTGCATGGTGGGGTGCATGGTGGGGTGCATGGTGGGGTGCATGGTGTGGTTCAAAATAAACTGCAGAATAGAGCTCTTGTCACAAAGATTCATGTGCGAGTTGTAAGATATGCCAACACCAGCTCACCAGCGAAGTGGTGCAGGACGATGGAGGCAGCGACAATGACGTTGAGGGACGCGGTCCCGGGGCCATGCTGCGGGATGTACACAAACGAGTCACACACTGTTAATTCTGTGGGAGAGAGCCCCGTGCCCTGGTGGGATGGGGGTGACGGACGGAGGTGACTCGTGAGTCAAGCCAAAAGCCGGGCGTGCTGTGGGATGTAGACAAACGAGTCACACACTGCTAGCTCCGTGGGAGAGAGCCCTGTGCCCTGGTGGGAGTTGCGCGAGGGCAGGAAAGGGCAAGGAGAGGGCAGAGAACCAGTTTACACAAGGAGGCTCTTTTTAATGCAAACTTTCTTTTAAGATGATGCTTTAACAGTGTTGATCCTGTTGCTCAAGAGTGTAATTTGCATAATGCTGCCCTTTGGGGAGGGAAGATGGAAGAGGAGTAAAGTCTGTAAGAGTATATGCGAGGGTGGAAGAATGAGCAAAATGGCATGAGAGAGGGGGATGTGTGGTAGAGCAAATGATAGATACCTCATTGCCAAGGAGAAAAGCGGTGTTGCCAGTGAATGGATGTGACTGTATGGGGCGTGCATTGTCCACGATCTCCACTACTGCCCACATACAATGGAAATGGTTTGGGATGCGTAGACATGGCATGGGACGGGTAGACACAACATGGCATGGCGTGCGTGAACATTACAAGTACGAAGGCAGAGTCGTTAACAAGATGAAGTCAGTATGGCACGCGCATGACTTTGCCATGTCACTGGCATGATATCGCAAAGTCAGTGCACGCCAATGATACGACATTGGCATGACATCACTAGGACACTGGAATGACTTGAAAACAGATAATGAATGGCAACAGCGTACCATCAGCACAAGGGACGGTTTGAAAGGAGCATTGGTGCAAACATAATGATAAAAATGGTGTAATGTCAAGAATGATGTAATGAAAGAATGGCATCACGTCAAAAATGGTGCAATGACAAGAAGGATGGTGTAATGACAAGAGCGCCGTGATGACAAGAATGTTAATGTTATAGAGACAAGAAATAATGCAGTGACAAAACTTAGTGTAATGACAAAAACTCACAAGAATAATGAAACCAACCTGAAGGTAAGTCTTGGCGTCTGTGAGAGTGTTGAAATGCTTCAGAGAGTCGTGATCCGCGGCCCCATGGCTGCCGAACGTACTGAAATCGTTTGACGCGCATCAAAGACGCTGCAAAGTCTTACGAGGAGCCTCAAGAACCAACCTGGAGGTAGGATTTGGCGTCTGTGAGTGTATTGAAATGCTTCAGCGAGACGTGATCCGCGGCTCCATGGCTGCCGAACGCACTGAAATCCCTCCGACCCATCACCAGGATCTGATGCACGCTGAACGCCGTGGCACTGTGGGATGTGATTATAAGAGAAGAGGGGTCCAGGGAAGGTGATGTTGGAGAAAGAGGAAAGGAGAGAAGAGAGTATGCGGTTAGGAGAGCGGGGAGCGGAGATTAGCCTGCACTCTTAGTGCTGAAACAATACTACTTGTTTGTTACTACTTACACGCACGAAATCAGAGACCGAAAGCTGGTAAGGGAAAAACCACGACATCCTTATTCCCGTACCTACGAAGGAGCATGCCGATATTATGTCTCTTGGCCACGTTATGCACGATCACGTAACACTCCGGCAACCCGCTAGTCGGAGCGGAAGACTCGATTCTACGCTCGTCTGACGACGCGGCTTCAAACGACCCTGACGTTTCTCTGGACTTGACAAAACAATCTCCATCCGCGATACAGGCTTGAGGGTCGCTTACAACGGGCTCTGAACTGGTCTCCATGGTTTCCAGGTCCCAAATGTCTGCATGCAAAGCCTACTAAGGGTAAGACTAGTAACCTTTCAGGGGTTGACAAAACTAGACTGCGTATCTCAGACTAGAAACTGCTGCTGAAGGATCAGAGAATACGCGTTATTAACACTTCGTCTAAGACAAACGGGATCAAGATCCGTAAAAACCGACTGAACTGCGTGGAAATGGTTCAAAAGGCTGTGTAATGAGGTTTTCTAAACGGTGTCTCAAGAATTTCGAGTGGTTGAGTGGTGTTGAGCAGAAATGACCACCTTTACTGTTCGAAAGCATCAATTTTTTCAACTCACCCTAGAAATTGCTCCAGGCCCACCATCAACAGCACTCCCAGTTCCCGCCATTTTTTCGATGCTCAGCGTCCCTCCTGTTGCCCTGCCGATCCGCGTAATCTCCGTCGCGAGCTATTCAAAACCACTGATTACTGTTGATCTTCTCTCGTTTGTAGCCGCATCGATATGGCGGATCACCCCGAGGACGAGGAGTTGGAATTAACATACGAAGTCGAAGATGACGGAGACGCGTTAAAAGCAGGAGAAGGCGAAGCTCATAACGAGGACGAAGAGCGGAAAGGTAGTGCTGGCGGCGGAGCAGCCGGAAGCGGCGGCAACGGCGACGGCGAGAACGTTAGTGGCGGCGGCAGCGGAGGCGACAGCGGTGATGGCGGAGACCGAGGAGGCCAGGGGGGAGTTGAAGGGGCGATCGCGCACAACGCGCAACCGGGAGGTAATGCGCAAGAGCCGGCGGGGCAAGGGGGAAGCGTAGGCGGAACCTCAGGCGCGGACGGGAGTTCCTCCCAGGCGCATCGTCCCGCGCAGGGCATGGCGGGGCAAGCAGCAAGCGGAGGCGGAAACTCCGGCACGCAGCAGCAGCACGGCGGGGGAATGGGTGGAAAACCTGGGCAGATGGCGCAAGGGGAAGGGCAGGGGGGTGGAGGGTTTCAGGGTCAAGGGGGAATGGGTGGGATGGGGCAAGGCGGGATGGGGCAAGGTGGGATGGGGCAGGGCGGAATGGGGCCTGGCGGAGGGGGAATGGGGGCCATGGGCGCAGGAATGGGTGGGGGGCAAGTTGGACCCGGCGGAATGGGCTCAGGCGGAATGGGGCAGGGGGGAGGCGGAATGGGACAAGGTGGAGGCGGAATGGGGCAGGGGGGAATGGGAATGGGTCCTGGCGGAGGAGGAGGCGGCGGAGGCGGCGGCGGGGGAGGCATGGGCGGAGGGGGAGGCGGAGGGGGAGGGGGGTTTGAGGGGTTGGCGGTGTTTGTGGGGGACCTGCACTGGTGGACGACAGACGCGGACATAGAGGCGGGGGCGTCTGAGTTCGGCAAAGTGGTGGGGGTGAAGTTCTTTGAAGAAAAAGCCACTGGGCGGTCTAAGGGGTACTGTCAGGTGCGTGCCATGGAGATTAAAGCATTAAAGCACCTGGCGCGACCTTTTTACAGAGTGTAGTGTGGCTTGCCTCCCCCCATTTGCTTCTGGTTCTGTTCTCTAATCATTCTCTTCTGCATTCACTCTCTTGTCTCGTCGCAGGCCTCTTATGTTCTTTTGCGTGTTTTTTGCTCCAAACCGTGCCTGTCGCCCGGTCCTCACAGGTTGATTTCGCAGATGCAGCAGCGGCACGTGCTTGTAAAGAGAACATGGCTGGGCGGCTCTTCAATGGCCGCCCCTGTATAGTCACACCTGCCACCCCCCAAACCCTAAGGCACCTTGCTATGGCTTCCGCCCAACCTGGCCCCCACATGGGCCCCATGGGGGGAGGTCCCGGGGGGATGGGGGGAGGAATGGGCGGAATGGGGGGAGGCATGGGCGGTGGCATGGGGGGGATGGGCGGGCCGGGGGGGATGGGGGGAATGGGGCCTATGGGTGGAGGAAGAGGAGGTGGGGGTGGGGGGATGGGGAACTTTCCTGGAAGGGGTGGAGGGCCGATGGGGGGCCCGATGGGAATGGGGGGAATGGGGCCAGGTATGGGGGGTATGGGGGGAGGGATGGGGGGAGGTATGGGAGGAGGAATGGGGGGAGGAATGGGGGGAGGAATGGGAGGAGGGATGGGAGGGGGGATGGGAGGGGGGATGGGGGGAGGGATGGGGGGGGGTATGGTGGGTCCCATGGGTGGTATGGGCATGGGAGGGGGGATGGGGGCAGGAGGGGGCCCAATGGGTGGGGGAGGGCCAATGGGGGGAGGAATGGGAGGAGGCATGGGAGGAGGCATGGGGGGAGGCATGGGGGGAGGCATGGGGGGAAGCATGGGGGGAGGCATGGGCGGAGCGGGCCCTATGGGGGGAGGTTCTGGGCCAGGGAGAGGCTTTGGGCGCGGGGGCATGATGCCTGGGCGGGGCATGGGGATGGGGGGAAGAGGAGGGGTAGATGGGGGAAGAGGGGGGAGAGGCGGGGCAGGTGGGGACTGGGGTGGAGGAATGGGGGGAGGAGGGGGCATGGGAAGAGGGGGAGGGGGAAGGGGAGCTGGTACAGGGGGAATGCCCTTCCCCGGAGGCCCCCCTATGGGGGGAGGTGGGGGGTTCGACCCATCAATTGGCCCTGGGGGAATGGGGGCAGGAGGGGGGACTGTGGCAGGGGGAGGGGGAGGAGGGGGAAGAGGTTTTGTTGGTCCGCCAGGGGGAGGGGGGGGCTTCCCCAGGGGAGGCCCTGGGTTCTACCAAATGGGCCCTGGGGGAGGGATGGGGGGAAACATGGGGGGAAACATGGGGGGAGGCATGGGGGGAGGCATGGGGGGTGGGTTCCCAAACATGGGCGGTGGTCTGCCTGGTGTTGCTCCCCACATCAACCCAGCCTTCTTTGGAAGAGGAGGGGGAGGGGGAGGAGGGCAAATGGGAGGAGGCGGAGGGGGAATGGGCAGTGCGGATGGTAGCATGGGTGGGTGGGAAGGCGGAGGAGGAATGGGAGGAGGAGGAGGATCGTGGGGGGGTGGAGGAGGTGCGGGAGGAGGGGAGGCAGGCAAGGGTGGTGGTGGTGCCGCTGCTGGTGGTGGTCTGAACAGTGCCACAGGAAGCGGGGATTATTTCGAAGGGGAGGGAGGTGCCAGCTCGCACAGAGGAGGGGGTGGGAAAAGAGGCGAGAATGCGGAGGAAGGAGGGAATGAATAAACACGAGGCTTCGTTGGGGATTGCCAAGGGCAGGCAGTTTCGTATGGGGCTTTGCTCCTTTTAGGTCCTCAACTCATCTGTCTTGACTTAGCGCATTAACAGTACTCCCATTATTAGTCCTTGGCTACAGTGTACTTGTCCTGCATTATGATGATCTATCTTGATTGACATTTGGATGATGAGCAAGCTATTACAGGATGTTGGCAGCTAGGAGGCAGGGGAGGCTAGTATAGCACTTGCTGAAATGTGTGGCAAAAAGCCGAGCCATATGGAGTGCACCTTCAAGGGGGTGCTGCACTGCAGGATTGCTTGCTGATAGCCAACTTGTTAAAACTCAAGAAATTGCATAAATGGTTAACGACAGGGGAAGTGACACGCCAATTATCTAGCTCCTGCCTCCTGCCTCGCTGGTTTCCTGGTGGAGTCTTCTAGTTGGCTGCCGATGTGAAACGGGGACTGCGCACTCAGTGCTGCTGTGCGAGCGTACCGCCGCACATCGTCTCTCTGTGCACCGTTCATTGCTCCTCCACTGGACCCCACTACCCTGCCAGGGCGCGCTGCAGGCTGCCCCACTCCAGCTGCAAGTTGGTGTGAGAGAGGCGGATGATGTAGAAAGCAGGAAGGGTGGAGGAAGATAGGGGTTAAAGAGGGCGGTAGGCGTTAGAAAGAGAGTGGCAAAGATTGAGGGGTAAATTGGTGAAAGAGATCAAGAAGTGGTGTTGGTGGTGGATATTGAAGAGTAGGAAGGGTGACTAGCAGAGAAGACTGGGGAGGTTGGTTACATTGAAATGTGGAGAGGGGGAATGTCATGTGTGGGGAGGAAGAATGGCATTGAATATTAGTGACGGTGCTAAAGAGTGGGGATGCCATCAAAGAGGAGGTAGAATAACATTGTAAGAATAATGAGGTGGAATGGTATTGAAAAGTGGAGGGGGAGATATTGAAGAGTGGGGAGGGGGAAGAACATTGAAGAGTGTGGAGGTGGAAAGTCATTGATGAGCAGGGAGGGGGGGAGATGCTGAATACTGTAGGGTGGAAGACATTAGGAAAAGAGTAGGGCATACCTAAGCTCCGAAGTGGAGAGGTGCAAGACATTGGGTCTTAGGGAGGGTGGAAGGGATTGGAGGAATGGCTCCAGTGGATGGGTGTAAATGGGGCATGGGAAGGGAAGGTATGTGCAGGATCACAGGCACAAGTCCATCACTAATCGCTGAAGCGTACCCTTGTATCCTGATTGTGCCCATGCCCTTTGCTGCCTTGCTGCTCTTCGTCTCCTCTCCTCTTCCAACTGAGCCTCATCCCGTGGTTCATTCCTCTCACCAGCAACGCGTTCCCTGATCACGCAATCGACAAGTTCCGTAAGTCAGCTCGAAACCCCGAGGCAGCAAAAGACATGGGCTTGAGCAATGTGAGCCATCCATGATGAGATGCGTACCTTGGGAGGGAGGCATGCTGGCGCTCCAGCGACGGTGCGTCGCCCGCCTTGCCATAATGCTCTTCTAGGGTGTGGAACTGACGTCGGAACTGGTCCACAGCACTGCAAGGCCCCACACAACATAACACAGAGCAGCATTTGAGTTCACGCTCACCGGGGAATACACCATAGGCCACTTCAGCCACACAACTACCATTGGTTAGGCCTTCACCGATAACATTTACATCCTTTTCGCGGAAATGAGAGAGTCTTTGTTCAAATTCCTGATGTGTACTAAATATCATCCATATTTCCTGATGAAAATGTAAACCCTCAGTTCAGCATTCTGCCTGAAGAATTCCCACACTAGCCCCTCCCCATGCAACACACCACAGCCGCCATACCTTGGATACAAGAAGTTTCCAGGATCCGTCCCGTTGAGGAAGTCCTTCAGCATCTGAGGATGATACTCCAGAATCTGCAATCAGGTAAAAGGGGTTATTATGTAAAGCCCTGTGTCACGGTAAGCAAGGAAAGATGGATTGGTGAGAAACAACTTTCAAGCCTTACCTCGCGGTAGATGAGCTCTCTGACATCGTCCATGTTCAGTCTTCGCCTCTCAAACTCAAATTCCACCTTGGTGATGGGTTGAGCCGCAGGTTCTCTTTCAACCTTGGCCAGGCCCTTGAAGTAAGGGTCGGCAAGAGCCTGCAAAAGGTAAGCTTTCGTTTAGTCAAATTCTCATGATTGCCAACGCAACAAATGACCTGAATGGCCGACAGTAATGTACCTCCTCGGCAGTCGGCCTGTGTGACGGATCAAATGCGAGCATCTTCTCCATCAGCTTCACAGCAAGCGGGTCCGCGTTCGGGCACTTCGCCGACAATGGCATTGGTTGCTTCTTCCGCATGCTCCCAAGATATCTCCGTGCCTTTTCGTTTCGAACCTGGCAGAGAGATTCGCGAGGTATTTAGACAAGGCTACGAAATCTGCACGAGAATGATCCCAGAAACCAGCTTTGGCTCACCTTGGCGATCGACTCTGGTGAAGGCGTTCCCAGAAGGTCGGTCATGAGCTCGAGTTGGTGAACCACATTCTTCCCAGGGAACAACGGTTTCCCAGTCAGAAGCTCGGCGAAGATGCACCCTATGCTCCAGATGTCAATGGCGGGAGTGTACTGTTATCAGACGCGAAAATAACGTGAGCGGATGAAAACTAGGATACGAATAGAAATGAACCAACGGAAAGACGGATACCTTGGAGAAGAAAGAGCCACACAGTTCAGGGGCTCTGTACCATCTCGTGGCCACGTAATCCTGAAAGGTGGACCGACACATGCACGAATTAGCCAAGTCTGACGTAAAAGGCTGACGTTGGAAACGAGCTGCTGAACTCCTCACGGGAACCCTACAGAGAGCACATCGACAAGTAAACTAAAGAATGAGGGACACAGCAAGTGTCGTACCGTCCAGAAAATGGCCGTTGGCGCATCGCTGAAAGCAACCCTAGCCAAGCCAAAGTCGCATATTTTTAGTTTACAGTCAGCGTTCGCCAGGATGTTCTTCGGCTTCAAGTCTCGGTGGAACACGTTGGCTGAAAAGGACGGAAGGTGCGAAATTAGAATTCGAACCTACTGTAGCAACACTTATCAATGAATCTCGAGTGCAGTACCTGTGTGGATGTACTTCAGAGCTCTCAGCAGCTGATAGAGGAAGAATTGGAAGTGCTCAGGTGTAAGGTCATCGTTCGCCTTAATTACTTGATGAAGGTCAGATTCCATCAGCTCAAAAACGACATAGATGTCCTTGAAATCTCGCCGTGACGGAGGAAGCATGATGTGCTTGATCTCCACTATATCAGGGTGACGGAGCAACCTAAGGAGCTTAATTTCCCGAAGAATCCTCGTGGCGTCTGACACGTGCTCGAATATGTCATTAATCTTCTTAATCGCGACCTTCTCCCCTGTGTGCGTATCTATGGCTGAACAAACGATGCCATAGCTGCCTCGGCCTATCACCTCTAATAAACGGTACTTGCTAGCTTCTCCGTACTCCGTAAAAAACTCCCGCTCGTCCATTTTCAGAGTGCGATTCAATAAATCGTTAAGATTAGCAAGTGATTCGCTCGAACAAAACGAGGCGGCCAGTCGTCCAGCAAGTCGAACCAATCAATCGTATAACCTAAGCTCTCTCACCATAAGTATTCAAAATTCTCCAGGAATTTAGATCTTGCAAACCAACGAAGCTGCTGGCAATCCCTAAGTTTAACGTCACGAGGAGCGCTTTGGAAGGAGATATCTCCTCCAGGGTCACTACTTGACAAGGCCGAAACGCTCACACTGAACGTTGTGAACCTCCTCCCTGCTTCATCTACCAGACTGCTACGAATTCCAGTGCGGCAAGGAAGAGATGAAGTTGCCATCATGCTCGTCCCCCTGCTGACCATATTCCGCTCCACCCCAACAACACCGAGGCAAGGAGGAAAAGCATCCAAGCCCTGTGCGATTATTGGGATTTCCCCCTCGTCGCCCGCCCTAGGCTTGACCCACCTTTTCGCTACGCTTCGCCGCGCAACGTTCAAAAGAATCTACGCCGTCTAGGCAAATCGGGGAATTGATATCGGTCCTTGGATGCGTTTATTTCCCAACGGAGAGTTGGGTGTGGTGCTGGATGACCATCAGCGGCAAGCCCGTGGTTTGGAGGGCCGTGCAAAGTGAGGACAGCAACAGCCTGTCGAGGCCACGGTGCCCATACGCGGCGGTGGAAGGTTTCCCGCGCAGGCAGGGTGAAGGTTCGGCTCCGAAAGGCGACGTAGCTGCGGGCCGAACCTAAATTGTGGGTGACTTTTTTGGCTCGTGAACTCATTTCGGCCAGGTCGAGGGCCAACGCGCAACGGTTCGGCCAACTAGACGAAATCCGAACAAGGTAGACACGTGTCGACAAATGTCAGGAAGCCACATAAACCTGGTCCTTCGCAAACAACTCTAAATACGCGGCACAGCCAAAATTCAGTAACTTGTTAGTATTCGGATTTCGGAACAACCTCAATAACAATATGTCATTTCCTCCATTTTTCTCTGGCATGTTATCGAGGCTCGCAATCACAGGGATATAGACTAGAAACAAGTCAGGTTGCATCATGCAGCATTGTCATCACTCGTCCTTACGAACTAGGACACGCTGATTCCATGGCCTCCTACTGCACGCCTATAGCTGCTGCGCAGCCTTTTTCACATACCTCTCGTGTATATAATCTTTGTCCGTATGTAAATCCCATTCACATCAGAGCGTCGTCATTATGCCCTCGAAACCACCGTAGTTGCCTTGTAACAGATTCGATCGTGAGGGTACGAAAAAAAATCGCGACGACAGAATGCTTTCCGTATTTTCAAAGTCAGCATCTCGCCCTACATCCTTCTCGTTCGTCGACGAGCTTATACTGCAAAGCTTCAAGATCATTAAAATCATCCCCGAGCTGGAAATGCTTCAGCGCCCAGTGTCACGACAACAGCGGAAGCAGAAGCAGCAGCAGCGGCAGCAGAAGCACCAGCAGTGGCAGCGGCAGCGAGAGTGCAGTGGATCCGAAGGCCGTTTCGCCTCAATCAAATCCGCTGATTCAGGCCAGACGAGGCAAACCAGGGCCCTTTCCTGGTGAAGAGGTGCGATCCCTGAAAGGTTCTGTAATGGCGTAGGCACAGTCGGTTTGCTCCTTTTGATCGTTATCTGACCTCCTTTTGTTAGCTATAGTGTGCTAATCCACCCCCCAGCCCCTTACTCGCCTTCGACTCATCTTGTCGCCTCTCAGGAGATCGGAGCGGAGAGAGGGGAGGGGTTTGCCACTTTTCGACCCAAAGGAGCCCTGCAAGTTGACGTGGTGAGCTGTGATTGGAGCATGACTTATTATTTTTCCTCCCAGTTCCAACCCATGCTTCTCAGTTCATCTTTATCCAGGTTACCACACCAACTGCCTTTCAAACAAACCTTCTGTTATTCTACCGTCTCTGTCAGGATTTCCTCAACGATCGCATGAGGAAGAGAGGGGTGGACAGGATACGCCTAGCCATGCGACCAGACGAGGCATTTGGACTCGTGTACTCCTGGGACAATGTCATTGTATGTATTCAAGTCGACTCAAACATTTGCATTTGGACTCGTGTACTCCTGGGACAACGTCATTGTATGTATTCAAGTCGACTCAAACATTGGCATTTGGACTTGTGTACTCCTGGGACAACGTCATTGTATGTATTCAAGTCGACTCAAACATTTGCATTCGGACTCGTGTAATCCTGGTATGGGTCGATGTCATTGTATGTTTCTCAGTTGACTTGAGATCGGCCTTGAAAGGCGTGTTGTCATGGGTGATGCGCTCTGAGGCATTCAGAGTCGTCTCGGCTTTTGGACTCGTGTACTCCATAAGACATATGGCTTTTCTGGTTTTCATTGTGCATTGGTGCATTATGGTCTCGTCTGTCAATGATTCTGTGCATCTTTTTGTCTGCATGCGTCCTGTGTGGTCAGGCCAACACCCGTGATCTGAGATTTGAGGCTTGGAAGCAGCTGGCAGAGGAAGTAGGTGAGCCAGCGGTTGAGGTCATGAGACACGGAGGCATCACTGTGCCACTGCCTTCCCCACTGCCCGTTCGCACTCTATCTCAATGCTACTGACCCGTTGTGTCTATGTTTTGTTATTCCGACATTCTCCTTCTTGCACGGATCGTTCACTTGTTGTGCTCTCATCTCTCGCTGCCTCTCTCTCGCTCTCTCCCCATTCATTCACAGGGAAGCCTTTGCCCGACTCTCTCTCGCTCTCTCCCCATTCATTCACTGGGAAGCCTTTGCCCGACTCTCTCTCGCTCTCTCCCCATTCATTCACAGGGAAGCCTTTGCCCGACTCTCTCTCGCTCTCTCCCCATTCATTCACAGGGAAGCCTTTGCCCGACTCTCTCTCGCTCTCTCCCCATTCATTCACAGGGAAGCCTTTGCCCGACTCTCTCTCGCTCTCTCCCCATTCATTCACAGGGAAGCCTTTGCCCGACTCTCCTTCCTCACTCCGCCAGCTCTCAACGGCTTCCCCTGCCCACTGCATCAAATCAGTGCGCCCTTCCTTCCGACTCTGCCAACCTCTTACTCTTTCTCTTCTCACTCCTTCAACCCTTCCTACTTTGGTTACCCATTCAAGGTTAGTTCATAGTCCTCACGTCTCCAATCTCATGTCTCTGCCCGAATTGCTCCTCCTGATTCAACCCTGTATTTCTGTGCCTGCGCGACGTATCCTCCTCCCCACGTCCTCTCCTCACAGGTGCTTTTCTGGGCTTCAGACGAGCCCAACATTGCGTCTCTTAAAGACAGGCTCTTTGAGCTCATCCTCCTCCCCACGTCCTCTCCTCACAGGTGCTTTTCTGGGCTTCAGATGAGCCCACCATTGCGTCACTCAAAGACAGGCTCTCTGAGCTTTACTGCCGCCAGCTCTCCAAGGTAAGCTCTGCTACCCTCCTCCCTCCCCGTGAAAGTAGATTAGATCTGAGATGTCTCACAATGCGCCCACCGTTCTGTTACTCAAGTACGGATTCTCTGAGCACTACGGCTGCTGCCAGCTCTTCAAGGTTCACTCCCCCCCTCCCTCCCCTTCCCCCTCCCTCTCATGCACACATGCTTTTACAACAAGCACTGGTGCGAGCGCCATTGGAAGGCCATTCTTGATTTGGACCTGTGAACCTATCATCGTCTCTACCCTCCTCTCACGCCAGGTGCGAGCGCCTCTGGAAGGCGTGCAGGAGTGGTTAGACGCGCTGCAGAAGGCCATGTGAACCCACGTCCCTATCTTCCCCTCTATGCTCCTCCTATGTCAGGTGCGAGCGCCACTAGAAGGCGTGCAGGAGTGGTTAGACGCGCTGCAGAAGGCCATTCTTGATATGAACCCACGTCCCTATCTTCCCCTCTATGCTCCTCCTATGTCAGGTGCGAGCGCCACTAGAAGGCGTGTAGGAGTGGCTGGACGCACTGCAGAAGGCCATTCTTGATTTGAACCACCCACGACCCTATCATCGTCTCTATCTACCCCTCCTCTCACATCAGGTGCGAGCGCCACTGGAAGGCGTGCAGGAGTGGCTGGATGAGTTGCAGAAGGCCATTCTTGCTTCAGTCTCGTCGTCCTCTCCACCCTCTCCTCATATGCCAGGTGCGAGCGCCACTGGAGGGCGTGCAGGAGTGGCTGGATGCGCTGCAGAAGGCAGGAGTGCCGTGTGCTGTGGCCACGTCCATCGACCGCCTCACTCTGCTCTCTGCCCTCGACCGCATGAAGCTGCTGCACCACTTCCAGGTAACCTAACCTTTTTAGGAATCTTAGAAAAAGATTATTACAAGTAAGTCAGATCAAGCTCGCTCTTCTCTCTGCCCTCGACTGCATGAAGCTGCTGCACCTTTTCCAGGGTCCCACACATTTCTTGAAGAATCTTAAACCCCGTTAGGTTTGGGAATTATAAGAAGTAGCGTAGATCCGCCTCACTCTGCTGCACCCCGCCGCTCTTGCTCCCACCACCACGCGTTTATGAGAGCAGACAGTGGCATGGGTTCAATTCAATGGCTCATTGATTTATTCCATGCCGAACACATACTTCTGGAAATCCCCAAGCAGCCCTCGCCTCTCCCTTTCCCACCACCAGGCGTTTGTGACAGCAGAGGATGACATGGAGTCGATGGCTCATCGATTCCTCTCTGCTGCCGTCAAGGTCAGCGACCCTTCTCTACCGCATTACACCTCCCCCCCCCCCCCCTCCCCCCCCCCCCCTCTCTCTCTCTCTCTCTCTCTCTCTCTCTCTCTCTCTCTCTCTCTCTCTCTCTCTCTCTCTCTCTCTCTTCCTCTTGCACTTGTGCATCCATCCATCCATCCACCCATCCACTCCAGTCGTGAGATGTCCTATCCAGCATCCAGCCCATGTTTCGTTTCAAGTTCCTGTTTTGGTCATCCGTGTCATGCCTTCTCATCCTCTCAGCTTTTGTTCCAATCTTCCCCTTTCCTGGTCTCACTCCTTTTTAACCCATGCTTTCCATTCCACTCTTTCCTTCCTTCCCCTCGCCCTACGCGCTTTCGCATGTTGTGTGCATCCTCCAACCAGCTGGACCGAGCGCCAGCCAAGTGTGTGGTGTTTGAGGATGACCCGAGGGGAATCACAGCAGCGCACAACTGCAGCATGAAGGCCGTGGCTCTCATCGGCACACACCCCGCGTGAGCATGCTGCCGTGCTTCTACCGCTGCTGTTGATGCTGCTGTTGATGCTGTTGTTGATGCTGCTCTTGATGCTGCTGCTGTCCTTCCACAAGCTTGCTCTCCTCTTGCCCTCGTCCACACACCCACCCTGTGTGAGCATGCATGAGCTGACCTCATTGTTACACACGACATAAGCATTGTAATGTGCAGGCGGTGGTGCTGCCACTTGTGACCTCCCACTTGTCTGCCATTCCCAGTTAACATCCTCCTCTCACTCACCTCCCCCTCTCCCTCCTGTTTCTCCTCACACCCTTTCCACCTGTTTCACCTTACAACCAGCTATGAGTTGAAGCAGGCGGATCTGGCAGTGTCAAGCTACGCGGAGCTGTCAGTGATTAATCTACGAAGACTGTTTGCAAACAGAGGGCATGGGATAGAGCATATGGAGCTGAAGAAGCAGCGGGAGGAGCAAGGGCCAAAGAAACGGCGCTGGCACACTGACACCCTGTACTGAGGGGTGGTGTGACCACACAGTGTGCTTGTACAGAGCGTTTTAGCTGAGTGTTCACATCGCCATTGTGGAACTAGAAATGTATTTGTATTAGATATAGAGGCTGTACACGGCACAATTCTGCACTCCGGTGAAACTGAACTGCGGGAGGCATTCCGGCTTATAACGCAGCGCTCTTTCTTCTGAGGGAGTCGAGTCAAGCCTAGGCTCAAGCAGCCATCCCAGCAGTGCCAAAGAGACGCAGAATGCCATATGTGATCCCCATCGCCAGCCAACCTCCCGCCGTGGTTCGCGCCGCGGCTCGAAGCTTGTTCGCTCCGCCGAGCCACGCGCCGAGCATGCCGAACCCGATAAACGTCAGTGTCGTCACCACTAGAAGAACCACCAGTTGCGCGACGTGGTCGCGTATGAACGCGGCGGATAATAACGGGATGATTGCTCCGACGATGAACGCCGCGGCGGATGCCAGAGCAGCTTGTAACGGGTTCGAGAGGTCGTCCATATCGATTCCCAACTCGTCGCGTGCGTGTGCGCGAACAGGGTCGACTCGCGAAAGCTCCTCTGCGACTTCGCGTGCGAGTCTGTACGACAATCCGCGCGAGACGTAAATCTGCGCCAACTCCTCCAACTCCCTCTGTACCGCTTCCGGGCCTTTGAGAAATTCCTCCCTCTCCTTTTGCACGTCCGCTTCTTCTATATCGCGTTGGCCATAAACGGAGATGTACTCGCCAATCGCCATGCTGCACGCTCCGCCGACAAGCCCGGCCAATCCGGAGATGACAATCTGGCTACTATCGACGGCGCCGACGCCGACCATAAGCGACGCGACCGACACGAGCCCGTCGTTGGCGCCGAGAAGAGCGGCGCGAAGCCATGGAGCGCGGTGCGAGAGGTGCACGTGGCCGCACTCATGGTCGGGTGTGGACTCGGATACGCGTACAGTTATAGCCTCGTTCGTCAAAAGGGAGTTCTCTCTTGGAGGGCTGGCGCTCTGACTGCTGGGAGGTTGATTGCTGTCTTTTGTGGCGTTAGCCGAGTGATTTTCGCCTGTCATGTTTTCAAGCTGAGCCTTCGCGAGGATGCCGCAGATTGGAGAGTGTAGAGTGTGTCAAGCACGAGGCCGAAGGAAGAGGCGAAGGGGCAACAAACGAGAGAAGGATTGTTGCGAGGAGGAGTTGAAGAAAAGAGCTAGAGGCGAAATTAGGAAAATTGGAAGAAATGAAAATTGGATGGCGGGGGGTGGTGATATGTGCAGCGAGAGGAGAAACGAGACACGCACGAGACGATGACAGGTCTGACAAACAGCACGGGCACCACGCATGGAGCACGTGCAGGTACGAGATGCCGAGCCTCCCTCCAGAGCTGCTCAGCAGCCTTGACAATTTACGTGGGTTAGAACTAATGGCCGAAGAGAAATCTCTGCCAGGTCACATCAACAAGTCCCTGGTTGCGATTTCATCCCCAAAGCAGATGGTCGGTTGGATTGCTGAAAGCTGCGTACGTGGCAGAAGGGATTGGCTTTTCGTGGCGCTGGTTGCACACACGAGCTGTCCAGCTGTGACCAGCGCATGTTCGAGGTGTGGTTTCCTCGAGGATTGCTTCGTGCAGCGGCTTTTAGTCGGTGAGTCGCTGGTAGCGAGGATGCGGGTGACTCAATTGTGGAAGGTGCTCGCGAAAGCAGGAAACACTTTCTTCCTCACAAGCTTATCCGTAGTAAAGGAGTGTACAACTTTAAGAAGCACTCCTGCTAGTGTACGCTTGCCTTTCGGTGTATACTTGCAATCATCATAAAAAAAAAAATAAGAAGCACTAAACTCCCATAGAATCCAGCATCACGATTAGTCACGTAATGAGCTGGGTTTGTTTACCAGTAATGGAGAGGCCCATATTGTGAATACGAACTTCATATATCCGCAGGAGTTTCCAAGGTTCAAAATCGTGTTCGTGTCGAACCCCGCGCCATGGCGCCTCATTCTGTCAGGCTGGTCATTAGCGGAGTACGGCGGGCCTCGTCTCGTCGAGCCGTAGCGAAAAAGAGATCGGCCAATAGCACCGTTATTCCTGACGTCTCAGTTAACGTTAATCAGTTCCACGTGTCCGGGAACTCACCTGCTCTTCCGTCGACTACACCACTGCAGGAGCAGCCGAGCTATTTCAGGAGATGCTCGTCTCTCCTCGAACCGGGCACTCCTTCTTCGTCATACAATCACTCCGAACACAGTCACGCCGCGTACAGTCACTCTCTGAACACTCGTCAGGCACAAGGTCACCGTTTTCCTGATCAGCCTCTCAGCACAGTCACGAGGATCCTGCCTTTCAGCGTCGATCTGAAATCAGGATCTGGCAGCTCCTCGATTTTTCGATCTCCTACGGAATCTCCTCTCCCGTTTAGAGTCTTCCCCGATTCTGCGTCACCCGTAGGTGCCTATTCCACCTCCACCTCGTTACAGTCTCGCTCGTTTGGCGAAGCAAGCGACCGATCCGATGCATCAGGACCCGTTCACTATGGATCGAACCCTAAACCTGGGGATCTCCCCTCCGCTGATGTGTCGTCGCCGGATTCGCCGGGTTCCAGCCCGGAAGATAGCGTGCCAGTGGCTAAGAGGGGGAGACCGAGGAAGAGATTAACTAGTAGCGCCAGCAGCGATGCCAGCAGCAGTGCTAGCGGCGGCGCCAACAGCAGCAGTAGTGACAGCATCAGTAGTGACACTGCCCGTGGGGGTGACAATGCGGACAGCAGCAGCGGCACCAACGGCAGAAGCAACGGTGAGAGCAGTAGCATCACGCGGGGCAGGAAGAAGCGCGCTGGCGGGAAGAGTAGCAACGGCTGTGGGGGCAGCGGCGGTGGTGGGGGTAGCACTGCGGCTGTTAGCGAAGTAACGGTATCCGCGGATAGTGACACAAACGGGAGCAGCGATGTGACTATAGAGGGGGCGAAGCTGGTCCTGGAAGAGCCGGTCCTGGCCGGCGATGTGAGTATAGCGGGGGAGAAGCAGGTGTGGCAGGGCGAGGACGAGGAGGACTCATGGGAGATGGACGCGGAAGCGGAGGTGACTATAATGAGGGCCGTGGATGAAGGGACGGCGCCCAAGCCTCCCCCTCTGAGCAAGAACGACAGGGAGCGTGTGAACAACGCGCTGAAACACTTCGCCACGCGCGGGTATGGAGATTTGTGACTGGAAACATGCCAGTTACATCCCTTCGCTCTTCTTTCCGCACAACCGCCGCATCGCATGCTTTTCCTCTAATTCCCCTCCCTTTCCCACTTTCTTGTTGTGCACAGGTGGGCAGCGGATCAAGCACTAGCCATCTACATCCCATCGCGCTTCTTCCCCACAGCTGCCTCCAAGTTTCGCCGCTTCGTGCTGCGCTGCTGCCGCCCAGAGCTTGCCTCTGCGCTCGCGCACATGGGCGCGGGGAGGGACGCGGACGAGTTTCTGTTTCCGCTCTTTGCGGAGTTTTGCTTCGGGGAGTTCCCGGAGGAGATTCGGAATTACCGGGACTTGGTGAACTCTGCTGATATGACCAAGCCGCATGTCTGGTACGTCGTGGTGCGATGCGATGCAGCATGGTGGAGTGGTGTTCCGTTTCTTATTTTCTTGCGGAGTTCTGCTTTGGGGAATTCCCGGAGGAGATTCGGAGCTACCGGGATCTGGTGAACTCGGCAGACATGACCAAGCCACATGTGTGGTATGTGGAGTGGTGTGGTCTGCTGCGGTGCGATGTGGTGCGGTGTGGTGGAGTTTGGTGTAGTTTGGTGTCGTGTGGTGTGGTGCGGTGTGGTCTGGTGCAGTCTTGTATGCTCTTGCCCCGAGCTCGCCTCCGCGCTCGCACACATGGGCGCGGGCAGGGATGCTGATGAGTTCCTGTTTCCGCTCTTTGCGGAGTTCTTCTTTGGGGAATACCCGGTCCTGGAGAAGATTCGGAGCTACAGGGACCAAGCAGCACGTGTGGTATGTCGTGATGCGCAATATTGTGTGGTGGGGTGGGTGGGTTGTGGTGTAGTGTGGTGCAGTGTTGTGCAGCGTGGTGTGGTGTGTTATGTGGCAATGTGGTATACCACATGAGCGCCACCAACAGCGCTGCCATCCTGCCTCCATCCCTTCATTCCTCCCCACCACATCTCCCATCAGGTATCCCCAGGCGAGGGCTATGCCGCGCAAGGTGGTATACCACATGGGCCCCACCAACAGCATTGCCTCATCCCTTCATTCCTCCCCTCCCTCGCTTCTCCCATCAGGTATCCCCAAGCACGTGCCATGCCACGCAAGGTGGTATACCACATGGGCCCCACCAACAGTGGCAAGACGCACCGAGCGCTGGTCAGGTTCAAGGAAGCTTCCTCCGGCACTTACTGTGGGCCGCTCAGGCTGCTGGCGATGGAGGTATGGAGGGGTGGAGGGAGGTGTGGTGGAGTGGATGGAGGTATGGATGGATGAAGAGAGGTATGGTGGCGGTTGGGAGAGCGGATCTGGAGACATGAGCTTCTGTGTTCATCAGACTTGAGGCTTGAGCCATCCCTCGTCCTCCCTATCCCCCACCCTCAGGTGTTTGACCGGGTCAATGCAGACGGAATGTACTGCAATCTGGTGACGTGCTAGTCAAACCTTATCACACCCAAAACACCCGCCACAACCCCCACTCCCCACTCCCCCGTCCCCACTCCCTTCAGGTGTTTGACCGGGTGAACGCGGACGGGGTGTATTGCAATCTGGTGACGGGGCAGGAGAGGAAGGAGATGCCCTTCGCCCACCACACCGCCTGCACCATTGAGATGGCCAACCTCTCCACCCCTGTCGACGTGGCAGTCGTTGACGAGATTCAGGTACGCACCTTCTGCACACAAGGGGCCTCACCAATCAGGGAATCAGTGGTGTGTGGTGTTCCCAACAGGAGATGCCATTCGCGCACCACACGGCATGCACCATCGAGATGGCAAACCTTTCTACCCCTGTGGACGTGGCGGCCATTGACGAGATTCAGGTACTTAGCATCTCGCGTTTCTATGTTTGGAATGTGCGATCCGGTATCTGGTGTTTGTTTAGCCGTTTGGCTTGATCTTGATAGAGCAGCCAAGGGACTCACAAGTTTCCATGCATTGATTTTTTTAGCCGTTTGGCTTGATTTTGATAGAGCAACCTTTTTCATGCCTGTGGTCGTGGCTGTGATTGATGAGATTCATGTAGGCTTGAGCAAGGTGGCGAACACCTGTTCGGTTCGCCTCGAACGTGTTCGAGGCGAACCGAACAGGTTTTGTTTTTCAGCTTAAATCGTTCGCCCGAACGTGTTCGATGTTCGCCCGAACACGTTCGTGTTCGTGGCGCTGCTGCAAAACGCCCCGTGTCGAACACGAACGTGTTCGAGGTTCGCCCGAACACGCCTCCACAGGCGAACAGCGAACACCTGTTTTTGGCTAAACTGTTCGCCGAACCGAACACTGTTCGGTTCGGCAAAAGGACGTGTTCGAGAAGGGGCGAACACGAACATGTCCGTGTTCGCCCTTTGCTCATCCCTAGATTCATGTACTTGTGGTTTTTCTGTCTGTGTGCGTCGGTTTTGAGAATTCTCAAAAGTGTACTCATGGTTTTTCTGTCTGTGTGCGTGGGTGTGTTTCCTTCATTCATGTGTGAGTGGGTTCTTTCTTTGTGAATGAGCGTTACCCCTCCGTGCTGCTCTGAAAGGTGGGGGAGTAGGTACGGTTCGCTTCACCCTGACCTGACCCCCCTTTTCCCCGTCCCCTCTCCTCTCGTATTACCAAACCCCACCCCTCCCTCGCTCCCAGATGATAAGGGATGACTACAGAGGGTGGGCGTGGACGAGGGCGCTGCTGGGAGTGCAAGCAGCAGAGGTGTACGCGTGTGGCGACCCCTCCGTGCTGCCTTGACACCCACCCCCTCTTTCCCCCCGCCACCACATGTGTCTCAGATGATCAGCGACGATTATCGAGGGTGGGCGTGGACATGTTTTTTGAGAATTCTCAAAAAACATACAAGGGCCCTCCTGGGAGTGCAAGCAGTGGCGGTGCACGTGTGTGGCGACCCCTCCATTCTGCCTGACTGACACACCCCACCCCCCCAAACCCCCCTTCCCCCCCGTGTGTCTCAGATGATCAGTGACGATTACCGCGGATGGGCGTGGACCAGGGCCCTCCTGGGAGTGCAAGCAGCGGAGGTGCACGTGTGTGGCGACCCCTCCGTGCTGCCCCTCTTGCGAGCCATCTGTGACGCCACTGGGGACGCCTTCGAATGCCACCATTACCACCGCTTTGCACCGCTCACAGTGGACCAGGTAGCTCTTTCTTCCTTTCTGTCTAGCTGATCAGTCATGTGTGTGGGTGGGCTGGTGCTAGTTCCTGAGTCAACTTAGAACTGGATTGCTAGTTTATTTGCTGTCCCCCACCAGACGGGTTCTGCGGTGCAACTTTTGAGGCGCTTATAAAGGCGTGTGGGTGGGTGAGTGGGTGGGTGGGTGGGTGGGCTGGTGGGTAGGTTTGTTTCCCGGTTTGCTTCCCGGTTTCCTTGTTTCCCGGTTTCCCGGTCCTGGTTTCTCAGTTTCCCGGTTTCCCGGCTTCCTGGTTTCCCGGTTTGTTTCCCGGTATTCCCGTATCCCGGTATCTCGGTATCCCGGTATCTCGGTATCCCGGTTTCCCGGTATCCCGGTTTCCCGGTTTCCGGGTTTCACCGTATCCCGGTATCTCGGTTTCCCGGTTTCCCGGTTTTCCCGGTTTCCCCGGTATCCCGGTATCCCGGTATCCCGGTTTCCCGGTATCTTGGTATCCCGGTTTCCCGGTTTCCCGGTATCCCGGTTTCTCGGTATCCCGGTTTCCCCGGTTTCCCGGTTTCCCGGTATGGCGGTATCCTGGTATCCCGGTTTCCCGGTTTCCCGATTTCCCGGTATCCCGGTTTCCCGGTTTCCCGGTTTCCCGGATTCCCGGTTTCCCGGTTTCCCGGGTTCCCGGTTTCCCGGTGTCCCTGGTTTCCCGGTATCCCGGTTTCCCGGTATCCCGGTTTCCCGGTATCTCGGTTTCCCCGTTTCCCGGTTTCCCGGTATCCCGGTATCCCGGTTTCCCGGTTTCCCAGTTTCCCGGTTTCCCGGTTTCCCCGTTTCTCGGTATCCCAATTTCCCGGTTTCCCGGTATCTCGGTTTCCCGGTTACCCGGTCACCCGGTATCCCAGTATCCCGGCATCCCGGTTTCCCGGTTTCCCGGTTTCCCGGTTTCCCGGTTTCCCGGTATCCCGGTTTCCCGGTATCCCGGTAACCCGGTTTCCGGGTTCCCGGTTTCCCGGTTTCCCGGTTTCCCGGTATCCCGGTTTCCCGGTTTCCCAGTATCCCGGTATCCCGGTTTCCCGGTTTCCCGGTTTCCCGGTTTCCCGGTTTCCCGGTTTCCCGGTTTCCCGGTTTCCCGGTATCCCGGTTTCCCGGTTTCCCGGTTTCCCGGTATCCCGGTATCCCGGTATCCCGGTATCCCGGTATCCCGGTTTCCCGGTATCTTGGTATCCCGGTATCCCGGTTTCCCGGTTTCCCGGTATCCCGGGTATCCCGGTATCCCGGTTTCCCGGTATCCCGGTATCCCGGTATCCCGGTTTCCCGGTTTCCCGGTATACCGGTATCCCGGTTTCCCGGTATCCCGGTATCCCGGTATCCCGGTATCCCGGTTTCCCGGTTTCCCGGTATCCCGGTTTCCCGGTTTCCCGGTTTCCCGGTTTCCCGGTATCCCGGTTTCCCGGTATCCCGGTAACCCGGGTTCCGGGTTCCCGGTTACCCGGTTTCCCGGTTTCCCGGTTTCCCGGTATCCCGGTTTCCCGGTTTCCCGGTATCCCGGTTTCCCGGTATCCCGGTTTCCCGGTTTCCCGGTTTCCCGGTTTCCCGGTTTCCCGGTATCCCGGTTTCCCGGTTTCCCGGTTTCCCGGTATCCCGGTATCCGGGTATCCCGGTATCCGGGTATCCCGGTTTCCCGGTATCCCGGTATCCCGGTTTCCCGGTTTCCCGGTTTCCCGGTATCCCGGGTATCCCGGTATCCCGGTTTCCCGGTATCCCGGTATCCCGGTTTCCCGGTTTCCCGATTTCCCGGTATCCCGGTTTCCCGGTATCCCGGTATCCCGGTATCCCGGTATCCCGGTATCCCGGTTTCCCGGTTTCCCGGTTTCCCGGTATCCCGGTTTCCCGGTTTCCCCGTTTCCCGGTTTCCCGGTATCCCGGTTTCCCGGTATCCCGGTAACCCGGTTTCCGGGTTCCCGGTTTCCCGGTTTCCCGGTTTCCCGGTATCCCGGTTTCCCGGTTTCCCGGTATCCCGGTTTCCCGGTATCCCGGTTTCCCGGTTTCCCGGTTTCCCGGTTTCCCGGTATCCCGGTTTCCCGGTTTCCCGGTTTCCCGGTATCCCGGTATCCCGGTATCCCGGTATCCCGGTATCCCGGTTTCCCGGTATCCCGGTATCCCGGTTTCCCGGTTTCCCGGTTTCCCGGTATCCCGGGTATCCCGGTATCCCGGTTTCCCGGCATCCCGGTATCCCGGTTTCCCGGCATCCCGGTATCCCGGTTTCCCGGTATCCCGGTATCCCGGTTTCCCGGTATCCCGGTATCCCGGTTTCCCGGTTTCCCGGTATCCCGGTATCCCGGTATCCCGGTTTCCCGGTTTCCCGTTTTCCCGGTATCCCGGTATCCCGGTTTCCCGGTTTCCCGGTATCCCGGTATCCCGGTATCCCAGTATCCCGGTTTCCCCGTATCCCGGTTTCCCGGTTTCCCGGTATCCCGGCTTCCCGGGATCCCGGTATCCCGGTATCCCGGTTTCCCGGTTTCCCGGTATCCCGGTATCCCGGTATCCCGGTTTCCCGGTTTCCCGGTTTCCCGGTATCCCGGTATCCCGGTTTCCCGGTTTCCCGGTATCCCGGTATCCCGTATCCCGGTATCCCGGTATCCCGGCTTCCCGGCTTCCCGGCTTCCCGGCTTCCCGGCTTCCCGGCTTCCCGGCTTCCCGGTATCCCGGTTTCCCGGTTTCCCGGTTTCCCGGTATCCCGGTATCCCGGTATCCCGGTTTCCCGGTTTCCCGGTTTCCCGGTTTCCCGGTATCCCGTTATCCCGGTATCCCGGTATCCCGGTATCCCGGTATCCCGGTATCCGGTATCCCGGTATCCCGGTTTCCCGGTATCCCGGTTTCCCGGTTTCCCGGTTTCCCGGTTTCCCGGTTTCCCGGTTTCCCGGTATCCCGGTATCCCGGTTTCCCGGTTTCCCGGTTTCCCGGTTTCCCGTTTCCCGGTTTCCCGGTTTCCCGGTTTCCCGGTATCCCGTTTCCCGGTTTCCCGGTATCCCGGTTTCCCGGTATCCCGGTATCCCGGTTTCCCGGTATCCCGGTATCCCGGTTTCCCGGTTTCCCGGTTTCCCGGTATCCCGGTATCCCGGTTTCCCGGTTTCCCGGTATCCCGGTATCCCGGATTCCCGGTTTCCCGGTATCCCGGATTCCCGGATTCCCGGTTTCCCGGTATCCCGGTATCCCGGTATCCCGTTATCCCGTTATCCCGGTATCCCGGTATCCCGGTATCCCGGTATCCCGGTATCCCGGTATCCCGGTATCCCGGTATCCCGGTATCCCGGTTTCCCGGTTTCCCGGTTTCCCGGTTTCCCGGTTTCCCGGTTTCCCGGTTTCCCGGTTTCCCGGTATCCCGGTATCCCGGTATCCCGGTATCCCGGTATCCCGGTATCCCGGTTTCCCGGTTTCCCGGTATCCCGGTTTCCCGGTTTCCCGGTTTCCCGGTATCCCGGGTATCCCGGTATCCCGGTTTCCCGGTTTCCCGGTATCCCGGTTTCCCGGTTTCCCGGTATACCCGTATCCCGGTTTCCCGGTATCCCGGTATCCCGGTATCCCGGTTTCCCGGTTTCCCGGTTTCCCGGTATCCCGGTATCCCGGTTTCCCGGTATCCCGGTATCCCGGTTTCCCGGTTTCCCGGTTTCCCGGTTTCCCGGTTTCCCGGTATCCCGTTATCCCGGTATCCCGGTATCCCGGTATCCCGGTATCCCGGTTTCCCGGTATCCCGGTATCCCGGTATCCCGGTATCCCGGTATCCCGGTTTCCCGGTTTCCCGGTATCCCGGTTTCCCGGTTTCCCGGTTTCCCGGTTTCCCGGTATCCCGGTATCCCGGTATCCCGGTTTCCCGGTTTCCCGGTTTCCCGGTATCCCGGTATCCCGGTTTCCCGGTTTCCCGGTATCCCGGTATCCCGGTATCCCGGTATCCCGGTATCCCGGTATCCCGGTATCCCGGTATCCCGGTTTCCCGGTTTCCCGGTTTCCCGGTTTCCCGGTTTCCCGGTATCCCGGTATCTCGGTTTCCCGGTTTCCCGGTATCCCGGTATCTCGGTTTCCCGGTTTCCCGGTATCCCGGTATCCCGGTATCCCGGTATCCCGGTATCCCGGTATCCCGGTATCCCGGCTTCCCGGCTTCCCGGCTTCCCGGCTTCCCGGCTTCCCGGCTTCCCGGCTTCCCGGCTTCCCGGCTTCCCGGCTTCCCGGCTTCCCGGCTTCCCGGCTTCCCGGCTTCCCGGCTTCCCGGCTTCCCGGCTTCCCGGCTTCCCGGCTTCCCGGCTTCCCGGTTTCCCGGTATCCCGGTATCCCGGTTTCCCGGTTTCCCGGTATCCCGGTATCCCGGTATCCCGGTATCCCGGTATCCCGGTATCCCGGTATCCCGGTATCCCGGTATCCGGTATCCCGGTTTCCCGGTTTCCCGGTTTCTCGGTATCCCGGTTTCCCGGTTTCCCGGTTTCCCGGTTTCCCGGTATCCCGGTATCCCGGTTTCCCCGTTTCCCGGTTTCCCCGTTTCCCGGTTTCCCGTTTCCCGGTTTCCCGGTATCCCGGTTTCCCGGTATCCCGTTTCCCGGTTTCCCCGTTTCCCCGTTTCCTGGTTTCCCGTTTCCCGGTTTCCCGGTATCCCGGTTTCCCGGTTTCCCGGTATCCCGGTATCCCGTTATCCCGGTATCCCGGTTTCCCTGTGGGTGGGTGGGTGGGAGGGTGGGCTGCTGTTCCTCACCAGATGAGCCAGCAGAGGGAGCCGTTATCTGGGTCGGGGGTCATCGGATGTAGGTGCACTTGCTGGTCTTTGGGTGTGGGTGCACCTGTTGGTCATTGGGTATTTCAATCTGTCCTTTTCGTCTTCTGTGACCTGTCTGCCTGCTGCTGCTGCGCGCTGCGCCCTCCTCCCCACCCCTTACCAGACGAGCTTGCTGGGTGATCTGGGGCGGGTATCACCTGGTGACTGCATTGTGGCGTTCTCGCGGCGAGAGATATTCGAAATCAAGGTGCGTTGCGTTTCATGCTGGGAATTTTGAAGCGCTTCAAAATACACCTCCATGCTGGGCCGTGGTCTGCTCTGCTCTCCATGCTGGGTTCTGAGATCGTTTTGGGTTTTGAGATCGTTTTGAGCACTTAGTTGTACACAGAGCGGAAATCTACTGCTGTTTTTCCTTTTCTTTAAGCCTACTGCACGCACGCAGCTCACTGAGCTATGTCTGGATCTCGCCTGGGCCGTGCTCTGCTCTGCTCTCCTTATGAGGCGCCTCAAAAGCCGTGCTCTGCTTTGGTGCGTGCGTTCCATGTGGTCTGCTCTGAGCAGCCATTTGAGGCGCCTCAAAAGCCGTGCTCTGCTCTGGTGCGTGCGTTCCATGTGGTCTGCTCTGAGCAGCACACATGCTGTGCCTTGCTCTGCTCTGCTGTTGTCTGCCCTACCGTGTGCCTTGTGTACGATGCTTCTTTGTGCATCAGCTTTCGGGTGTTTCAGCTCACTGTCTTCAAGCGCATATAACTTTCCGTACCCCACCCACATGTGCCTTTCTTCCCTCACACATGTTTCCACCAGAGGGCAGTGGAGATGACCACAAAGCACCGGTGCTGTGTGGTGTACGGGGCACTGCCGCCAGAGACACTTCCCACACACGCATCCTCCCCTCCCCCCATGTTCCTTGCACGTGCCTCATCTCCTCCTCTGTTTGTCCATGTTCTCCCCCCATCCAGCGAGCGGTGGAGATGACCACAAAGCACCGGTGCTGTGTGGTGTACGGGGCACTGCCGCCAGAAACCAGGAGGCAGCAGGCGAGGCTGTTCAACGAGGAGGAGAGTGACTTCCGTGTGTTGGTAGCTTCAGACGCTATCGGAATGGGGCTCAACCTGTCCATTCGGAGGGTTGTCTTCAGCACGCTTCACAAGTTCAATGGGGAGGAGAAGATCATCATCCCGTCGCCCATGGTACGCACGGGTGCCCATATGGGTGGTCAGCACAGTGTTCGTCAGGCAGCAGGCGAGGCTGTTCAACGAGGAGGAGAGCGACTTCTGTGTGCTCGTGGCGTCAGATGCCATTGGAATGGGCCTTAACCTGTCGACTCGCAGGGTCGTGTTCAGCACGCTTCGCAAGTTCAACGGGGAGGAGAAAATTGTCATCCCGTCCCCCATGGTACGCACGGGTATTTTTCCTGTCATACGCCATTGGTGGCACAGTGCTCGTTAGGCACCAGGCGAGGCTGTTCAACGAGGAGGAGAGCGACTTCCCCTCGTGGCGTCAGATGCACAAATTCTCTCCCATCAGTTTCTCTCCCATCAGTTTCTCTCCCATCAGTTTCTCTCCCATCAGTTTCTCTCCCATCAGTTTCTCTCCCATCAGTTTCTCTCCCATCAGTCTCTCTCCCATCAGTTTCTCTCCCATCAGTTTCTCTCCCCTCAGTCTCTCTCCCCTCAGTTCCCCTCCCCTCAGATTCTCTCCCCTCAGTTTCTCTCCCCTCCGTCTCTCCCTCCATCTCTTTCCCCACCACTCCCGTCCTTTGCCCCCAAATAACAGGTTAAGCAGATCGCGGGGAGGGCGGGCAGGAGGGGAAGCCGATACAAGGAGGGGGTGGTGACGTGCCTGGACACTAACTTTCCTCACCTCACGGTCTCGTTCACCCCTCCATCTCTCTCCTCCCCCCTCCATTTGGTTCCACACCATCGCAGGTGAAGCAGATCGCCGGGAGGGCGGGCAGGAGGGGAAGCCGGTACGAGGAGGGGGTGGTGACATGCCTGGACCCCACCGACATGCCGTTGCTCATCGCTGCTCTGCAGGAGCCAGTCGAGCCCACCACGGCTGCTGGCCTTTTTCCTCTCTTTGAACAGGTATGGCTTAGGCTGTGTGGTTTCTAGGTGGATGTTCATCCTGTGTGTGTTTGTGGTGTTAAGTGGTGGGGAGTGGTGACGTGCCTGGACCCGGCCGACATGCCACTGCTCATCGCTGCTCTGCAGGACCGTGTTGAGAGACCACCACGGCTGCTGGCCTCTTCCCCTTCTTCTAACAGGTGCCGTGTGTGCTTTGCTTGCTCCCCCGCCTGCTTGTGCTGGTTTGCCAGTGGGCATGCCGCTGGGGAACATGCATTGGGTGGACGAGGCATATTTGGGTGACATGCCTTCACCCAACGCACATGCCACTGCTCTCTCTCTCCTCTTACCCGTCAACATATTCCATTGCCCCTCATAACCCCCTCGCACCCCTCATCACCCCTGTGAAACCCCTCATCACCCCTCACCACCCCTACGATACCGCTCGTCACCCCGGTCTGATCGCAAAACTATGGCTGTCATAGCGGCATAGTGCCATCCTATCCATAGCGGCATGATGATAAGGCCGCCATGGATCCTGTCGCGCGCTTCGAGGCGAGCAATGCCTAGGCAAACAGTTCCTATTTTTACCATAGACTACTCCATCCGATGCAGCTTGTGTTCTTCTATAAGCAGACATAGAAATTGTACCCATCAGGCAGGTATTCTTCATGCTTATCGAGTTCCAGGCAAATGGTCATGGTCATATCTAGGTTCTGCCAGGCAGTCGCTTAGGAGTTCTCCACACGGATTACATCTGTTTCCTACGGTTTTCCTTCAGTCTTGGGGTCTCCATTGTGTGCGCTGCCAACTACCGAGCGGGTCTGTGCTGAAGTGGCTGCCTAATCCTAGCCAGCAACAATCCTACCTCGACAGATGTCGAGCTCGTGTTCAAGATCAAGGATTCCCTTGGTGCCATCAGGTCCAGGCAATACCATGGGAATGGAAGACAAGGAAGAAGCTGGAAATCTATATAATGCCTGCCTGCCATGGTTCAGCAGTCAGCGATCACCTCGCTCTCCTCTCTTTAAGTCCAAGCATGACGATCTTGACCAGGGCGACGAAAGCTGCTGCTACCATGACGACGCCGGAAGGTCAGAATGTCCCATCGCTGGAGCAGTCTGCTGGCGTGGAGGCGGGTGTCGGGACCTCCACTTCTCCACCAACCGCTGAAGGCCAGGTCGCTCCGGTGGTTCCGCCGGCTCCTGCATCGGCCGTCCCAGAACCGGTTGCGCCTTCGCCTGCAGTTCCGTCCGCGTACGCTCCTGCAGGGGGGGATGAGGATGACGAAGATGACGACGACGGTTACCTGAGCGATGATTCGGATGAAGGCATTGATGTGCACGCTAAGGGTGCGCTGGCGGCTAAGGCGCGCGTCACGCTGACGCTCCTGATCCCGTTTGCCCTGGCGAAGGAGATGCCTGCGGTGAAGCCTTCGGTGAAGGCTCTTCTGGTTTTCCTGCGAAAGAAGCTGTCGGACAATGCTCTGGACGAGATCGCGTTTCAAGAGTTGCTTCTGACTTACCTGTCCAAGGTTCACTTCAGCCGTCTGCAGGTCACGCTCGCGACAGCTGCGGATGCGGAGGTGGTGCGTCAGCATCGGGTGGAGCATGTTGTGGGGACCACGAAGCACCATTTCGGCTGGCTGCACCCAGTCAACCGCGCCTTTGTGAAAGCGAAGACTGACCTGCCGGAAGGGGTGGAAGTTTTGCTCAAAGGAGTTCCGGCGGAGATTACGCCGCTCATTGTTTACGAATCGCTGGCGGTGGCAAAGCTGCAGAAGCGCGGTCGTCCGGCGTTCCAGCAAGGCGCGGGTTTCCACCGTGTGGTTGACCCTGTTTCGGGCTTGGACACGGATAAGATCCGTGGCTTGGTGGTCCCGCATCCAGGGGACAAGTACCGCTGGCGCCACGTGGTGGAGGACCCGCTCAGTGATGCGTCATACCTCGTGCATTATCCATCGCTGTCCTGCTGCTTCTGTCAGGGACCGCATATGGATAAGTTGCATGATGAGTATGTGCATGAGCGTCGCAACAACATCAGCAACTGGAACTTGTCCTTAGGCAGGGTCCATTCGATTAACGGTAATAGGGGGGGGATCGTACTGTGGAGCTCTTACCAGTGCATGGTTCTTCATTCCTTACTGACTGATGGTGGTGTGATGGGTGCCTTCTGCAGCGGCCTCCCTTCTGTCGGCAGGGGTGGTGAGGAAGCTTCTCCGGGACCCGGCGCTGGTCCTTATCTCGACTGGTGCCAACGTGGAGGAATGGCTGTGTGTCCAGGAGTGCTGCGAACGTGCGCACGGGGATACCTTCGCTCAGGCTGCGGCTCACATCAGCTCCTTCAGCCACGGCGCGGTGCTGGGTACGGCGGGTGTTGCGACCCGTGCGACCAAGGCGAAGCAGGCCTTGCAGGCGGCGAAGAAGCTGTATGGGATTCGAGCGGAGAAGGCGAAGGGGAAGTGAATCAGGAGCATGGAGTTAAGAGAAGAGATTCTGCAGCGTGGTGTAGGACTGTATGCGCTAACGATGTGTCTGTACCTGTCTGGAGTATAAAAGCAGAACTTAACAACCGCAGCAGCACACTCACATCCGGCCCGTGGATGCTAAGGGGCCTAACACAAGTTCCCAATGGGTAAACACGCCACCCTCACCTTCAGCGTCCTGAACGTCAACGGTCTTGGCTGTCCACAGAAGCAGCAAGACGCTCAGAACTGGATAAGAGACGCAGCACACGTAGCCATTCTAGCAGACACGAGGATTGCTGAGAATCACGGATTCTGGAACCATCTTCAGGCTGATACAGTAATAGCAACGACGCCTACGGCAAGGGCCGGGGGAGTTGCGATTGTCTTACGCAACAATGAGGTGTCCTGCACGGACGCGGTCAGAGATGCCTCAGGCCGCCTAGCCCGAGTGACCATGTCATGGCGTGGGGTAATGGTAACAGTTGTAGCAGCTTACTTTCCGGCGAGTCCAACGGCGCGAGCCCCTTTCTTCCGCGACGTGCTCCAGCCGTTTCTCACCGCGATACCTGCTGGGAACCAACTCCTGTTGGCGGGGGATCTGAACATCATTGAGGACCCAGCGCTGGACAAGACGTCAGGCCTGGGCTCGAGGGGAGAGAACGACAGGTTAATGACCATATGCAGCAGTTTTGACGTCCGTGATGCTTTTAGGGCGCTCCATCCCTGCCTGCGGGAATACACCTTCTACGCAGCGGCGGTACAGGAGAGCACCAGGATTGACAGGATTCTTCTTTCGCAGGCGTTGCTTCACCAAGTCCATGAGGTGCGGCATGTGGGCTTGGTCAAGCGGTTCACGGACCATTGGTCCGCGGTGCACCTGCAGCTCAGCGCCGGGGGGGACGGGGAATCCGGTCCAGGGCTCTGGAGGCTTCCGGCGTCGCAGGTTCCACGCCCTGGCATACAGAGACGGGTGGAGCAGATAGTAAGGAGGAATGCAGAGAGAGGAGGAGGTCTGGAGTCATTAACAGCCTCACTAACAGTAGGTCTTAAGGCCTATACCGTAGAGGAGCGGAAGCGTGTGGCAGCCACAACGGCGCACCTCGAGCGGGAAGTTGGGGAGCTGAGGCAGCGTGTGATGAGCAAGCCTCGGTGCTTGCGGGCGAAGGCGCGGTTGGCGAAGTGTGAAGCCAAACTCAAAGTGTACCTGGACGGGAGGCGCTGTAAGCTGCAGGAGCAGGCGGGAATTAAAGTAGAGATGAATGGTGAGGCCCCCACGGGCTTTTTCTCAGCCAAGATTAAAGCGCGGAAAGCGAGGACGCGGCTGGTGGAGGTGAATTACCAGGGTGCCCGGCACGAGGGGGCTAAGGAGTCACTTAAGGCAGCGTCGGAGTTTTACAAGAGACTGTTTGCGGCTGGCGCGGATGCGCATCTGGACTGGTCGGTGGACAGGAGCTTCTCACAGGAGGATGCAGAGGCGCTCAGTGCGCCGTGGCAGGAAGCGGAGGTCAAGCGTGCGCTGGCGGAGATGGCGCCGGGCAAAACTCCAGGGAGAGACGGTCTTCTGAAGGAGCTCTGGGAATCACAGTGGGACCTGCTGGGGGGGCAGATGATGCAGTTCCTGAAAGAGTTTGAGCGGACAGGGTCGCTCTCGAGCGAATTTTCAACGGCGGTGACGATGCTTCTTCACAAGAAGGGCGCAAAAGACGACCTCCAAAACTACCGCCCAATCACTCTTCTGAGCACAGTGTACAAGCTTATCGCGAAGGTGTTGGCGAATCGGGTGAAAGGCAAGCTGGAGCGAGTGGTATCGGCTGGGCAGTTTGGTTTCTTGCCTGGTAGGAGCATCGCTGGAGCAGTATCGGCTGCGGCAGATGTGATTGACGCCGCTAATGCCGGGCAGGAGGACTGGCTCATGCTCCTGGTAGACTTCCGCAAGGCCTTCGACTCCGTGGCGCGTGGATATATGTTCGACGTGCTGCGGAAAATGGGCTTCCCGGAGGCTTACGTGACGTGGGTGGAAAGTCTACACAAAGGTGCAGCGACACGCATTTGTAACGACGGGTGGCTGGGAGAGGAGGTCCCGGTTCAGACTGGTGTGAGGCAGGGCTGTCCGCTCGCGCCATACTTGTTCCTCTGCGCGGTGGAGCCCTTCTGCCAAGAAGCAAGGAGGAGGTGTTTAGGCATTAATATCAAAGGCGCTGGGAAGCTAACCTACCTGGGGTATGCCGACGACACCACCCTGCTGCTGAGGGACCGCTCGCAGCTTGGAGAAGCCGAGATTCTGCTCAAAGACTTCGAGCTGAGGTCAGGACTGGCGGTCAACTGGGACAAGTCGGTGGTGCTGCCGCTGGGGAGGCAGCGGGACGAACCGCCGCCTGCGACCGGGGCCTTCAAGTGGGCGTTGAGAGATGAGCCAGAGCGCCTGCTGGGGGTCTGGATCACGCCGGGAGGAGAAGCAAAGCCGTCATGGAAGAAGGCGCTAAACAGAATGGAAGCGGAGCTGAAAAAATGGGAAGCGAAGTTTCTCACCACCACGGCGAGGGTGACGGTAGTTAATGCGTACGTCATGCCCATCGCGCTGTTCCAGGCGCAGATCTACCCGCCGCCGGACACGATCTGGGAGGAGCTGAAGAGGCTGTGCCACGCCTTCGTTTCTGGAGGAAGGGCGAGCTCGGAACCGGGCTTCATTCTCGGGAATGGAGACCTCATGCAGCTCAGAAGGGAGGAGGGGGGCCTGGGAGTAATCAATCTCAAAGACCGGCTTGACGCGGAGGCACTCCATTCGCTGGCGGTGCTGCTCACGGAGGAGATGCCGCAGCGGAGGCTGCTGGCGGAGCAAGCGGCGAACTTCCCGCTGGGTTACGCCTCCTTCCTTGCGCATGAGGCACTGCTTAAGGCATGGGGTACGGGGAGTGAGAGGTGGAAAGCGATTACAGCCGCAGCAATGTCGTCGCCGGTCATCAGGAACCTGGAAGCCGGAAACAGATGGGATGTCGAGAAGGAGCGAGTGCTGTTTAATAGGCGCATCCTGCGAGACGGGAGCTACCCTTTCGGGAGACGGAAGGGCGACGAAGGACTACACAAAAATTACGGTGGGGGACCTGCTATTAAAATGGGCGGATGGCACAAGGAGCTGGAAATCACCGGAGCGTCTGACGCGGGACCTGGGCAGCAAGCAAGCGGCAGAGGTGGCCGCGGACATAATGGAGGCGCTGAGTGAGGACTGGAAGGAGCGGGTCTTGAAGCCGCTCACAGCGGAGGAAATTGCGATTGCTACGAAGGTCGTGAGGACGACGGGGAGAGGAGTGCAGTTGTGGTGGATTCATAAAACCTCTGGCAGTCTGCTCCACTGCATGAGGATGCGCCAGTGCGAAGATGGGAAGACTTGGCTTGTGCTGGAAGGGGCGAGAGTTAAAGCGCTATCCGTGTCGGAGGTCACGCCGATGGCAGCAGTAGGGGACGAGGTAGTTGGGGAGCTGGGCGAGCCGCGCGTAAGGCTTCTAAGTTCAGAACTCTGCGTGGATAGGCTTGCAGCCCCGCTAAAGCAACTGAGAGAGGGTTTGGGGGTGAGACACAAACAGCCAGACAAGCTCCCTCGCCGAGCAGAGTGGGAGCGATTGTGGGGGAGGAAGGTCGACTGGAAGCGGGTGATTGCGCGCAGGGACTCACATGTAGTTCCTGCAAGGGCGCGGGACGTCCTGCTGCGTGCCCACTGCTTCAATCTTCAAGTGGGGGACCGACTGAAGTTTTTGGGGGAGCGGGCAAGATGTCCGCACTGCGGGGAGGCGGAGTCAGTGGATCACGCACTGTTCTCCTGCCGCGTCATCCAACCTGTGGTGGGGGCCCTGACAGATGCGATTCGCTGGTTCAATCCAGCTCGGAGGGCGAGGACACTTGGCGATCTGTTATTCCAACGAGGGGGGACAGCTTCCGGTTTCCCGGAGCTGACGGTGTCGGCAATCACATTCCACCAGATTTGGGTGGAACGATGCAACGCGGTCTTCAGGGGGCGAAAGTTCCAGTGCCGGAAAGTGATGAGGAGGATCGTGACAGCTTTCTGTCTTCATGCACGGACGTATGAGGGCATCAAGCGAAGGACGGCGTGGATAAAAAAGAGACGCGTGGCTAAGCAGCTTCTGGACAAAGATGAGGTTGCAGCGCTGGAAAACGTCAGCACGAAGATGGCCAGCAGGCTTACGTGGCGCGATGAGTTCCTTTCCATCTGGACGGACCGGAGGGCCAGATTCAAGCCGCCGTAGATGCTCTTGAGGGGCGGCTCCCTCACTGTGTGTTATTGCCCCCCTCCTTGCAACAGTTACGACTGTGGCCCTTTTGCTGTATCCCTGATATAGTGAAAAGCCTTCTATTTAAAAAAAAAAAACCGTTCGTCACCCCCATCACCCCTCATCACCACGCCAGGTGGAGGTGTTCGCCAGTCAGCTGCCTGACGTGTCCTTTGCAAGGCTGTTTGACAGGTGAGACCTGAGTCGTGTGTGACTGTATTGAGATGTGACTCTGCAAAGGAATCATCTCCTCCTTTCTATCCCACTCCATGCTTCACGTTTTCACATTTCACATCAGTCACCACTGAACAGCTGCCACCACACACACACACACACACACACACACACACACACACACGTTGCGCAGTTTCACTTAGCCTCCTTTCCTGCCCTTCCAACTGCCTGCCTGCTGTGTGCCCCGTGCTTCAGATTCGTGGAGACATCGAAGCTAGACGGCACCTACTTTCTCTGCCGCACTGACAACATCCGGGTAACCATTGCTTTTGCGGTATGGCATTCTGCTACACATTGCTTCCTTTCCATGCCATTCTTTCTTCCATGACTTCGCCTCCCCTTCCCTCCCCCACCGAGTGGCACCGACTTCAACTCAAGAAGGCTTAAAGCCCGATTCCATGCTATCCCCGATCCCGCTCTCATTTCCCCCGACCCCCTCTTTTTACTCCCCAGCGTGTGGCAACCATGCTGGACAAGATCAAGGGTCTGACCCTCCGCGATCGCTTTGCCTTCTGCTCAGCACCAGCCAATGCCAGAGACCCCACCGTGATGGCCGCCCTCCTGAGATTCGCCCACCAGTATGCCGAGGGCAAGCCCGTGCCGCTTTTATCGGGTGGACGGGGCGAGGAGGAGAAATTGGGGGACGAGGAGAGGAGTGGAGGATGGGAGGGGGGCAAGGGGAGGCCGGGGGGAGATTCGGCGGGCCAATGGGTGCGCGGCACGTGGCAGAGAACTGCTGCTTCGGATCTCATGGCATTGGAGACAAAGCACCAGGTGCGTGCCATCTCATAGGACTGCTCGCGTGGTTGTTGCTTCGGATGTGAGGCGCTTCTGACCTCACCCTTCCCATCTCACACGTACTCTCAGCTCGCCTTGTCTTGCCCCATTTCCCTCCCAACTTCCCACTCTTCCCACCCCCTTCCATCCCTACCCACCCCTTTCCACCCCAACTCACGCCCTTCCACTCTCCCGTCAGGTGGCATCGCTCTATCTCTGGCTGTCCTATCAGTTTCCCAAAGGCGCCTTCCCGGACGCTTCCCTCGCGACAGACAAGGCTCAGAACGCGGCCAAGCAGCTCTCCACGGCTCTCCTCGAGGCTCGGACGCCGAACCTGAGCAGCAGCTTCGGCAAGCCAGGCTCGGTCAGGGACAGGTACGGGCCCGGGCTGACGGACGTCCAGCAGCAACAGCTTTGGTACATTGAGCAGCAAAAGAGGCGGAGGGAAGAGGAGAGGAGGAGGAAGCGGGCAGAGGGGGTGGGAGAGGGAGGAAGGAAGGGAGAAGGAGAGGAGGAAGAAGAAGGGGGGGTGGATGACGAGATGAGGCAGCTGATTGCGAGTGCGAGGCTGAAGAGGAGTGCTGGCAGGAGGAAATTGAGTGCCGGGGCGTCTCAGAGGTATCAAGCTGGTACTTATCAGAGGTAGTGCTCTGAGGTTGGGTGGGCTGTAGAAGGGACTCAACTACGAAGGCAAGGCAACCACGAAGGGTCTGTCTAGGATCAGTGCGAGGCTGAAGTGGAGTGCAGGGAGGAGGAAGGTGCACGTCTGCAACTTGTACTCCTGTTTTAAATGTAGTGCTGCTGAGGACGGGACTCACCACAGCAAACCAAACGAGTAAGCGAGCCTGTGGAATGCATGTGCATGTACAGTAGGTGGCGTCAAGAGGCTGTAAGCCTTTGAGGTACAACCGTTCCTGTTCTAATGACAAGTGTAGTGAGCCCTGAAAATGGCTGTGGTTACCTCGCTTGTCTTTTGCCAGATTGACTAGCCATTGGCCCACCGAATGATTCTCAGAACTCATTCTCAGAGAGACTACATCCTCACATGAATGAATGCAATTAATGGTGGGATGAACATGCAAGGTGCATGTGAGTTGTTATACCACATTAGCATGAGCCTGCTTGGCCACTTTAATAAACACGTCCTCTAAGGTAGAGTTGGTTAGTCCCCATGCCTGTATGGGCATGGTCCCCTTGGCTGCTTGCACTGCTGCAAAAACGTCAGATATCCTCACCTGCAGCAGAGGGGCAGGATTCATGCCCGGGGTTCAGGAAGGGGGGAAGGTTATGGATAGTGGTACGGGAATGGTCTGGGAAAGGAAAGGCAAGCAGATGGCTAGAATGAACTAGCAAGGGAAAGCACTCACTGGGAACCAAACTCACGTAGCAATGTTTTTCTCCTGCAGGATCAAAGTTTGAACGACCCAGAACACCCAAGCAAGGAACCGAACCCACGGTAGCAAAGACTTAATGCTACGTATGCAGCAACGTATTGTGATGCAAGCAGGCCCACCCACCCATGCCCACTCACATCTTCCACGGGCAGCTCAAACTTTTGGGTGCCCGATAGGTTGTATATTCTCCTAGCGTTGACAGACAGGGACAGTGCCAGCCGTGCAGCTGCAGCTTCATAGTCCACGGGAGTGGTGAGGGTGAAGATGAAGCGACCCCCGTACCGTGCTGTGAGCTCCTGTGCACTTCCTATACAAGCGAACTTCCCCCGCACGAATATGCCCATCCGGTCACACAGTGCGTCTGCTTCCTCCATTGAGTGAGCTGAGAGGGTTGGGGGGGAGATCGGACGGAGGAGAAGTGGGGCACGGGGAAGGGGGGAAGTGAAAGAGAATGATGAGGGGAAGGGCAGGGAGACAGCAGCAGCAGCAGCCTCATGGTCCACTTTAGTGGTGTGAAGGGACAAGCTAGCACACACACTCACTCGTGAGCACAATGGCGCAATTCTTCTTTGCCTTCTTCACCACGTTCCACGGATGCATCCTGGATGATGGGTCTAGCAGCCCTGTGCTGGGCTCGTCCATGTACGAGGCTCTCCCACCCACCCAGAATCCCACAAGCTAGCACAACCCCACTCACTTGTAAGCACAATGGCACACTGTTTCTTCGCTCGCTTCACCACGTTCCACAGATGCATCTGGGACGATGGGTCTAGCAGCCCCGTGCTGGGCTCATGCATGTACACACACACCCCCGCCCACCATGCCACAAGCTAGCACAACCCCACTCACTCGTGAGCACTATTGCACGATTATTCTTAGCCCGCTTCACCATGTTCCACAGGTGCATTCTCGACGAGGGGTCCAGCCCCGTGCTGGGCTCTCGTCCATGTAGACCACAAGAGGGAAGCACCTGCTTCCATCCACAGGCCCACCCAACAGCTTCCCTTTGACAACCACTCACTTGTCAAGACAGTAGCGCAGTGTCTCTTAGCCCGCTTCACCACGTTCCACAGGTGCATCCTGGATGAGGGGTCCAGCCCCGTGCTGGGCTCGTGCATGTACACAACAACCCCACGCAACCCCCCATGTAAGACCTACCCAATACCCTGCATTGACAACCACTCACTCGTGAGCACGATCGCACAGTGTTTTTTCGCCCGCTTCACCACGTTCCACAGGTGCATTCTCGACGAGGGGTCCAGCCCCGTGCTGGGCTCGTCCATGTACCAGAGTCCAACACCCCCCCCCCCCCTCCCCCCCTCTCCCTCCCCACATTCAGAGACGCTAGCCTGTCTCACACACACTCACTCGTGAGCACGATTGCACAGTGCTTCTTTGCCCGCTTCACCACGTTCCACAGGTGCATCCTGGACGAGGGGTCGAGCCCCGTGCTGGGCTCGTCCATGTACACCACAAGAGGGTCTCCGATAAGCGATATAGCGACCGACAGGCGCCGCTTCATGCCGCCGCTGTACTGCTGCACTGGCTTGTCGGCCTCTTTCAGTAGGTGGACCCCTGATAAGGAGGCCTCCACGGCTGATGTTAGTGCTGAGCCTCGCAGGTTCTTCAGCCGCCCGTAGAACATGAGGTGCTCCCGACCGGTCAGCTGCTCCCATAGAAGGCTGTGGTGAGGGTGGGGAGAGAGGAAGGAAGGGTAAAGGAGAGGATGGGTTCATGCCGCCACTGTACTGCTGCACTGGCTTGTCGGCCTCTTTCAGTAGGTGGACCCCTGATAAGGAGGCCTCCACGGCTGATGTTATTGCTGAGCCTCGCAGGTTCTTCAGGCGGCCGTAGAACATGAGGTGCTCCCGACCGGTCAGCTGCTCCCATAGAAGGCTGGTAGGAGGGGGAGAGAGAGGAAGGAAGAGGAAGGGGGGAGGGGTAAGAGGGCCTCCAGTAAGAGATGTTAAAAATGACTGACCGCCGCTGCTTCATGCAGCCACTGTACTGCTGCACTGGCTTGTCTGCCTCTCTCAGTAGGTGCCCTCCTGATAAGGATGCCTCTACGGCTGCTGAGAGTGATGCAAATTCTTGAGCCGCCCGTAGAAGAGAAGGTGGTCTCGACCGGTCAGCTGCTCCCATAGGAGGCTGGAAGAGGGGGGAGAGGATAGGAACGAGGGAGGGGTGAGGGGGAAGGAAAGGGGAGAAAAGGGATGAACTTATGGGGCAGTGTAGGGAGGAAAGGAGATGTGATTGAACGACTGAGACAGGAAAAGGGATAGGGAATGGAGAGAGAGAGAAACTCAGGACGCGGTTAAAGTGGAGAATCGATCGCCTCAGGATCGTTTTTTAGCACGGTTATAAACGGTTGTGTATCTTTCGTATGCAAAACGCGGGGTTTCAGTGCGGTGACCGGATCGATCTCCCCCCAGCCGAGCACTTTTACCGCGTCCTCAGTCTTGCTGGAGGGCAAACAAGCATTAGGCCCCAGCACGCCCACGCACTCCCTTCAAACCACACCAAAGCCCCTCCAAACCACGCTCAACCACCCTAGACTCACTCGTGCGGCGGGCAAACACCCATGATGGAGTAGGTCCCATCCCCATGCCCTCTAAGGTTCGTCCACACGCACATCCAACCACACCAGGCTAACCCCAAATCACTCTCAACCCTTCCGAACCACACTCACGACAGTCAAACAAGACTCACTCGTGCTGCGGGCACACGCCCATGATGGAGTAAATCCCGTCCATCTCCTCCGCAATCCCCATGCCTTTGATAACCGCCGTGTCCCCACTGGGCTGCAGGAACCCCATCATCATCCGCAGTGCCGTCGTCTTGCCCGCCCCGTTCGCCCCCAGAGTGCCCAAGCACGCCCTTCAAACCACACCAAAGCCGCACCAAACCACTCTCAACCGCACTAAACTCACTCGTGCTGCGGGCACACGCCCATGATCGAATAGATGCTGTCCATCTCCTCGGCAATCCCCATGCCCTCGATAATCGCCGTCCCTCCACTGGGCTGCAAAAACCCCATCATCATGCGCAGCGCTGTTGTCTTGCCCGCCCCGTTCGGCCCTAGCACGCCCAGGCACTCCCCTCGCGCCACCCCCAGCCACATGCCGGCTACTGCCTCCTTGGGCGCCCCGCCGTCCCTGCTGGGGTAGACCTTGGAGAGGCCGGCACAGAGAATGCTGTGGTGTGCTGAGGGGTCGGGTGTGGTGCCGGTGTGCAGGAGATGCTGCACTTTGCGCTTCTGTGGGGGGGGGATGGACAAGGGGCAGAGGGAGGGTGGTGGGAGGAGAGAGGAGAGATGGTTGAGTCCCAAGCACTCCCCCCACGCCCCGTTCGGCCCCAGCATGCCACTCCCCTCGAGCGACTCACCTCATCACTCACCTCACCGCAGCACTCACCTCACCGCAGCACTCACCTCATCGCAGCACTCACCTCATAATTCCTCTACTCACACACCTCACCCCATCAGCGCTCACCTCTAGATCCACATCAAATCGGTCCAAACACCCTTTCGCCTTCTCCTTTTCTTCCCCCACGTCTGTCCCATGCCCCGCGCCCACAACACCTCCTCCCACCTCCCCTTCCCCCCACTCCGCCTTCCCACTCCCCGCCGCCCCTGCTTTCCACTCCTTTCCTTCTTCATTTCTCCAGGAACCTTCCTGGAAGGCCGCATGCACCCGGGCGTCCCCTCCAAGCCTGCAGCTTTGCAGCACCTTCTTAAGCGAGCCAAGAAGCTTCCGGCAGCCGCTCTTGCACCTGCGGAGGAAGAAGAGAGGATGCTTCCTCACCCCACTACCCGCCGAAACCACCTGATCCAGGTAGATCGCGAGCAGCAGGAACACCAGCCATTCGACGGCCAGGATCACGACACCTGTCAGGTAACCATTGGTGGCGGCGGTGGCCCAGGTGAGAGTGCCCTGAGAGGCCTGGTAGGAGCCTATTAAAGACGACTGAGTTAACTCGTATACCCCGTGGTAGAGTGCGAACGCTGGGAAGAGTTGCAGTGCAGTCATGAATGTGGCTGGTGGGAGGGAGAGAGGGGGGAGTAGGAAGGGAGAAGGAGGAAGGAGTGAGACCAAGGATTGTATACCCCGTTGTTGAGCATGAATGCTGGGAAGAGCTGTAGAGCAGTCATGAATGTGGCTGGGGGAGGGAAGGAAGGAGGTGGGGCGGAAGAAGAGAGGGAGAGAGGAAAGGGAAATGAGAGGGATAGAGTAAACTCGTATACCCCGTGGTTGAGCATGACCGCTGGGAAGAGCTGTAGAGCAGTCATGAATGTGGCTGGGGTGAGGGGTGAGAGGGAGAGGAGAAGGGAGGGGAGAAGGAAGGAAGGAAGAGGAGGAAAAGGGAGTAAATCAGGCTCATAAACGCTGTGATAGAGGGCGAACGCTGTGATAGAGGGCGAACGCTGTGATAGAGGGCGAACGCTGTGATAGAGGGCGAACGCTGGGAAGAGGCGAAGACATAGAACAATAGAAGGCCCGTGTTCTCTGGCGTTGCTCACTTGAGTCAGAGCACGACTCATTTTTCTAGCCGACAAAAAATTCGTGTCACCACCAGAGAAGGGCCCTGTACTCACCTCATCCCTGGCCATGGGATGGCGATACTCACTGGAGTAAGAGCCGGACTCGAGCAGATTGCGATAGAGGAACTGGCCGAGCAGTGCAGAGGTGAAGACGTAGAGGTAGGTGGCGGCGGTGGGGGGGTGCGTGTGGCAAGGCGCCAAAGAAAAGGAAGGAATTCCGCGATACTCACTAGAGTAGGAGCCGGACTCAAGCAGATTGCGGTAGAGGAACTGGCCGAGCAGTGCAGAGGTGAAGACGTAGAGGTAGGTGGCGGCGGTGGGGGGGTGCGTGTGGCAAGGCGCCAAAGAAAAGGAAGGAATTCCACGATACTCACTTGAGTAGGAGCCGGACTCAAGCAGATTGCGGTAGAGGAACTGGCCGAGGAGCGCTGATGTGAAGACGTAGAGGTAGGTGGTGGCGGTGGCGGGGCGCGTGTGGGCGAAGGCTGTAGAGAGCAGCATGGCGAGTGCGATCTGTGTGTTGGCGCTCACGATGTAGAGGAGGAGCTGTAGGCCGTAGGGGTTCAGGGTGAAGCACTTCAGCTCTGCGGGAGAAGGTGGGAGGGTGGGTGAATGGGGAAGGGATGAGTATAAGATTTGTGTGTTGGCTGGCACGATGTAGAGGAGAAGTTGTAGACCGTATGGGTTGAGCGTGAAGGATTCGAGCTCTGTGATGAAGTGATGAAGTGGTTTGAGCTGTGTGATGAAGTGATGAAGTGGTTTGAGCTCTGGGGAAAGGTAGAGGGACGTCCAAGGTGGAGAGATTGTATTTTTGAGTCGACTCAAAAATAAGCTCTGTGCTGAAGTGATGAAGTGGTTTGAGCTGTGTGCTGAAGTGATGAAGTGGTTTGAGCTCTGGGGAAAGGTAGAGGGACGTCCAAGGTGGAGAGATTGTATTTTTGAGTCGACTCAAAAATAAGCTCTGTGCTGAAGTGATGAAGTGGTTTGAGCTGTGTGCTGAAGTGATGAAGTGGTTTGAGCTGTGTGATGAAGTGAGGGGGGAAAGGTAGAGGGTGGAGCGATTGTCTGGGTGTTGCCCCTCTACCCTCCCACTGTCCCCACGCCAAGCACCAGAACTAGATGTTCATTCCGCACAACAGCAGCACCGACAGCAGATCATGGGAACTTACCAAAAAAACGTACGGATAAGCGACTCAAAATCCACCTACAAAGACCTTCCCACGACGTACGGATAAGCGAGCCGAAGGCGACAAGGAAGAAGATATAGGCGAGGGAGAGCAGGAGGAAGTGAAGAGTGTTGGCATGCAGTGCACGGGGTGAGTACGAGGGGGGAGAGGGGGAGAGGGGGAACGTACGGATGAGCGACCCGAAGGCGACAAGGAAGAAGATATAGGCGAGGGAGAGCAGGAGGAAGTAGAGGTACGAGACGAGCCAGTACGGCCCGTCCTTGAGCCCATGCATGCGCATCATTATCCTCAGCTGCTGCTCCTTCTCGTACACCAGTGCCACGGTCATCACTGGCAGGAGCAGCTGCAGCACCCACATGTAAAAGAGAGGGCCGAGGAGCGATACAAAGTCCACGCCCAACGTGGTTTCCACTTTTGGAAAGTCTTTGACAAATAGCAAAGGAATCTCTGCCGGTGCTACTGCTGGTGTTGGTGCTGTTGCTGGTGCAGAAGCAGTGTTTAGTTCATCCCCGCTATGGAAGGACTTGATAAACGCGTTTGAGGCGAGGTTAAGGAGGCGAGCGAAGCGGAGGAGCGTGGCGGGGGTGCCGCCGATACTGGCGTTGTTGTACGACGAGTTATACTGAATCACAGGGTTATAACGAGTCGGGCCCGTGTCCTGGAAGTCAAAGGCTGCTGTGTACGCGTTAGTGGCTTGCTCAGGATTCGCCTGATAGTGGCCTGCATACACTTCTGAGTCGATATCCGTTTGCGTGTCCCGCCACACCGTGTCTACATCTACGCACTCCACTCCTGTTACAATGAGCAGATATGACGAGAAAGAGATGGTGGGGGGAAAGGAGTGGAGGGGAGGGGATGGGACGAGTTGGGAGGGGTTGGGAGGGGTTGGGAGGGGAGGGTGAATCGCGGGTGAGGGGTAGAAGAGGGAGCAACTTGGAGAATTCGCAGAAGTCATAAACACTACCCAACAGGATACCACAACACTACCCACAAAACGCCGTAAACATCACTTACGGACGGGGAGCGTGATAGCATCCGCGACCGTCGCGTTGACAGTGAAGCCGCGCATGTTCCCGCGGCACTGCTAATGAATGCCTCTCATCACTTACGCACGGAAGGGTGGCAACATCAGTATGGGCACATCACTTACGGACGGGGAGCGTGATAGCATCGGCAAGCGTCGCGTTGACCGTGAAGCCGCGCATATTCCCGCGGCACTGCGGCAGCAGCAGCAGCAGCGACGAGTTGGCCTGCCACCCCACGGGCGACACCGCCTCCTCCAGCAACAGACTCCATCCGGGGTAGGTTGCCGTTCCAGGTGTTACCTGGGACAGGTCGTATACGTACGACGGGACCCAGTACCCGGCTGTCGTGTTGCGCTGCTGTTTCTGTTTGTTGTAGCTGCGTGTTTTCCGCTCCCGAATTAATCTCCGGAATCCCGGTTCCTGGCCGTTCTGTTTCTCCTTGTGTGAATCGCTAAACCAGCTGCTGCTGGTGACGCTGCTACGGCTGCTCCTGCTGTTGCCCCTGATTATGCTGATGTGTTGCAGATTTCGTGCGTCTGTTCTTTTCTGCCTCTTTGGCATCCGCGATACTGCGTTCTCCACTCCCGCTATTGTAACCATTTCGTTCAGGCGTTTTCGCACGTCGTGCTTCGCCACCTGCCTCCTTCCCCTCCCCCTTCCCCTGTTCCCCTGCCCCTTTCCCCCAACGGCTTCCGCCATCCCCGCAACAGACCCGCTTCCCCCCGTGGGTTGCGCCCCTCCCAGCCCCGGCGCGGAGAGAGTCTCCGCCAATCCTCCAGATTGTCCGCGAAGCAGCGGCTTTGTTCCGCCCACGGGGACGGACAGAGGCGGAGCGGAGACCGAGGTGGTTGGCGGAAGAGGGTTAGCGTGAGATGTGGCGACAGCCACGGTATCATTCGTGGAGAGGAAAGTGCTTGGATGTTTCCGGACAGACCTAAGTGACGTGTAGAGCACGTCAGGTACGAGAAGTGACGCCATTGCTGACGTGGATTGCGGGATGGAATATGGGGCGGGAAGGGAGCAGGGGGGAAGGGGGCGGGTTGGAAAATGAACTGGGAATTGCGAGGGAAGAAGATAGCGGTGTAAAGAACACTACAGACTATACAAAACTCAGGGGCTAAGAAAACATAAAAGAGACGAACTCAGGGGGTACTCGGAGGAAGTTACCCTCAGCAGCGGTTCGATTTTGTCCCGTGTATAGAATCACCGTAGGACAGCTCTGGCCACCCTCAGACCGACACGTGGCTGGCGGAAGCCCCAACGAAGCGCCCACCCCGGGCGGAGCGGCTGCTCTGGCCGCATTCGGCGGCACCTGCGCAAACGCCGGCCACATGGGCGGCGCGGGGACGGCGCAGAAGGGCATCTGCGACGCGGTGGAGTACTCCGGGCCGCAGGTGATTTTCTCAGGTGGGCAGGTGGAATCAGGTAGCCTGAATTCCTTGGGACAGCCGCATCCGCATTTGTAGGTTGACATCATAACGTTATCAAGTAGGATTTGGAGGGCTTGTAGAACGATGCATAGGAGGGCGGGGAGGCTGACGATGCATGCATTCGTGCCCCAGTTGCGGCGCTGGTATGCGACGTTCTTGCGAAACAAGGCGTCCGCTTGCGTGACGAACGACGTGCGAAACCTACGACGTCGCCGCTCCGCGGACGGGGGCGAGAGCGACTGGTTGCACGGCTCGTCGCACGAGGTAACAGAACGATCGTTCCCGACGTCATTGCTCTCAGATGAAGTGGTTCTAGATCCTCTATGTCTGGGCCCATCCGCGCCGAAAGGGGACTCCGGAGGGGTTGTGGAGGCGGAGGAAGTAAACTGGGAGGTTGGGGGACTGATCGAAGGGTCGCTATAAGCGACCTCGCTAACCGATTTGCTATTTCCGCTCGAAAACGCTGGACTGAGGTTTGGACAATCCATTCGACGAGTCACCGTTTCGACATGCAGCTGAGATTCTTTCTGCGGATATACAAGGTGACTAAATTTCTCAAACCGTTACTTCAAAGAACAACCAACAACGAGGTAGATTCTGGCCTGATTTTGCGCTACAGAGAAGGATGGTAGCTGGAGGTAAGTCGTCTAAAATTTCGTTATGGTGAAATGAGAGGTAGGAGTGGAGCTATCGGAAAGCTGAGTAGCAACACGATGAGGGCGCTGCAACGGGACGGACAAGACTGGCTTGTAAGCTCCGGAAGTGACGTGCTTGTTGATTGTGTTTGAGTGGCTTGCGTATGTCACCTCTGTTTGGTTTGGTTGGAGTGTCGGGAAGCAGCATTTCGAAGGGGTGTGCCGATGGGGAGAGAATGAAAGGAAGGGCAGGGCAGCAATGGTGCCATTTCTTGATGGGAGAAACGGTCTTTCTCCCTCGTCTCTATCTCTCTTCTCTCCCCCTCCAGCGGATTCCAAATTTGCGCAATTCGTCAATGTAGCTGGCGTCAATTGTGGAGCTTGGCGGATCGCAAGATGCGGCCCGGAATTTTTTAGAAATGCGGCTTGGCTCTGCCACAGATTCTACTCTCCGCAATTGGCGGTAGGTCGAACCTCGCCCAGTTCGCCCTTCCGCTCTCGAGGTTTTGGCGAGGGGGGAAGATGTGATGTGATTCTTTCAAAATTTCCAGTGTGGTCGTGCACAAATTTCTTGATGCACGTTCGGCCTGTCGTTTCGCTGCGCTTGGAATTCACGCTAGAGGGAGGGCAGAAGGCCGGGCAGCAACGCAACATGAATTTCCGAAGCAGCTGTCCCCAGAAGCCGCCAAAATTTTATGTTACGCCGTAGGAATCGTCCACGTTCTAGTTTAGTTCAGAACAAGCTGACCGCAAACGATGCGACTAGGAAAAAAATGTCGGTGCAACGGTTTTCCAATTGTGCGAGTAATGCTATACACTCTACGCAATAGAGCAGACATCTATCATAAACACGGTTGCCAAACATAGCTAGATCACTAATCATTTATTGCCTAACTTGGAAGCTTGGCTACAATAGCACGACGATAAACAAAGCAGGGTATCGCAAGCTACCTCATGATGCATCAGCTGCTGATATTTCCTTGGTGTCACATGCCACTAGGCATCCTCTGTACACAACACAGCCACAGAGAAAACCCCGTTCACGTTTCAACCTAGCCTTCAACTCATCACAGCAATTGCCCTCCTCTCCTCCCTTACTCTCTTCATAGGCTTCTCAAACAGCACATTCAGCAACCAAGGCCCATGATCACCACTTCCCCCTCCACTACCCCCCACTCCACTCCCTCCCCCACCTCCACTCCCCCCACCAGCCACCACCTTCGCCCACTTCAGCTTCTTCCACTGCGCCACCTCAGCAACGGCCAGGATCTTCCGGATCAACGGCCGGGAAAAAGGCACCATTTCCAGCCACAGCAGCCCCCCAGGGCGGAGCACTCGGTCCCAGTCATACAAAACAGACTCCAATGCCGGCGGGTGTGCGAGCATTGCCGGCCAAAACGCACAGTGAATCAAATCTAACGACAAGTCCGACAAAGGCAAGCGGGCGGTGGGAGGGAGGTGAAGGGCTGCGAGGGCTCTGTGTGCTAGCACTTCCATTACAGGGGCACCGTGGTTGGACGCAGTGGTAACCACCGTAACGCCCCGGTCTGCCATGAGTGCAGCGAAATTCCCGGTGCCCCCTCCGATGTCGACCCCCACTCGAATACCTCCTGGTGGTTTCACTGCCAACACCGCATCCATCCCCCACGCGCCTGCTGCTGCTGCCCCTGCTGCTCCTGTTGCCCCTGCTGCTGCCCCTGCTGCTGCTTCTCCTGCTGCTGCTGCTGCTGCTGCTGCCCCTTCCGGCACTGTCTGCACATACAGCCCTGAACCCTCCGCAAAACCACTGTAGCCCCCGTATGCTCCACGAGCTCCTCTCTCCCTGGCCTTGGACAGGTTAAAGCACGACACCAAACACCCGCGCACAGCAGCAGGCAACCCCAACCGTCCAATCTCCAAACCCTCCGCCTCCCCGCCTTCCACCCCACCCAACATCCCCTCCCCTGCCAAATCCCCCCTGGTCACGCCTGCACCATCGCCACCACTACCCCCGCCATCGTCACCACCACCGCCACCACCAACGCCACCGGCATCCCCATCTCCGCGCCAGGCGCGCTCGGCCTGCTCCTCCTGCTCCATGAGGCACTCCCAGTCGCGGCACGGGCCGTACGGTTCCCACGCTATGCTCCTCGCGTCGGGAATTGTCCACCTCGCCGCTTCCCGCAACGGCGGCTCGGCAGATCCACCGGCTGCGGTGGCAACCGTGGCGTCCCCCGAAACCATGTCCGCGGCGGTAGTTGCGGCGATGGAGGGCGAGAGAGGAGAGGAATCGGAGAAGCATGCGCGGCGGGGGAGGTCGAGGCATCGCGCGTCGAAGAGCAAAGCCTCGTCTAGTCTAGAGCTCGGCGGCAGCTCCCACTGTTCACGTGCTAGCCCTGACTGGCCTGACTGGCCTGACTGCTCTGAGCGCTGCTTCTGTTGCTGTTCCTGAATTTCTCCCTGAAGTTGCTGCCGCGGCGGCTGCGCCATACCATTCTCAAATGCGCGGGAGCCGCCACTAGCTTCGCTGGTAACCGAAACTGTTACGGGCGGGCACGTGCTGCCAGGGGTGTAGTTGTAATAGGCGGACATCTGCGCGGGACTGGCGGCGCAGTGCTGCCACGCGGACCACGCGCGGCCGCGGTACGCGTTATTAAGCTGTTTCTTTAGGTCAAAACTCTCCGCTCTACAGTGAAACAACTGTTTTCGCAAAAACTCGAGGTCGTCAACGAAAACGTCGCACCCGCGATGGTCCTGTTCGTGAACGTACACCAGCAGCAGCATCAACAGCAGCAGCAGCACCAAATCCACCGCGCTAAGTGAAAAGCTTAGAATCCCTCCCCGCCCGCTCTTAGCGCCGGCACCGTGACCACCGCTTGCCCAGGGGTTTCGCCTGCGCTTATTAAAGCGCGTCGCATACCAAGCTGACGTAGGCGTGCCATATTTCCATCTCGACAGCACCTCCGGGTCGGCAGGGCTATCATCGTCGTCTTCTAATGTGTCGTCCACCACTTGAGGCTTTTCCCGACCCGTATCTCTCCCCGCGCCTCCCGCCGCGCCTCCCGCCGCGCCTCCCGCCGCACCTCCTGCCGTCCTATCTCCGCCTGCGGAGGAACTTGCTGGCGGTCGCCCCCACTCCCGCTCTTTATTCCAATCGCGGCACATGTCTCTCCCAACCTCTCGCGTCCACTCCGCTGCTCGGCTCTTCCCATGGTGCGAACGAGATGAATCCTCTCTATCCGAATCCTTTTCGTCCTTTTCTCCGCTTCTTACGCTGAGTTCTATGGCGCCGGACGCTGTGACTCTCCCTCCGCCGCCACCGCCGCCGCCGGATGCGGCGGCGGCGGTCCCGGCACCGCCTGCTCCCCCGGCTGCCCTGCTGTGGTCGAGGTCGTCCTCTGCGTTCGCAAACTGCTGCACGAAAGTGGCGCCAAAAGTCTGCGAAGTTTCGCGGTTTCGCAGCATTGCTTCGGTCTGGGCTGGTCCGCCTACGGCTACGCTGCTTCACGATGGCAGATAAAAACTTCGAGTCGCAAAGGGAGGAAATAAGCAGGAAAAGAGTACAATTCTACTTCCAGCCGTCGATTTAGAGAGAGAGAGAGAAAAAAAAAACAGAACTACCTGTATAACCACTCTAATACCTAACTAAAAAACGACTTGAAGACAAAAATATATGAAGGCCCCACTCCTATACCTGCGTAGCTCAAATCGGCTGAAGAGCATACGTTAGAGCTAGGGAGTGCTTAGTGCAAGCATCAATAAGCAACCAGCTGTCAATGCCACACCATGAAACCAAGGCGACAATAGGAGAGGACAATTATCACCGTGGGATGGGCAGAAACGTCTGGCAGGGAAAGAGGCATCAGCGAGGTGCAATGAATGGATAGATAGGGCAACGTCTGAGATATGCGTGTGCAAGACGAAAGAACACTGAGAGAGGGGGGGGAGGGAATAGGGGGGAAAGGGGAAGGAGAGAGGGAAAGGGGGGGATATGTCGAGCGTGGTGATGATGGATGTAGGGTAAGGAAAGGGAAGGGAGAGGGGAGAGAAGGGGAAAGAGAGGAAAGAGGGGGAAAAGTGGAGATGGGGCGGGAAGTAACCTCGAAGAACACCGCTGCTGCAGCACAAACCGGGCAACAGAACGTTTGGAAAAGTACGCACGGGAGTCCCTGATTGGATTTCGCCACTGCGGGTAGCATAAAATATTTTCAAGGACGGGACTGGGGGAGTTCTGGCGGGAGATGTTTCCAGGGCTTCGGATTACAACCAATTGACAACCAGCGTGCGCCAATTCCCAAGATGGCGGCTGACTAGCACGCGCACTTCCTTGCTGGCGCGCGGGGTTTGGCGGTTTGTTGGCGTGAGAACGTGGAAGGGGAACTCGCGATTGGCGGATGTGACAGCAGCGAAAGAAGCTGCCTGATGAGTTCCCCGTGTATGGGAGAAATCGTGGTGCTGTTCGCCAGCAAATCGAAGTTTTGAATGAAAAAGATGGCATCGGCATCGCGACCGCATCCGGAAACGGAGGCGGAACCCACCTCCGAGGTTTGGGCGTAATGCCACTCAAGAAACTTCTGTTCCCGAAAAGCGAAATTACGCAACCGCATCGGGAACCTCCATCCCCACCTTCCCCCCAAGGGCTTTGAACGGCAATGCAATCACCCAATTTCCAAGCGTTTAATACTTGGTTGGGTTTGCAGGGATGGGATTGGGTGACGAACGACGAAATTTGTGACGAGAATGTGAAACAAATAAAGCGAACTCCAAAACAGCCGAGGCCAAGACAAACCAAGGTGGTCAGGTTTGGAATGTGGACGAGCCTAAGGGGACAGGGTTCGCCCAGATCAAGCCCTGAACGACCCACCTCGACGACTACAGCATGTCGCACGAAAACAAAACTGAAGTGTCTCAAACAGAGTGCAAACTCAACCAATTCTAGGGTCCCATCACTGAGCACCTTCCCAACCGCCACAGAAACAAGGTATGCATTCGAGAGCACGCTATTATTAGGGACGGGCAGAGATAGGTTAGGGATAGGCGAGGTAAGAGTAAGGATGGGCGGAATGAGGGGCGAAAGAGCGGAATGCGATAAGTAATTGCGATATGAGAGCGTCAAGTGCGGAACGAAAATATAAAGGGCGAAATGAGATGACGACGGCGGAACGCGAGTCAGAAAGGCGGAATGGTCTCGCATGACGGGCGGAAATATGTGTATAAGGGTTGAATGGGAAGAAAAAGGGAGGAAAGGGAGGATGAAGGGCGGGATGACAATAGGGAGCGCGAAACCGTCGTAGCAACGGCGGAATGAGAGTAGGAACGGCGGAATGAGAAAAGGGACGGCGAAAAAAGAGAAGGGCTTAGTGGAATGAGAGTAGGACCGGTGTAACTAGAGGGTGAACGGCAGAAAAAGACCTTGAACGGCTAGAACCAGTAGATGAACGGCGAAATGAGATGATGAATGGCGGATTATAGTAGGGATGTGCGGAAGGAGTGGATGAATGGCGGCATGGGAGAAGGGATGTGCAGTGTGAACTCGGAATGACGGGCGGAAAGGCGATAGAGGGCGGAATGACGGGCGGAAAGGCGATAGAGGGCGGAATGACGGGCGGAAAGGCGATAGAGGGCGGAATGACGGGCGGAAAGGCGATAGAGGGCGGAATGACGGGCGGAAAGGCGATAGAGGGCGGAATGACGGGCGGAAACGCGATAGAGGGCGGAATGACGGGCGGAAAGGCGATAGAGGGCGGAATGGGAGGGGGAGATGGTGGAAGAGGGCGGAATGACGGGTGAAATGGCGTCATAGTGCGGAATGGGAAGCGGAGTGGCGAGAGAGGGAGGTTTTGCTGGGCTGAAAGGCAGCCCTTGGAAGTAGGCGAGTCGGGATGACATGCGAGGGCAGAAAGGGAGGGGGAAAGGCGGTAGCGGGCGGAATGGGAGGCGGCATGGGAGGCGGACAGGCGGTAGAGGGCGGAATGGGGGGGTGGAATGGCGATAGAGGGCGGAATGGGAGGGGGAAAGGCGGTATAGACCAGAATGAGATGCAAAATGGCGGGTCCGGGAGGAATGAGATGGCTTTACATGTAAGGTTGGGCGAGGCGGAAAGGCATACTGAAATCGAGAACGAAAAACACGTTACGACAGGATGGGAGGCGGAAAGGCGGTAGATGGCGGAATGGGAGGAGGTTTTGTGAGGCGGCGCGAGAGGGGTATAGGGTAGGAGAAGACCACGGAACGAGCTGTTGTCCAATAACGGGGACGGACGTTGCGCTCATGTGGGAAGAGATATATTGCTGTAAGGGGAAAGGAGGAGTGGTGAGTGGGGGAATGGAGGTGGTGCTATAGGGGGAATGGAGGTGAGGAAAGGAACGGAGGTGAGGTGAGAGGGGGGAGGGTTGTAAGGTCGGGGGGGAAAAGGAGGTGAGGTCAGAGGGGGGAGGGATGTCAGGACGGGGGGGGGGGAGGGAGGTTATGCTATAGGGGGAAGGGAGGTGAGTTCAGTGGGGGAAGGGAGGTGAGGTCAGATGGGGAAGGGAGGTGAGGTCAGATGGGGAATGGAGGTAAGGTCAGAGGGGGAAGGGAGGTTATGCCATAAGGGGGAGGGAGGGTGGTTCCGTGGGGGAAGGGAGGTGATGTCAGAGGGGGGAGGGCTGTAAGGTCAGGGGGGGAAGGGACGTGAGGTCAGATGGGAAAGGGAGGTGGGGTCAGAGGGGGGATGGAGGTAACGTCAGAGGGGGGAGGGATGTGAGGTCAGAGGGGGGAGGGATGTGAGGTCAGAGGCAGGAGGTAGGTAAGGTCAGAGGTGGGAGGGAGGCAAGGTCAGATTGGGGAGTGATGTGAGGCCAGAGGGGGGAATGGAAGGTGAGGGCAGAGGGTGGAGGGAGGTGAGGTCAGATGGGGGAGGGAGGTATGGTCAGTGGGTGGAGGGAGGTAAGGCCAGAGGGGGGAAGGAGGTAAGGTCAGAGGGGGGAGGGAGGTAAGGTCAGAGGGGGGAGGGAGGTGAGGTCAGTGGGGGGAAGGAGGTAAGGTCAGATGGGGGAGGGAGGTAAGGTCAGAGGGGGGAGGGAGGTGAGGTCAGTGGGGGGAAGGAGGTGAGGTCAGAGGGGGGAGGGAGGTAAGGTCAGAGGGGGGAGGGAGGTGAGGTCAGTGGGGGGAAGGAGGTGAGGTCAGAGGGGGGAGGGAGGTAAGGTCAGAGGGGGGAGGGAGGTAAGGTCAGAGGGGGGAAGGAGGTAAGGTCAGAGGGGGGAGGGAGGTGAGGACAGAGGGGGGAGGGAGGTGAGGTCAGTGGGGGGAAGGGAGGTAAGGTCAGATGGGGGAGGGAGGTGAGGTCAGAGGGGGGAGGGAGGTATACGTCAGTGTAGGGAAGGAGGTAAGGACAGATGGTGTAGGGAGGTAAAGTCAGATGGGGGAGGGAGGTAAGGTCAGTGGGGGAGGGAGGTAAGGTCAGTGGGGGGAAGGAGGTTAGGTCAGATGGGGGAGGGAGGTAAGGTCAGTGGGGGAGGGAGGTAAGGTCAGTGGGGGGAAGGAGGTTAGGTCAGATGGGGGAGGGAGGTAAGGTAGGATGGGGGAGGGTCGTAAGGTCAGATGGGGGAGGGAGGAGAGGTCAGATGGGGGAGGGAGGTAAGGTCAGTGGGGGGAAGGAGGTAAGGTCAGATGGGGGAGGGAGGTAAGGTCGAATGGGGGAGGGAGGTAAGGTCAGTGGGGGGAAGGAGGTTAGGTCAGATGGGGGAGGGAGGTAAGGTCAGATGGGGGAGGGAGGTGAGGTCGAATGGGGGAAGGAGGTTAGGTCAGTTGGGGGAGGGAGGTAAGGTAGGATGGGGGATGGAGGTGAGGCCAGATGGGGGAGGGAGGTAAGGTCAGTGGGGGGAAGGAGGTAAGGTCAGATGGGGGAGGGAGGTAAGGTCAGCGCGGGGAAGGAGGTTAGGTCAGTACGGGGGAGGGAGGTAAAGCAGGATGGGGGAGGGAGGTAAGGTCAGATGGGGGAGGGAGGTAAGGTCAGATGGGGGAGGGAGGTAAGGTCAGTGGGGGGAGAGAGGTAAGGTCAGATGGGGGAGAGAGGTTAGGTCAGATGGGGGAGGGAGGTGAGGTCAGATGGGGGAGGGAGGTAAGGTCAGTGGGGGGAAGGAGGTTAGGTCAGATGGGGGAGGGAGGTAAGGTAGGATGGGGGAGGGTCGTAAGGTCAGATGGGGGAGGGAGGAGAGGTCAGATGGGGGAGGGAGGTAAGGTCAGTGGGGGGAGAGAGGTAAGGTCAGTAGGACCTTACCCCCGTCCCCCAATCTCCCATCCCGCCATCCTCTTCGATCACCTCCCTTCCCCGCTCTCTTCCCAACATAACGCCCAGTCATACCTACCTCTGCCCCGTCCTATTACCTCGTCTCCAGGTCCAAGGAAGATGTATCGGTGGGATTCTCGACGGCGTCGTCGGATCCGGCTGGGGTTCAGGATGGGAGTTGAAGGAGAGGAGGATGACGAGGAGGGTATGGAGGGACAGGCGGGATCAACCTCTTCCGTCCCATCCCGAATCGCAAGGAACAACAATGGTGAACCTGGTCGCTCGGTAGTTGCCAGCAGTTGGCGGCCCGTTGAAAGGGTGACCCGACGTAGGGTTGTACAGCCAACTGGGTTGCCGCCACAGCTTTTTTATCCTAAGGAACGTTGGTCCCTGTCTGAGTTTGCCATCGAATGTCCAAAGCAAAGCTCTGTGCTTGAACAGTGGGCCATAAACGAGCTCGATCTGGGGCAGGAAAGTGGTGATACGGACGAGAGGGTTACTGTTGAGAGTGTCCTGCATATCTGTCTTGGAAAGAACACGCTGGAGGATGCAGATGGGCAACCAATAGTAGCAAAAAACCACCGTTTCCGTTGCTACGTCGAGTACTCCAAACTGTTAGGAGACCACCCGTTTGCACACGTTACATTGCCATGGCTTGTGTACGTAGTCATAGGGTCACTTTACCCAGAGCTTTCAGATGAAGGTTACGTGGGGTGTAGCCAGGCAGATGTAGACTGGTTCACGTCTTGGACAATCCCTAGTGAGATTGACTTCACCATGCGCAGCCCCCCGGTGGGCGCGGATGTAGCGAACATGGTCGAGACACAAGAGTCGCGTGTTGTGTGAATATGCATGTTGTAATCCTTGTGTGAGTAAATGCTAGCCATCACGTTTGCTAGTGTGTATGCCACTAAATTGTAGCAAAGTTTGCTCTTCGAAGGAGCAAAGAACATGTATCACTACATCATTACACCTAAACCAGTCAACCCATGCTTGATGTGATGCAGGGTACCACCATGGGGACACTTAGACATACGCAGCTCTCTGCAATTCTCTCCCCCTTGATAAGTAGCGCCGTGCGTCGCACTCTCCCCAAACATGTTTACTGTAGCAGCACGAAGCCACATGACAAAGTTGGTTCCACGCGTAATTAAAACTAGCTTAGCAACTGTTTTGCGTGGTTGTAACACTATAACCGTACATGGGTCCGTATTTCGCCAGCGCCCTCTCTCCTACCACACTTTCACCAACGCCGTTCTCTGCTCCCTCTGCTCAGTTGCCGCCAACGCAGCGAGAGGTGATGGCGGGGGGAAAGGGGGGAGATGGCGAAGGGGGAGGTGGGGTCAAAGAGTAGAGTTGGTCATAAGGAGTCCGGGAGGTGAGTATAGAGGGGGCTTGCTGCCGATGGGTCAGACATGAAAGGGTTGGTGGGTCAATTTGGAGGGGGGGGGCGGGGTGCTGCGTGAGGGCAAAGGGGGTTCTGGCAGGGAAGAAATATGTGGTGGCATAGGGGAAAGTATCGTGAGGTCAGATGGGGAAAGGAGGAGAGGTCAAAGGGGGAAAGACGATGGGAAAGAGAAAGGGCGAGATGTTAGCAAAGCGGAAAGGAGGAGAGTTCAGAGGGAGAAAGGAGGAGAGAGCAAACGGGGAAGATAGGTGCGTAGGGGGATGAGGTGGCATGGGGGGACGGCATAGGAGATGGGTTTAGGGGAAAGGGAGGTGCTGAGATGAGGGGAAAGAGAGCACATGGCATGCGGTGCAGAGGGGAGGAGACGAATCGGGGGAAAGGGTGGAGATGGAAAGGACAGAGATGGAAAGGGGAGAATGGAATTTCTGGCAGATGGTGGAAGGGGTGTGAAGGCATGGATGAAGGGTTCACACTGCACAGCAAATAGGATGAATTGAAAGAGGGGGAATGGAGGACAGGCCAGAGAGGGGAGGGAGGAGAGTTCAGCGGGGATGTGTGGTGAGTACAGCGTGGGGAGGGGAGGTGAGTTCATCGGGGGAGGGAAAAGGAGGTGAGGTCAGAGGAGGGAAAGTAGGGTGGTTCTACATATGGAGGGGAGGTGAGATCGGATAGAAAATGAATGTGAGGGAAGGGAGGGGATGAATGTGAGGGCAGAGGGAATGAATGTGAGGGAACGGAGGGAATGAATGTGAGGGAAGGTAGGCAACGAATGGCACGGCAGAGGGAATGAATGTGATGTAAGGAGGGAACGAAGGTGAGGACAGAGGGAATGAATGGGCGGGAAGGGAGGCAACGAATGGCACGGCAGAGGGAATGAATGTGATGTAAGGAGGGAACGAAGGTGAGGACAGAGGGAATGAATGGGCGGGAAGGGAAGGGAGGCAACGAATGGCACGGCAGAGGGAATGAATGTGATGTAAGAAGGGAACGAAGGTGAGGACAGAGGGAATGAATGGGCGGGAAGGGAGGGAATGAATGGGAGGGCAGAGGGTATGAATGTGAGGGAAGAGAGGGAATGAATGTGAGGGCTGAGGGAATGGAACTGAGGGCGGAGGGAATGAATGATGTGGCAGAGGGAATGAATGTGATTGAAGGGAGTGAAAGAATGCGAGGGCAGAGAGTATGAATGTGAGGGAAGGGTTTGAAAGAATGTGAGGGCAGAGGGACTGAATGAGAGGGCATAGAGGGAATGAATGTGATGTAAGAAGGGAACGAAGGTGAGGACAGAGGGAATGAATGGGCGGGAAGGGAGGGAATGAATGGGAGGGCAGAGGGTATGAATGTGAGGGAAGGGAGGGAATGAATGGCACGGGAAGGGAAGGGAGGCAACGAATGGCACGGCAGAGGGAATGAATGTGATGTAAGAAGGGAACGAAGGTGAGGACAGAGGGAATGAATGGGCGGGAAGGGAGGGAATGAATGGGAGGGCAGAGGGTATGAATGTGAGGGAAGGGAGGGAATGAATGTGAGGGCTGAGGGAATGGAACTGAGGGCGGAGGGAATGAATGATGTGGCAGAGGGAATGAATGTGATTGAAGGGAGTGAAAGAATGCGAGGGCAGAGAGTATGAATGTGAGGGAAGGGTTTGAAAGAATGTGAGGGCAGAGGGACTGAATGAGAGGGCATAGAGGGAATGAATGGGTGGGACTTACTATTGGACACCATGCAGGCTCGGTGATCCCCGAGTGAATTTAGGGTCCAAGGTCATGCGTGAAGTCCATAAATCTGTAGTTGGAAAAGAAACGTTCTCAGAGCGATAAAAGAACTAGAGGTTAGCTTTGAACAATAGTAGTGTCATGCCAACAGCATGCCGTAGGTTCATACCGCGAGGGGATTTTGCGTTGCCTTTTGCATTGAGCCCACTCATCTCGTACATTCACTTCATGCTTGCGGTGGGTGGGACGTGACGCCTGAATTGGGGAAGGTATGATCACATAGCACAACGATCAGCAAACACCTTACCAAACAAAATGACATATATATGCAACCATATGAACCAAAACAGAACCGTACCGACTACACGCCCCAACACTGACCAAGCGGTAGCGTCCGCCTAACTCGGGAGGGGCGCGCGTTGCTGCGGGTACGACGTCGTGTACGTGCCCCCGTAATGGAATCATTATTGCTTGCAGGGCTCGTGAACACGAATGCATCGGATGTGGGGGTCAGCGGAGAAAATGGCGTGCGTGCCGGAGCGCAACTGCCGGCGCGGGGTGGCGTCGAGGGAAGTCGAATGGGAGTGGAGCTAATATGAGGCGCCTCGTTCTCATCTCCTTCGGATACTCCCAACCTCACTACAGCCTCCTCTGCCATCTCGGGGGCCCCCTCAACTTCTACCACGTCCTCTTCGCCCTCCCCCACCCCGTCATCAGCCTCGTCCTCCACCTCCTCCTCCCCATTCACGTCCCCTTCACCTTGCTCCTCGGATCCTATGCTCCCTGCTTTGCCCCCACACGCCCTGATCTTTCCCCATCGCTCCAAGACCTCATCCACCCAACGCCAATCCATCGGACCAAGCACCCGATCTTTCGTCCCACGCCGCACTCGTGTTACCTTGCGTACGCGTGTCCGCCACTCCCTAACAACCCTCTCCACCGCGTGATTCCAGTGCAGCACACTCAACGCCACCCGAGCCGGCATACTGCCAAGGAACGCTATACGTTTCGGCGCGTACTTCGTGATCAACGAGTGAAATGACTCGTTCATCCAGTTTGATGCACCTAACACGTATGCTGCCATGGGACCTGGCCCACAATGGACGGACAACCACTCTTTGAACGCCTTGTGTGTCGCTGAACCCGGTTCATACAGCGCACTTTCCTCCCCCCAACCTTCCCTAACACAACGTGGGACCACACCATCACGCTGACAACCAGCGTGTATGCCCGCCCAATGGTCTCCGCACCCCCCAATCTCATCAGACACTTCTTGGGGAGTCATTGGATGACCTGCTTCTGCCTTTGTTGCAGCGCGCATCATGCAATGGTGGAAATGAATACAGAAGCGCTGACCAACAGCCACATCGGCCACTTCACCCTCCGTGTCCTCACTGCTACACCCCTCTTGAGCACATTTCCGCTTCCCAGTTTTCCTCTCCTGCCACCTTGGGGTACGACGTGAAGCGGCATTTTCCAACGGTCCAGGCTCCCCCGCCACGCCTTTCTCCCCCAACACTACTGGCTCCCCCGCCACTCCAGGCTCCCTCGCCACTCTAGGCTCCCCCTCTACTCCAGGCTCCTCCGATGAACCACACTCCCTAGTCTCTAGGGCCTCCCCCCCCACTCCAGGCTCGACCCCCACTCCATGCACCCCCCCCACTCCAGGCTCCTTCGCCACTCCAGGATCCCACGCCACTCCAGGCTCGACCCCCACTCCATGCACCCCCCCCACTCCAGGCTCCTCCGCCACTCCAGGCTCCCTCGCCACTCTAGGCTCCCCCTCCACTCCAGGCTCCTCCGCCACTCCAGGCTCCCCCGCCACTCCAGGTCCCTCCGCCACTCCAGGCTCCCCCGCCAATCCAGGCTCCTCCGCCACTCCAGGCTGCCCCGCCACTCCAGGCTCCCCCGCCACTCCAAGCTCCTCCGCCACTCCAAGCTCCTCCGCCACTCCAGGCTCCTCTGATGATTCAGGCACCCCCGACACTCCAGGCTCCGCCGCCACTCCAGGCTTTCCCGCCACTACAGGCTCCCCCGCCTGCCGATCTCGCCCCATCTCTGGATCGCCTGACTCCACTTCGCCTGAATGTGTTCAAGAAAATGTGCAACACATTAGAGACAAAGTATTCATTCATCTGCGAAATGGAATTTGCAACTGTTGGAATGCAAACTCACCACGTGTCATCATCTCGATGTCCTTTAGGCTGAACATAGACTCCGCCGACTCTCTGATGAAATCGTGGGTGCGGATCAAAATCAAATGGTGTATCAACGTCGCCCCACTTGATCCCCAGAATCCGAGAGACCTCATCTGCTTCCCCACCCAAAGCACCGACATCATGGGGTGTTGAACCGACGTCACCGTTCTCTCCCCCCCCTCCACTATGCTCATGTTGCACTTCCATCCCCTCCTCTTGCTCCAAGCCCCTTCGTCGTTTGGCCGGTGGTTCAACCGGCTTCGCCCGGACCTTCAACACTTTCCTCATCTCCAAGAATGCCCATTTCTCAGCAGCCTTTGCCGATGCATCAAACTGAATCGTCCCCAATTTCGCACACACATGGCTGATCAGTGTTTTTTTAGCGGACCGCGAACTCACACCTTTCCCCACACCTCCCTTTAGCGTCAACCACTCCCACAACTCCTTCTGTGTGACCGACCACAACTCGGAACATGACTTGGCCTTATCCACTGTCATAGTACCCACTTGTGCCTCCACAAAGGCCTTCACAAACAGTCGTGTCAATGCTCGACCTTTGTGCCACACGTCCATTTGATGGTTGATACCCGTACCAACTAACGCCTTTTTGAATGACCCTCCATCGTCACTTATGATCCCGGTCACATTGAATCCCCACTCTTTCAATTTCGCCAAGCCAAGCTTGAATGCAACCCTTTCTAACTCTGTCGATGACTTTCCCTCTTCTTTTTTGCATACGGTGACAGTCAACAGCATCTTCCGTGACCGTGGATCCATGAAAGTGACAGTGCACCACTGCGCCTCCCTTGCCTGTGACCAACGCCCATCCACGCAAATGTACCCATCCCCCTCTTTGCGCAACTGCATGTCTGCACGGGCTCTAGCCATGCTCTCTTCCCCGTGGACGATGATAGCCTCCCACAAACCGTACGGCTGTCGCATGTAACGATAGAAGGTCTCTTTCCCGATAGACTTAAACCCAAGGGTCCGACTAACCTCCGACAGCTGCTGGAAGCCTATTCCCGCCATAACAAATGCCCCCAACCACCGCGGAAATAGTAAGGAGGTCTTTGGGCCCTGTTTGCCTACACCCCTGGTGACTTTGCCCCTTTCAGTAGACCAAAACTGTATAGACTTTCCACACGTATCACAGACCCACAAGACCCCCAACGTCGCCCACGCCATCTTACACGATCGCACGACCAACGAACCCTTACACGCGGTCGCCTGACAGCAGACCACTCCCAGACTCATGAAGAATTGTAGCAATACAATGGGGTCTAACATACATACCGCCCCTTTGAGGCTAGTTGCAGCAGCGTTGGCCGACAGAGGCCATGATCGAGCGAGAGCCCTTCGGAGAGGTGCTCCTGCACGGCCCGCTGATAAGCTGTGGTGGGGTCGAATTGGAAATGCCATCACAATTTTGGAAAGTTTAGGGTAGAGGCCACAAACTCAGCTGGCTAGGGATGTTTATCAACGGATGATGTGTAGATTCGATGAGTGTTTATTGAATGGATGAAGTTGCTAGCATTATACCAAGTCAAGCTTGGGAAGCTTTTGAAGGAGGCCACACACCCATCGACTCTACATAGGCGCACTTACCCATCAGGTTGGGGCCGGATTGCAGGAGTAGATGCAGTTGCCCCATCGCTCGGGCGATCTGGCACGGATGCCCTTCCAGCACCTTCCCCCTCCTCTTGCCCATCATCAACGGGGCCATCCCCCTCTCCCAACTCTCTCCCCTCTTCCACATGCCCCTCATCGTCCACCGGGGCAAACTCCGCCACAGCAGTCTCACATCCCACGAGTGGCGAATCCGTAACGGGTGATCCTCCGTTGCCACTCATATCATGATCTCCTCTTGCAACTGCAGTTTAATGACCATACGTGGCATATGGGTAAATGGGTATAAGGGCACGGGAAAATAATTGGATTTCGAAGTAATCCCCTACAAACAGGGGGTCATTGCGTGTTGTGAGACACACAACATGGATAAGACCAGTCGCACGTCTTTCGACCAGTGCATATAGATGCAGGGTGACGTGCGAAAAATTGAACAAAACAGAAAGCGCGACAGTATGCCAGCGAAACGTCTCAAGAAATGATGTGTACAACACCCCGTGACATGGACATACCAGCATTGTTTAGTGCTTGATATGCCGGTCCGCGACGGTCACCTCCGTGGCCACGTCCATTATCCGGCTCAAGCACACCCTCCTTGTTGAGATGGTATGTATCGAACTCATAAACGAAGCCGTCCAATGACTTCGGCATCCTCTGGAGCAGATGCGCCTCGTCCGCCTTTTCCCCCGGTTGGCTCACGAGGAAGCTTGCTCGCTGTGCTTCCAATTGTAACTTTACCTGTTCTTTCACCATGTCGCCATTCCCACCTACCATAAACGGCGTGGTTTGGGCATGTTAGTGGGTTGTTTGCAAGTGTTAGCTGGTTTTGATCCATGCACAATTGTTCCAAGGTGCCACTTACAAGTATCAGTTGCTGCATTTATTAGCTTCACAACGACATCCCAGGCCGAAACCATGAGGACGTGCAGCACGTCGTTGAACGATGCCTCCCTCCCCATCAGTGCCGATAAACCGCAGCGCATAATGGTTACGGGCAGGACAGTGTGTTTCCCAAGACCCACTGGCTTTTGCTTGACACCCCCCATAATGTTTTTGAGCTGCTGCTGCAAAGTCTCTCCCTTGTTCTTGGATCGCCTGCCATTACGATCACATGTCCATTACATATGCTGGTGTATGGCTTTTGTGCTACACGCAACCTCACACAACCCGTACCACTCACCTTGGTGCCATTACGACACGATGCGCAAATGTCCGTCAGTCGAAAGCCACCAGTCGGAATGGCGTTGTGGTGAAAGGCCTGATGGGATGGTGACGGGTTGCAGAGGCACAATAAAAGGACATGCGCGTTAGGTTGTGCCGTTACTCACGACAGATGTCACCGCCCCTAGAAGTACCCAGTCACCACCCAAATCCCACCTCGGACTATATACCCATAACCACCAATTTACCTCCTATCATGTCACCACTTTCCCCCCAGCCTAAACCTCCCTTCCCGCCTCGGTTCCCCCTCACCGGCCTTCCCCCCTCGGTCACCGCCTAACTCCTCCCGGCCAGCCACTCCCTTCCCCCTCTCACATCACCGCCCTTCCCCCTCTCACAGAACCTCCCTCACCCCTCTCACCTCACCTCCCTTCCCCCTCCCTAGGCACCTTTCTTCCCCCTCTCCCATCGTTGCATTCCCCCCAGTCAGAACCTCGCTTCCCCTCTCCGACACCGCCTATGTCTCGGAGGTCAGCACCCCCCTCCCCCATCTATCAGCACCTCTCGTTCCCCTCTATCAGCACCTCGTTCCCCTCTATCAGCACCTCTAGTTCCCCTCTATCAGCACCTCTCGTTCCCCTCTATCAGCACCTCACTTACCCCTCTCTCAGCACCTCCACTCCGACACTCACTGCACTACCATCCCCCCTCTGTCCTCTCAACCTTCCCCCTGTCACTGTACCTCCCTTCTCCCTCTGTCCTCACCTCCCTTCCCACTATGACAGTACCTCGCTTCCCCCTCTCTAAGCACATCTCATCCCCATCTCACATCGTTGCACCGCCCCAGCCCGCATTTCACATCGTTGCATTGCCCCAGCCAGCACCACCCTTCCCACCCCCAGACCCCCCTCCCTAAGCACCTCTGTTCCCCTCTCACATCACCTCTTCCCCCCCTGCCAGCGTCACCACTAACCCTCTACCCCGCGTGCCTCAACTCCTTTCCTCTTTATTCGTGCACTTATCTTGCCCCTCTGGCCGCACCGCACCCCCCTTCCAACTCACCCATCACCTCCTAACCCACTGCCCGCACCCTCTTTTCCCTCTCCACGCACCTTCATTCCCCCCTTTTGACCTCACCTTCCTTTTCCCCTCCCCTGTTTGCCTACATTCCCCATATGAAATCAAGTCCTTTCCCCCTCCCTATGCACTTAACTCTCCCCTCTCAAATCACCTCTTTCCCCCTCTGACAGCACCTCTTGCCCCCCTCCCAACACCTTCTCTCCCGTCTCTCAGCACCTCCCTTCCCCCCTCTGAACTCACCTTCATTTCCCCCTACCCTCACATCCCATCCCCCCTCTGACCTCACCACCCTTCCCCCTTCCTCACCTATCTTCCACCACTCACCTCCCCTCCCTCCACCCTCTCACCTCATGTCCCTCCCCCCTCCATCATCACGTATCTTCACCCTACCTGCTCACCTACCTCCCCTTATGACAGCACCTCCCTCCCATAGGGAAAATTAGGGGTAACAAAGGGTGAAATGAGAGGGACTCCAGGGGAAAATGATGGGACACTAGGGGGGGGATGAGAGGGAGCAGTGGAAAATAAGAATGGGATATTATTCCCCCCAATGGGGGAATGGTTTGGGAGGAGCGGGAACGGGTCCAGGCGCGGGAAAGGGATAGGGGAGTGAGGAGGTGGGTACGGAGACAGGAAGGATGGAGAGCATTCGTGCGTATGCCTCACCACAAGTTCACACCCGGTGCTATCGCTAAGCACCTTCCCTCCCCCCTCTCACAGGACCTCTGTCCTCTCCTCCTTCCCCCTCTCAGTGCACCTTCTCCCCACCTCTGTCCTCTCCTCCCTTCCCCCTCTCACAGCTCCTACCTTCCCCCACCCACAGCATCTCCCTTCCCCCACCCACAGCATCTCCCTTCCCCCTCTCACAGCTCCTCCCTTCCCCCTCTCACAGCTCCTCCCTTCCCCCACCCACATCATCTCCCTTCCCCCTATCACAGCTCCTCCCTTCCCCCTCTCACATCTCCTACCTTCCCCCACCCACAGCATCTCCCTTCCCCCTATCACAGCTCCTCCCTTCCCCCTATCACAGCTCCTCCCTTCCCCCTCTCACAGCTCCTCCCTTCCCCCACCCACATCATCTCCCTTCCCCCTATCACAGCTCCTCCCTTCCCCCTCTCACAGCTCCTCCCTTCCCCCTCTCACAGCTCATACCTTCCCCCACCCACAGCATCTCCCTTCCCCCTATCACAGCTCCTCCCTTCCCCCTCTCACAGCTCCTCCCTTCCCCCACCCACATCATCTCCCTTCCCCCTCTCACAGCTCCTCCCTTCCCCCTCTCACAGCTCCTACCTTCCCCCACCCACAGCATCTCCCTTCCCCCACCCACAGCATCTCCCTTCCCCCTATCACAGCTCCTACCTTCCCCCTCTCACAGCTCCTCCCTTCCCCCACCCACATCATCTCCCTTCCCCCTATCACAGCTCCTCCCTTCCCCCTCTCACAGCTCCTCCCTTCCCCCACCCACAGCATCTCCCTTCCCCCACCCACAGCATCTCCCTTCCCCCTCTCACAGCTCCTCCCTTCCCCATCTCACAGCATCTCCCTTCCCCCACCCACAGCATCTCCCTTCCCCCTATCACAGCTCCTCCCTTCCCCCTCTCACAGCTCCTCCCTTCCCCCACCCACAGCATCTCCCTTCCCCCTCTCACAGCTCCTCCCTTCCCCCACCCACATCATCTCCCTTCCCCCTCTCACAGCTCCTCCCTTCCCCCTCTCACAGCTCCTACCTTCCCCCACCCACAGCATCTCCCTTCCCCCACCCACAGCATCTCCCTTCCCCCTATCACAGCTCCTACCTTCCCCCTCTCACAGCTCCTCCCTTCCCCCACCCACATCATCTCCCTTCCCCCTATCACAGCTCCTCCCTTCCCCCTCTCATAGCTCCTCCCTTCCCCCACCCACAGCATCTCCCTTCCCCCACCCACAGCATCTCCCTTCCCCCTCTCACAGCTCCTCCCTTCCCCATCTCACAGCATCTCCCTTCCCCCACCGACAGCATCTCCCTTCCCCCTATCACAGCTCCTCCCTTCCCCCTCTCACAGCTCCTCCCTTCCCCCACCCACATCATCTCCCTTCCCCCTATCACAGCTCCTCCCTTCCCCCTCTCACAGCTCCTACCTTCCCCCACCCACAGCATCTCCCTTCCCCCACCCACAGCATCTCCCTTCCCCCTCTCACAGCTCCTCCCTTCCCCCTCTCACAGCTCCTCCCTTCCCCCACCCACATCATCTCCCTTCCCCCTCTCACAGCTCCTCACTTCCCACACACAGCATCTCCATTCCCCATATCACAGCTCGTCCCTTCCCCCTCTCACAGCTCCTCCCTTCCCCCACCCACAGCAGCTCCCTTCCCCCTCTCGCACCTCCTACCTTCCCCCTCTCGCTGCTCCTCCCTTCCCCGTTCCGCCTCTCATTCCGCATCTCAAGCCGCCTCTCCTTCCGCCTCTCATTCCGCCCCTCCTTCCGCATCTCACTCCGCCTCTCGCGTCGCCTCTCATTCCGGGTTTCTTTCCGCCCCTCATTACGCCTCTCATTACGCCTCTCATTACGCCTCTCATTACGCCTATCTATTCGCCTCATCCCGCCTCTCAATCCGCCTCTCATCCCGCCTCTCACGCCGCCTCTCGTTCCGCCTCTCGTTCCGCCTCTCATTCCGCCTCTCGTTCCGCCTCTTTTTCCGCCTCTCATTCCGCCTCACATTCCGCCTCTTATTCCGCCTATAATTCCGCCCCTGCTTCCGCACTTCACACCGCCTCTCAGTGCGTCTCTCATTCCGCCGCTCATTCCGCCTCTCACGCCAAGTCTAATTCTGCCTCTCATTGCGCCTCTCCTTACTCCGTATTTAGTTTCGCCCCCCGTTACGCCGCTCAAAACGCCTCTCATTAGGCCGTGTAAGGCCACTTATTACACTACAGCCGTTCACTTAGTGCTCGTAAGGGCCTCGTACTGCGCGGGCCTACGATGTCGACGCGATTCTAGGGGCCCACATTTCTGGCGGGGTAATCTCCCGCAAATTGATTAGGCTCACCTAATCAAGGGTCGGGCGTTTGGGCGATGAAAGCCGGTTCGGGGCAGCGCGGCGTGGGCTGTGGATTGTCTAGGGATAGAGATGGCGGTCTATAGTCTATGACAGGTCGCGTTTTTGTCGAATGCGAATGAGATTGTAGCAGTGTAGGTCGTGATGGGCATACGAAGTGTGGGGCATCGAGGTTTTGGGTGAGGCTTTCTAACCACTTTGCGTTCGTCGTGCTCCAGTCGGGGACATGTGTCCAGGGAGGTAAAACACTTGGTGCAGAGTGCCTTTTGAGATATTGACGAGTTCCCAGTCTCATATTTCTGAGCTGTGTAAAACGCTTGGTTTGCAGGGACGAGAGGGCGACGGTCCCGTTGTCGCACGATGAGCGCATTCTCAGCTTTGTTTGTCGCGCAGGTGAGTTTGCCAACCCAACCTGCTTTGGCGTATTTGCTCACCCAATTACAGTGCACGTTGCAAACCCAAACCACCCCACCCACACTTTCCCGAGTCTCAACCCTTGCCTGGGTGTACTTTGCGACAAAGCAGTCTGTTACCCTATATCAAGCGTTTAACACTTGGATGGAAGGGTGTAATTGGAGACGCGAGCTTTAAAATTCCAAAAACTGGGTCCGCAGAATCTTCGTTGATAAGTGGTCTTCTGCCTATCAAGGTTTGGTGATAAGAAAGGTCCTGCCGAACCTGTTTGCGCCAAATTTAACGCATCAGCCTGCAGAACGCCACTTTTGGGGCGCACGAATTTAACCGTCTGCAGGTTCGAAGTTGTTGCTTCGCCGGGCAAATGGCCGCACAACTAGTGCGGTGCTAATTCTACCTCGGGAGCTAGCATCAGCCTCCGCACATTTTATGCGAGGCAGCAACATCCGCGCAACGCAACCAGCATGAATGCGCCTAGAAAATGCACGGAAGGCTACCGCGGTCAAATTGGTGCGGAACCCTAAACGCCTGCAGAACAACGCTTGCGCCATCGCTGTCCTCTGAAAAAGGGGGGATGGCGATGGCATAGCTTGGGAGGGAATTTTGCCTGGGGACGAAGTTGCATCCCCGCTTCCATAAACCGTCGAGCAGTTCGATTTGGTTTCGAAATGGGGGCGTTCGCCAGGCGCCCACATTGGTTTCTGGTTTGGACGATAGGAGAGGCTCGGCAGCATTTTTACGGGCTGACCAGGCTGACGGAGCTTAACGAACCCTAACTGACGGGATCAGGAAGGCAAGACCCACCTTCCTGACCCCATCATTATCCCGTGGTTTTTGGCTTCAAAGGTGCTGGCGAACAGCCCGGTAACTTCTGACAGCTGGTCTTGGGAAGAGGAATAGTCATACGGAATAAACTAGTTGTAACACTCAGATTAACGCATGCATAGTTCTATCAATTGGCAGTCACGACTGAGGATGTATGTACTTATTTTAGTGTAATAACATGCAGCCCAAAAAAAAAAGTTATATCAATTGGACATACCAGTACATATCCTTCCCTAGCCTACACCTCCCTTCACAAACATCACAAGACTTGGAAAGTATAATTAGCTGTGAAGTCATGCAATGAGGTCTGATTACTATCAACTCTTATGACCCAACCGACTTTCCTAGAGAAAACAACCAGATGGCTTATGAACAACACCCGCACATCCTAGCCCAAAAGCTCTTTTCCGCTCCACTCTTCCCCCACCTCGCAGGCACCGCATCTGCCGCAGCCTCAGCAGTCGTCTCCCTCTGCTCCGAAAACTTCGAAATCCTCAGCGTCCCAGTGTCATCCTGCTGCCAGCTCACATCAATCAGGCTCCCCTGGGGAAACTCTTCCGTTGCCGGCAGCGAGACGAGCTCAGCACCCACAGGCACCTGGACTGACAACCCATTAGTAAGAACAATGTTTTCAAACCGGCCTTCGGCTTGCGCGGTTTCGAGCTCTGCTTGGCGGGCGATGTTGAGGAAGACCTCTTCGAGGGTGGAGAGGGAGAGCTGTGTGTCGGTGATTCCCAACTCCTTGCTGCTGTCGTTCAGCTCCTTGAAAAAAGCCTGCAGGGGCAAAGCAGCAGGAAGAGATGAGGTGGGCAGATGAGGGAACAGTGCATGGCAGAGAGAAGGGCAGGCTGGATGTAATGCAGCGGCATGATTGTTGCTGCGTGGGAACTTGTTCGCACAGTCTGGTGCATGCCACACATGAGGACACGTGCGGAAATATGAGGACACATGAGCACATGCACAGTCCCACACAAGCACATGCATAAGGCATGTGGTATAAAACCCAGCTTACAGTGAGTTGGGGCTCCCTGTCTCGTGGCACAAGGAACTTGACGTATCCCTTGGATTCATCTGATGCCTCCACATCCAGCTTCTGCAAGAGGCAGTGGGGGGGAGGTGGAAAAATGGGAACACCTTCCAGTCAGTGGGAAGAAAAAGGTAAAGCTTCCCCTGCCAATGAAGGATGTTTGGAAGCATGCTGGCCAATGAAGCAGCGCAGGCGAAGCATGATGACAACATACTTTGCCTCACAGCTCTAGATGCGGATGGATGGACGCAGCAATATTCTGTCTACAGCTGCTTTTCCCATCACATCCCCCCTGAACACCACTGTCACAGCTGCACCTTTCTGCGCAACAGCTGCCTCAGCCACCCCTTGTGCTTACTCACCCGTGTGCCTGCACGCCTTGCCCCACTCACCTCCTTAAAGTACGCCTTCACAGCAGAAGCCTTCTCAGCCACAGCCGCCTTGGCAGCATTGTCCGCCTGCAAATCCACAGCCGAGGGCGTCCCTCCCTTCGCCCCGATCCCCACAGTGACAAGAAACCCGGCGCCAAAGCGGTTCTTGAGATGAATGGACGTGCCGATGCAGCGCAGGCGGCCGCGCGCCATGATGGCGATGCGGTCGCCCAGGATGTCCGCCTCCTCCATGGAGTGCGTGGTGAGCACAATGGCCCGCCCTTTCTTTGCACGCTCCACTATGTCCCACACGTGGCGCCGGGATACCGGGTCCATGCCTGTCGTCTGGTGGAAGAAAGGAGGGAGATGGGGGGGGAAGGGACAAAGAGAATTTGGGTCGCCCAGTATGACCGCCTCCTCCACGGAGTGAGTGGTCGGCACTGGCCCGCCCTTTCTTAGCGCGCTCTACTATGTCTCACACGTGGCGACGGGACACAGGGTCCATGCCTGTGGTGTGTGAATTGGTGGGGGGGAAGGAAGGAGGGCCATGATGGCAATGCGGTCGCCCAGGATGTCCGCTTCTTCCATGGAGTGCGCGGTGAGAACAATGGCGGGTCCTTTCTTAGCGCGCTCTACTATGTCCCACACGTGGCGACGGGACACAGGGTCCATGCCCGTGGTCTGTGAATTGGTGGGGGGAAAGAGGGAAAGGGAGAGAGGAACAAGAGTGCTGGGTCGCCTTTTGAGTTGACTCAAAAGTCACCTCGGAACAAGAGTGCTGGGTCGCCTTTTGAGTCGACTCAAAAGTCACCTCGGAACAAGAGTGCTGGGTCGCCCAGGATGTCCGCCTCCTCCATGTAGTGATAACCGCCGCTTCATCCCCCCCACTGTACCCGCTGGTGTGCATCTTCTGGGCCTCAGTCAACCGCACCTCCTCTCCAGCAGACCCGCCACCTCTTTGCGCATGTGCGCGGGGGGCAGAGCAGAGCAGAGCAGAGGAGGCAGAGCAGAGCAGAGGAGGCAGAGCAGAGCAGAGCAGAGGAGGCAGAGCAGAGCAGAGCAGAGGAGGCAGAGCAGAGCAGACCCTGGGATTGACCGGACCCAACCTCCCAAGAAAGGGCCCAACTCACCGGCTCGTCGAGGTAGACAACCTTGGGGTCTCCAATGAGAGCCACGGCCACCGACAGTCTCCTCTTCATGCCGCCGCTGTACGCACGCGTGCGCATCTTCTGGGCCTCAGTGAGCCGCACCTCCTCCAGCAGGGTCGCGACCTCCTTGTGCGTGTGCGCGGGGGGCAGCCCCTTGATGCGCGCGAAGAGGTAGAGGTGCTCCGCGCCCGACAGGCGGTCCCACAGGATGTCAAACTGCGGGCACACGCCCATGATGCCCCGTATGCGCGCCATGCTGCCTGGGTCGCGGATGGACGAACCCAGGACAAGTGCTGAGGGGATGCGGGGAAAGAAGGGGGGTTGGAATGCGAAAAGAGGGAGAGAAGGCGGGGTTGGGTTGGGTAATGAGGTGGTGAAGGGGGTTGGGTTGGAAAAAAAGGGCCCACAGGATGTCAAACTGCGGGCACACGCCCATGATGCCCCGTATGCGCGCCATGCTGCCTGGGTCGCGGATGGAGGACCCAAGGACAAGAGCTGAGGGGATGCGGGGGGAGAAGAGGGGGGTTGGGGAGGGAAAAGAGGGGGAGGGAGGTTCCAGAGGATGTCCAACTGCGGACACACGCCCATGCTGCCGCGTATGCGCGCCATTCTGCCTGGGTCGCGGATGGACGACCCCAGCACCAGCGCTGGTTTTGAGGATGACATGGGAAGGGAAGGGGTGGCAAAAGTGAAGTGGGGTGGTGGGAGTTGGACGGCGTGAGAGAGAATGGTGTTTCCAATGCTGTTTAGCACTGCGTAGCTGCATCGTGCCTGCCATTACTGAGACGCCTCAAACGCCAGCAGCGGTGGGAATGATGCAGGTGAGGCAGTAGATGATCGCACCCTCCCCCGCTTCATTGGGCCCCAGCAGACAGAACGCCTTGTCCTTCACCACACTGAACCACGACAATCTGATCATAATATTGATTGTAATCATTGCCCTTACCGTCGCCAGCAGTGGTGGGGATGATGCCTGTGAGGCAGTGAATGGTGGTACTCTTCCCGGCGCCATTGGGTCCCAACAGGCAGAACAGCTTGTCCTTCTCCACGCCGAACCACGACCCCTTCACCGCATGAAACGCCGGTGACTTCTTAATCACGCAGCACCGTTTCATCTCCGTACGCCCGGGGAACGTCTTCACCAGGCCGCGAACGGACACTGACACGTTGGCAGCTTCCCCCCCTCCCGCTGCTGCTGCCGCTGCTTTCACCTTCTCCTCCTCCTCGATGACGTCAGCGTCGTCAGCGCGGTCGTTCGGATCCAGCTCAGGAACCTTCCTGCCGAAGCACGAGAAGAGTCCTCCATGCTCCCCTCCCGAGGCTCGGCCGGTCCAGAAGGAAGGGTAGAGGAAGAAGAAGCAGGGCTTTCGGATGCCGTTCACGTCCGGGAGAACGTTGTCCAAATAGACGGCCAGGATGAAATAGACGATCGTCAGGACGAGCAGCCAGACGTAGATCCCCGCCATCGTCATCACGCAGTCCGGGCTTCGCGGAGAGCACTGGCCAATCGTGGACAGCTTAATCCCGGGATCCTCGGGAGTGGCTGTGGCGTCTCCCAAGTATTTCAGCCCTATAGCTAGGAGATCAGGCGGGAAGAGATTAAAGATGATCCTGAGGCCGTTGCTGTACTCCTTAGAGTACGGAACCCCGAACAGCACGATCAGCTGCAGCACGAAGCCTATAATGAAGATAAAGAACCCGACGGTGTTGGCTGTGGAGGCCTTGCGGAGAAAGGTGGAGACGAAGAAGGCGAGGGAGGTCATGGAGAGCCAGAAGAGGAAGAACATGAGGAAGAGGACGAGGAATGCGTTGTGTAGGAAGAAATCGAATTGAAACATCATGCCGAAGCACACGAGGAGGATACAGGATATGATTGCGAGGAGAAACTCCCATAGGAACCATGTGAGCCAGAAGACTGAGTCCATGAGTCCCATGGTGGACATGGCCTGACGGAGTTTTAGCTCGCGCTCCGTTACGAGGTTGCTCGCTTGCGTGACGAAGCTGAACATGGCCGCGGCGAAGAGGAACGTTGCGCCGGCGGATCCGACGGCGGAGAACGCGCTGATGGCCGGGTGCGCGAACTCCGCGTACGACGGCGTCCACGTCAGCGTCCAGTCCTGCGCGATGTAACGCGCGATCTCGCGCTCCGCCGCCGCCTGAAGCGGCACCTGGTAGTCGAACGTCGCGTCCTCGAATTGCCCGCGCTGGCTCTTAACGGTGGCGTTCGTTTGAATGCCGTAGCCTAACGCGCCGGACGGCGTGAAGGCGAAGTGCAGCGCGCCGGTCGTCGTGTACGGGTTCGCCAGCAGCCATGCGTCCACGTCAGCTGGGGTTGCGAAGCCCTTGATCTGACGAGCGGATGGGAATGGGTTATACAAGGGACATTGGTGACAGATAGAATGACGGAACAGTAGGAACACGGACAACGGGGGAACGAAGCAGAGGTTACTTTTGAGGCGCCTCATCAGTCATTGGCGACATAGAGAATGCCGGAAAAGGACATCATGAACACGGAGAATGGGGAAACGAAGCTGAGGTTCGCAACCGTCACGTACGCAACGCACGCAACGGTCCACTGCTGAACGCGTCCCGGTAATTTACCTGGGTGTCGAAATTGATTGGACGGCCCGGATTGTTCAGGGTGATGTTTTTCACGATCGATGTGACGACCGCGCTGTTATTCCCGCTCCATACAAAATCGTAGCACGGAGGCTTGATGTAAAACGCGCTCTCGCAAGACCGAATACCAGGAATGACTTTCGGGACCGGAGTGTAGATGTTTTTGTACTCGGTCTTGTCTTTTATGGCGGCTTTAAGGGCCTCGTTTACAGCGAAGATAAGGAAGATGAAAAAGAACGACGCGAAGAGTTGGAGGAAAGTAGCCGTTTTATTTCGCCATGCGACCAAGGCGTTCTTGATCATAAGTGCCTTGAACTGCAGATTCCAGAGAGCGTATCCGCGCAAACGCGTCGTCGAATGATCAGCCCCTCCATCTTTCTCTGATTGCCCCATATCGGACTACCAGAACGAAAACCCCGAACTCCGCCTCAAGTTTAGCAACAATGGCATTCAGAGCTTTCCCACGGACTCGGGGCCTCAGATATGTATCGCTAGCAGGCCGAGCCTCTGAAAGACGTTTGCTTGCGCGGGCTATCTGAGACGGGTGGAAGAAATAAAGCTGGAATTTTCGGAGATAGAGGTGAGGTGAGGGAGAGAAAGCTGGAGGAGATGGAAGGAACGGTCAGGAGAGTGACTAGTGGCGAGAGGGACTCAGCTAGAGGATGACTGGGCAGTTCATGAGAAAGGGGTGCGGAGATGAAACGGACTCTGACAGATGAAACCGTTCTCCAAAATGTGCTGTCAGGGTGGCCTGGTTGGGCGTGAAGAAAAAACTGCACCACACATTTGCACCGCGATGCGGTACGACGCGCGGAATCTTTTCGTTTCTCGCGAAAGTCTGTGCACAGATACTGGAATGGTTCGAGGCATATGGTGGTTCGAGGCAGACATAGGAGGTGGGCGCTTCTCAATACAACGTGTACGATATGATTCCTAGAATAAAGGTTTACACACAGTCCTCGCCAATTTCACGCCCCGTCAGTTCTTCCTTAAAGCCAAACGGACCTTATTTGGCTATAGGGGGTAAGACACCCACGAACTAGAGGCTATCCGAGGCATTGTGACGTTTCGATGTTTGCCCCTTCTGACGTTGAGATTGCAACGCAAAGACTGAATATTCGGCTGCGACCATGTTTCTTTTGTTTTTCCGCTGACTCATGTGCGCAGTCCAGGTCTTGGTGTACAGACAGCCAGAAGATACTGTACAGCAATTGCTAGCCGCCCGTTGGCTATACAATGAGCAGAGCAGGGTCAACACCCCGCAGACAAAAGTTCGAAGTGGACGGACTTCCTCGTTGCTTCGGATCATACGTCAGTGACCACCGATGCGAAGCCACCTCAGACACAAAACTGTCACACTCCCATTGCTGACATCATAATCTGTCACTTTCGGGTTGCCAAGTCACCTCACAAAAAAGGTGCACGCCCACACAATCGTGAACGGTCAACCCAGAACCACCCAAACCAAGTTTCGCCAAGCACGGCGCACTTTCAGTTCAGACCTTCCCTGCACGGTACACCACCACACAGTTGCCTCGCTGCTCTTCTTGATCCATTCAAGCCGACTCCTTCCAGCAAAACGAAAAAACTTCGCCACCACACAGCAACCACGCACCCCAGTTGTCCCGTCCCATCCATCGAACCCGTACAGCGAATCAAATTACTCCATGAACTTGGACGGCCTTTGTAAGACACTTTTTCTCAAAGGAAAGCGTACGACCGTACGTTCGGTATTTCAAACTGCACCGCATGCCGAAAAGCTTGCCTCCTTGCATGTCGCTGTCCTACTCTTTCCTCTCTTGGTTCCTCAGTCTCAAGGGAGGAGTTTCGGTGTCCAGTTAGCTAACGACGGAACCTCCTCTCACACCTTGTCTTGGAACTTGAACAACAGTGAGGACTAAACTTACTATTACTTTGCTGTTTCCGCTTCTTGCCCTCGTTAGTTCTACTTTATCGTTTACGATCAACAAATAATAGAGCTCTGTTGAAATGGCCGATCAGGAGAACGGCGGGAGCAAAAGAGACGGCGAAGAAAGTGTTCCTGTAAATGAGCAGGAACTTGAGGCTGACAAGGAACAAGAGCAGCGCCGAGTGCGACTTCGTACTACTTTTAACACTCAAGCGAATGCGCTTTTGCGGAAAAATGTCACGTTTCAGGTAATACACCGCTAGACGCGGCTGCGGCTAGGGCTGACATTGGGAAGTAATTGAAGATTCTGTAGAATACAATAGGCAACGGAAACAGTGTTCTGTTAGTATACTTCAGGTACCATTTCCATGCCTTAACTCCAAAGCCCCTTTTTGACTGCATGATTCTTTTCGTCGCCGTAAGGTTCATCGTGGCTTCGCCTCTCCCATTTCTCTGCCTCTGGACCTGTTAATCCTCAGTAACCCTAGCCCTCAATGTCCAGCAGTCGGTTATTGGACCTTTTCAAGATTCTATCTGCGACTTATCTTCCCCCACGCCTCCAGAAGCGCAACTGGGGAACCAACTGCTGCCTGTTGTCCATGCCCATCCTCATGTGCGTGCTGCTCAAGGTCCTCGAAATCGCCATCAACGCAATCCTCAGCGGCCCGGACTACCGCTGCGGTTGCATCTGCACGGCCACGGGGCAGAACAACACGGACTCGTGCTCCGATCCTAGTCAGCAGACGGTCCTCGAGATTGCCGTTTGAGCCTCCTCAATCCTCCTTTTCCTTCTTATCTCCCCCTCTCGCCTCCAGAAACGCAACTGGGGAACCAACTGCTGCCTGGTGTCCATGCCCATCCTCATGTGCGTGCTGCTCAAGGTCCTCGAGATTGCCATCAACGCCATCCTCAGCGGCCCGGACTACCGCTGCGGCTGCATCTGCACGGCCACGGGGCAGAACAACACGGACTCGTGCCCCGATCCTAGTCAGCAGACGTGCGGCCCGCAGTATTCCAACAACAAGCAGACCGCCTTCTGCGCCGTGCCGAACCCGTACATGTACCCCGCCATGGTCCAGGTGAGCCGTTAACGGCTAGTTAGTCGCCGCGTCGCGCTTGCCCTGAGAGGCGAGGGAGCAGATGTGTGGCCCGCAGCAGATACGCAGCAGATACGCAGCAGATACGCAGCAGATACGCAGCAGATACGCCTGCGCCATGCCTAGCCCATACGTGTACCGGGCCATGGTCCCTTCGGGGGTGCTTCAACAAGCTAGTCGCACTTGCCTCGGAACGCGATTGAGCACACGTGCGCCTCGCAGTGTTGAAACAACAAGCAGATCGCGTTTTGTTCGCCGTGCTTAGCCCGTACATTTTCCCGCCCTTGGTGCGGCCCGAGTGTCCGGGTGAGGGGCTAGGAAACTCGTTGAGTGTGTACCCCCTCTCATTCTACTCTCCCCACTCTCTCCTCCTCTCCCACTTTCTCCTTATCATCCTGTCCTTACCCTCGCTTCTGACTTTCAGGTGCCCACCCAGTACTTTCGGGCAGTCCTAACGCAGCAGAATAATTATCCGGGCCTGCCAGACGCCTCCTGCCGCTCAGCATCAAACCTCAACCAATCATGCCCGGCCATTTTCCTCTACACGGGCCAGAACCAGACGCTTGCCAACGGTGAGTGCGTGTATGCGTGTGTGAGGTGCCTCAAGAACATTAATTAATCACACGCGGCTGCCTGGCTTTCCTCTACACGGGCATGAACCAGACCCTTGCCAACGGTGAGTGCATGTGTGTGTGAGGCGCCTCAAGAATATCAAACAGTCACGCCCAGGTGCCTAGTTTCCTCTACGTGGGCCAGGTGAAGTGAGGGTGTTTTTGAGACGTCTCAAAAACTCAGTCACGCCCAGGTGCGTAGATTCCTCTACGTGGGCGGGCCAGAATCATCCTGCGTACCTTGCCCTTCTCTAAGCACTGCGCCGCTCTTTTTCTTCCCCTTCCCCATGACGCCCCTGCAGCCATGGGCGCGTATCTAACAAGCCCCTTCGACCTCAAGGCATGGCAGACCATGCCAGGTGTCAACATCTCCACGGGTAGCTCCAGCTCCGCGCCGCCCACTCCGCCGCCCGCGGCGCCTGCTGCGCCCGCAGCTCCTCCCCCCCCTCTTCCCGGCAGCACGATCAAGTACAATGGAACTGCGTCTCTCGCTCCTTACCTCTACAATTTCGCTACGCTCGAGCTGGTGCGTTTCCTCCTGCGTTCTCTCCTGCACTTGCACTCTCTCACGCTCCATGCCCCTACAACATCACTACGCTCGAGCTGGTGGGTGGGTTCTTTGCTCCCTACAGCTACAACTTCAACAGCTTCACGTGTGCCCCTGCCCCTAACCACCCCAAGCTCTATATACCTTATGCAGCCCAACTGCTCGATCTCTGAGGCGCCTGGAAGGTATTCTCCCTGACGCTATCCCCCCACATGTGCCCCCCCCACCCCACCCCATCCCCACGGCAGGGCACGAACGCGTCTCTCGCACTGACACTGATCATCGAGCCAGCCTTGACGCCCATCTCAGATGACCCCAAGCTCCACCTGCTGCACCTGCAGCAGCCCAACTGCTCAGGCCTCGGCCTCTGAGGGCCATCATACATTCTACTGTCCCCCCTCCCCATCCCCACGGCAGGGCACGAACGCGTCTCTCACACTGACGCTGATCATCGAGCCGGCCTTGACGCCCATCTCAGACGACCCCAGCAAGCTCTACTTGCTGCAGCCTAACTGCACTGCTCGTTCCCTGATGTGCCCCAAACATGCAACTGTCCCCCCCCCACATCCCCACGGCAGGGCACGAACGCGTCTCTGACGCTGACGCTGATCATAGAGCCGGCGTTGACGCCCATCACAGACGACCCCAGCAAGCTCTACCTGCTGCAGCCCAACTGCTCTTCTCCAACCGTGCTGCAGACGCCCCTCAACTTCTCCTTCGGCGGCTTCACTAAAGAACCCCTGCGTGAGTTGCTCCGTGTGTGAGATGTGATGTGAGCCGTGTGCATCGGTCTGTGTGGTGTTTGCATTGTCTCATGTGCCCCCTGTGTCATGTGCAAGGAGCCCTGTGCAGCAGCTAGGTGGCTTCTGAGTCGACTCAAAAGTCACCTCGTGTGTATCGGTCTGTGTGGTGTGTGCATTGTCTCATGTGCCCCCTGTGTCATGTGCACGGAGCCCTGTGCAGCAGCTTTCTCGAGGTGCACAAGGGCTGTCCTCCCGGTGCACAAGGGCTGTCCTCCCGGTGAAAATCTCCCCATTTTTTCACGCTATTGCCTCTTCTCCCCGCCCCACCTTCCTTCCCCCGAATACCTCAGAGCTGTCCTGTGTGCCCACCTCGCCGCTGTGGTAAGCAAGCACAGCAGCGAGCTGTACAACGAGCTGTACAACGAGCTGTACAACGAGCTGTACAACGAGCTGTACAACGAGCTGTACAACGAGCTGTACAACGAGCTGTACAGCGGCTTCTACCAGGCTCAATCTCCCTGGTGATTCACACGTTATCGCGTCTTGTTCCCATTCTACCTTCCCCCCACCCCCGCATGCAGAGCTGTCCTGTGTGCCCACCTCACCGCTGTGGCGAGCAAACACAGCAGCGATTGACAACGAGCTGTACAACGGGTTTTACCAGGCTCAATCTCCGTGCTGACTAGCATGCTATTGCATGTGTTTTGTTCCCATTCTACCTTCCCTCCCCCTGGTGTGCATGCAGAGCTGTCCTGTGTGCCCACGTCACCGCTGTGGCGAGCAAGCTCGGCAGCGATCGACAACGAGTTGTACAACGGGTTTTACCAGGCACAGACGGCACTCTATGGCGGAGATGCCACCAGCAACGAGTACGCCGGAGGTATGGAGGGATTGGTGGTGGGTGGTTGGTGGGAGATGGAAGGATTGAGGGTGGGAGATGAGGGGGTTGGGGGTGGGAGATGGGGGGGTTGGGGGTGGGTGGTTGGTGGGAGAAAACACAACTGCGTGTGATAGAAAGCGAGCTGTACAACGGGTTTTACCAGGCACAGACAGCACTGTATGGCGGGAATGCCACCAGCAGCAACGAGTATGCCGGAGGTACGTGTTTGATGTCGGCACCACCTCTCGCCCTCTATTCAATGCCACCGTCCATAAGAATCATCCCTTCCTTTCAACCACCCTCCTCACATTCCCTCCCTTCCCCCCCCCCCCCCCCCCCCCCCCCCTCTCTCCCAACCCCACCACCTTCCTTTCCCTTCCTCTCCTAGCGTAGAACTCCAACGCCGCAGTCCACCATATCTCCTCCTTTGATCTCCTCCCTTTGCCCCCTTCCCCACTTTTGCCTCCCCCTGCATGCCATGCCCGTCACCCGCCCTGCAGCGTTTGAATTCAACTCCCTCCACCATGCCCACCCGCTTCAACCCCACCCTCATGCAGCAACAACTTCCTTGTTGCACTCTTACACTCCCTCCTGGCCCTTTTTCTCCCTTTCCCCGCCCGCCCCGCAGTGTCTGACTTCAACGCCACACCACCACCCCCACCACCACCGTCGATTTCAACTCCACCTTTGCTCTCTGTTCCCTCCCTCCCTTTTTCTCTCTCCTTCCCCCACTCCTCCTTTCTCCCGTTCCCTTATCCCCCACCCTGCAGCGTTTGACTTCAACACCACCTCAGCCAAGCAGTTCAACACCACAGTCTATTTCAACTCCACCTATGCTCTCCCTGTCCCCACCCCCTCCTCTTTCTCCCATCCGAACCCACCCACCCTGCAGCGTTTGACTTCAACACCACGTCAGCCAAGCAGTTCAACACCACGGTCTATTTCAACTCCACCTATGCGGGAGCCGGCCAGGGGCCCAGGTCTGCCGTGCGCTTCCCCAAGGTCATGAACATGGTGCGTTCGCATGCTGAGCTGGCGTTGACATGGCGCTGAGCTGGCGCTCGGGTGGTGGAGATGGTGGTGGTACTGGCGTGCGTGCTAGTGGTACTGGTAACGCCCTGCCTGCACGTTCCCTCCCTCCTTTCCTTGCGCGATGCGATGCGCGTGCAGCGTTTGATTTCAACAGCACCGTGCGTGCGCGCTTCAACCCCACTGTCTACTACAACGTCTCGACCGTTAGAAGCAGGCGCCGCGGCACGGCTGCCCTGCGCTTTCCCAGGCTCATGAACATGGTGGGCTTGGCCTGTGCCTGTGCCTGTGCCTGTGCCTGTTCCTGTGCCCGTGCCTGTGCCCGTGCCCGTGCCCGTGCCCGTGCCCGTGCCTGTGCCCGCGCCCGTGCCCGTGCCCGTGCCCGTGCCCGTGCTTGTGCCTGTGCCGTGCCTGTGCCGTGCCTGTGCCTGCGCCTGTGCCCGTGCCTGTGCCCGTGCCCTTGCCTGTGCCTGTGCCTGTGCCCGTGCCTGTGCCCGTGCCCGTGCCCGTGCCTGTGCCTCATAATGTGCCGCTTCAGGCCCTCCCTGCGCTTGCCAAAAGATGTGAACACGGAGTACTTGCCCTCCATGCACTTTCCCAAACTCGTCAACATGGTGGGCTGGGCTCAGGCTCTGCCTGTACCTGTGGTGGGGTTTTGAGGTGCTCCATATAATGTGTTGCCCCACAGCTGTCCTGTGCTTCCCAAAGTCTTGAACGTGGTGGGATGGGTGTGTTCCATTCTCCGTCCTTCCCATTCCTGCCTTCCCCTCTCCCCAGGGCTTTTAAAACCACTATTGCGTACATCCAAGCAGGTTCCGCGCAGCAGCAGTGCTCCCACCCATTTCTCTTCGTCCATCCTTCTCTCCTCTTCCACCCCTCTTCCACCCCTCTTCCACCCCTCTTCCACCCCTCTTCCACCCCTCTTCCACCCCTCTTCCACCCCTCTTCCACCCCTCTTCCACCCCTCTTCCACCCCTCTTCCACCCCTCTTCCACCCCTCTTCCACCCCTCTTCCACCCCTCTTCCACCCCTCTTCCACCCCTCTTCCACCCCTCTTCCACCCCTCTTCCACCCCTCTTCCACCCCTCTTCCACCCCTCTTCCACCCCTCTTCCACCCCTCTTCCACCCCGCTTCCACCCCTCTTCCACCCCTCTTCCTCCCCTCTTCCCCTTAACTTCCCCAGGCCACCAACACGTACCTCCAAGCAGGTTCAGCGCAGCAGCGGAGCTCCCTTTGCTCTTTGTGAAGGACTTCCCCAAGGTCTCCACTGCAGCTCAGCCTTAAGTCAAGAGCACTTCCTTCCCTCCGATCCCGTCCTTTCCCCCCTTGTCTCTCCCCTCCCCTCCCTTCCCCTCCGGGCATTACAGGCCACCAACGCGTACCTCCAGGCGGTGGTCAGCGCAGCAGCGGAGCTCCCGCTGCTATTCATAAAGGACGGGCTTCCCCAAGGGCTTCCCCAAGGGCTTCCCCAAGGGCTTCCCCAAGGGCTTCCCCAAGGGCTTCCCCAAGGGCTTCCCCAAGGGCTTCCCCAAGGGCTTCCCCAAGGGCTTCCCCAAGGGCTTCCCCAAGGGCTTCCCCAAGGGCTTCCCCAAGGGCTTCCCCAAGGGCTTCCCCAAGGGCTTCCCCAAGGGCTTCCCCAAGGGCTTCCCCAAGGGCTTCCCCAAGGGCTTCCCCAAGGGCTTCCCCAAGGGCTTCCCCAAGGGCTTCCCCAAGGGCTTCCCCAAGGGCTTCCCCAAGGGCTTCCCCAAGGGCTTCCCCAAGGGCTTCCCCAAGGGCTTCCCCAAGGGCTTCCCCAAGGGCTTCCCCAAGGACTCCACTTCACGCGGCTCACCCTCAAGCCAACCGCGCCTCCTTTCCTCTCTTCCCATCCTTCCTTGTCCTCCCTCCCTGACTTCGCCAGGCCACCAACGCGTACCTCCAGGCGGTGTTCAGCGCAGCAGCGGAGCTCCCGCTGCTATTCGTGAAGGACTTCCCCAAGGGCTCCACGCGCCTCACCCTCGACTTTGCCTCCATCATCGGCCCGCTCTTCTTCATGTGGATCCTGCTCCTGCTCTTCCCGGTACGTGCTTTCGTCTCCACTCGTCCTCCTTTCACTTTTTAAGGGGCCTTATCCCTAGGAGCTCCCGCTGCTCTCTCCACGCGGCTCACCCTTGACTTCGCCTCCATCATTGGCCTGCTCTTCTTCATGTGCCTTCCGTACCTTGCTTACATGCTTACCGGCAGGTGTGTGTGTGTGGGGTACCTGGTGTACGAGAAGGAGAAGAACCTATGCATGATGACGAAGATGCACAATATTTTGTTTTGTCTCTGTCCCACATGTGCCTCACGTGCTGCTATATACCCCCCCTTCCCGCCCTCTCCCCCGCAGGTGTGTGTGGGGTACCTGGTGTACGAGAAGGAGAAGAACCTACGCATGATGATGAAGATGCATGGGCTGGGAGACAGCGCCTACTGGCTCATCTCCTATGCCTACTTCTTCCTCCTCTCCTTCATCTACATCCTCTTCTTCGTCCTCTTCGGCTCCCTCATCGGTACGCCCCACACACGTGCACAAATATGACTTCCTCCTCGTACATCCTATGCTCCCCCCTCTCCTTCATCTCCATCCTCTTCGGCTCCCTCATCGGTACGTGCCCCCACCAACCCCCCCTTCCCCCAACACGCGTGCATGATTGTGACTACCTCCGATGCCTCCCCATATATTCCCTCACCTTACATCCTATGCCTAACCCCCTTGCCCCCTTCCTCCCTCCATCAAGGCTCAAGTTCCTCCGAATCAACGGCTACGGGCCGCAGTTCATCTTCTACTTCGTCTGTCTAACCGTCTTCGCTCCATCCCCTTTCCTCCTCACCTCACTCCCCTTCCTTATTTGGCCATTTTCGCCCCACTCCCTCTCCCTCCATCAGGCCTCAAGTTCTTCCGGATCAACAGCTACGCGCTGCAGTTCATCTTCTACTCTGTCTGACTGACCCTCTCTCTTTCACACCTCGCTCTTTCCCCTTATCCAACCACTCCCCTCTCTTCCCCCGTCCCTCCCTCCATCAGGGCTTAAGTTCTTCCGGATCAACAACTACGGCTTGCAGTTCATCTTCTATTTCGTCTTTGGCAACTGGCAGATCGGCTTTGCCATTCTCGTCGCCACCTTCTTCAAATTCACCAAGACCGCCTCGGGTGAGTTTGTAGCATTGCACCGCACTGCCCCGTGCTGCACTGTGCTAAAAGCCCCGTGCTGCACTGCCCCGTGCTGCACTGTGCTAAGAGCTCCACCATCGCGGTTCTCATCGCCACCTGCTTCAAGTTCACCAAGACCGCCTCGAATGTGTCTGCTCTGCATCGTGCTGCATCGTGCTGCACGGTGCTAAAGAGTCTCCACCTTAACATCACTGTCTCCCCACTCCGCCTCCCCCCCTTGCCTCCCCGCACCATGCAGTGGTGGCGTACCGCTATGCGTTTGGAGGCGGCCTCTTGAGTCAGTCAGCAACACAGTCTTACTAAAACAAACCACTCGTTTCCTCCCCTCCTCCCCTCTCCCTCTTGTCTCCCCGCGCCATGCAGTGGTTGCGTACCTCTATGTGTTTGGGGGCGGCCTCTTGAGTCAGTTTCTCGTTGGGTATTTCCTCGAAGTCCCCGACTTTCCAGGTCAGACATGCGTTGAGTTCAGTCGACTCATTATACCGCTCTATGTGTTGGTGGGTGGCCTCTTGGATCAGTTCAGTTTTTCATTGGGTATTTCCTCAAAGTCCCCGACTTTCCAGGTCAGTGTGTTGAGTCAACTCAGCGTATTTTTTAGAATTCTCAAGAACACTCAAAGCACGTGTAAAAAGTGAAATTTTGAGACGTCTCAAAAGAACACTCAAGAACACTCAAAGCACGACTCTATGTGTTCGCGGGTGGCCTCCCTAGTTGGGTACTTCCTCTCATCCCGCCGACTTTGCGGGTCAGACACGCATTGGTATTTGTTCTCTTTTTCCTTTCTTTTTTAGAGTTTTCAAATTGACTGCCCATCACCCACCACCCCCAACCCCCCCCATGCCCTCCGGCTGAGGTGGGTGGGTGTCCCCTTGGGTGCGCACCCACCCAACTCAGTTGGAGCGCTGTTTGCCATACAGCTCATCCCTCTGTGCTCCTTTTGAGTCGACTCAAAAGCGCTGTTTACCATACAGCTCATCCCTCTGTGCTCCTTCCTGCTACTGCGGGCTCTACGAGTTCTCCCAACCTGCCTTCATCGGGGCGTACCAGGCCACTTCCGGCACGCTCACCATTAAATACATTCCCCACTCCCTTATCCCCCACCCTACCTCAGCCGGAGCGCTGTTTGCCATACAGCTCATCCCACCGTTCGCGTGCTACCGCGGGCTGTACGAGTTCGCCCAGTCCGCCTTTATCGGCGCCTACCAGGCCACTTCCGGCACGCTCACCTTCAGCAACGCGGGCGAGTATGGCTTCTGGGGCGCCGTGGGCATCATGGCTGTTGAGTGGGTCATCTTCCTGCTGCTCGGACTCTACCTGGATCAGGTGGGGTGTGTCTCTTGTCTTGTCTTGGCTAGGTGGGGGGGGAAGAGGGGGCAATGCTTGGGGAGTAGTCCGCTTCTGGGGCGCCGTGGGCGTCATGGCTGTGGAGTGGGTCATCTTCCTGCTGCTCGGGCTCTACTTGGATCAGGTGAGTGTGACCGGGTGAGACGAGTACATTGAGTGCAGTGAGGACGGGTTGATGTGATCCCAGAGGCTGCTGGGGCGCTGTGGGCATCATGGCTGTGGAGTGAGCCGTCTTGCTGGTGCACGAGGTCGCCGCGGGCTGTACTATAACGAGGTGGGATAGAGTGTGTTGAACTTGAGACATTCTGTGGCGCGAACCACAGATGTGAAGTGGTTCGGGCAGGAATGGGCATCCTAAGCAGTCAAATTAAGTCGATCAAAGGTAAGGCCCATTCCCGCCTGAGAAGTGTCCTCTGCAGACAGCCTTACCTTGTGAGTGTTTTCTGAGAATTCTCAAAAAACATACACTTCAAAAATCGCTCAGCGGGTCCTCCCTGTCATGGGCACGTCCACTTATCAACACGCTGCGTCTCACCCCGTCTCCTCCTGTCCAATCAGGTGGTGCCAACTGGCGGCGGGTCGGGGAAGCATCCGCTCTTCTTCCTGGACGGCATCAGGGGGCGCCACAAGCACGGCAACACGCTCTCCAGGGCCTCCCGCTCCCACCGCGCCTCCGCCAAAGGCGCAGTCGAGGCGGAGAAGGAGCGAGAGGATGTCATGGCAGAGGTGAGGTGATGGAATGATGGGGGCGATGTGAGCGGATGGGATAGCATTTCTAAGTCATGGATATCCATACGTAATGTCCTGGACTAACCCAACAAGCGTTTTCCACGCCCACTTTGCCCCTTGAGGATAATCTACCCCGGAAGTGACAACACCTCCTCATCCCCACCCACAAACCCCCCTCCTCCCCTCCTCTTTCTTTGTGTCTTGGATATTGTCCCAACAGCGAGAGTTGGTGCAGCAGTTGTTGCAGAGGGACCAGCTAGACCACGGCTACTCGATCGTGTGTGACAACATGAAGAAAATCTACCCCGGGAGGGACGGCACCTCTCCGTCCTCACCCTCCCCTCACTCTTTCCTCTTCCCCTTCCCTCCTTGGATATCCCCCCAAAACAGCGAGAGTTGGTGCAGCAGCTGCTCCAGAGGGACCAGCTAGACCACGGCTATTCGATCGTCTGTGACAACATGAAGAAAGTCTACCCCGGGAGGGACGGCAACCCGCCGAAGCTGGCGGTTCGGGCCATGTCGCTGGCGCTGGCTCGGGGCGAGTGCTTCGGCATGCTGGGGCCGAACGGGGCGGGCAAGACGACGTGCATCCACATGATGATTGGACTCGTGAAGCCGAGCTCAGGGACAGCGTTCATAGAGGGGAAGGACATTCTGGAGGAGATGGACGATGTTTACACCATCATGGGCGTGTGCCCGCAGCACGAGTGAGTTCCTCTGCTCCTTGTACCGCATCAAACCGCAGCACGAGTGAGTACGCCTGCAGCACGAGTGAGTACGCCCGCAGCACGAGTGAGTACGCCCGCAGCACGAGTGAGTACGCCTCCAGCACGAGTGAGTTTTTCTGCCCCTTTGAAGGGTGCTTTTGAAGCACTAAACAAACCCCTGCACTGCAGGTCAGGGACGGCGTTCATAGAGGGGAAGATTACTCTGTAAGAGATGGACGATGTGTAAACCATCATGGGCATGTGCCCGCAGCACGAGTGGGTTCGTGCTGCTTCTTGTATCAAGGTGACTTTTGAGTCAACGCAAAAGTCATCCTGTGTCACGGCACAGTTTCGCTTCACTTCCCCCTTCTCTCCCCTCTCCTCACTCTCCTCGTTCGAAATTTTCCCTCACCCTCCTCCTTCTCCTCCCCCGCCAGTCTCCTATGGGAGCAGCTGACAGGAAGGGAGCACCTCCATTTCTATGGGCGCCTCAAGAACCTGCATGGGCAGGCGCTGCATCAAGCATTTCTGGACTCTCACTTGCCCCCACCTCACTCTCCTCCACGCCTCCCTCTCCTCTCACCCCCACACCAGCCTCCTATGGGAGCAGCTGACAGGCCGCGAGCACCTCTATTTCTACGGGCGCCTCGAGAACCTGCACGGGCAGGCGCTGCAGCAGGCGGTACTAGACTCATCCCCCTGCTCCTCCCTCACTCTCCTTCTTCCCCTCCCCTCCTGCCAGTCTGCTATGGGAGCAGCTGACCGGCAGGGAGCACCTCTACTTCTACGGGCGCCTCAAGAACCTGCACGGGCAGGCACTGCAGCAAGCGGTTCTGGAGTCTCTCAAAAGCGTCAACCTGCTGGCGGGGGGTGCTGCGGACAAGAAGGCCGGCAAATACAGCGGAGGCATGAAGAGGCGGCTGTCGGTCGCCATCTCCCTCATCGGCAAGCCCCCTGTGAGTGCTCTAGCCATTGTCCTGGCTCGTCTCTAGTCAACTTATCTCTTAGTGACAAGAAGGCTGGCAAGTACAGCGGAGGCATGAAGCGGCGGCTGTCTGTCGCCATCTCCCTCATCGGCAAGCCTCCCGTGAGTGCTCCTGTTGTTCTTCTTGCCTGCTGTATTCTCGAGGCAAGACTGCTTTTGAGTCGACGCAAAAGCAGGCTCGAGGCAAGACTCTGAATGCGACCACTGATGCACACAGGTCAGGCTTATCTAACCTCAGCGCTTTTCTCCCCCACTTTCTCTCCCGCCGCCTTCCTCTCCCTCCCTCCTTCTATCTCCCCTCTGCGACCCCCCCCATTGCAGGTGGTGTGCATGGATGAGAGCCCAGCACAGGGCTGAAACCACAGGTCGTCCTTACTCCTTACCTTGCCTTAGCCCCGCTCCGCCCCCTCTCCGCCCTCCCTCCTTCCCCTCCTCCTCCCGGGTGTGGTCTATACGGACGAGCCCAGCACGGGGCGGGACCCAGCCTCTACCGCTCACTGGTCTTGACCTCGCATTCCCTTTCTTCCTCCCGCTCTTCCCTCCATTCCCCCCTCTGCAGGTGGTCTACATGGACGAGCCCAGCATGGGGTTGGACCCAGCCACTACCATCGCCAGTGCTCAAGGTCCGGCTTATCCAACTCCTAAAGCCTTTCTCCCCCGCTTCTTCTGCCCGTATCTCTCCTCTTCCCCCTTCTCTGCAGGTGGTGTACCTGGACGAGCCCAGCACGGGGCTGGACCCTACCTCTACTGCATGCACGCACGAGCTTACCTCGCACTCCCTCCTCTTCCTCCCGCCGTCCCCTCCCTTTCCCCTCGTGCAGGTGGTCTACATGGACGAGCCCAGCACGGGCCTGGACCCGGCATCGCGCTACAACCTGTGGGCCGTGGTCAAGGAGGCCAAGAAGGACTCGGCTATCGTGCTCACCAGTGAGTGGTGCTGTGCGGTGTCAGGAGGTGCTGTGTGGTTTCACGCTGTAGCATAGGGGGATTGGCACAGAGTGCACGGGGTTGGACCCAGCATCGCGCTACAGGGTTGGACCCAGTTAGTGGTGCTCATGCGTGAGTGGCTGTCTTGCCAAAGGTAGGGTACCGCAGAGGCCTACTGTGATTCCCTGACCATATGTCAGCAGCTTTTGAGGCGTCTCAGAAGTCGTCTACTGTGATTGCCTGAGCTTATCTGTCAGCGGCCACTCCCGGTTCATTTTGAAACCGCGGCAGCTAACCTCCTTCTCCTTACCCCTTTTTCTCTCCTTTTCTCCCTCTTTCCCTTTCCCTTCTTCTCCACGCCAGCCCACTCCATGGAGGAAGCAGAGGCTCTCTGCGACCGTCTGGGCATATTCGTGGACGGCCTGGCTGAGTGCACTAGGAACCCCCAGCAGCTGACGTCCCTCTCCTCCCCTGCTTCCCGTATTCCCTTCTCCTTTTTCCCTTTCCCCCCCTCCCTCTTGCCTTTCCCCAGCCCACTCCATGGAGGAAGCAGAGGCTCTGTGTGACCGTCTGGGCATATTCGTGGACGGCCAGTTTGAGTGCATCGGGAACCCGAGGCAGCTGACGTCGCGGTACGGCGGGTCGTTTGTCTTTACTGTCACCACGCCGGCCGAAGAGGAGGAGGCGGCTGCTGAGCTGGCGAAGTCGCTCTCGCCCAATGCCAAGAAGGTCTACAGCCTCGCGGGCACGCAAAAGTTTGAGCTGCCCACTGCAGATGTGAGTTTGGTTTGGGGAACAGACTGATGGGTTCCTCTATCCATCTCCCTGCCTCTGTTTTCTCCTTCCATTGCAATTCCTTGCTGCAATCCCCCTCTCCTTTTCCCCTTCTCCCCTCCCCTCCCCTCCCCCTATCGCCCCTCTCCTCCCCGCTCCTCCCATCCCCTCCCTCCACTCCCCCCCTCCTCCCCTCCCTCCACCCTTCCCTACTGCAACATGGTAGAAGTGTTAGCAAGATTGACCTCTATCTCACTTCTCCTTGCCACCCCTTCCACTCCCCATTGTTCCTTCCCCTTTCCACCCTCTGCAGGTGAACATGGCAGATGTGTTTGCAACAGTGGCAGAGGCAAAGGCACGGATATCGATACGTGCGTGGGGCATCGCCAACACAACCCTTGAGGATGACTTCATAAGCCTTTGGCTCCCTTCCTTCAACCCCTCCCCCCCTCTGCAGGTGAACATGGCAGACGTGTTTGCAACAGTAGCCGAGGCCAAGGCACGGATATCGATACGCGCGTGGGGCATTGCCAACACAACCCTGGAAGACGTGTTCATCAGCATCGCCAAGGAGGCTCAGGGCGCTCATGCTGCTCTGTCTTAGCCCAGCTGATTCTCTTCTTAGGACTGCAAAAGTCTTAACAAGCCAACACAACCCTGGAAGACGTGTTTATCAGCATCGCCAAGGAGGCTCAGTCAGGGCGCTCATGCTACCGTACTCTCTCCTAAACCAGAGGGCTGTGCTACTCTCTCCTAAACCGAACACCCGTGCTGCTCTCTCCTAGTTCATCCGAGCTCATGTTGAGATTTTGTTCCATAGGACCGCAAAGATTCCTGGGTAATAATAAGTCTTCTCTGTTTTCATGTCTGATCAGTATAGTGATGTGGTGTGGTCATTTCGAGATTGTTCTGATTATAACAATATGCTTGAAGTGCTGAATAACGTCATACAGTAATGCGTCCAGGGCTGTACATACCAACACAACTGGCTGGCAATGGCAACCCAGCATGACAATGTGCTTTTGAGACAAAAATGCCTAACTTATGGTATGGCGCAATACCCCGGATATAAGCGCATCTGCGCTTATAATAAAACAGTGTTTTTTAGGGGGGTGCGTTTATAAATGAGTCAAATTTATAAGCGCATGCGCTTATATAATGACAAACACATAAATATGTTATAAACGCACCAAACTGTGCATCTGAGTCTTGAAATCTCATTCGAATCGAAATGTGTGGAGGGTTCTGCTTCAGAATCGCGCGAGGGCGATTCTTTGCCGGCGCACAAGGGCAAGGAAGGACACGTCACTTTCGCATAGGAATGTGTCATGCTCGCCCCAGCCCAGTGTACGAACCAATAGCTTGCAGTCGCTCGTTTGCATCGCACAGGCTTGCCCCAGTGTACGACCAATGGCCTGCAGGCTGCAGTCGCTCGCTCGCAGCGCACAGACAACAGTTGTTCCCGAGCCCCCTGTCAGCTCAACTTTGCGCCGTTGCGCTTTTCCTGAGCGAGCCCGCCCTCGAGGGAGTCGAACAGAGTAGAAGTGGATGTGGACTCGCTGCAAAACGGGAAGTCGTTACTGTTTTAATCCGGTTATTTTATAATATGTTTATACATGCGCTTATAATAAATCAGCGCATTGCTCCAGATATAAGCGCATGCGCTTAACATAGGCCTGCGCTTATATCCGGGGTGATACGGTAAAATGCTAGTTGGAAGACACAGTAAGCAAGCACATAGCACCAGACACACAATCTGAGATGTTAAATCTAAGCTCCAGAAGACAGTCAGCAAAACAGTCAACACAACCATTCCAGATAGGATGTACATCAGCCAGAGTCGGTAGCTTCCAAGTGATAAAGACTATTTTCCATTCTTCCCCACGCGCAAGTGTGAGCTGCAACAGCAACCCTCCTCAACCACACTCCCGGCCATACCCATTCAGAGCGGCCTCGGTACCTTGCTTGCATCGTCTCCCAGCCTCTACCATTCCAGAGCCCACTCCCAGCTCCAACAGCTGTCCACAAGTTAAGAGGCCGGCCGGGCAGGAGAAAGGGTTGCCGATGCTGCCAATGCTGCTGATGCTGCTGCTTTTAAATCGACTCAAAAACCACCCCAGAGCCCACTCCCAGCACCACCAGCAGCCCATGAGTTGAGAGGCGGGGGAGGAGGGGGGGCTAGATTATCCGCTCCTCCACCACCACCACCCATCATCATCATCATACCACTACTGCTGCCGGTGCTGCCGATGCTGCTGATGCTGCTTCTACCAGTGACGGCTGCGGCGGTTGCGCTGTGGTGTAGATCGTAAAAGCCGTCACGATGTCCGGGACTGCTGCTTTCAGCAGGGCTGCTTGCAAGGAGTACGGCAGTGGGGATGAGGGAAGACCGCTGCTGGTGCTGCTGCTGGTGGTGTTGCTCGTGGGGATGGTGCTGATTGTGGTGGTGCTGCTGTTGGTTTTGCTGGTGGTGAGGATGATGGTGGTGGTGGTGCGAGGGGTGGTGGTGATGCTGCTGGTGCTGGTGATGCTGCAGCAACTCCTGCTGCTGCCACGTCTGCTGCTGTTGCGGTTGCGGCTGCTGTTGCTGTGGCTCCAGCTGCTGCTGCTGTAGCTGAAACTGCACCTGCTGAACCTGCTGCTGCTGCTGATGCTGATGCTGCTGTTGCTGCTGCTGCTGCTGGAACGCTTGCTGCTGTTGCTGCGCCACCAACCCCTGCCCCTGCCCACCTCCCCCTCCTCCTCCGCCACTCAGCTGCATCAGCAACTCCTCTTCTGTGAGAGCAACAGGAAGCGGAGGGGCCAGATGACCTGCGCCCATGCCCGCGCCCATACCCGCGCCCATACCCACGCCCATGCCCCCACTAGAAGGAGCATACCCCATGGCGCCAGGGGGAGCGGGGGAGGGTATTCTTCCCCCAAGCGCAAACCCTGAGGGTGGGGGAAACTGCGCGCCTAAGGGCGCGGATTGCCCTGGAGGGCCCTGGCTATCGCTTAGAAACGCATGCATGGCGGCGTCCGCAGGGGGGAGCGCGCCTGGGTGCTGCCTGTGGGGAGGAGGGGACATGTGCGGAGGCAGGCCGCCAAACCCTAACCCGCCGGAAAACTGCTGGTGTTGCTGCTGTTGCTGCTGCTGTTGCTGCTGCTGCTGCTGCAAGTGTAGGTCAAGAGACTGTCCCGGGAGCGGGGGAGGTTGAGCGGCAGCGAAGGGGGGCGGACGAGAGCCGGAGGAGAAGGCAGAGATAGCAGGGTCAAGGGTCGACGGGTCCCACAGCTGATGTCCCTGCGCCCCCTGCCCCCCCTGCGCCCCTTGCGCGCCTTGCGCCCCTGCTCCGCCTCCCACCCCCATCTCTTGCCCGAAGTCCCACCTACCGTCGCGCCCAGTGCTGCGATCCGTGGTGTGTTCCATGTCCCCTGCGCCCCACAATCCGCTGCCCGGCGCGCCCTGCGCTGCGCCAAACGGCTGTAGCGCGGGGTGCTCGTCCTGCCCTGCTACAGCCCTGTGCAGGCTCCGCTCGCTGATAGCCATGGCCACCTGCTTCAAATGCTCCTTCGCGGCGGCCGCTTCCGACGATGCAGCGGACGCTTGCCCTTCTAGCTCCGCGCAGCGCGCGCGCAGCGCCCCCGCTTCCGCCACCGCTGCCGCAATCGCGGCTGCGGCGGAGGAGTTACTCGCGGCATGCATTCTCTCCGCCTCCTCCGCTCGCTCCCAGTTCTGCCGCTCCCTCTGCGCCGCCTCCTGCCCTGCGGCGGACGCGGCGGCGAAGGCGGCGGCAGCAGAGGCGGCGGCGGCGCGAACCTCCTCCCGCCCGTTCCGCAGCCCCTCGAGCTCCGCGCGGTCCTGCCCAATCACCTTCTCCGCCGCATCCGCGCGCCTTTTCGCGCCGGAAAACGCGGCCAGCAGACGCACACAGAGCCGACACCCCTCGCGTGCTACAACCGCTTCCAACTCCGCAAAACTCTCCTCAACCTCCCCCTCCTCATTCTCCTTCTCGCCTTCTTTCCCTCCTTCCCCTCCGCCCGCTCCCGTGCCGCCCTTCTCTCCCGCGCGTTCCTTCAACGCCTGATCGACAGCGGCGCGCGCGTCCGCCTGCGCGGTCCGGAGCTTTTCCACTTGGAACTTTGCCTCGAACAGCTCGTGCTGCAGCCGCGAAGCTTCGCACCGAGACTCCTCGAGCGCCTCTTCCGCGCGCGCAAGCTTCTGCGCCAGCCCTTCCGCGGATGCATCCGCGCCCCCCGCGCCCAAGTCCCTCGTCGAACTCACCTTCTTGGCTCCGCCTCCTGCTCCGCCTACTGCTCCCCCTTCCGTTCCGCCAGTTCCAGCCGCCGCTTCCTCCGCAAGAACGCGCTGCTTCTCCGCATCGAACCTAAGAGTGAATAACTCGTGCTCGAGCCGCACTATCTCCATCCTAGCCTCGGACAAGGAGTGTTTTAATTCCTTACTTCCCTCCGTACCTCCCCCATCCTCACCCTTCCCTTCCCCCTCGCCCGCATCCTCGCTTTCCTTGCCACCCTTCCGCTCACCATCCGCACCGTCACCGCCGTCGTCGCCGCCGGTCGCGGTCTGCTGGCGACGCCGCAGCCCTTCGGCTTCGAATCGAGAGACGAAAAGGTCGTGTTGCAGGCGTTGCACCTCAAGCTTCGCTTCCGCTAACTCACTCTCCACCTTGTCTTTCTCGCCCGCCAACCGCTCCACCTCTCCCGCTAGCTTCTCCGCCTCTCCCCCCGCGCCCATCCCGCGGGCTCCCCCGCGCCTGAGCGCGCTCCCCGCGCCAACGTACGCGCCTGCTCCGCCGCCAGCCCCGGAAACATACTGCGGAGGAGAGCCGATGGTGGAAGGGGGAGCACTGGTGTTACCAGTTACCAGCACCCCGTTAGGCCCAGGTAACGGTTTTCCGCGGCCGTACTTGAAGCCGCGAGTACCGTCGGGACCGCGCGGCTGAATTGGTTTGATGTCTTCTGTCGGGTGCGGGTGAGGATGGGGAGTCGCCACCGACCTCGCAGCTGCTCGCCTAGCGTGGTAACCCGATGCAGAGGCTACGTCGGTAAGACCGCTCGCAGGTGCTGAGGCCTTGTCTGGCTCCTGAAAGCAGAGGGAATCGCAGCAAAAAAAGGAATTAGAGAAAAAAAATATAGGAAACGCAACGGGGAAACAGAACTGATAAGAGTTCTTCAAAGTTAAAGAACGTACGAAAACATAAAATGCTTACCTTGGTGGAATTAGGGCTGCCGTCAAATCCAGATCCATCAGGACTCGACACGGAGTTCGCTCTCTCGTGAGCCGCATAATTCCCTTTCTCCTGCACGGCTCCGTTAGACGCGGTGGTAGATGGAGCCATTATCGCCGTCGGAGTCACCAATTTCGAGACTGGCGCGAAGCCCGGGGGAGGACTCACCATCCGATGCATGCTTGCAGGGCTGGTTTAAAAAAAAAACACTAAACGGAAGGGTAAATTTTCAGATGTTCCTAACGCTGCTCAAACCGTCGCAAGCTAGCGCCTTGAACACGCAGAAGTTTAACAGAGTAATTTTCTTCTTCTTCACGATGAAACGGTTGTGGTAGTTGCTAAATTGATAACCTTCCTTCCAGGCAGGACCCAGTTGATGCGAGAGCCCAGCGCAGAGCTTGACCAGCAGCTCAGCTAACTTGAAGGCGAGTTTACTGATGCCAACCGACGAAACGTTGCGACGAGCTGGCAGGTCAATGTAGCACGAAGGCTGAGTGGTTGGGGAACCAGCAAGATAGCACAGGCAAGGAGGATTTGGAGTTGAGGAGAAATAAGGAAACTGTGAATGGGAATGTTGGGAATGTGGAAAAAGTGGAGGTTGGAAGAAGCAGAAATAGGGACAAGGCAGAAACGTGCAACAGAATCGAGCAGGCCATGCCAATGTGAATGAACACCTACTGCCCTCTCTGGAAGGGGTGGTTTGGCTGGGACGTGTGTTACCAAACGGATATACCATAAGCTGGCGATAAGCTTGCGAAATCACGAAATAACGAAGAAGAGGCTCGCCCTAGTTTCTCTTGTTCCCTCTTTTGTGGGTGAACTAGTGAATCGACGACCAATAAGCAAGCATGCGGTCTGTTTGGAAGCTTGTCATTCGCCGACGACTGAATTGGAGAGGTGGCTTGGCTCGACAACGACGGCTTTGTGCCTCCCATTGTTCATTGCAACTTTGTTGCGTACACCAAGTAGTGTATGCTCACTTTAGATAGGATTCACATAACACTCAATACATAATCTCAAGAGATTATCATATGTTGTAATTCATGTATAATCCTCTTGTATTTGAATTTAAATCACACAAGGCTTACTGGAAATAAAAACTATAAAGTCACTTTTCAAACACCTAATGGTTGTCTTCTGATTTGCTCATACATGAGATATCGGCTGCAATATGTAGTGTGTTTTGTTGGCCCTTGTAGCCTAATCTTGTTATAGTGGACACATGCAAGTCGACCGTGGAACGACGTGGAAATATAATGCGGATATTCGCTTTCTCTAGTCGTCAACTGCCACGTCTCTACTCGAATCCAACGCGGCACTCGTCACACAGAAGCAGAAATCCAGCAGAGCAAAGCGCCACTGCAGGCCAGCTGTACACACGTGAGATTTTGTCGTAAGCGGGCATCATATGCGCCCAATACCCTGCTTTCGAGTCAGCCCAAGTCATTGAGGTGAGCAAGATCGGTCTGCCCGTTCCTTTTTATAGAAAAGTGCGTTTCTGGCGTGTGTACGGCACATTGCACAACTTGCACCCCAATTAACCTTCCTAGCTGGACCTCCTCGCTTTCCCTGATCGAGCTGAGTGCGGCTGCTGCTGAATGCTGGCCTGACCGCTTTCACAGCAGCACCATCACCGAAAAATGGTGTGCACGGGGGAACGAGTCCCACTGGGTCAATGCCCGTGCAAACAGAGAGCCCAGCCCCCTCTCATTGGGGGAGCGAGCAGAACGCATTTAGGGCCGCACGGTCCAGCTTTTACAGCACCCACATTTTAGCAAGCTTCTCCCACAACTGACACTGCTACCCATACTACCTTGAGTGGACTCGTGTTTCTCGTCTTCATAGTGGCCATTCCTACACTTTCTGCTCCCTCTTCAAAACGACCTAGCTTAGAATACATCTTCGGTACTACGTAGTACGTTGTTCGGCAGTGGTTATTTCCTGGATTCCCCAAATCTTTTTACCTCGCTTGCCCTTTCCGATATCATTTACCATCATACAGCGGAATCTGATGGCGGCTCCGGCAATGGTCAATCAAGGAGGGAAAGCCATGATTTCAGCGCTCATGCCAGCCGCCTGTCAACTGTCCTTCGCCCTTCTCCGCGTCGCCCAGCGTTGCGCCGCGGAACGCGCCGCCAATGCCGCGCTAAAGTGCGGCGACCACGTCAACCAGCGTCGCAGCGCCCCACTTCCATCCCTCCCGGCGCCGACCGCCCATCTCAATTCCGAAATTGGCGGTCAAGTCGAGGCGCTGGCGTGCTACGTGGCGTCCGTCAACCCCGGCGCGACGTCGACCGTCCTCGCCGCTACAACCATCAGCAGCACGATTGCCGTGTCCCGCGTTCCTACGCTGGCTGAAGCGACAGGCTTGTGCAAGGTCACAAATGCCGCTGATTACCTGCGAAGCATTATGGAAAATGCTACCGTATCTCACGCTTCTAGCGGATGTCAAGCTTCGCCTGCCATGTCGCTTCCGCACCTTGCGACAAACGAGCATCCGAGCCTTGAAAAGCGCTTCGGGGCGTTCAACGGTCCCAAGAAGGTCCGCACGTCGACAAACTTGCCGCTTCGGGCCGCGCCTCCGACCAAACCTCTCAGCGAAGACAGGCCAGGAAAGAGCACTCCGACCCTTGTCGGCTGCTTCGAACCTGCTCATCCTTCGAGAGAACGTTCTGCAGTTCGTATTCCATCCTTTGTGCGCTGCTCGTTTGCGGTTTCTGCTGTACAGAGTTCCTGGGCCGATCCTGCAGCAGCCATGGCTGATCGCATAGCGGAACCAGCAATTGCGCTTCCCGATCATGCCAGCAATGGAAGAGCTTCCCGTAGCTTGGCTAAGCAATTTGAGGATTTTCACATGGCGAGGAACAAGGTGCGAGCCTCCTTTCACATGGCTGTTCGTCTGTCGGAGCGTGCGGCCAGCCAACAAGCTCTTGGAGACCAGGAGGACGCCTAGCCAATTACCGACCCATGTCCATATGTGAAGGCTCATTAGTGCGACGTCAAGGGGCACACAATAAGTGCTGTCCGGTAATAAAAGTAACTAGTCTGGTATTTTTAGCTAGTTACGTAATGGGTGTTTTTTAGACGTACTAGAACTATAGTTTTTTTTGTTCTTGTATTTAGACTGCATTATAGATTATATTGATTCTTCTATCATTGGATACCACTACTACCGTAGCTTGCATGCTTTCACCTGCTCAATTCTGAACTCATGCCCTTGTCATGCCACCTACCCCAACAACCTTGTTACCATGATCGTCGCAGCGGCCATCGCAGATGTACAAAATCCAAGGATATCTGCCAGAGCAAGTAGTGACGCTTCGCAAAACAGTCCCACCTCCCCCATCGTCAATAATGCGCCCCGCTGTTCGTCGCAAACCATGGAAGTGGCGAGCTGAACGAGAAGAATCAAGTTTCATCGATTTCCGACACATACCCACCAGTGTTCCCCACCAGTCGCTTCCATACTAGTCCTTGGAAGTCATCATCGGGATCATGTTGCTCGAACGCATGTGCCTCAGTATCATTCTTGTTGAAACCATCTCCTCCGGGATCATCGTTCCCTGAACATTATTTCTTGGGGGGTGGTAATTTTACGTGGCAGAACCACACATTCTGTCCAGTTTCTAACAGCATGGTCTCATAAGCATCTTCTATACTCCAATATGCATCGCGCAGGCCACACATTCTGTGCCAAATCTCTTGAGTCCGGACGCTTTAGGATGTTGTACCCTCTTCTTAATTTCTGAACACAGCGGGTAGGATGTTCAACTCTCGTCTCATCCTCCTCCTCTCACTCCTCGCCTTTCCCAAATCATCCACCCCATCCGCACAACTCCCAAGGCCAGCAAACTCCTCTCTCTGGTTGCTCGACGCGCACCCGTCCGGCCTTGTCAGCGTCACTCCACTCTATACTCGATCCAGCTTCCGGAGCGATTTGATCTCGCTTAAAACTTTCGATGCAACTGCTAAACGTCAAACGCGCCTCGGGGATGCGCGTCTGGTGGGAGGTAGTATGAGCGAAAGCCATGATCAAGTCGGGGCTTCAGGTGCAGTCGTTGCGCAGAGCGAATCTTTCTCTCGCAGAGCCTTGGATCCTCGGGGAATTGTGACTGTAGACGAGGCTGAGACGTCTCGATATCCTCGCAGAGCCATGGATCCTCGGGAAATTGTGACTGTGGACGAGGCGATGGCACGGACTGTATGGAGTAGACGGGCGGCTGCGAGAAAAGCTGCTGGTTTTGCTTCTGCTTCTGCTACTGCTTCTGCTGCTGCTGCTGCTGCTGTTGCTGTTGCTGGTGGTTCTGGTGCAAGAGCTATTGGTGCTGGTGATGGGGTTGGTGCTGTCGTTGCTACTGGCGCTTCAGATTCTGCGGATCAGCAGCTTCCAATCAAGTACCATGGCGGGAAGCTCATGACTCGGCCAATCACGGTGTATGTAATCTTCTATGGCTCATGGCGCAAGAGCCAGATGCGCATCGTGAAGAACTTCATCCATTCGCTCTCTAATACGACGACGACGCCCAGTGTAAGAAAAGCAGGAGGGTCAGTGCGTTTCCATTCCTCTGCTATGCATCACTTCATCATGCGTGAACCCGTGCTACATAAGTGCATCTGCCATGCATTCTCCCATTCTCGCTTTTGCACTAACCTACATTCCCCGCTTACTTGTGCTTATATTACTTCCAACTGACGTGGCAGGAAGAGAATCTTGCAAGAGTGGCGGATTGGTGGAGGATCAACACGTGGTACACTCAGAAAGGCAGGAAACGAGTGACCTCCCAGGTGAGCCTGTCCCACCTGTTCAAGCTGATGGACTTTCTTTCTCTTAAAACCCATCCATCTTTTCTTTTTCAACTTGCTTCCATATTTAATCTTCTTCGCTCCCCGTCTCTCACCACCTTCTCACAGTTTATAACTCTTAAATAAAACCATGTGTTCCTGCCCACGCACCTACAGGTTCGCCTGGGAGGGTCAGTGCGGGACAGGTACTCTCTGGGGAAGGACGTATCTAACGACATGCAAGGAGTATGGAACAGTGAGATACTGTAGCACTTTGTTATAATCACGTCTTCCTCGTTCTTCTGTAATGTCCGTCTTCCTCTGATCTCCTCTTTCGTAGTCGTTTTCCACCTTCTCACGCTCTTCGTTCATTTCCTCTTATCCCTATCCCCATACTTCTTCCAACCCCACAGTTTTATCCTTTCTCACTCTTATCTCTAATCCCGTGTTTGTACCATTTCCAACCTCCTTCCCGTATGTTATTATCTTCCACCCAAGCCCGCTCACAGTTGTTGCTGCTCAGCTGGCCAACCGAACCTTCCCCCGATCCTCTCGAGCCCAGTACCTCGTCCTCTCCAGCGCGGACGTCAGGTTCGGATCCTCTCGACCCAACTCCGGCTTCTGCCGAACCTACTGCGGGTGGCACTCGTACGCGGAAGTCTCCCGGAAGATTCTCAAATTCGCATTCGTGGGGAACGCGGAGGAGCAGTGTCCCAGTGGGTGCAGGAGAGGGTTTGGGATGCGGGGGAGTGCGAATGGGTGGAGAGGGGTGGACGGCATGGTGAGCATTGTGGGGCATGAGATTGCAGAAGCGGCCACGAATCCTGTGTTCACCCGAGGGTGGTTTGATGACGAAGGGCAGGAGAATGCTGACAAGTGCCAGGTGCGTGGGGTGGAACAGGGCAATGGGGGAAGAGGGGGGGCAGGGAGGGGAGGGGCAGGAGGGGGAGAGGGAGGGGGGGCGAGGGGGTTATGTAGAATAATTTGATCACAAAAAGATGGGTACATCATAAAGAGGCATGTGTTATGAGTCGCAAAGCCACTCCATACCGCCCCTGCTCCTGCACATGCACCTCCCTTTGACTAGAGCAGCAGCAGCAGCATTAGGAAGTGGGGGAAAACTATTCCTAAAAGAGGGTGGGATGTGTGCAGTCAGATCACCTGTATTTCCCCCTTTCTCTTTGTCTTCATCCCCCGCCCCTTGCCCTCGTCAGGTTGACTTCGGCCCTTCCAGCAGCATAAGGACAGTGGGGGACAGGTATGCCTACAACATGGTGGGGCAGGGCGGCATGCGCTGGCTTATCCAGTCAAACTGGCGGCCGGGCGGCGAGGACGCAGGGTGCGTGTTGCAGGGTCCGAGTGAGAGCGAGGTGGCGGAGTGGGCGAGGGAAGAGAGAGCGAGAAACAACAGGAAACGGGGGAGGAGGAAGAGGAAGAGGGTGAGCGTGCGTGGGTCCTTAGCAGGGAGTCCAGATACGGTGTATGTGAGCAGAGCTGGGTTATTGAGTGGAGTGGACGACAGGCCTGGCCCTGAGAAGTCAGTTAAGTCTGCTGCTTTGGGTGCGAGGGTTGGGAGAGAGGACAGCAGCAGCACCATGCACAGTTCTCTTGAGTTAACCCAGACATCACTTGTGATTCAAGGGGGAGGCGGGGAGGGAAACGGGTACGAAGGGTCAGGTGCGGACAGAGTAGATGGCAGGAGCAGTGGCGGAGACGGCAGCAGCATCAGCAGAGGGTGGCACAGGTATCCATGGCACCAGCAGCATCACCAAGAACCAGGAGGGCAGAGTATTGGTTAAGCAAATGCATTGGCTGGTGTGATCGGCAGCAGTGGCAGCGTGGCAGCGGAGGCGGCGGCAGCAGGAGCAGCGACAGCAGAGGGTGGCACAGGTATCCATGGCGCCAGCGGCATCATCAAGAACCACGAGAGCAGAGTATCGGTTAGACAATCCCATTGGCTGGTGTGAGCGCAGTCTAATTGCACTTGCACAATAGATAGCCAGGCCATCCCGTACAGGGGACAGCAAAGTCCCTCCTATTAGATGTTGCATTAATTATTGTTTTCGTTTTTTTATTCATTGGTCCTCATATCCCAGATATATTAACCTGCTTTTTTATTGGCTGTAACATGAGCAGGCGGATTGATTTGGCAGAGTTTCAGGGCAACCACAAGCTGTTTCAAATAAGGGCAGACTCATCTGGTATACAAGCATAAAAAATAATACGGTACGTCTTGCATAACGCACATTGAATGTGCAGTAGCAGAATAGAGTTATTCAGGCACACGAAAACTTGCTATGTACGGGAAAACAGAATTCACTGTGTAATCCAAAACTATATCGTGAAGCTTCTTCTCTTGGCTTGTGCGGGGTTGTGTGGCATGAAGTCTCCTCCCCTTGCAACACGCCCATGCTGTCATACACAACGCCCTCCCCTTCCACCTTATCCTCACTTCAGGCAGGGATCTCTCGCCTTCACTTCAGTGACCAGCATGGACCCTCCTCCACCACCCCTGCTCCCACCCCTCTTTCCACACTGCCTGTCTCCCCTCTATAACTCCATCCACGAGTGACCAGCAGGTGACGAGTCACGGCACTCCTTTCAACTCCAACCTTCCCGCCGTTCACCTGGGTGGTTCGAGCACATTCCACCACGAGTTGTCGCGCTGCCCTGTGCTGGCAGAGCCCTCTGTGGTGGCCGGGGACGGGTCAGTGCGCTTCCTGTTCTTCCTCTGCTGCCGCCGCTCGTTTCTCTTGAACATCTGGAGCGAAACTTCCGTGAACCCACCTGCCTCCTGCGTGCCGGACCTAGCCATCAGGTCCGTCACCCACGCCTGCGGCTCATCCCCCTCAAAATGCGCAGGCCCGGGCACAAACAGCCCATTCCGAATCTCCTTCAACAACCTCGCCTCCCGCATGTGGAAAAACGGATGCGCGAGCGCAGCCTTGGCATTAATCCTCCTCTTCCCTTCTTTCCTCAGCATCGCCTCAAGCAACCCCCAGCCATGGCCGTCATTCTCATCCAGTAGCTCAAGGCGCCGCATATCGTCCGCTGTGGCCCGGAGCTCAAACTTTTCGCGCCATGCGGACAGGTTGTAGTCGAGCTTTTTGAATTGGCGTGTGAAGGCGGCGAGACCGGTGTCGGAGCGGAGGGAGGGGAAGAGCATTTGTAGGAAGACGAGCCCAGCGCTGTACATGTCAAAGCGGTCAGGGTGGTTCATCTGGCGGGAAAAGCGGTTAAAGGAGGGGAAAAAGGGTTGGAAGGCAATAAGGGAGAGGTGTTAAGAGGAGCGGGTAAGAATGCGGTACTGTTATTTCGCATCAGGTGGTTTGCTTGACTGGGGAGAAGCTTCATGGCACACAAAGAGAAAGGTAAGAGACGAGACCCTCCGAGGGAAACGGGGGCGTTTAGACATGTCAGATGGTGCTCAGAAGAGGGTTTTCGGGGTTGGTGGGGAGGAGCGGGGAGGGGTTTACCTGCCAGAGGACGGGTGCGAGGGCGGCAGCAACAGGGGCTGGCGGCGCGCTTGGTGTCTGCGTGCTCATAATGTACTCCTCCGGTGCTGCGTAGCTGCATGGGGGGAAACATCACGGAGAACACGGCGGTAGGGAGGATTGGAGAGGGATGAGGAGCGGTACGCTGGGTGGTCACGCTCATGATGTATACTCCCTTTGGGACCGATCGCACCAGTCGCGTTTGGGATTCACCGCTTCAAGTGCAGTGTGGCTAGGGGCGGATAGGGGCTCACCGCGGGTCCAGCAGGTACTGGTCGGGGTCGTAGTTAATCCCCACGCGCAGATCCGCCGCGGCGCCCAGGTCGATAATCTTGAGCGCGCCCTTCGCCTCGCAGTAAATCATGTTTTCGGGCTTCACGTCGCGATGCACGATGCATCGTACGATGCCCTGACCGTGCAGCTTTGAGTCGACTCAAAACACACTCGGGCTTCACGTCGCGATGCACGCATCGTGGTGACTCACCGGGGGTCCAGCAGGTACTGGTCGGGGTCGTAGTTGATCCCCACGCGCAGATCAGCGGCCGCACCCAGGTCGATGATCTTGAGCGCGCCCTTCTCCTCGCAGTAGATCATGTTTTCGGGCTTCACGTCGCGATGCACGATGCCCTGGCTGTGCAGCTTCTCCAGGGATGTCAGAAGGCGCCGCATGATCTCGCGCGCCACGTGGAGCTCCCTCTCCGGGCCACGTGGCTCGTCCGCCGGCGGCGCCTGATTGCCGAAGAGCGTCTTCTCGATCTGCTCATGGCAAGATAAATATAGGATGTCGAAACCGTTTATACGGAGTATATAGAGCACAAGTATTATAACGAACCAGTTGTTTCAAAGGGCCAAAAGTGTGTAAACATCAACGATGGGGTTATTCCGGTGTGTCTCTTAACTCACGTTATACGGGAAGTCGCGGTCCGTTAGAACATCAGCGAACGTCGAGTCGCCTTCGTATCGCCACACCAGCCACACCTCGTCAGACGTGCTGGCAGCCGCGGAAGCCAAAAAGTTCCCCGCGCCCGTCTTCCCCTTGCCCCCCTTCACCATGAATCCGCCCAGAAACTCCGCGCAAACGTCCGGGCACGCGCGGCGCACGCGCTCGTTCATCCAGAGCTCCACGTCACCAAACTCCGTGGCGCGCTTCACGATCACCTTGTACTCCGGATCCTTCGCGAGCGTACCGACGTACACCGATCCGAACCCACCCTCGCCGATCTTCTTCCCGAGAATGAGATCCGATCGCTTGTACATTTTGCGAAAGAAACGGTCGATCTTAGCGAGAACGAACATATCCCAGTAACCCGCCGCGACTCCCGGCGTGGCCCAGAGATACGCGCCGACTTGAAGCAGAAGCGCCGCGCCGGCCGCCGTCAAGTGGTGCTCGTGCGCGAGACTCGAGAGGTAAATCGCGTCGCCGCATTCCATGACGTTACATGGTAACCCGAGTCCTACAGCGAGGGTCATTAACGAGTTGACGTCGTGTGGAGCCGCGTCGCTCACGGACTTGACGGCGGTTACAAACGCGTCGAGCTCTTCGGGACCCAGGCCGGCGCCGCCGGTGAGATCGCATCGCGCGGTGAGAGCACCACCGCGTTTGGCGCCCTGCCTGGCAGAGAGGTGCTGCGCGGCGGAGCGGAGGAGCCGCTGAGTGGCCGGGGACACGAGGAAAGGAGTCAGCTTTACGCATTGCGCGGTGGGGATGAGGCGAGAAGACGCTATCGCTGCTGGTGCTGGCGATATCAAGAGGCGCGCTGATGTTATGGCTGCCATGGTAAGCAGATCCAGATAGTTCAAGCCTTTTAAGTTACGAATAGAAGAGTCGCTTAGTCTAAAGGATGTCGTTTGCAGCAAGGTAGTGCTTTTGTCGACTGAGATCTATAGACTGAATCCGTCAACGGATGTTTTTTCGTGATGCAAATGAGAAGAGCAGTGCGCTTTATGCGGAGAAAGTGATGAGAAGGAGGAGCAACTCGAGTTACGGGTGGATTTGGATTAGCGCTAATGGGAGGCTAAGGAAGGTTGGGGTGCTAAAAGATCAGGCACGGAAACAGCCGAAGCTGGAAGGTAGACCGAACCGCGATTTGTGGGCTGTTAGCTGAGAAGCCGAACCACGACGAGGTGAAGTGGTTGGTAGGGTGATTGGCTTGGTTGGTGGTCTGGATGTTGGGGGGTAGATTTGTTCGATGGCGGTACGCAGTTGATCAGGTTGACCGTGGATGGCACGCGGTGACGAGGCCATCGGCTATGTCGTGCTGGCATGGGTCTATTCCACCTAGACGCGGTACGGGTGAGGTGACCGCACCAATTGTCCAAGCCTCGTATGCAAGCTTGGACCCCGGCGGGAAACTGGTGCAGCCGTTGGGGTGACCGGGCTACCCCGAACATGATCCTTCCGAGCGTTCTGTTTTAGCTGTGCGAGCCGCATCCAACAAACAAAGGCGAAAGTGACAAGGAAACGGGAAAAGCGCGTGCTCTGGCAGTTTGCACAGGTGAGTCCAATCAGCGGAGTTCATTCTAGTGCGTCGGATTGGTTAATGATTCTCAGCCACGCTTGAGGATTCGGAACAGTTGCGTGGAAAGTCGTCGAGTGAAGTGTGGTTGCTTGCCGTGCTGAGCTGTTCGCTCCACGCAGCTGGTTGCTGGAACTGCTCAATTTTCAAACACGAAAGAAAATTCGAAATATCCGGGGGAAGAGGATCTTGCGGCTGACATCAAGCGTGCGCTTTTTGAGATCTGACCACGTCATTCAAGCTAATTTCTGTGGGGGACCAGCAAAGACGATGGCCTGAGGTTGCACCGTGCTGGCGGAGACGGCGCGAACTTTTTTCTGACTTCTGCGTCGCTGGAACATGCGCTGGAATCGTGTGTGGAGGAAACAGCCCACCTGGATGCCGTTGCTGTAAAATGCGAGGTCATATCGGTGGCCACTCAGACAAGTGGAAAAGGAATTGATCCAACTTAATGATACAGTATCTCCAGAGCCACGAATTTCACCGCCTCAATTCAACAACCAATGGTGTGGTGAGTCGTGTCCGTACGGAGTCGGCCGAAGAAAGCAGTGTTTTGGTACAGTAATTTGCGCACAAGAATATCAAACGTGTAACTTCTATTTCCATTCAAGCTTTCAAACACTGACATTCAGAGTTTCGGGTTTATGTAGTGTAACATATTATAAGGAAGAGTTTGCCATTATGTATTCCAGAGCCCCAACAACGATCCCATAACTCTATTACAAAGAAAATAACCAGCGTGACCACACTTGCTGCTCCCTTGGTGACTAAATCCCTCCTTTGTGAAGCTGCTTGCTTTGTCATGCATGAGACTCCAGCTGAATCCAGTATAATCTAAGTCGCTAAAGGCATGCATGCCACATGCTGCATGCCAAACAATTCATTTTTGCCTGACTTCTGCGTTCACATTTACGTGAGTGTGGTGTAGAGCTCGTCAATTGCCGCTTGATACTTGGCCTGGAAAGGACAGGAGGGAGCAGATAGAGAAACCCCCCAACATTTTTAAACACATAGACACGTTAACTCGCATGCACAGACAGAAGCAGATGGAGGGGGAGGCTGGGTGTGTAAGAAACAGAAAGGCTGCTCAAGAAAGAATAGTGAACCACGAGGGCAAGCAAGAATTCTTGCGTGGGATAAACACATCTGGACTGCAACGGTGGCACAACAACACCTTCAGCTTGCAACGAGTGGCAGCAGAGCAGCACCCTCCTTAAGCTTTGGGCACGTGAGCTTGAAGGAGAGAGTCATGAGGTCGTTCTCAGTGGAGAACACTTATTCTTCCACAGCATTGTGCCTCAGTGCCCTGGGTAAACCTGTGCCCAACTCACATTCACCTTGAGGCTGAGAGGCTGAGCATAAGGGGTCTACATCTCAGCAGCACCCACCTTGAGCTTGGGGCGCTTGAGGTTGAAGGGAGGAGTTATGAGGTCGTTCTCAGTGGAGAAGGCCACCTTTGAGCCATGCATCCCCTTGACCCAGCAGCTCCGCGTCTCAAAGGGCAGCACTAACCTCAGTGCCCAACTCGCACCCACCTTGAGCTTGGGGCGCTTGAGCTTGAAGGAGGGAGTCATGAGGTCGTTGTCCGTGGTGAAGGACTCTGCCCCCAAAGCCCTGCTTACCCTCCTCTGAGCCACACCCACCTTTGAGCCTGGGCTTGCAGCAAGAGGTTCACATTACAGCAGCACCCACCTTGAGCTTGGGGCGCTTGAGCTTGAAGGAGGGCGTCATGAGGTCGTTGTCCGTGGTGAAGGCCTCGGCCTCCAGGGTCACGCCCCGCACCACCTCAAAGCCCTTCATGCTCGTTGCCTTGGCGCGCTTCACCAGCTCATCCAGGACATACTCCTTTGCTCCTGGGAGGGCGCAGCTGTGGAATAAAAAAAGGATGGTGCAGGGGGGGGGGGGGGGGGGGGGGGGGCGTGGTGCCACGTTCTCAAGCCATGCATTTCACCACCTCAAAGTAACCCCTTCATGCTCGTTGCCTTGGCGCGCTTCACCAGCTCATCCAGGACATACTCCCTCGCTCCTGGGAGGGCGCAGCTGTGGACAGGAAGAGGAGGGAGCACAGGGGTGGGAGGGGATAGGGAGGGTGGTGTTGAATTCCAAACGAATGCCTCTCACCAGCTCACATGGGCGGGCATACAGGCATGAAGGGCTTGGGGGCATGAGGAACAACATGCACCTATGAAGGGGATGGCTATGAAGAACATGCCTCTCACCACAGTGGTGCCATTGCCACTCACAGTGGTGCCATCGCCACTCACAGTGGTGCCATTGCCACTCACAGTGGTGCCATTGCCACTCACAGTGGTGCCATTGCCACTCACAGTGGTGCCAGACGTGTACATGAGCACAGCCAGGTCTTCAGGCTTGGGGGGGGTGTGCTCCTGGGGGTTCTGCGCGCCCCACTCCTCCACCTGCGAGAACGGAATCAGCTTCACGCCCGCATCCTCTGCTGCCTGCCTGTCCGCGTCGCTGGGTGCCTGCCCGCCCCCCTGCATGTATATCACTGTCTTCACTGCCGGGGCTGATGGCAGCGCCTTGTAGAGAGATGAGAGGGTCTGCGTAGGGGGAACAGTAGGGGCAGGAGAAGAATGCGAGTGAGTGGACGAGTTGACTGCACGCCCGCATCCTCTGCTGCCTGCCTGTCCGCGTCACTGGGTGCCTGCCCGCCCCCCTGCATGTATATCACCGTCTTCACTGCCGGGGCTGATGGCAGCGCCTTGAAGAGAGATGAGAGGGTCTGGGGGAAGGGAGCAATAGGGGCAGGAGCAGGAGAGGAATGGAAATGGGAGGAGGGGGAAGAACGAGGGTGAGACAGTTGAGTGCACGCCTGCTTCCTCTGCTGCCTGCCTGACCGCGTCGCTGGGTGACTGCCCGCCCCCCTGCATGTATATCACTGTCTTACACGCCGGGCTTGATGGCAGGATCTTGAAGAGTAATGAGAGGGTCTGTGGGAAAAGAGCGATAGGAGCAGGAGAGCGGTGGGCATGAGGGGAGGAGAAAGGAGAGATTGAATAGAGAGGTGAGGGTGGGGAGGAAGGGAGAGGGGAAAATGAGAGTGGAGAAAGGGAGGTGAGGAAAGAGAGGGGAGAGAGGAGGCAGTTGGAAGGGGAGAAGCATGGCTTAGGATGGCGATTACATCCACCCCCACACAACCACCTAGCCAACCACACGCACTCACACAGCACACACATTCCCACTCGCACCTCCATGCTGCACATCACCTCTCACCACCGCTCACCTCCGCTCACCACCGCTCACCACCGCTCACCTCCACGCTGCACACCACAGCCACCATCTCGGAGTGATTCACCACGTGGTTCACCGCCTCCTGCCCCAGTGTGGCGTAACTGGGAGGGGTGCAGAGGGGTGCAGAGGTGGGGAGGGAAGTGTGGAGGGATGCAGAGGTTTGGAGGGATGCAGAGGGCGTAAATAGAAGAGCACATACTCACATCGCCCTTTCGCCATACTTACATCAGCCCTTCACCATACTCACATCAGCCCTTCACCATACTCACAGTGACACGTTGACAAGTCCGTAGCAGTACCCTCCCAGCTCCGCCAGCACCCACTCCGCGTTGTTCACGCTATAGATGCCGAACCTGTCGCCGGGCTTCAGCCCCAGGTACACCAGCCCCGCACCAAAGTCGGAGGCTCGGCGTGCCGTGAGCTCGTAGCTCTCCCAGGAGAATCCATCACCGGTTCGAGTGCCCAGGCAGGGGTTCTGTTGTGGGGAGGGGAGATAATGGAACAGGTGGGAAATGGGAGGATGGGATGAAGAGGAATGGGAAATGAAAGGGGGAAGAAGAGGTCTCAGCTGGTATGTGGCATCATGTGGCATGACACAGCATGGCATGGCATGGCATGACATATGATGGGCGGAATCATTTGGACTCAGCAGGGTGACACAGCGCTCACATCAGCAAAGGGCTGAACAAAATGGTATGGCACGGCAAGGCCCGGCACTCACATCTGCGAACCTCTGGCGAGCAAAGGTGAAGAAGTTGTGATAGCACGTGGAGGCCTCCTCGTAGGACACTACCATCTGACACATGCACGTGGCGATGCACGACCAGCATACGCACATGCACATGCACATGTACAATCACATGCACACAGATCAACAAGTGAGGAATGGGTGAGGTAGTGCGCGAAACAGTGTAAAATGACAATGCGTAACAACGCATGGCATGGCATGGCATAGCTTAGCATGGCATAGCACCATAACGAAGAGGGATATGGCACGGGGTGACAACATGGTTGAGTTGCGACAGCAGTGGTGACGTCATCCTTAGTTGTTATGCATACCATGGCATCGTGATGCATTCATGCATGCCGCCATAGAACCAAAGAAACGCTTGGGCACACCAGGCTCATCATGGATGCAACGCATGTGATCATCACTGCACCATGTATCCTCAGTCATGCACATTGAATGAAGCCATTTTTCTTGGATTAATAGACTATAAATTGTGAAGAAATGCCGGCCGTGCCTGATCGTGTCCTGTCAACAGCGGCAGAGACGTTCCCACTCACAAGCTCATTTCCAGGAAGGTTCTTCCTGCGCCAGACGGCCTCCTCCCCTGGCAGGAGCATCTGCAAGGAAGCGCGCATGTGGATAGTTGCATGTGAAGGACAGTATGAGCATGCATGTGGGCAGCACGTGAACAATTGCATGAGCATGCATGTGGGCAGCACGTGAACAATTGCATGAGCATGCATGTGGGCAGCACGTGAACAAGTGCATCAGCATGCATGTGAACTGCACGTGATGAAGCGCATGAGCATTGCATGTAATCTGCACATGAAGCATCGCGTGATCATTGCGGTGGACAGCATGTGAAGGATTGCATGAGCATGCACGTGGACTGCGCGTGATGTGAAGGATTGTATGGAACGTTGCAGGATTGTATAGAACGACCTTCTTTTCGGCCACGCCTTTGACGTTCCAGAAACACTCTTCCTTTAGGAGGTTCAGCTCACCGATTGCTCCTTGAGTCGGTCATTTCAGCTCACCGTCGGTTCATTTGAGCTCACCGATTGCTCCTTGAGTCGGTCATTTCAGCTCACCGTCGGTTCATTTGAGCTCACCGATTGCTCCTTGAGTCGGTTCAGCTTGGCGCGGCGCACGACGACGTTGTGAAGCCCCAACACCGCTGCGACCACCGCTCCGATCAGCGTCTCCTTGGGATCCTTGAAACGAATCACGCTCTGGACCTTCGAGAGCGGACACGTGGAGAGCGCCTGTTGGCCGGGAGAGATAGGGGTGAGGGAAAAAGGCTTAAAGGAGACTAGAGCGTGAGAAGGTACTATGTTAGTACGTCTCGAGCTTAAAGCCGCGATTAGGGTAATTATTCAGTTGCTTCCAGGTGACGTGAAACAAATGATTGATAATCGTGAAATGTTCCAGTTAGCTGGCTGATACAGCTTCCAAGGTTTGGTATCGGATGTCGGAAGTGGCTGGTGGAAACTAAACAGACTTTTCGCTTGTGAGTGGATCTGTGCTGTTACTACATGTAATTATAGCACAATCACATACGAGGAGAGAAAGGATTATGTCGGAATTAACGACAGCCTCGCCATTGAAAACGAAAAGCTCCGTCGCACGAAGCAGAGAAGGGAGTGCCAATTTCCGCGTGATCGCTGCCCATGCTGCAATTCCCGCCACCTTTCCCACGGATATACCGCTTTCTTTTTCCGCCATGGAAGCAAATTATGCTCCACAACCAGCAAGTGCAGCCAGGAAGAGTGAGCAGCGCCTACTAGCAAAACAGTCTTCGTCGATCAGCTAGCACTCACTGCTGATCTGAAGCAATCGGAAAATGGATTTACAATTCTACAGGAATAGCACTTGAAATGCATGCCCCTGGGACAGAACAGAACTGGGGGAGAGCATGGATTCCGTTCCGATTCCTTGAGAATGTCGCGCGAATCTCGTCTGATCCAAAAGAAGCGGCTACGATGCAATTATGCTGGTCGCTGAACAGCAACGATTGGCCACGGTTGCGAAGCATCGTCATTTTCGAGGGGGATGCTTTGGCAGACACATCTGATCGCCGTGTGGGGTGTAGTTGCCGACGTGTTAGCCTGCTGACGAGGCCATCCCATATTTGTGGAAGTCAAGAAGTAACAAAGGTGACGGAACAGCTCAGAACCAACAATGTTCGCCTGGTTCGCGTTCTACCGTGCCTCGATTCGCCCACTGCTCCTGTCGCGAACACAAATTAAATTATGGTATACAAATGGAATAAGGACCTATATAATGAAGCTAACGGCAACTCACTGAACCGTAGTGTGTTGAGCTTTTCGTGACGCCCTATCCCATCCCCAAAACGTCGTGAACCACCGCCATTCCCGCCTCATTCCAAAGCAAACTATTTTCATCTTGCAACGTCTGCGACACTTCCAATCCCAGCCTCAGCGTGTCTTCCGCTGCGCTGTTTCCGACCGTCACGCGCCATCTGCTCACTGATCAGTCATTCTTATTGATGCAACGATCCTTTTCCTGGATCAGAACAGCCGGTGCTACCAACGCGCTTGTCGTGAAGCCGTTCTTTTATATCATCCCAACCATCGATCGCCCTAAATGTCTCAGCCTCGCCGCAGGAAGCGGCGGTGCATACGGAGGATCGAAGGGAGCGAACGTTTGGCGCGCGGGGAAGCGAATCACAGCGGTGCGTAGCACCGTGAACAACGGCACCGAAAGCGGCGCATCCAGTAGCAGCAATGCAGGAAATTCCGAACCGCTGTCACAGCTTCCCGATTGGTCGGGGATCACCTACACGCGGCTTCAGCTACGTCCAGAGCCACAGTTACCGCCACGTGTCGAGCACCTATTGGTGGAACGAGAAGGCAGGGTTGTGGATGTGGTGGCTGAATCATTGGAGCTTCCGAGGGAGTAAGTCGGCACGCTGAGCATGAATCATGAAGCATGAAGCAGCAAAACCACGTTGCGCATGAATCATGAAGCATGAAGCAGCAAAACCACATTGAGCATGAGTCATGAAGCATGAAGCTTGAAGCAGCAAAACCACGATGAGCATAGCCGACATTTGAGCATTAATTCACTCTGTTTCCTTTGTTGCTTTGACCCTATCTTTAATTTTCTATGCTGAACTCCATGTGCTTTGCCTCCCATCCAATCATGCAGATACGTCACAGATTTGATACGATTTGGTGGGATCTACCACGCCCAGGTGCCACCTCCCCCACCTCCGAACCTCCCTCCAGAGGCCCTTCAAGCCTACCTTGAATTTATTGCCCAGCACACCACTGACCCCTCCTCCTCGCCCTCCTCTCCCACCTCCGCTTCCTCCTCCTCTTCCTCCTCCTCGCGTCAACCAAAGGTCACATTGGCAGAGTTGCAGAAGGTTAGAAGGGTGGAGGTGGGGGGAGTGCGGGGAAGAGGCGTTGGGCAGAAGGAGAAGCGGCAACGGCAGAGGTCCCGAGACAAGGGGGGGAAGAAGGGCAAGGGGAGTGGGCGAGAAATGAGGGGCAAAACGGACGGGAGGAATGGTAGAGGCGAGGAGAAATGTCAGCAGCAGGAGGGAGGGGAGGAGGGGAAGGAGGGGGAGGAGGAGTATGGAGTGAGAGTGAAGGCAGGCAGTTACCTCCGAGTTCACGTGCATCCTAAGCGATTCCCCATGTGAGTGAAGCACGCACTGCGTAAAAGTTTAAACGTGCCATGAGAATGTGAGCCAACACAGATACAATCTCCCAGAGCTTGTGGATAGTATCTAATCTAATGCTCTTCTCTGGTTTCATCAGATGTTTTCTGCGCTGAGGTGGCTACCTATCCGCACGACCCTAAATTCTTCCTTGGATGGATGCAGGTGCTACAGCTTTGACTGGCGAAAGTCGGTGATTGTTAACGAGGATGACTATGTGGTGATCGATAAGCCATACAACGTTCCGGTAAGCGGCTCCCTCACCCAGGGCCCTGTCACACCCTCTGTTCGCTTCTACCCAGTATTTCCCACCCAGTCCTTTGCTCACAACAGCACCCTCCACTCACTCAATCTTTTCGCCAAGCACCCACATTCCAGTCAATGGCATCATGTTTCAGACCCCAAGTGTGCGTTCACTTATCCAGGCCGTGTGATTATTTTCCAGCCCTCAACTGTGCCGTGCCTCCTGATGCACTGCCCTGCTGTTTGGGCACTGCACTGCAGGTGGGCGGCACAGTGGACAATCTCTTGGAGTGTTGCGCATTCTTTGGAGGGCAAGCCGTGGAGCTCGATCGCCCGCTGCAGCTCACCCACCAGCTCGACCTCTGCACGCAGGGCTGGTGGGTGGGTGGGTGGGTGGGTGGGTCGAGGAGCCGGGGTTGGTTGGACAGATGCCGCTGGGAATGTGTGCGGCATTTTTGTTTAGTAGTTCACACACCAGCCCGTGTTAGCCTGTGGTTCAGAGTTTCAGTCGGCGATGAGCACTCATGCCTTGTATAACTCCTATGTGACTATGTTTTAATTTGTCCGTGCTCCCTGCAGTGTGGTGATGGCCAAGAACCGCCAGTTCGCCAGCCATTTCAACCAGTTGCTTCAGGTCCGTCCGCGCGTGACCCTGTAGCCTCGCCCACACACCATCACCACCACCGCCACCACCAACGCCGCCGCCACCACCAATGCCGCCGCCACTGTGCTCAATGCGGTCCCATCCCATCCTGCAATCTTGATGCTGCAGCATTCCATGACTCCTCTTGTTCCTGCATCATCTCACCTTGCGCCTGTAGCCTTCCCCATGAACCCTCTTCTTGAAGGCTCTTTTTTCTCTACTTTCCATTCTCGTCTCTTCTCTCCTCTTGCATCCCTCGGCTCGGCCCCCCCTCCCTCCCCCCCCCCCCCCCCTTCCTTCCAGGGTCGCAAGGTCCGCAAGCTTTACAAGGCCCTAACCGCATCTGCTCCTGCTCCGGGCAGACACATACATTTCATGCTGCCCGATCCATACTCCCCGAAGATTTTAACCCGAGAAGCCATGCCAGGCTGGCAGCGCTGCGAGCTCGTGATTCGCCGAGTGGAGGAGGTGCCGTGGCCTGCTGATTCTGCGCTGGCTTCTGCTGACGTGGACTGCTCTTATTGGCCAGCTGCTGACGTGGCATACGAGTGCCTAGTGGAGCTGATAACAGGGAGAACGCACCAGGTACGGCGCTCAGCTGATGTGGATTCGGGTGGTAGGTGATGGGATAATATGGTATCGCATGTGCGTGATGTGTCATCGTAGGTGAGAGGATGCGCTCGCTGATGTTGCAGATTCAGCTCAAGGCCGTGACAGAGCCTTCAATTCTGCATCTTTCCCTCACCCTCCAATTCCCTGTCTTCCCTACTCGGCCATCCCAGCTTCGAGCACAGTTTGCAGCGCTGGGCGCGCCCCTCCTCGGTGACACCATGTACGGCCTGGCCCAAGCCCAGCAGGCTGCACCTATGGTCCAAGGGAGAGGATGCGCTGTTGTTCAATTTGTACATATTTCCCTCTTCTCCCTGTCCTCCCATCCCAGCTTCGAGCGCAGTTTGCGGCGCTGGGCGCGCCCCTCCTCGGTGACACCATGTACGGCCCCTCCCGAGCCCAGCAGGCTACTCTTATGATCCAGGGGAGAGGATGCGCTGATGTTGCAGCTTCAGCTTCAGCTCCTGACCGTACCCCAACTTGTGCATCTTTCCCATTCTCCCCTATTCCATGTTCTCCCTTCTCCCATTTCTCCCTGTCCTCCCATCCCAGCTTCGAGCACAGTTTGCAGCGCTGGGCGCGCCCCTCCTCGGTGACACCATGTACGGCCCCGCCCAAGCCCAGCAGGCCGCACCTATGGTTCTAAAAGCAACCATACCACCCAACCGAGGTTCAGTTGATGTGAGAGGGAATGGAGTGGGGATTTCGGGCCAGCAAGAGAGGAGAAGGGAATTTGTGGATGCGGATGTGCTGTCCCAGGCGAAGCACCTGTTTGGGACAGCACCGGAAGCGGCGATTGGCTTGCAGGCGTTTTCTGTGAGATGGGAGGAGCAGGTGGAAGAAAGCAAGGGGCGAGTGAGAACTGTTTACAAGCAGTACGAGGCTGGCAGTCCGTGGTGGAGAGAGGGTTGATTTTTTGTCTGTGTGATTGCGGAAAGGATTCGGCATTGCAGCATTATAGTAGGGACTGGGTAGTGCAGCAGTCATTCTTCTTTCCGATTTTCTCATTTATTATCGCCTATGTGTTCATCCCTCTCTTGTTTCAGAGCTGGGGCTGTTCTTTCTCTTGTCCGCATTGTCCAGCGTTCGTTCGTTCGTTCATTCGTTCTTCATCTTTCTTCTGATTCCTTTCCGCTCTGATGTTACGCCACGCTCAGCCAGCTGGCACGATGCTTAGCAAGAGTTAGTCCAGGAAAGCTGGGGTCCACATGAAGCATTTATGTACAAGGGAGGCAGGTGCAAGGGACAAGAAACAGCAGATAAGTCTGTCAGTGTCACCACCATGCAGCAACTATACTCCATTCTCACTCCTTCTAGCCCTCCCTCCCACCCGCTCTCCTCCTTCCTGGCCATGATGGTGCCCTATGCCCCAGCTCCCCCCTCTACTCCATGCTTCACCGACCTCTCACCCCCTTGGCCCTTCCTCCCTCGCCCTTTACTCCATGCTCCAACTCTCCGACGTTCCATCCAACCCTTACCCCCCTAGCCCTTCTTCTCTCAGCCCCGCTACTCCATCCTGGCCACAAGGGTGCCCTGTGCCCCGACGCGCACGTGCAGGAAGATAGGCATGTTGGTGGACATGCGGGTCACGAGGGCAGACGCCAGCGCTGCCGACACTCGAGTCTGCCCGACCATGGCGTAGGTGCCACCACTGGTACCCACCCACGCACCGCTCAGCACCGCAATCGGGGAGAGAGAGACTGCAACCGAGGCTCCCATGTTGCCCACCGAGCCTACCACCGAGCCTGCCATGTTCCCCGCCGAGCCAACGAGGCTCCCCACAGCCCCGCCCACGCCGGAGATGAGGCCGGAGACCGAGCCTCCAAGGTTCGCCGAGGCTCTGAGGTTGGCGTTGATGCCGCCCGAGCCTGCGTTGACGGCAGCACCGGCTCCGGCTGAGGTGTTGAGGAGAGGGGAGGAGGCTCCAAGGGAGGCAGAGCCGGAGAGAGAGCCATTGGGGAGAGACACGCCCACTCCTGCTCCCACGCCGGCTGACGTGTTGAGGAGACTGGAGGAGGCAGTGAGGCCTCCTGCTGCTGAGGCAGAGCCGGTGGGAAGGGAAGCGCCAATGCTGGCGCCAACACCAGCAGACGTGTTGAGCAGCCCCGTGGACGCAGCAACGCCGCCCGTTGCACCGACAGTGCCGTTGGGAAGGGAGACCCCGGCCGTGGCTCCTACCCCGGCGGATGTGTTGAGGAGGCCGGTGGAGGCAGCGAGAGAACCGGATCCTGAGAGAGTGCCGTTGGGAAGGGAGACGCCAACGGTGGTGCCAACACCAGCGGATGTGTTGAGGAGGGCGGTGGAAGCAGAGAGATCACCCGCTGCAGCGACAGAGCCGTTGGGGAGAGAGACGACGGCACCAGCGCCCACCCCTGCAGATGTGTTGAGCAGCGCGGTAGACGCCGAGACACCTCCTGCTGTGTTCACCATTCCGTTGGGAAGAGACGCTCCAATGGTAGCGCCAACACCAGCAGATGTGCCCATCAGGCTGGTAGAAGCCGAGACACCTCCTGCCGCATCCACCGTTCCGTTGGGAAGAGACGCCCCCACTGTGGCACCAACACCCGCGGAGGTGTTAAGAAGGCTGGCTGAGGCTCCAGCAGCGGCGCCCGCGGTGGCGTTGAGGGGATTGGCTGTGAGAGAGGAGCCGAGCTGAGCCGAGAGAGCCGGGTCGAGGGCGAGAGAGGCGGCGGTGGCAGTGGAGGTGGTGGAGGAGGAGGAGGGGCAGGGGTTGGCGGTGAGGAGGTGGGGCTTAGAGGAGGGGTGGGTGCCGGCCTGGGTGGTGAGCTTGTAGGTGAGGAAGAGAGCAAGTCCCCTGTGGCGCGCATAACGGAGAGAGAGGGGATGGGGAAAGGGTGAGGGAAGGACGATGGACTGAGTTGAGAATATGCATGTGTTCAAGGCACTGCCAGTGGCGCCATCACAGCCTTATCCGAATATTTTAGTGCCCTGCGAGGTCTTATGATTCTCCAGGAGCCTAAGATTTTATAAGTAGTGCTCTGGGATTTGGCGGAGATTCCTGTGCGGCTCGCGAGTGCCTCTTCACCTCACCTTCTCACGAGCTCCAGCTGGGCTGAGCCATCCGTCTCGCCCGAGCCACACATCACCAGAGGGCCGCTCACCGATGCTGCACGCAGGGAATGTGTATGTGAAGTTGTTGGTGGTGTGGAGGTATGTTCGGTGAGAGACACGGTAATGTTTCGTTGAACAACATAAAATTGTTGCGTAAAAAACAGCGCCGCAAAGAATGCGGCATATTCCAGGAGAGAGCATGTTTGTGAAAGTTAGGACAAACGGTTCCCAAAAAACTGGTTTGCTCACACAGAACTTGAGTTCGAATCCCCAGCCTTATGGCAGACGCGGGCGGAGTAATCAACGCTGCATAGAAGTGAAAAGGCACAAACGCAGAAGAGAAGCAACACATGAGCACAGTTCAGTTCGGGGAAAAATCTAGGGACCAAATTTGTTGAGCACACATCAAAATGGCGGGCGCATGCATGCCAAACAAGAGCAAGAATATGCTTCTTACCTGAGAGAAGGAGAGCCAGAACCACGGCAGCCTGAACCCGGACGGTGGAAACAGCCATAGTTGAACTTGTGTTGCGGATAACTCGTAGCTTCCAATCGAGAGTGCTTTGGGACTAGTAGTTCGGATTGGATTGATTTGGTGGGAGAGAGAGAGAGACTTCGCGATGTCTGCGGTATGGAATGTTGAAATTTATGCTGCCTGGTTCTGGAAATTTCAACATCGAGCCGCGGCAATGGATGGCGGTGCGGTCGGCTTGGGCTGGCCGAAGGAGGGACACGTGTCGATGAAATGAGACGTAGTAGGGCAGCTCGCGAAAGCTCGCTCTTGTCATTGCGAAATGACGACACTGCTTCTGCTGTTTCGTCATTTCGTTCTTCTGGGGAATTCACGCCTGCGCTTTTGTCGGAGGGGCGGCTAAAGAGTGACGGAGCGGGGGCCATTAGGCTGCCTGTCGGTTCGTCGGGATTCGCCTTGTAACAACCTTGTCCCACAAAGATTTTGCAAGAAACTCGACAAAAACCACCGCATTATGGCGAATCAAACGAGTTCACGATACAACTGGATCGAATTGACTTCACACAATAAAAATGTCACTTTCCACCATGTTTGCTTGCCACTGGCAGCTGTAATTTTCAACTTTTTTGTTTTGAGGCTTCCCGTGTACTCTATCGTTCCTCCAAATTGCAGCTCCAATCTCATAATCATCCCACACATTATCTGACACTCCGTCTACCTTGTCTGACGCCGATTGAGCCACAATAATATACTTGTACTTCTGAGCTACACATAAGAATGCTATTCTTCCGCTCAGAGCACAATTCAAGAATGGATTAAAAGAGAGCCGCAGCCACCACTGTTCTTAAATTTGCATTCTGAGCTGATAGTGCATGTGCAGCCTTGCCAGAAGGGCTTGCGAAAATGTAAAACAGCATCAGTAAAGGAACCCCAAAGAAGCCACACCGAAGACCCCTATATTTCAATTTAGAGCAGAAGGGCAATGACGGAGCAGAGCAGGGCCACAGCCGTCACAGCACTGGCACTGACACTGTTGAATGACGATGCTTGTGCTGCCTTGCCAGGGGCGGTAGGGGGTGAAGCAGCAGCGGCAGGAGGAGGGAGGGCAGCAGCAGGTGCAGGTGTTGCGGGGGAGGAGAGCAGTGCAGAGACGGTGTCCGAGGGAATGTCTGCCAGAGATGCCTGAGTCCTGCCAAGGGTTGAGGGAAAGGGGTGGTGCGCAGGGGAGGGGAGAGAGGGGGGAGGAGGAAGGGGGGACAACAAGGGGTGGGTGCGTGACAAGGTGGAGCAGCAGGGAGTGGGGGCAGGCCGGTTTGCAATGCTGCTGAGTGTGAGGGGCGTGTGGAGGTAAATGTGATCCTGCAGGGCTGGTAGGTGGGGATGAAGTGTGAGTGCGTGTTGAGACGGTGTGGCAGTGTAGGGTTGTGGTGTGGTGCGGTGTGGTGTGGTGTGGTGTGGTATGGTGTGGTGTGGTGTGGTGTGGTGCGGTGTGGTGTGGTGTGGTCTGGTGTGGTGTGGTGTGGTGTGGTGTGGTCTGGTGTGCCAAATGTATCGTTCTCGTATGATGCACACATGTCGTAACACATATCCATCTCTGGTTGGGAGGGACAAGGGGGCGGAGTAGTGGCGGATGGGAAAGGTGGGAGGGTGGAAGCACAACGTGGGGCTGTTGGGGTCCGTGCCAAATGTGTCGTTCTCGTATGATGCACACATGTCGTAACACATATCCATCTCTGGTGGGGGAGTGGTGCGGGAGGGAAAGAGAGGAGGTGTCAGTAGGGCAGTTGAGGTCCATGCCGAGAGTCTCGTTCTCATATGTCGCAGCACATGTCAATCCCTGGTGGGGGAGGAAAAGAGGAAAAGGGACGCGACGAACATTAGTAGAGCTGTATTTTTGTGCGATGCAAATATGCCGTCGCATGCGTTGAGATAGTCAATGCACATCTCGGCCTCTGTGGATACCTCTAGCAGAGAGGCGATGGGTCCCCACAGAGACGATGGGTCCCTTAACAAAGTGCATGGGGAGAAGAAGCATTACCTTGGCCCTGACGTGCCGGGTAGTACACGAGGTAGTCAATGCACATCTCGTCCTCCGTGGATGGCCCTCCCAGCGTCACCTGCGTGAAGCAAGGGGTGGAGAGGGGCAGAGATGGGCAGAGATGGGTAGAGATGGGCAGAGATGGGCAGAGATGGGCAGAGATGGGCAGAGATGGGCGGAGATGGGCAGAAATTGGTGGAGACAGGCGGAGATGGGTTGAGATGGGCGAAGAGGGACAGTGGGTGGAGGAGTCCACTGTAAAAGGGGGGCTTGTCACCACACAGCGAAGCAGACACTGATAAGTGAGTTACTTTTGAGTTGGCTCAAAAGTCACCTCGCTGAAAGGGGGGATAGTTTTGAGGCGGCTCAAAACTGGGCTTGTCACAATACAGCGAAGCAGACACTGATAAGTGAGCGACTTTTGAGTTGGCTCAAAGACACTGTGAGAGGCGAGGCAAGTATGTTGAAGTGGGGGAGGAGTCCCAGCCACAGGTGGCATTGACATGCAGTAACGTTGGAGGGTATCCAGTTGCTAAGAGGCACGTATGTTGGTGGGAATGGGGCGCGGCACGTACGTTGGTGCGAGCAGTGGAGTCCCAGACACACGAGGTGCGCAGCTCGTCCCCTGGCAGCAGCTCAAACTCCGGCGTGGTGGGGATGGACTGCTGCGATGCAAAGTCGCTGCGATGGTGTGAGAGGAGGAGGGCGGGGAAGAGTGGAAATAGGGAGGGAGGGAGGGAGGGAGGGCTTTAGTCAGCTCGTCCCCTGGCAGCAGCTCAAACTCCAGTGGGGTGGGGATGGTCTGCTGCAATGCAAAGTCGCTGTTGCGGTGTGATGGGGGGTGGGGAAGAGTAGAAAGAGGGAGGGAGGGAGGGAGGGGTGGAAGGCTCTTGTGAGCTCGTCCCCTGGCAGCAGGTCGAACTCTGGTGTGGTGGGACGTGTGGTGTGCTCCGGGTTGCAGTGACTGGACTGAAAAGGATTCGTTACAGCAGGCAAACGGGGGATGACGGTTGGGTGAGGAGTGGCGAAGGGTGTTAAAAGGGTCGGATGGGACTCACTAGTAGTCCTGGTAGTTTCTGAGAATTCTCAATAACCAACTTGTCTCGAAAGGGTTTCTTCGAAGGGGACTCACTAATAGTCCTGGCGGTTGATAGTTGCGACCTTGCTGCCCCGCCTGAACACATCCGTGTACAACTACATTGGGGGAGGGTGGATGGGGAAATGGGCAGCATGGGCAATTGGGCAGCATGGGGGAATAGGCAGCATGGGGAAATGGGCAGCATGGGGAAATGGGTAGCATGGGGAAATGGGCAGCATGGGGAAATGGACAGCATGGGGAAATGGACACAACAGAGGCGAGTTTGTTAAGCGATTTCCATAGACGCCACGCCACAAAACGCCATGCCACATCCCCTCTCCACCTGACCCCTTAACAGTCCTCTTATGTCTCACCTGTCGTGTCAGCATGTGCATGTACAACACAGGGCCACATGCAACACAGGGCCACATGCGCAATGATCCTCCCCACATGCACTCTCACGGCCTTACCTGCTGCCCCACCACACTCTCACGGCCTTACCTGCTGCCCCACCACACTCTCACGGCCTTACCTGCTGCCCCACCACACTCTCACGGCTTTACCTGCTGCCCCACCACACTCTCACGGCCTTACCTGCTGCCCCACCACACTCTCACGGCCTTACCTGCTGCCCCACCACACTCTCACGGCCTCACCTGTCGCCCCAGCGTGTGAAGGTGCAGCACAGACCCAATGATCTTCACACTCTCATTCCCGAACACCTTGGCAGTGCACTCGCCCGGGCACGTGCTGACCACCGTCCAGTGCACCTGACCTCTGTAACAGTCTTCTCGCGGCCTTACCTGCCTCCCAAGAGTGTGAAGGTGCAGCACAGACCCAATGATCTTCACACTCTCGTTCCCGAACACGGCAGCAGTGCACTCGCCCGGGCACGTGCTGACTTGCGTCCACGAGGGCATGGCGGGGGGGATGCGGATGAGATACTCATAGGCGACAGGGCCCGTGAGCATGATGGACGCGTCCATGGGACGGAGGGACGGGGCGAGCTTCAGGTACAGCCCGGAGTTGTCGATCAGATCATTGCGGCCCTTGGGATTGGTAAAATGCACCTGAGGAGGGAGGGTAGGGCGCGGGGAGGAGGGCATGGCAGGGGGAATGCGGATGAGGTACCTCGTAGGGCACGGGGCCCGTGAGCATGATGGACGCGTCCATGGGACGGAGGGACGGGGCGAGCTTCAGGTACAGCCCGGAGTTGTCAACGAGATCAGCTCGCGCCTTGGGGTTGGTGAAATGCACCTGAAAGGGGGAAAGGTGGGGTGCGGAAGGGCAAGGATTAGGGAAGGTTTTGAGGGGAATGAGGTACTCGTAGGCCACAGGGCCCGTGAGCATGATGGATGCGTCCATGGGACGCAGGGAGGGCGCCAGCGTCAGGTACAGCCCGGAGCTGCCGATCAGGTCCGGCCGGCCCTTGGGGTTCGTGAAATGCACCTGAAAGGGGAGGGGCAGGGAGAAGGAAAAAGGAGACGTGAATCCTGAGTCAAACTGAAATCAAGCAAGGTTTGTGCAGTTCAGCTGTTGGAGAGCATTTTATAGACATTGGGCTATGGGGCAGTTGAATTTGAGACATTCGACTCAAGAAACAACTCAAATCGAAATCGCTATGGGGCTTGTGCAGTGCGCCTGAAAGGGGGAGAGAGAGAGAGAGCGCAGGGAGAAGGGCGAGGGGAGGTCTATCTGACACTGATAGGAACGCCGGGTTAAGAAAAGGTGGTTTGGAAGGGTCCGGGATTCATAACGGAACAAGGATGGTACTCCTGGGTGTGGTAGATAGGTAGGAGTCAGATTTGTGTGGGCATGCGGGTAGAAGGAAGGAAACCAGATGCGTGACATACAGCAGTTTTGCACCGCACTGTACCCACCTGCAGCACGAACTTGGTGAAGTATCCGGGGCCAATGGGATAGCCGACATTGGGCGGGTAAGTGAAGGGTCTGCCGCCCACAGCCCACATGGCGACAGTGATGCCACATGGGTTGTCGTGCAGGCAGTCAAAGTCGGCCTCCGCGCCCTTGAGATTTGTTGGTGGAACCCTACGGTTTGCACTCGGCTTGTTGTCCGTGTGCGTGAATGTGTGTGTGTATGGAATGGTATGAGGGCATGGGATAATATATATTTCATGCTTATAATTGTGTGTGAATGTTGAGTCATGATGTCGAGTGTGTGTGTCGAGCCAATAGCGAGTTATCGCTAGACGCGTGTTACGCGGTCGTTTGTGTCTCGCGCGCGGTTTCTATTTTGTCGTTCGCGGTTTCTATTTTGTCCTGTGTCGAACGTTCGGCGTGTCGCAGGTGTGTGCAGCAGACCCATCAAGAACTCAAGGATGAGTTTGTGATGAAGAGCCCGAGCCTTGGTGTCAAGCCTCAAGTGATTTCGAAGCTTGCCAAAAGGGTACACCTCAAGATATTGAAGATAGTTACATTACTTTGTGTAGTGTAACATTTCACTTGGTGTAGGCCCTAGTGAAGGGTAGTTTCGAGACCCTTCGTGGTTGGGGACAGTGTGGCACTATTCCACATCACTGTACCTCGGCTCTTGGGGTTTGTAGGAGCTGGGAGTCATTCCCAACTCGTAACTCTTCCTATCTTGTGTTCTAAGACTATAGTGGCTGCCATAGTACCGTTCGTTCAAACTGACGCTGTGTCGTCAATTCTTTATCAAATCGTGCAATCTAAATTGCTAATTGTAGACGACGTGAAAACGCTCCAGATCCAATTTGAATCAAGTCATTTGCAGCTGTGAGCAGAACGCTATCAACGTTTGAAGCCGCTGTGCAGAAATCCGTCTGTGCTCTCTATCTTTCGTTTTAGGCACATTCAAGTCTATTGTGACCATAACAAGTGGTATCAGAGCCCCTTGGAGCAGTTTCGACAATGTCTGGACCTGAGGAAAGGGGTGGCAGAGGTGCTGGTGACAGTGGAGAAGCTCAAGCTCAAGGCCAACCCCGTGATTCAGCCATGGCGCCCATGCAACCAAGTCTTGGCCCATCTAGGGATGAGCCTAGGGTGTTTGGGCTTGACAAGTTCAACGGTGACAACTTTGCTGAATGGTCCTTCAAGATGGAGAACATCTTTGACCACTATGACCTGCTGGAGGTGATGGAAGGAACGGAGAAGCGCCCCGAGAACGACCCGGAGAAGAGCCCGTGGGTGCGGAAGAGCGCACAAGGCTATCTCTTACTTGGGCAAGCGTTGGGGAGCAGTCAGATCCGTCACATCAAGCCATTCCAGCGTGAACCAGAGAAAGGACCAAAGGCATGGGCTGCTCTCAAGGGTGTACATGCTCCTGCAACAGCGGCGGTAGCGGTGGTGTTGGAACGGCAAATGGCGGCACTACGAATTGAAGAAGACGAAGCGGTTGAAGAAGGGGTGCAGAAATTCTTCGACTTGTTGACGCGGCTTGAGGGAGCTGATTTGAACTACAGTGAGCTCCAAAAGAAGACCAAGTTGCTGGCCTTACTCCCAGAGTCATGGTCCTCGCTCATCATCAACCTTAATCGCGACTTGCCCCGCCTCTCGCTTGAAGACGTGAAGCGAGCTATCCTTCAAGAGGATTTCCGCCGCCGTGAGTTGGCGAGTGCGGATGGCGCTGGGGCAGCGAGCATCGGCCGTGGATATGGTCGAGGAAGAGGCAGAGGACGAGGGGGAGGAAGGTTTGGTGGCAGCAACTTCGGCGGAGGCCGCAGGAGTGGCGGTTACGGCAGCGACGACAAGAGCTACGGACGCGGTCGCGGCCGATTCGACGGCGAGTGTCACTATTGCCACAAGAGCGGACACATGTGGCGTGACTGCTACAAACTCCCTGATGGTTGGACCCCTGCTCAAGGCCAAGAGGGTAGAGGAGCAGGAGGAGGGAGAGGACGAGGCCGTGGAGGCCGTGGCGGTCGCGGTGGCGGAGCTGCAAACATGAAGAGCGGAGACAACGACAAGGACCCGAGCGACGATCGATACCCGGGTCTATTCTACTTCGTGTCGACGCAAGTACCGGCTGGTCCAGAGAAGGATGAAGGCTTTGAGGAGCCAGCAGCTGTGGGGAAGGTGACCCTACACCCCCTGGACTATTGGGTGATTGATAGTGGCGCTACCTATAGCATGACACCTCGCCCGGACTTGCTCACCGAACTCGAGCCGTCACCGGTGAAGCATGTCACATCGGCTTTGGGGCAGCGAGCAGAGGTGAAAGGCATGGGCAAGGCCATGTTCAAGGGTGCTGATGGGAAGATGGTGGGCCTCAAGAACGTGCTTTGGGTGCCCAGCCTTGCTGCAAACCTGATTTCCGTGCGGCGGTTGGCAAAGGCCGGCATGGACACGAACTCGAAGGGAGCCAAGACCTACACCGCAAGGCTTGGCGATCGAATTCTTTGGGACCTTCATGAGGACAGGGATGTCTACAACGAGATGTGGCAGATCCCACTGGTCCCTATGCCTAAGGAGAGGCAAGTGGCAGCAAGCATCAGCACCAAGGATGGAGCGGTCGGTAGCGACGATGGCGCGAACGGTCGCGCTAAGGAGAATGAGCTCAAGAAGAGCAAACCTGGAGGGACCAGCAAGTTCAGTGAACCTAAGGAGAGTGGTGCAGCAACCAAGGAGAAGCAAAAGGGTGAGGAGAACCCAGAGGCAGCAGCGGAGGAGGACTACGCAGAGAGTATGTGGGGCGCTATTGCGAGCGCGGCATTCTCCAATCCAACTTCGGCTACGGGGGAGTGTGATTGGCTCACCTTGCATCGGCGCATGGGGCATGTGGCCCTGCCCATCTTGCAGCAGCTAGTGAAGAATGAGATGGTTGCTGGCATACGTGTGAAGGGGGAGCCGAATGAGGTGCTTGGCTGCCCGACGTGCATTCAAGCCAAGTTCACCCGGTTTCCGTTCCCTAGTTCGGAGGCAACGGCAAAGGCACCGCTTGATGAGGTGGTGATGGACGTGGTGGGCCCCCTGAAGCTTGGAGCTGCTGGAGCTGAGTATTTTCTCACCATTGTCGACGTCTACACCCGCATGACTTGGGTGTACGTGCTGGCCAAGAAGAGCGACGTGGCTGAAACGTTGAAGACGGATTGGTTCCCGATGGTGGAGCGGCAACAAGACCGTCTAGTCAAGTCAATCCGCACCGATCGAGGGGGAGAGTTCCTGAGCAAGGAGTTTGGGTTGTGGCTGAAGAAGAATGGTATTCGGCACTCCCTCACCATGCCATACTCCCCTGCAATGAACGGCATCGCCGAGCGAGCGAACCGCACAATCACGGAGGCGGCACGCGGGTTGCTCATTGAAGCCGGGCTACCCGACTATTTCTGGCCTGATGCGGTGCGGAGCGCGTGTGTGGCCAAGAACAGAGCCTTGACTCATGTGGGAGCAGACAAATGGGTGCCCTATGTGGAGTGGCTAGGAAGGAAGCCAAAGGTGGATATGCTTCGGGTGTTCGGGTGCATGTGCATGGCGCTCGTGCCTAAGCATCTTCGGCACAACAAGCTTGGTGCCAAGGCGGTGTGGGCCGTGCACTTGGGCATGGCTCAAAACAGCAAGGGATGGCTTCTTTGGGACCCATTCACCAAGAAGTTCTTGGTGAGCAGGGACTGCAAGTTCATGGAGAACTTCATGTACAAGGATTGGAAGGCGGAGAATGAGGCGAAGATAGGCGTGCGGTTTGGGGAGGTGAAGAGTTCCGGTTTGGAGCATGTGGAGCTGCCTTTGGAGCTGAGCAGCGGCAGCACAACCACAAGGCAATCCTCCCTTGTGAATGGGGGAGAGGAGGCCAATGATGCAGAGGAAGAAGAGGAGGAGGTGCAGCAAGTGAGCGAGCGTGCACCGTCACTCCCTTCCCGTACTACGAGTGCTCCACGGATTCGAGCCACACCGCAGCAACGCCAAGGCCTTCAAGTCCCTGCAGCTGAGGAGGAAGGAAGGGGGAAGAGGAGAGTTCAACCCCCTAATAGGCTGACCTATGATGCGCCGGGAAAGCAGGGCAAGACAGCCCTGGCCGGAGCGGCAATGATGGTCGGAGACGACGAGGAGAGTGACTACGAGGAGTGTGCCTTCGCGTTCTTCTCTCCGGTGGAGATGCCGGGAGAACCAGCAACTCTCAAGGAGGCTTTGGAGAGTAGTGATGCTGAGGAGTGGAAGAAGGCCATGGAGAGTGAGCTGAAGAGCATCGAGGAGAATGACACGTTTGAATTGGTGGAGCTACCGGAGGGGCGTACGGCGATAACGTCCAAGTGGCTCTTCAAAATCAAGTCGGATGCCGACGGCAAGATCGAGCGCTACAAGTCTAGGCTTGTAGCCAAGGGGTACCAGCAGAAGGAGAAGGTGGACTTCAAGGAGCTGTTTGCCCCTGTGGTGAAGCCGACGACGCTGCGAACCCTATTCGCGGGAGCCGCCATCAAAGGATGGGTAGTAAAGCAAATGGACATCGTAACGGCATTCCTTAACGGCATTCTTGAGGAGGAGATTTTTATGGCGCAGCCAGAGGGGTTCGATGATGGTAGTGGCAGAGTGTGGAAGCTGAAGAAGGCCCTCTATGGGCTGAAGCAGGCCCCTAGGCAATGGTACATGAAGTTGCGCGAAGTGTTGGAGGGGATCGGCTTCACTCCCTCAACGGCCGATCACTCCTTGTTCATGCTTGGCGAGGGGGAGCAGAGGAGTTTCATGGTGGTTTATGTGGATGACATCCTCATTTTCTCACCCTCTTCTGACCTTGTGAAGGAGGTGATGCTGAAGCTTCAAGACAAGTTCAAGTGCAAGGCCCTTGGTGACGTGAGCTTCTACCTTGGGCTCCACATCGAACGAGATGTGGAGAAGCGGTGCATGCGGGTGCATCAACGAAAGTACCTGGAGGCATTGGCTGCCAACTTTGGGCAGAGTGAAGGCCATGTGGCTACACCCTTTCCCTCTGGGTTCAAGTGTGTGAAGGGACCAGAGGAGGAGAGCGTTGGTGAAGAGGAGAGGCGCCGATTTCACTCGTTGGTGGGCAGCCTCATGTATGCGGCGGTAAACACCCGACCGGACGTCGCGTTTGCTACCGGGCAGCTGGCTAGGGTTGTGCAATGCCCTAATGAGGAGCAGGTAGCAGCTGGAATGAGGGTGGCCAAGTATCTTGGCCAAACACCGACCGTTGGGCTGCAATACTCGGCGGCGGCACAAAGGCGCCAAAAGGGCGCGGATGGTGTTGAACCCGGGCGTTTGTTCCTCACCGCCTACTCGGATGCTTCATATGCATCAGAATCAGAGGACATGACAAGTGTGGGAGGCTTCATATGCTGTGTTGGTGGAGGCCCAACTGCTTGGGAGAGCAAGAAGCAGGTTGACCAAGCTTTGAGCTCGGTGGAGTCCGAGTACATGGCACTCTTTCGTGCCGTACGGGAGATTGTGTGGCAACGGCGTTTGTTGGCTGAATTGGGGGAGGAGCAGCAAGGACCTACCCCACTGTACTGTGACAGCCAGGGTGCCATTGCTCTTGCTAAGAACCCTGTGTTGCATGGACTCACGAAGCACATGAGGGTGAAGTGGCATTGGACGAGGAGCATGGTAACCGCGGGTGAAGTTGAGTTGCGCTACGTGAAGACCACGGGGCAGCCGGCTGACATGATGACCAAGAGGCTGGTGGAGCAGCAGCATTGGAAGTGTTGCAAGCTGGCTGGGATGGCTCTGAACTGAGAGAGCAACATATCCTAAGGCCAACAATCCGAGGGGGAGTTTGTTGGTGCAACCCTACGGTTTGCACTCGGCTTGTTGTCCGTGTGCGTGAATGTGTGTGTGTATGGAATGGTATGAGGGCATGGGATAATATATATTTCATGCTTATAATTGTGTGTGAATGTTGAGTCATGATGTCGAGTGTGTGTGTCGAGCCAATAGCGAGTTATCGCTAGACGCGTGTTACGCGGTCGTTTGTGTCTCGCGCGCGGTTTCTATTTTGTCGTGCGCGGTTTCTATTTTGTCCTGTGTCGAACGTTCGGCGTGTCGCAGGTGTGTGCAGCAGACCCATCAAGAACTCAAGGATGAGTTTGTGATGAAGAGCCCGAGCCTTGGCGTCAAGCCTCAAGTGATTTCGAAGCTTGCCAAAAGGGTACACCTCAAGATATTGAAGATAGTTACATTACTTTGTGTAGTGTAACATTTCACTTGGTGTAGGCCCTAGTGAAGGGTAGTTTCGAGACCCTTCGTGGTTGGGGACAGTGTGGCACTGTTCCACATCACTGTACCTCGGCTCTTGGGGTTTGTAGGAGCTGGGAGTCATTCCCAACTCGTAAATCTTCCTATCTTGTGTTCTAAGACTATAGTGGCTGCCATAGTACCGTTCGTTCAAACTGACGCTGTGTCGTCAATTCTTTATCAAATCGTGCAATCTAAATTGCTAATTGTAGACGACGTGAAGACGCTCCAGATCCAATTTGAATCAAGTCATTTGCAGCTGTGAGCAGAACGCTATCAACGTTTGAAGCCGCTGTGCAGAAATCCGTCTGTGCTCTCTATCTTTCGTTTTAGGCACATTCAAGCCTATTGTGACCATAACAAGATTGCCGTACTCCTTGCTGTGAGGGGGGCGGGGTGGGGGAGGAAAGAAGAATAGCTTCGGAAACAGAGTTTGCTGGCAAAGCCAGTCCCTGCGTCCTTGAGATTGCCGTACTCTTTACTGTGGGGGGCCAGGATGGGGAGGAGAGAAAGACAGCTTGAGCCGTGGCAACGAGATATTTCGCTAGAATAGAACTGAGATAAAAGCAGGGGAGACTTATCCGTTGTCTCCCCTGCTTTTATCTTGAAGATGATGTTGGAGGGAAGGGGGGCGGAGATTGTTGCTTACGCTTTGCAGCCGTAGATGATGGCATGATGGACGGCTGAGATGTCAGTAGAGTTGAGCACGATACCCCACTCAACCGCATGAGTCTTGGTCTTGAGAGCAATGTCCACCACCTGAGGACATGATCTCGGGGCGCAAATGATTGCAGATCGGTGCAGATGGGTGCTGAAAGAGTCTCGCGGGCATGGGAAAGGGTTCTACTGTGTCACACAAGAACGAAAGAGGCACACGAGGTGGCATTCGGGGGCATTGGGTGAGTGCATTGTACCCGGAGAACACATGCACTATGATACGTGCATGGAAGAAGGCGCACGGCCCGGAGCCGTCCAGCAACGCACTATACCGCGACGCACCTTGCAGCGATAGGTCGTGTGGTTCGTTGGCACCCGGTAGTTGGTGAACGTGAAATTCAGCCTGCTCTCCTGCGCCGCCTGCTGCTGCTGCTGCTTCCCTGCCTGCTGCTGCGCAGCCAACCTCCCAAATGCTCGGAGCGAATCAGACGCAGTGGACGCGGACGCGGAGGCGGAGGCGGAGGAGGAGGCGGAAGGGGGAGGCGTGGGCGCGATAATGGAGGGGCCGGGGGCAGGAGCGAGCACGAGAGAGGACGCGCCGCGGTCGGAGCTGTGGTAGCTAACGTCAGCCGTGGCGCCCAGCGCCCAGATGACGTTGTGAAGCTTCCCGGGAACTATGGGACGGTCGTTGCAGTCGCCCGTGTCCAGCTTGCGCCACACGTGCACGGTGGTCCACGTGTCGCCCGTGGATTGGTTCTTGGTCTGACTGCCGCCCAGAATGTGCCAGTCCTGCTTGTCGTCGAGTACGATTTCGGCGGTCGTCTTGTTGAAGATGAAGCGATCCGTCGCATACACGCGGGCTTCGGACTGTGCGACCCATGCGACGAGGGCATCTGGTAGCACACGAATGCAGCGCGCAGAGAGAGCGAGATGCCCGGGAATGAGGGTTTAGGGTGACCAGATGATGAATCACTCAATGATGAAGATTACAGGGAAGTGAGCGACTCAATCGGCGAGTGCAAGGGAATGTGAGGTAAGTAGGTGAGTCGTCCAATGCAAATCCTTAGGCGGACTCAGAATGTATGCGTTCTATAATGCGGCTCCCACCCATATGCTACAGCCAGATCGGAAATCAATCATGGATAGTAACTAACATGAAGAAGCAGTATTATCGCACCCCACTGGATCGTAGGAACTTTCGTACCTGAGCCCACCATGGAGCCAATCTCGGAGATGCCTATAGCGAACCATCCCGTAGTTTTTGCATTCAATGCCATGTGAATGGTCGCGTCGCTGCTGTTGACGGTCCAATAGAGCTCGAAGCGCGGATCCAGCAACGCAACATTGGAGTAGGTGGAAAGCAACTCGGGAAGGGAAGCCGCGTCATCCGCGGAGGCAGAATGGCTACTCATAACCGCCGTGAACGCCGCCAGCAATAGGAGTAGACAACACGAGGTCTGAGGCGAAACTTCGCAGCCGTGCCGCCTGTGCGCCATCGTTCCAAGCGTCTTTTCTTAAGGACTCCTTAAGAGTCAGGGAGGAGATGGAACAACCTCTTGTCGTCTGCAGCGTGCACAAACGGGGTCTTCCGCGCGCCGAACCGACGGGGAGTGTGCGGCCGAGTGGGTCGAGTTTCTCGCTTCGCAAAGAAGCTGAAGCGACTCGAGATCTTCTCTTACTAGAGTTTTCCGCGGATGGGGTGCCACCAGTGGTGGATTTGTGTGAGGTCACAGTTGGATATGAGGGCAATTTGTAGGCGCAGGGGAACAAGGAGAGATTTCGAGCCGCCATGCTTGGCAATGTGCATCGACTATACGGTACATTGCGTTTGAATGAGAAAATTCCGAGTCGCGTGGTGTGAGGAAATGAGATTCCCCATTGAGTGACTGATAGCGTCGATCGCGGAAGCTGGCGTGGCAGTGTGGTTTGGTGGTTGGGCTCGTGGTAATTTCTGAAGACGTTCGGATTGGTGGGAGAGTGAACGAAATGGGTAACAAGAGTGGGAATCGTTCGTTGCTTAGCGAAGCACGTCACGTGTGATGTCATTTGAGAGCTTCGACGAAATGACTCGACACAACTGGCCACTCACCACACGTGGCTGACGTGGAGTGACAGCCTGTCATGTAAAAGAAAGTGAAGGCGAGGATGCTGGAGTAGTACAGCTGCTTCATCGTGTTCAACTGTTTCGTCATAAGAACCTCAACTCCTCGTGGTTCCCAAAGTTCCCAGTCACGTGGTGTAGAAACAGCTAGTGCCAAGGTGCCAGCAGGAAGGAAAAAAATAATATATAACAGCCAATCATCGCTGGAGATATTGGCTGATACGGACATACTCTGGAGTAAACTCGGCCGCCTTCTGTCTGTGCGTGTTGTTCTAATATGTGACACAATTGACATTATTTGAGGCCTCAGGGATTGAAGGTACAAGTTATAATCGGAGAATGATCTCATCTTGAACATTGCCAGCAACGTCTATAATAAAAAGCAAGTGTATCTTGCTGTAAAAAGCTTTGTAAAAACTCGCTCGACACGTCACTGGTGAAGTAGTTGGTACGAAACTTTCAAAAAGATCGCTCGGCCACGCACATTTATACTCAATGTCATCAGTCTCTGATAAATTTCACCGTTTTATACATTTGACTTTAAAACCATATACCGTTGTCTGAATGAATCAGTGTTGCCAGGCAAAATGAAAGGGTGACGTTTGCTGGCTGCAAGGCTTGGGCTAGTTCCGAAGCATGGTCCTTACTACTCTGGTACGGCGATGCACGGTCTGACAAATGTTGGAGCATGAAGTTTCGAAGCCCTGGCGATTGCGACGAGTCCATTGAATATTGCTGCGCTCGGTGAAACAAGGTTTGCCATTGGCCATTGATTTTCTCCGTAAATCACACCACACAGCACCTCATTGTATCGCATGCAAAACTCCATTGAAAAAAAAGGAATGAAATAACTCCACAAGAAAAATATCATTATTCGTGCATGTTTGCTTGCCATTGGCAACTGTCATTTTCAACGTGAGTGTTTGGAAGCTTTCCATATTCCCATTACCCTTCCAACTCGCAGATCCCCCGCTCCTAATCATCCCATGCATCATCTGCCACCCCCTCCACCTTATCCGGTCCTGCTTGAGCCACAATCATGTGCTTGTATTTCTGATCCACTATCTTCACTGCTGTTGCCCCTATCATCGTCACATTTGCGGCAGTTGCTGCCCGATTTTCCCGGAACGCTGCTGCCTCCTCCTTCTCCTTCCTCCTTGCAGCCTGAGAGATGACGGGGAAGACAAGGCATGAGAATTGTGAGATGATGAGGCACAAGGGGCGAAGGGCTGAAAAACAAGGTGGGATACAGGGAAAGCAAAGGCAGATGGGGATGCAGGGAAAATGGATTGAGGCGTTTCTTTTTTTAACCTACCTTACGTTATCCCTCACCCTACCACCTCAACACACCATGGTGTTACCTGCCTGCCTCTGCCTCACACAGGGATTATTGATCCGAGCTACCAGAAACTGAAAGAAGAGTGGAGAAGTAGTCAGTCAAGGGCAGTGTAGCATTGTTGCCATACCTTGCCAGTCGCAAACGCCATGGTGTTGCCTGCCTCTGCCTCTGACAGTGCTTTCTTGATCTGAGCCACCAGAAACTGGGAAGAAGAATGGGAGGTGGAAGAAGAATGGGAGGTGGAAGAAGAATGGGAGGTGGAAGAAGAACAAGAAACGGGTTTCAACACAGCAAACGGACTAAAAAAAAGGAGTAGGACGAGTGTACAAAAAGTGATACTGTAAAGACAGAAGGCTGCATGCAAGACGCATGCTGCATAACCCATCACCATTCCCCCATCACCATGCCCCCATCACCATGCCCCCGACACCATGCGCCCATCACCATGCACCCATCACCTTGCGCCCATCACCATGCACCCATCACCATGCGCCAATCACCATACACCCCATCTCACCGCATCCCTATCAGTGTAGAAGGAAACGGCTCGCCCAGACGCCCCTGCTCGCCCTGTTCGCCCGATGCGGTGCACATAGTCCTCTAGGGCCTGTGTGGGGAGGTGGGGGAGATGTGTATGGCAAGAGACAACTTTCATCATTTTCATGAGGCCTAAGGTATGGGGAATGAGGCATGGGGCATGGCGCATGGGGGAATGAGGCATGGGGCATGGCGCATGGGGGAATGAGGCATGGGCATGGCGCATGGGGGAATGAGGCATGGGCATGGCGCATGGGGGAATGAGGCATGGGGCATGGCGCATGGGGGAATGAGGCATGGGGCATGGCGCATGGGGGAATGAGGCATGGGCATGGCGCATGGGGGAATGAGGCATGGGGCATGGCGCATGGGGGAATGAGGCATGGGGCATGGCGCATGGGGGAATGAATGAGGCATGGGGCATGGCGCATGGGGGAATGAATGAGGCATGGGGCATGGCGCATGGGGGAATGAATGAGGCATGGGGCATGGCGCATGGGGGAATGAGGCATGGGGCATGCAGCAGAGGGCAAGCAAGGGGTCACCTTGGGGAGGTCCATGTTGACGACGAGCGCTACTCCTGACACATCCAGCCCTCTTGATGCCACGTCCGTTGCCACCTGCAGGAATGAACACGTGGTTGAAATGCTTAAAAAGGCCGAAACAATCATCGCTGGATACCACGACCGTTGCCACCTGGAGGAATGAACACGTGGTTGGCATGAGCACCCAGCGCCCAACACCAACAAGGATATTCAGTGGTGTTTTTTATGGGAAGAGCAGCAGAAAGCTGTCACGAGCAACAAGAAGTTGGAATCCAGGAACAAGCTGAGGAAGAAGCGCTCAGCATACATCCAGCATCCAAGGCTGAGCACTCACGAGGATGTTGATGGTGTTCTTGCGCAAGTCCAGCAGCGCGGCCTGTATCTCTCTCCCTGGCTTCAAACCCAGCAACAAAACCAGAAACAAGCCCTCAGCACCCAGCCCCCACCATCCAGCCCACAGCATCCAGCCCTGAGCTCACAGCCCCCTGGCACTTACAAGGATGTTGATGGTGTTTTTGCGGAAGTCCAGCAGCGCCGCCTCTCTCTCCCCCTGGCTGCGCCCCCCATGCAGTGCTGCTGCCTTGAGCCCCTGCGCTGTCAGCGCCTCGCACACCTCGTCACACTTCACCTGGTGAGGGCAAGAACGAGCGGGAGAGAGACAAGCGGATGGTGGGTTTTCGGGAATATTTGCTGCCTTGAGCCCCTGCGCTGTCAGCGCCTCGCACACCTCGTCACACTTCACCTGTTGTTGTTATCAGACGACAGTTGGATAGGACGTAAGGGGTTGATAACAAGGGAGAGAAACAGATGGAAATTACAGGATAGGGTGTTTGAAAGCAGGATAGGATGTTTGAAAAAAGGAGTGAGAGGGTTTGGGCGGATTAGGTGTTGGCACAGAAAGTAAATGATGGTAAGTGACAGTAAATGAGTGAGTCGCTTCAGCACAAAAAGCACCCTCGGCTAGAAGACTATCCCCTGCATCTCACCTTGCGCTACACAAACACGATGGTGAGTGGCAGCGGCCGCTGCCACGCACCTCACAATGACCTGACCAAAATGATGGGATGGGGAAGATACCACAACTCTTGGCGAATCTTGCCACCCCCCTGCAACGCACCTTGCGCTCCACAAACACGATGGTGAGTGGCAGCGGCTGCTGCCCGCTCTCTGCAGCGGCCATCTCCTCCACCAGCAGCTGCAGCAGCCGATCCACCTTGTCCTTCTCAGGCACCTTCTCCAGCGACTGGGTCACGTTCTGCGTGGGGCTGCTGACGCGCCCCACCTTGACGCGCGCGGGCGTCTTGAGGTACTCCTGCGCCAGCGCCTCTATTTCCTCCGGCATCGTGGCTGAGAACAGCAGCGTCTGGTGCTGCTTTGGCAGGTTTGACATGATCTGCAGCGGGGCGGGGAGGGAGGGTGGTGGGGTGTAAGACGGGGGGAGAGAAGGGGGGAGACAGGGGTAGCGCGCCCACCTTGACACGCACAGGCACTCCTGGGCCAATCAGAGACACCCAAAGGAGCCACCTTGACGCGCACGGGCGTCTTGAGGTACTCCTGCGCCAGCGCCTCTATCTCCTCCGGCATGGTCGCCGAGAACAGCAGCGTCTGGTGCTGCTTCGGCAGGTTCGACATGATCTGTGGGGGGGAGGAGGGGTAGGGAAATGTGGGGTAGGGAAATGTGGGGTAGGGAAATGTGGGGTAGTGGAATGGACGCACTATCACCTTCTTCATCCGTTTCTTGAACCCCATGTCACGCATGTGGTCAGCCTCGTTTCACAACACCACACCACATGTACCCCCTTTTCAAGTCTGCCCTTTTGACCCTCCTGAACCCAATTTCACCCCTGCGTCTCTCAGCTCCTTATTCTGCCCTCACCTCCTTCATCTGGGGTTCGAATCCCATGTCCAGCATCCTGTCAGCCTCGTCCAGCACAACAAAAGACACACGCGCCAGCGATGTGTTGCCCTGCTGCAGATGGTCGATGAATCGTCCCGGCGTCGCCACCACCACCTGCACGCCCCCTCGCAGCACCGACCGCTGCTCGCTCATGTGCGTCCCGCCCACTATGATGGCCGTCTTAAACCCATCTGATGACAGGCTGAACGCTTTCACCTGGGGTGAGGATTTATGAGGGGTTGGAGAAAGTGCAGCAAGAGGGGTACGGCGTGGGTATGGGGGTGGTAAGTGTCGCCACCACCACCTGCACGCCCCCTCGCAGCACCGACCGCTGCTCGCTCATGTGCGTGCCGCCCACTAAGATCGCCGTCTTAAACCCGTCTGATGACAGGCTGAACGCTTTCACCTGGGGTGAGGGGTTGGAGAAAGTGCAGCAAGAGGGGCAGGACCTGGGTATGGGGGTGGTAAGTGTCACCACCACCTGCACGCCCCCTCGCAGCACCGACCACTGCTCGCTCATGTGCGTGCCGCCCACTATGATCGCCGTCTTGAACCCATCCGATGACAGACTGAACGCTTTCACCTGGGGTTTCGGGTTTGGGGTTTCAGGTTTGCGGAAAGAGCAGGCAAAAGGATAGAGACGGCTTTCACTTGAAGTTTGGAAGGGGTGGAGTGTGTGCGCAAGTGCGTGGCAGAAGAGGCACCGCAAGCTGCATGCTACATCACCTCAAACTACGCCACTTCCATGCCTCTCGACTCGACACGTGCCTCACCTCCTTCTCAATCTGCTGTGCCAGCTCGCGGGTGGGCGCCAGCACGAGCGCCAGAGGCCCATCGCCCGGCCGCAGAGGCGCTTGATGCAGGCAGTGCTGCGGGCGGGCGCGAGGGGGGAAGGGGTGGGGGGCAGAATATTGTTGAGACGTCTAAGAAATCATCGCCCTGTTGCAGAGGGGGCGGAGATGCAGGCAGTGCTGCGGGCAGATGCGAGGGGGAGGAGAGAGGAGGGGGGCGGGGGAGGAGACCAGGCGGTCCAATGCAGACGGGAAGGGGAGTTAGGAGACATGCAGGAACCGGCGAGGGAGGGCAAAAAAGTCGAAGAATATTAATATAAATCTCCTACGAACAAGACAGCCGGAAACGAGAGGGCATTCAGGCACCTCTGTGGATTGAGGGTGCAGAGGAGGGAGAAGAAAGGAAGAGGCGGTGGCTGTTGAGTTGCCTCTACAGGCAGCTCAGGCAGCGTACCAGGATCACGGGGATGGCGAAGGCGTGCGGACACATGGAATGGCAGGTGCGAGCGGCTCACTTGAATCATGGGGATGGCGAAGGCGGCGGTCTTGCCGCTGCCGGTTTCAGCACAGCCGAGAAGGTCGCGGTTGGAGAGCGCGATAGGCATGGCCTGCGCCTGGATGGGCGTGGGGTTGGTGTAGCTGTGGTACACGATGTCCTTTGAGATGTTCGGGTGCAGGCCCTGAAGTTGGTGGGGGGGTTGGGGGAGGAGGGAAAGAGAGGAACGAAACGAGGAAGGCGGGATGTTGGTAAGATGGGACTGATGGGCGTGGGGTCGGTGTAGCTGTGGTACACTATGTCCTTTGAGATGGTCGGGTGCAAGGGAGAACATAAAAGTAATAAATGATAATAAAATGAACTCACCATGTCGTCAAACGACTCGACTGGAGCGGGAGCAACGCCCGTGCCAGGCGTGACCTCCACCGTCACGTTCAGCCGCGCGCGGACCTCGGCGATCTGTAGCAGGGAAATGGCAGTCAGTGTCATCAATTTTAAGGATGCAGAAACATTTAGAGCCAATCAGTACCATGCAGTGTGATAAGTGTCGATCAATGGCATCCGGTGTGAATCAATCTCATTAGGTGACATTCAGAGTCAGTCAATGCCATTCAGTGTCAAACAATGCCATTCAGTATCAGTTGATGCGGGACACTCAGAGCCAGACGGTACCCATGCAGTGTCATTCAATGTCAGTCAATGCCATTCAGTGTCAGTTAATGCAATTCGGTAACATTCAGAACCAGACAGTGTCCGTGCAGTGTCATACAGTGTCAGTCAATGTCATTCAGTGTCAGTTAATGCAATTCGGTAACATTCAGAACCAGACAGTGTCCGTGCAGTGTCATTCAGTGTCAGTCAATGTCATACAGTGTCAGTCAATGTCATTCAGTGTCAGTCAGTGCCATTCAGTGTCAATGAAAGCCATCCTGCGTCATTCATTGTCGTTCAGCATTAGAAAAATGGTGTTCATACAGTGTCGGGATAATGCCAGATCAATAACAAACAATTACATGGTAAAAGGTATATAGAGCAGAATTTCAGCACAAGAGGGTTACGATTGACACCAACAAGAGATTATCGGTATGAATTTTCAGTCCATTCAAACGCGTAGACGTGGACGGACCACAGAAGACTGAAACTGCGAACCTACGAGATTCCGTGACTTACTGCTATATACGATAATGACGCATGTCGCATTTCATGAAACATTGACACATCCTTCCAACTTGGCATCACGAGCATGATTGAGGAACATGAGTGACGTAACAAAAGAACTATGCCGGTAACGAGATCGTATGGATGTAACCAGTAGTCTCCGTGTTTCGCGTTGAACAGAAGGAAGCGGACGACATATCATCAGGACATAGCAAGCGGTTACATGACTAATTTTCAGGACAACCAATCTGAAGGAATCAAATAGCAGACCTGATCTCCTTGCATGCGGATGACATATTGAACGGTCAGACGCCTTACATCCAGGACGCTCGTATCTGAAGAGATCAGAAGATACCCTAATCCGCTTGCAAACGATTCACATGGTCAGACGCTTCTATCCTGGTCCGTCTTTTCGTATAGGTTAGGAGCTACGGAATTATTGCAAGCAGACGACAACCTCAGACCGTGTATTATCCGGGACTGACATCTCTTAACGCCGAAACTGACATATTTTAACGGATCAGAAGCTAACCTGGTCTTCTTGCAAGCGGATCACGCGGTCCGACGGCTTCCATGCCGGGCAGACCGGCTCTGGAGGGCCGCTTCCCCGGGTCTCTACCGGCCGACGGCTGCTGCTGAAGCTGCTGCTGCCGCCGTCCCTGCTGCCGCCGTCCCTGCTCCCTCTGTCATCCCTATCCCTCCGATCGTCTCTATCTCGAGAGCCGTAGCTTCTAGAGCCGAAGCTGCCATAGTCGTTCCGATCGCCGTACCGGCCTGGGGGATCGGATCGGCCTCCTTGGGAGGATGACGGGGGGGCGGAACCTCCAGCCGACCCGCCCGCCGAGTTGCGTAAATGAGGTGGTACGTACGGCATTGCAGGATCGCTTACAAAGGCTAGGAACGTGAATTAAAAAAAGCTGGATCACGCAAAATGTCGGCTTGCGGAGCTGTGCGCTGGTCTGATGCGTCTACGCTGCGCACCGGCAGTTTGATCCTTACTTCTGCTGGTAAGGTTCTCTTGAAATATCTCAACGATGACAAGTTAGGAAATTCTGGGGGTTCCTAAAACTAGTCCAGTGACGCTCCTATTGACGACAAACCCAAGACCTTGAGTTCATGCTTTTTTTTGTTGAATCTGCTCTGTACACAGGCGCAGGAGTTGAGTCGCTCGCGCAAGCGGAAGGCGCAATGGAGCGGGTGTGAACTTGTTCCCGCACACGAGCTTCCCGAAGGATCTCCGCTTTCTCCGCAAACGGCCGACTCCCGTCCCGTGGCGTGCAATTCCCAAGGGAACGTTCCGCCAGGCACGCGCTTCCTCAATGAACACGGGCAGATCTCTGTCATACCCAAGCACGGGAGCCGCGGATTGGCTGATCGATAAGGGGAAAGGTGACGTGTCAGAAGTTGCGTTTGTGTACTAGAACATAACAATATGACACAACATAATAGCATTATCCTAACCCCAACACTCACAACCAACCCATACGATTATTGATGATTCTTATTCTCCCAGTTCCTACTACTTCCTCCTGGAATTGAAAAAAAACACCTTAATTTATGGAATATATACGCCGGCGAAATCTGTCAAGGCTAATATATTTTAAAAAATCACAAGTTACACGCCAGTACCGATTTGAGCGGAACATGGCAGTTTTGTTATTGTGTTCATTTCAGGTTATGCTGTTCCTCTAGGTCCATAATGTGGTGTGGTTCCTAGTGAATCACCCCCTGGTCTTCGCGAGACCATGTTGTTACAAGCGAATCCGACGAACCGACACGCACCTACCCCCATTCCGTCACTTCAGCCACCCCTCCGACAAATCCTTCGCATGAAAACTTCAGACGAACGAGTTGGCGAAACAGCAAAAGCAGTGTCGTCAATTCGTATTTACACGAGCGAGCTTTCGCGAGCGTCGGAGCACCTGCTCCTACGACGTATCAATTCATCGACACGTGTCCGCTCTTCCGCCAGCCCAAGCCGACCGCACCGCCATCCAATGTCGCGGCTCGATGCTGGATTCCTAGAATCAAACAGCATAAATTTCAACGAAGCACCTCACAGAGACATCGCCAATTCCTCTCACACTCCGTGCAGACCAATCCAACCAGAACTACCACCACTACTACTGTCTGAACCACACCGAAAGCAACGACGGTACTACTCATCCTGTAAACACACGCTCAACTATGGCTGCGCCCACCATTCGCATCCAGGCTGCCGTGACTCTGGCACTCTTCCTCTCAGGTAAGAGGCATATTATTGGTCTTGCCTAGCATGCATGCGCCCACTGCTTGAATCTCTGCATACTCAACAAATATGGTCCCTAAGATTTTACAGAACTGACCTGTGCTCATTCTCTGCTGCTTTTCTTCTGCGCTTCACCTCCATGCAGCTCTGATTATTCCCCCCGCGTCTGCCATACGGTTGGGGATGCGAACGCAAGTTTTGGGTGAGCAAACTTCTCGGAACTGATTGATACAACTGTAGACGGCAAATGCATTATCTGGGTTATGCTTCTTTCGCTCTCTTTCCATCTATTTGGCGTTTTCCTATTATTTACGGTTACCCAATTCTCCCATAACTCCTCACCACCAATAACGCCCTCACTTCCCACTTCCCTGCTTTTACATATCCCCTGCGTGCAGCATCGGTGAACGGCCCTCTGGTGATGTGTGGCTCTGGCGAGACTGAGGGGTCAGCCCAGCTGGAGCTCGTGAGAAGGTGAGTCGCACAGGCACTCATAATAAGCTAAGCACCCCTGGACACTCCTGAGAACCCCTGAGCGACCCTCAGCACTCCCCAGCACTCCTGAGCACTTTCGAGCACTCCTGGGAACTCGCAAGACCACACAGCTTCGTAGCTAAAGAAATGATGGGGCCAGTGCTTTTACTCAACTCAATTCATCACCCCTCACTCATCTCCCACTTATCCCCCACCCTACCTCACGCTTTCCCTCCGCCACACCACAGGGGACTTGCTCTCTTCCTCACCTACAAGCTCACCACCCAGGCCGGCACGCGCCCCTCCTCCAAGCCCCACCTCCTCACCGCCAACCCTGCCCCTCCTCCTCCTCCACCACCTCCACTGCCACCGCCGCCTCTCTCGCCCTCGACCCGGCTCTCTCGGCTCAGCTCGGCTCCTCTCTCACAGCCAATCCCCTCAACGCCACCGCGGGCGCCGCTGCTGGAGCCTCAGCCAGCCTTCTTAACACCTCCGCGGGTGTTGGTGCCACAGTGGGGGCGTCTCTTCCCAACGGAACGGTGGATGCGGCAGGAGGTGTCTCGGCTTCTACCAGCCTGATGGGCACATCTGCTGGTGTTGGCGCTACCATTGGAGCGTCTCTTCCCAACGGAATGGTGAACACAGCAGGAGGTGTCTCGGCGTCTACCGCGCTGCTCAACACATCTGCAGGGGTGGGCGCTGGTGCCGTCGTCTCTCTCCCCAACGGCTCTGTCGCTGCAGCGGGTGATCTCTCTGCTTCCACCGCCCTCCTCAACACATCCGCTGGTGTTGGCACCACCGTTGGCGTCTCCCTTCCCAACGGCACTCTCTCAGGATCCGGTTCTCTCGCTGCCTCCACCGGCCTCCTCAACACATCCGCCGGGGTAGGAGCCACGGCCGGGGTCTCCCTTCCCAACGGCACTGTCGGTGCAACGGGCGGCGTTGCTGCGTCCACGGGGCTGCTCAACACGTCTGCTGGTGTTGGCGCCAGCATTGGCGCTTCCCTTCCCACCGGCTCTGCCTCAGCAGCAGGAGGCCTCACTGCCTCCTCCAGTCTCCTCAACACGTCAGCCGGCGTGGGAGCAGGAGTGGGCGTGTCTCTCCCCAATGGCTCTCTCTCCGGCTCTGCCTCCCTTGGAGCCTCCTCCCCTCTCCTCAACACCTCAGCCGGAGCCGGTGCTGCCGTCAACGCAGGCTCGGGCGGCATCAACGCCAACCTCAGAGCCTCGGCGAACCTTGGAGGCTCGGTCTCCGGCCTCATCTCCGGCGTGGGCGGGGCCGTGGGGAGCCTCGTTGGCTCGGTGGGGAACATGGCAGGCTCGGTGGGCAACATGGGAGCCTCCGTCGGGGCGTCCCTCTCCCCGATTGCGGTGCTGAGCAGTGCGTGGGTGGGTACCAGTGGTGGCACCTACGCCATGGTCGGGCAGACTCGAGTGTCGGCAGCGCTGGCGTCTGCCCTCGTGACCCGCATGTCCACCAACATGCCTATCTTCCTGCACGTGCGCGTCGGGGCACAGGGCACCCTTGTGGCCAGGATGGAGTAGCGGGGCTGGCGGAGGCAGGGCAGGACACGGGGGAACAGGGGATGGGTGCATATGAACTGCTCTCTTATGTACGGCTGTGGAGGAGGTACACTTTCTGCTATTTTATATGTCAGGTGGTGTCTGAGGGTTGACATACGGTATGGTTATCACCTGGGTCTGGTTTGCTGAAGTGGATGAGCTGCGCTGTGTGAGCTTTAGAGGGGATGCATCTTTTGGTGTTGGAGTGTAGTTGTAAATCAGGTGAGTGGGGTCTGCAGAAGGGAAGGCAGTTAGGGTCAGTCAATGGAGGGGATTGAAGACGGTGGGCGTTGGAGCATGGAGGGCACGAGGAGTGTCGGAGCACGGGGCGCATTTGATGGTGGCAGGGAGGACAAGCATGCCTGGGAGGAAGCTGCAAGTCTCGGTTAATGGCTCTCTCTCACAGCCCAAGCAGGCACTAGGCTAAGCACTCAGTGCTGCTGATGCTCATTCACGCCACCGCTGGCCTTGTTTTCTAGTCTCTGCTTGGGCTGTGAAGCTGGGAAGACAGACAGATGCTGTTTTACTGTGCCTTGCATCTTCCTCCCTTGTGAATAAATGCCTTCTAGTGGACCCATGTTTATTTTGCACCTTTACATTTACCTCCTGGCTGGACCATGTACGGTACCTCCTGCCTGACCGAAGCATTTAGTCATACCTCTTGGCTTAAGTGATAAAAACCAACGACGGATGGCATAGCACAAGATAACGAATGAAAGAATAGACCAATGTAGAAAGTTGCACAACAGCATAAGGCACTGAAAATATGGCCCCAGGTTCCGAACGCGATCTAACAAAGAGAACTACATCAGGGAAATCTAGTGAGGCAAGCGGAAGATAAGTACAGGTGTGCAGCAACTTTGTAACAGGCTGATACAGGGAAGTATTTACATGCGCCTCCTACACGCCCCAATCCATGCTGCTCTCCACCTTCCGCTTCCCCTTGAAACTCCCTGCTGCTCACCGAAAGGTTGAATGGAGTGCAGGGAATGTAGAAATGGAATGGATGGATACACAATTGAGCAACGGCTGTTGCAAAGGACGCATTTACATGTGGCCTGCCTCCTACACGCCCCAGTCCATGCTGCTCTCCACCTTCCGCTTCCCCTTGAAACTCCCTGCTGCGCAAACACAGGTCGAATGGAGCATAGGGAATACACACACAGTAGGATACACACCCTGAGCAAGGGAGGGATGCAAGATGCTTGAAATGCAGTCACAGCACAATAGGGAGGGAAGGACCCACCTCACCTCACTCGTAACCCCCCCTATCACCTCACTCATCTCCCCTCTCCTCCAATCACCTCCTCTCCTCTTGGTAACACGCTCCCTGCCGCCAGCCTGCACAGCACCGCTCTTGCTCCTCAACCCGTTCCATCAACCTGCCCCCTGACCCTGGTCTTTGAGTCAACTAAATCTCACCTCCTTTTTCCTTACCAACACGCTCCATGCTCCCGGGCAGCACATGACAGCTGTTGCTCCTCCCACTCTTTCCATCAACCTGCAGTGTCCTTCAATCACTCACCTCCTCTTTCAGCAACACGCTCCTTGCTGCCAGTCTGCCCATGCTGGCTCTTCCCACCCACTCCATCAGCCTGCCTCCTGTCGTTGCCTCCACCTACACCCCTGCCATAGCCTTTACTTCTGTTCCTATTCCACTCCCCATCCTGCTCTGCATCCCTGCCGTTCCCTCTCCCTCTTCCCCTGCCAGTCTCTCTCCTCCTCTTCCCGTGGTTCTCCTCCTCCTCATGGTCTTCCATATCTCTCTCTTCCTCTCCACTTTCTCCTCCTCCACTCTCCCACTCCCAATCTCTGTCTCTGTCCCTGTCTATGCCACTGTTCATTCGTCTCTCTCTGCTTCCCTCTGCAGCTCTGCATCTCCTCTTACCGCCCTCCCAAGCCTCCTCTGCACCCACAAAACCCTGTCTATGGTCAACAATATTCAGGATGCCTGCTCCGGACGAACCCCTGGCCTGCTCCCGAACCTGCCCCCGAGCCTCCATCCCCATGGCTCTTGCTGGTTCGGAAAAGCCTCGGCCAGAAGGTGACTCCCGGGCAGAAAGGCGGGCATGAGGGCTGTGATTGGCTGACGGCTGCCTGGAAAATGCGCGTGTGGAACTAAGCTGCCTTGTAACCGCAGGGCTGGTGGTAACAGCGGCTCTGCTGGTTGCCCGTGCAGCTGGGGAGGAGGAGAGCGAGGAGAGCGAGGAGGGTCTGTGTGTGTATGAGCGGGGCGGGGAGTAGTTGAGAGGTTTCTTCTTGATATCTGACACTAGCCGTGCCTGCACACTGCAAGGTGATACGGAGGGGAGAATGGGAGGGAGGATGGGGGAAGGAGAGGGGGAGGAGGAGGGAGGCGGGGGGGAGGAGAGGGGGAGGGGGGAGGAGGAGAGGGGGGGAGCGGGGGAGGGAGGTCGGAGGGGAGGAGGGGAGGGGGGGAGGGGGGGAGGAGGGGAAGGGGGGAGGGGAAGATTAGGGGAAGGGGGGAGGCGGGGACATGTGGGATGAGACAGGGAAGACAACCTATGCATGTGAGAGTATCAAATCAAACAATTGGCTGAGAATGATAAGTCCCCAGACCCATCCACGAAGACGCCACGTCCCGCCCACCTGTTGGCATATCCCAGGCGAGCCTTCTTGAGCATAGAGCTGCCTGCCTTGTTCGCCCAGGCTGCTGCTTGAGAGGAGGGCCCTGCAGAGACAGAAGCGGGTGAGGGGGAGTGACAGAGGGACAGTGAGGTTTGAGGGGAGAGATGAAGGGAAAGTGAGGGGTGGGGGAGAGTGAGACAGCGAGGGGCGAGGGGAGAGACAAACAGGGAAAGTGTGATAGACGGCTTATGATTGCAAGACCGCAGCATCAGATTTTATAATAATGACCACCAGTAATGACATACCTGATCGGCAGATCCAAAAACCGAAGAGAAAAAACACCTGAAATACCTGATAGCACACCTGAGGAGAACATTCTCCTGCGTGTGACTGAGAGGCGTGGCTTCTCGAGCACCTGCAGCCGCCGCTGCTTTTTCACTGGCGGAAGCAAGACGTGGGGGAAGAGGTGACAGCAGGCGAAGGAAGAATGGTCGTAAGTGACAACGAACGAGGAAGACGGATACACGTCGAAAACGGCAAGCAAACCCATGGTCAAAGGAAAACCTGTTAGCCGGAAGGAGCAAAAAACAGATGCTGAATGAAGGCTGGTTAAACAGGAGAAATCTCATCTAACGTGGTTTAAAACTATCTGATGCCGTTTGAGTCTTGCCGAGCAATCTCTAATCCCTGAAAGCACTGCTCAGCTTGTTTAACGGCGTCTCACCCGCATCCGCGTTTACCCAAACCTTCGTACCTTCCTCTGCCCGGTGATAAAGCTCTTTCAACCGCGAAACACACTTCTGCTGCGTGCGATCATCTGCCTGCTGCCGAGCCTGATGTGTGGACGGCAGAGGGAAGAGGGATGGAATGAGATGAAGTGCAGCGGGGAGGGAGAGGTTTCAGTGGTTCCAAAGCGTGCGTGTGGAAAATTGTGGGAAAGCAGCAGAGTTTTCATGCCCATGACCTGCGCCCAGAACCAAACCAAAGTTTCTGAGGCCTGGAGCTTACATGGTACAGCTGGCGCCACGTGTAGAGTACTTTTGCTTGCTTCATTCTGTCCTGAACCTGCTCCACGCCATCAATGCCGTACCTGCATCATGGGTCATGGTTGATGGGTCATGCATGGGTGATGAGAAATAGGTGATGGTTGATGGGTGATGGCTCATGGTTGATTGGACATTGTCAGGCCGGGGAGAACATGGAAATGCACGAAAGCGAAGGACGGGGAGGAGGAAAAAAGGCGGAGAGTCTAGGCGCGCACACCTGCGTTCGTAGCACCACTCCCAGAGGTCGTCTGTGAAAGGGGTGACTTTTGAGACGTCTAGGAAGAAGGACGGGAAGGTGAGGGGGAAAAAAGGCGGAGAGTCGAGGCGAGCACACCTGCGTTCGTAGCACCGCTCCCAGAGGTCGTCTGTGAAAGGGGTGAAGTCACGATCCTGAACAAGAAACCGGAAACAAGCAGGGAAAGTGATAGCAGTTCTGTCGTTAAAACGGTACAGGGATAGCATCTTAACTGAGTCCAGTGCTGGCAAATGCATTTCAACCTGATTATAGTTCAATCATAAATAGGCAATGAATCCGCGCTACATTGCTCGAACAGGGTACTACGCAGATGAGGGAGGGCTGCAGGACGCAAACTGCTCTTTTGAGATTGACCTTATTTTCGTTCTCAATCCGGTCCAGTTGATCCGCCGTGCAGTGTTCGAACACGGGTCGCAGCAACGACAGGTCCATGTCGCCGAGGTCGCCCAGCAGGTCGCGATGGTCGATCAGCGACAACACGCACAGCGTCGCCAACGACTCCACCGCCATTTCGTCGCATGCGAAGAAAAGCTTAACGGTCAATTGAAGCTAAGCGGTCAGATGAAGGTAAGCGGTGTTATAACGAGGCTGAGCAGTCTTATCTCGAGGCCAAGCGGTCTAATGAACTAAGCGGTATTCTACTGGAAACAAATGGTCTTACGATGAATTCAGACGGTACTCCAGCAATCGATCACTAAACCACGTGGTGTAACCCAATAAGATAGGAAGTAATGAGGAGAACACAGGACGCTGGGAGCTGCGATGAAAGAACCTAGGTCGAGATCCCAACAACGACGCACAACGTCTTGCTGCTAGTGCAGCGTCTTTCATTAAAAAAAAAACTGGAAACCTAATCAAATGCTCCTGAATCTATAGAAATTGTATAACTGCGACCTATTGGAGTCGTCCTATGCACTCTAATCATCACAATCCACCCTTGGTTCTCCTGAATTCAAATAAAGACGTCTCTGACTCAACTCCCATAATAACCCAACTATTTATTGCACTCAGATTCTGCAAAGAGTCACTAATGTCATGCCTCAGCATTCGGCCTTGAGAATGCCTAACTCATATCGCCCTAACTGAATGCATACAGAGTCCTGCCGTCTTCATCAAATATTGTTGAGAGCTCTAATTTCTGACTTTTTTTGGACCTCAAGGGAAGGTTGCGCAGGAACTCTGAACACAGGGATTTTCATCAGGTCGCCTGACACTTTCGTCGACGACTGTTGTAACAAGCAGGATTTCGTCGCATTGAGTTCGTCCATTCACTCAGCTCCCAAGTGGGCTGTTCAAACTGTGTTTTGCACTTTCGCGGTATCAACGAAGCAGAGTAGCCTGGGACGATTATTTCGTCAAAACATATTTGTTTCGGCAAAGGCGAACGCTCAGGAGAAAACACCAGCAGGACTCCCGTTGGCGAGGTTTGTTGTTCCCAACCTTGATGTAAAACTGGGCCTGCATTTCCCCCAATCTTGTACTTGTTCTGTTGGCATTTCCTTCTGCCTTACCATTTCCTTTTTTACCTTCACTGAGGTTTCACCACCGCACCATGCGCATTCTTTCTGTTTCGTCGTCTGCTTTCTATCTAACCCTTCTCCTCCTCCTCCCCCTGTTCGCGCCGCCGTTATTCGCGCACGAATGTCCGTCGTTACAATGCGGAATGATGCGGCGAGGGTACATCTGGGACCACGACGCGTTGGGTAACCTGGACGAGCAGGAGATTAACGACGAGACGCAGAAAGTTCAGGCGTGCGCGATGCTGTGCGCCGCCACGCCGGAGTGCTACATCTGGCAGCTGAGAGTGGTGGAGGAAGGAGGTGAGGATCCATCTAGGTCGAACCATCTGGTGAAACACCATACAAGGTGAATGTTGAGTCGACTGATAGCTCACGCCGGAGTGCTTCATCTGGCAGCTGAGAGTGGTGGAGGAAGGAGGTAAGGAGGATTCACCTAGGTCAAACACAAACACACTGGTGAAACACCCCGACAACGGCTCCCTGGTGAATCATGCCTGCATATTTTTCACTGTCCCTGAATCTCCACGCAGCCACCCTTTCTTGGCACCCTCTGACTCAAAAGTCACCTGGTGAAACACCCGGATAACGGCTCCCTGATGAATCATGCCTGCCATATTTCTCGTTACTGTCCCTGAATCTTCACGCAGCCACCCTTTCTTGGCACCCTCTGCGCCGTTCAGACTAGCTCGCACTGCATTGGATAACAGTTCAACGTCTGCAAAACAAGGACGGGAGACAGGAGGAGCATAGCCCATGCCTGACCAACCCTGACACCCCCAAATCAGCTCCACACACCTCTTTTCCCTGCTCCCCTTTCATTCTTCTCCCGTCCAGACTTCTGCTGCATGTGGCGGGAGGATCAGAGCCCTTACCTGGTTGACCCGTCAGATGGTGCCAACCCCATCCACTACATCCCCCCCCCCAACGCCTCACCCTCCCAACCCAACCCCCCACCCCACCCTCCAGCTTTTTGTCGCATGTGGCGGGAGGAGCAGAGCCCATGCCTGGCAGACCCGTCAGACGGCGCCAACCCCATCCACTACAACCCCACGCCCCCCTGGAAGGGCGTGTTCGGCTTCGGGGGCGGGTGCAACCGCAGCAAGCGGGGCCGAGGCACAGAGAGCACCGCAGCAGGGCAGGGGGGCGCCGGGGGGAATGCTACAGCGGTGGCAGGAGGGAGGGGTGGGAATGGGAGTGTGGCAAATGGGGGAAGGGATGGGCGGACGCGGCAGCAGGGGTATGAGGGGAAGCAGCAGGAGCTGGAAGCACAGCAGCTGGTGCCGCAGGCGCACGCACAGGGGGCAGGAGGGAGGCTACCAATGCTGACAGTGGAAGGAACGGCTGGGGTGAAAACAGGTGTTGGATATGGCATGCGTGTCTGAATGTGCCTGTTAATGCGCTTTTTGTAAAGCACTGCAGTGATTGCTAGCTGATTGCCACATTCATTCCCCATCACAAGCTTGACCTGTTTCTTGCCCCGTTCTATGTGTGCCAACCCTTGTGCCTATCCCTGTGCCCTCCTATCTGCCAGACCCCAATGCCACAGCCGCATGCCCCGATCTCATGTGCAATGTGGCAATCAAAGGTATCTTCTTTGACCATGAGGGGAAGGGCCATCTGGGGGAGAACACAACTGGCCCGGCCAACCGTGCCCATAGCTGCTGGATCATCTGCCGGAAGACCGAGGGCTGTGCGTTTTGGAGTTATCATCGGGAGAAGCCAGAAGGTCAGGAATAACATGAATTAATGTTCTTCGGTACCTCTTCTCTTATATTAAACCACATTGCATCCTTCGTTGCTTGTTTTTGTGTTTTGTATTTTTTTCTCACTGGGTTTATTTTGTCAGGTCGTTGTACAATGTGGAGTGAGCAGCAAGACCCCTGCAAGCCTGCGGACCCCAGTGACCCTACAACTGCACGCTACCGGCCCTGGCCAGATAGAGAATACCTTGTTGGCGGGCACTGTAAAGGTGGGGCCACGCCTTTTGGCCATGTAGTGCGTCGCAAAGGCCCTTAGCAGCATATGTATTGAATATAGATTGTTTGTGTATGTTTTGACTGATGTAACACTACTTGTCGCCTTTGTGTTCGCAGTCTCGCAGTCAACGCTTGTGAAATTTGTGCATACCTTCGCGTCACCTTCGTTGATGCTGCCCTTCAAGGGCTGCGAGCGAAATGTGTCGTTGTCGTCACGTTTGTCGTCTGTGGCGGGGCTCGCGAATCACGACATCCATTTTGGGAAAAAACGACAAGATCCATCCATCCTAGGACCCCGCGCGTCACCGTCGGATCACCGGATGGCGCGTTGCACGCACCGCGCACCGCACGACCCCCAATCGCAAGGGAGCGAAATTGCTCGGGGCCCACCCGTTACTGTACTAGCTCCCCTGACTGGACAGTCACCCCCCCTTCTGCTGCAGCTGCGCGTGCGTCATCCAGCTGCGCCCAGGGGGGAATGAAACTTGAAATCCGTCCCCCAGCTCTGCCCGAGCCAGAGAGAGAAATCCATAAATAGGGGAGCTGGGTTGTAAATTGTTCATAAAAAAATCCGCTACTTTCGCTACTGATATTTGCCAGCAGAGCAATCCTCGATTCTCCTAGCATATTCGCGAAGTTTCTCGACTAGTCTGACCTTGCAGAGCGCGTCTATTTGTCTACTCCACGCAAAATTATAAAGGAGGACGCTACCCTTTCCACCAATCGACTACCCTAGTAGTACCACTACTATACTACCTGCATTCTTGGGCATATGCTCTGATATGAGTCTCTCACTATCTCCTCCCAACTCCCTTGGAACGTCGACCCGCCCTCCGCCACTACTCTCTCCTAAACGAAAGCTCGCCGAGCTTTTAGGCAGAACGAACCATTCGTCACCCCTCCTTTCCACGTCTCCACCACTCCTTTCCAAGTCTCCCTTTCCTTCCACGTCACCGCTCCTTTCCACATCACCGTTCCCCTCCACGCCTCCATCCGCAGCATCCAGCCCGTCGCTGCTCGCGCGCGAGACGTCCTTCGATTCGGAGTCACCGCTAATGAAACGACCATGTGCGCGTAATATCAGCGGGTCGCATCGCACATCGCCTAGTACTGCCTTCCGAGACAGTCGCGCACTCGCTATTGGCAGCGGTTGCGACACGCCCCCTGTTCTCGTGCTCGAAAGAGACGGTGAGGAAGACGACGGCATTCCCTCGCCGCACCCGAAGCTAGCATTTCCCAGGGGTGGAGCGCAATGCAACCGCAATCGTCGTTACAAGGGCGTGCGACAGCGAAAATGGGGCAAGTGGGTAACTGAGATTCGCGACCCTCGCACGAAGATTCGCGTGTGGCTGGGATCGTACGAAACCGCGGAGGAAGCAGCGCGAGTGTATGATATGGCGGCGCGGATAATAGGGGGAGGCCGCGGAGGCGCCGCCTGCGGAAAGCTCAACTTCCCCGACGAGGCGCATCCCGTCGCCGTTCCGCGCGCCATTGCGGAAGCGCTGATCCGCACCGTGCGCGAAAGCAGAGCCCTGTGCGCTGCAGATGTCGCAGGGGGCGAGCGCCTCGTCGTCGCAGGCGACGCCGCGGACGACGGGAGCGACGCGCGCGAGGGCGCGTGCGACCTGCCTGCGAGTTTCTCGAGCGACGTGGTTCGTCTCGAGGCCGTGGGCGGCAGCGTGGTTGTGGCGGAGTGTCCCCCTGCGGCGTCAGTGGCGCCGCTTGGAGTGATCTCCGGTGACAGGGGGCAGCAGATGGTGTTGCTTGGTCCCACTGGCGTTGACGGCGGGATGGAGCAGCCGCAACAGACGCAGCAGACGCAGCAGCAGCGGCCCCTGCAGCAGCAGATACAGCAGCACACACAGCAGCAGATGCAGCAGAGTCAGCAATCACAGCAGCAGCAAGGAGGGGGAGTTGGGGACCCTGCAAGGGCACCAACCACAGGCTTCACACTCCACACGCCCTCAGCACTCACTCCCAAGCAGGAGATGCCTGCTATCAGCCTCCAGCCATGGCTGGATCAGAGCGTAAACGCAGCGGCCCCGACGACTCAGTTCCAACCGAGTAATGCTGTGGGAGTGTCCGATCCACTTCTCGGAGGGCTAAACTCGTCAAACATTGATGATTGCGGTGCTAGTAATGTCGGTAGCAGTCGTCCCGGAATCGAGATTGCGTGGGAGTTTGAGGGCGGGAAATTGAAGGTTGCAGTGGTGAAGGAGGAGGCGCAGACGATCCCATACCTGGACACCAAAATGCTACTTGACTTGAAGCCGAGTGCTCCTGAGAAGCCACGTGTCCCCCTGGGTCAATCCGCTCCTTGGGAACTGTCAATTCCTGTGCACCCATCGGCCGGAGGGAGTGATGCAGATCCCGAGTCTCCCAGAAGCCCTTCCAGCAGCAGCAGCAGCAGCGCCAGCGATTTGTCGTCTGCCGGACACTCCCTTTCTGCTGAGACCTCGGATGTGCTAGATGGTGATCATCATCAGGTCTCCACACTGCCTACAGATGAGAGCCACAGCCTCCCAGCCAGTGCTGATTCTGTGCTGGCATGCCAGGCGCAGGTGGACATGCTCACAGACATCATGAACCTTCTGGATGAGCACTTGCCGGCCAGGCTCACTTCTCTGACGGATTCCGGCAGATCTGACGGCCAGCTAGACGGCACACCTGAGGGTGCTCAGGAGGCTATTCTCTGGGCGCTGGCACATACTCAGGGTGCTGCAGCCGGGCGACAATCCCAAGGGGTCGGTGTCCCTGAGGCTGTCGCTTGCCCTGCTGGGTTGTCGTCGGCGCAGGAGGTGTGTGAGGGTGAGGCGGAGCTGGTGAATGTGTCGCCATGGGGGTTGTCACCAGCAGCAGTTGGGTTCGACCTCTGGAGCTGAATAATTCCATTGAAGCAACACCACGACACGAGTATAGGGTTTCCTGACCTGAGGTTTTGGTCTGACTGATCTCTTGCCTCCTATGCCACACTGTGGCCAGCCATCATGATTGCTTGTCGGCATTGCCCCACTACAGCTTTGTATTTATGGTAGGGGGGTGTACTACACGGCAATCATGATGCCTGGCCATGGCTACTTTGTTTTTGTTTCTGTTAGCAATTTGGCTCAAGGTATTGTAGAATGTTTCTGTTTGTATAAAAGATTTGAGTCAACACATTTTCATAACGTCTTTTCGCGGCACTACCGGTATCAAATAGCAGCACTGTACATGCAAATGTACCCATGTTATTTCCGCGTAGTTTAGGGATTGCGGCGTGCTGTTTCAGGCTGCTAAGCCCGGCCCGACTTGCACTGACTTCAGGTTTTCCTTGTGCAGCCTCCTCCTGTACCTGGCCAGATCGATTAGGGTTTGCTGCGCCCATCTAACGACGACGCGCATTTCTCGGTTACAACTGACCTTACTTCCTAACACCTGACACTTCACAGCTGATGACTCCTGTAACAGTTTCTACCTGTTAGAGCGGTCGTCTCGTTAAGTTACGACGTGGTAGAGTAGGAGCGACTTCCACCTCGGAATTCTCCTGTAGTTCCGTGGCTTGAGTAACTTCTAACATTAGCTTCTCATTTCACTTATATCGGCGCAATACTTCTCTAATATCGATTGTTCGCACAACGCGGACATGGAGTCGGGCGCACCTCACACGAACAATTTTCCTTTCCACTCCGCCTCTTTCCCCATGCCGCCGGGAGAATCCCCCCGGTCCTTCCGCCACCCGCCCTCGCGCAACGGCAGCACAGGCGGCGATATGAGCTCCGAGCCTACCCCATTCTCGGAACACAACCCGCGCCAGTCTCACCTCCCCCACTACGCAACAAACGCGCGTCAACCGTCGTCGCTTAGATTCTCCTTTGACAATAAATGCGCGCTCGGCGCAAGGCAGGAAGACTCGGGGGAGGGGCCCGCGGGGAACGCGGAGGCTGCGCGCAGAATAGGCGGAGGGGCTGAAGGGGAGGGGGGTTGGGGGGCGGAAACGAGGCCCGCAGATGGGGAAGCCGTGCCGAGTCGGCGCAATAATACAGGCGCATATCCCGCGCAGGGGTTTGGCGGAAGCTTTGGCGGAAGCGGAGGTCCGCAACCCGCGGGCCTCTATCAGGCGCAGTTTTATGGCGAGTTCCGCCAACAGGAGAACCCGCGCAACCAGAACGGTGGAAAATGGCGCGGAGGGGACGGCGGGTTTGTGCGGGAGGATCAGACGGAGGGACAGGCTGAAGGGCAGGCGGAAAACAGTAAGAGTGTTCCTCTAGGGGGGTGGAGCACAGGTGAAGGAGCAGAGCGTGGACCTCTCTCAGGTGATTACTCAGGTGCTCCAACAGGGTATGCCAACAGAGAACCTTCAGATGCATATGAGGGGCTGAGACAGAAATACCCTCTGGATGGGGCTAGAAGGCGAGTTAACCCTCAGTTTGACCAGGAGATGGGGGAAGAAGACGACGAAGCAGGCGAGGAGGATGGAGGAGAAGGAGAAGGAGAGGAAGGAGAAGAGGAGAGGGATGGGGATGTTGGTGTGGGGGAGGAGAGGGGGGAAGGCGGGCGAACGGGACCAGGGGGAGAGAGGGAGTGGGACGAGGAGACGTATCGGCTACGCAACAGTAGACTCACTGACAACCAGCAAACTGACAATCGACCCTCTGACCATGGTCACACTGATCGCACCGGCAGCCAGTTTCCGTTTCCCTCAGGCGCCGATGCTCAGCCTGTCAGCAATCTGTTTGGCATGTACCGATCGCTGCTCTCTCAGACGCACTATCGCGTACAGCAGGAGGAGCAAGGCGCAGGGTCGTTCCGGGATAGCGGTGGGGGGGTTGACGCGACAGCAGGTAGTGCCGGTGCTGGTGTTGGTGATCCTGCTTTTGCTGCTGCCGCTGAAGCTGCCGCCGCTGCTGCTGCTGCCGGCAGCCCATCAGGTGCTGTTGGTGGTGGTGGGGGCAGGGGAGCGAGAGGAGGAGGAGGAGGAGGAGGAGTAAGAGGAAGGATAGGGGTTGGGTTGTATGAGAGAGTAGGAGCTCAGCCTGGGCCGAGCCTGGGCTACGGTGACTCAGCATTCTTCGGATCCGCGTCAGTTTCTGCCCTTCCCGAACCTCCCTCCACAGCCTCGGGCGAAGCTGCGGATTGGGCCGCAGCTGCGGCTGCCGCAGCAGCACGGCAGGCTTGGGAACACGTGGGCACGGTCCCTGTAGCGACGGCCACTGTTCCTGTAGCTGCAGGTGGCAATAGCGAATGGGAGGCGCAGAGCAATAGTAGCAACTCCGCCCCTCCCCCTTTGCCGCCTGGCTATGTGTCTAGTGAGAGCAGAGAAGGGGGCGGAGGGGGACGAGGGGCGGAAGGGCAGGGGGAGGAAGTGGTATGGCGGGGGGAAAGGAGGCTTGGGGGGGAGTCTGTGGGAGATTTTGGGGGAGTGAGTAGGGATGGGGGGTTGAGAGGGGAGGAGCGGTCAGTATTGAATGATTATGCCATGGTGCCTTCGACAGGAGGGAGAGAGGTGGGAGGAGGAGGCGGTGGGATGGGAAGAGGTGGTGGGATGCGAAGAGAAGTAGGCCAGAGGTTTTTGTCTCAGAGCAACAGAGACTTTGCAGCAGCAGAAGCAGCAACAGCAGCAGCAGCAGCAGCGGCGGCGGCGGCGGCTGCAGCAGCGGCAGCAGCAAGGGCGGCAGCAGAGGAAGCGGCCGTTCCTGATGCCCCTCCCCCAGCAGCAAGCGGCGAGATCAGCCGGTACCAGGACCCTTCCAGCAGCCTGCAGATAAGCGCGGGGGGGAATGGGGGCACAAGAGGGGGGAATGCAGGCATGGGCGCAGAGAACACAGGCGGGCAGCAGAGGTTCAGTGTGAGGGGGGGGGCTGGGGGGGATGCAGTAGGGGCAGGAGTAGGGGGGTATGTGGGAGGTGGAGTGAGGATGAGCATGGGTGGTGGGGGGTTCGGTCCGTTTGGGTTGAGACCCAAGAGACCTGAGGTGAGTGGGGATGTTGCTTCGATTTGGCTCAACCGGTGGTTGCGGCCCCCCACTGCTGCTCCTGGCGGTGCTGGTGCTGGTGGTGGTGGTGTTCAGGAGAATCCCCTTTCTCTCCCTGTGTCAGGTGAATTCCCAGGTGGTGGGTCTGTTTCAGGTAGTGCCAGTCAAGGCGAGCCTCTGCTGTTGGCTCAGGCGCCTGCTTCTAGGGAAGGGAGTCAAATCGGGCAGCAGCAGCAGCAGCAGGGGACGCAACAGCAGGAGCAGGAGGAGTGGAAGCAGCGGGAGCGCGAGCGCCAGCAAGAGTGGCTGCAGCAGCAGCAGCGGCTGCAGCAGCAGTGGCAGCTGCAAACCAGCACCTCAGCCGAACCTCCTCCTTCTGACTCAGAACCCCCTAGAGACTCTGATTATTCTGCTGCTGGTGGGGGAAATGCCGATGCCGACGCTAGTGTTGATGCTGGTGTCGATGCAGCAGCTTTAGCAGCAGCTGTAGCGGAAGCAGAGGCGGCGAGGCGTCGATTTGAGAGGGGGCGAGTGGCCATGCAGAGCTGGAAGAGCAGGAGCAGACCCGCTATTGCTCACACAGGAGCAGCAGCAGGCGCAGGAGAAGGAGCAGCAGCAGCAGCGGGTGGGATGGTAGGGGAGGGAATGGCACGGGACAGCTCAGCACTGCGAGTGGCTGCGATTGAAAATGACGTGGCGGCTTGGTCTGCTATGCTGGCAGAGAGAGGTGGAGGCGGAGGAAGAGGAGGAGGAGGAAGAGGGGGAGGGGGAGCAGCAGTGGCAGCAGCGAGTGATGCAGGGAGCAGCGGCAGCCACGACCAGCAGGCACATCAAGCCCTCCAGCAGCATGAGCTGGAGATCCAATCCCACCGCGACCAGCAGCGAGCAACAGCAGGGAGTGCACTGTTCGCCCCACACTCTTCCCTCCACGGCCAACAGAACCCGCACGCTCTCTCCGTCCACCCCCCCTCTCACTCTCACTCTCGCTCCTCTGCCACTCGGAGCTTTGGAGGGGCGTCCTCTCTCTCGCCCGCTCCTCCCTCCCCACCTGTCAGGGGTGCCGGGCCAGAGGGTCTTGAGAGTGTGTTGGAGGGAGGAGTGGGAGGGGAAGGAGGGGTAAGAGGAGGAGGAGGGGGGGCGAGGGGATTCGGGGCGTTCGGGTCGGGCTTTGGTGGTGTGGGCCGAGGGTCAGGAGGTGGCAGGCTTGGGGCGTTAAGATCAGGAACGGTAGAAGCAGGAAGAGGAAGGGGAGGAGGAGGAGGGGGCCAAGGAGGGAGGGGAGGAGGTGGAGGAGGAGGGAGTGAGGCAGCATCAGGGGGGCCTGTGTTTGTGAACACAAGGCGGACAGAGGAATATCAAAAGCTACACCAATCCTCCAGCACTCTCAAACCACCAGGCCACCCTCCCGTCTCTCCGTCTGGATTCGCTGCATTTGGCCTGCGCGTTTCTGCAGCTGAGAGTGTCAGCGGCAAGCTCAGGTCGCTCCGAGCCGGAGGGTTAAGTCCGGCAGCGACAGGTCCGGGTGGAGCCGGAGCCAAGCCGGGTGTTGCGCGTGCAGGTTCGGGGTTCAGCCTTAGTGCAGCAGCAGCTGCAGACGCTCTTACCAATGCTGCTGCTGCTGCTGCTGCTGGCCTTGGTCCTGCTGGTGCTGCCAGTAACGTTGATGCTGCCGTTACAGCTGCTGGTCAACGTCTAACTAGAGTGGGCAGTGAGGATGCACGTGCAACTGGTGCTACCTTGCCTCGTCTTGGCAGCGGGGGTGGTGGAGGGGGTGGGTTCACGTGGATCCAGGGAGGGTTTGTGCGGCGAGAAGGCTCAGCTAGCCCCGCTGCTAGTGCTGGTAGCGGCGGTGCAGCGGTTGTAGCGGCTGGTGGTGGTAACAGTGCTGAAAGTGGTGGGGGTGGCAACATGGGATACGATTTTGGATACGACATGGGGTAGTGCCTGTGACAGGGGACTGACAGACCGGAATCAAGGCCAGTGATTTGCAGCAGTAACGTCTCCCATTCCCATTGATTATCCAAAGTACATACAACTTGATACAACGTGCCTAAGAGTCAACCGTGTGCTACTAAATCCTGCGCCAGTCACACTGCAGCGGACATCACCTCCCTCTGCAGCAGCCACCTGACCTGACTCAAAGCACCTTCCATCAAGTTGAATGAGCTCGCAGCCGGTATCCCTCTCCCGCTTCCGCTACCCCAGCAACCCCCATCTTGCATAGCCCTGATCCATTGCTGGGTTGGCAGTGCCGCGGCGATGAGACTACTCCAGGAAGGCAACAATATTCTGCTGTGCGTTGAGGTAGAGGAAGAGGGGGAGAGGAGCGGAAGCGGAGGAGGAGCGGGCGGAGATGCGAGCGAGGAGGGACGAGGCAAGGTCAGCAGAGAGGCGAGTCTCTCCCACCATCGCATACACACTTGCTGCAGCAGCACCAGCAGCACCAGCAGCACCAGCAGCACCGGCAGCACCGGCAGCACCAGCAGCACCAGCAGCACCAATGTTGACTCCAACGTTGGCATCAACTGCAGCCTTCACCCAAGCACCAGGAAGGACTACCAGGGGAGACAGAATCGAAGGCACCGAGCCAAGAGCCGAACCTGCCGCTTTCCCTGCCGAGCCGGCCACCTTGCCCACAGTGCCAATCACCGAACCTGCAACGTTGCCCACGGAGCCTACCACCGAGCCTGCAGCCTTCCCTGCCGAACCAACCACGCTCCCTACTGCTCCACCTGCGCCAGAGACAACCCCACCAATTCCTGAGATAACGCCAGCGGGGTTGAGGTCAAGGTTCGTGGAGCCTCCGAGGTTGGCTTGGACGCCTCCCGAGCCTGCGTTGACACCGGCACCAACGTCAGCAGACATGTTGAGCAGACCGGAGGAAGCAGCAAGAGAACCGGATCCAGAGACTGTGCCATTGGGAAGGGAGACGGTTGCACCAGCGCCGGCCCGAGCAGATGTGTTGAGCAGACCGGTGGAGGCAGAGAGAGAGCTGGAGCCAGAGAGAGTGGCGTTGGGGAGTGATGCATGGGCACCACCGCTGGCGGTGGCCGAAGTGTTGAGGAGAGCAGTAGAGGCTGCGACAAATCCTGAGCCTGAAGCAGTGGCTTTGGGGAGGGAGGCGTCAGTGCTGCCGGCTGCTGTAGCTCCGGTGTTGAGAAGGCTGGTGGAGGCTGAGAGACCCCCCGCGGTGGAGAGCGATCCGTCTGGGTTAAGAGCGGTGCCGGCCCCAGCAGTTGTGGACGCAGAGAGGGAGGAGTTGGGGAGAGAGGCGGAGGCGGAGAGAGAGTTGGAGGTGGTAAGGCCGGTGGTGGGGGAGAGGGAGGCATCAGCAGTGGTGGAGGCAGAGAGGGAGGAGTTGAGGAGGTTGGTGGTGGTGGTGGTGGTGAGAGAGCCGGAGCCGGTGGCTCCTGTGGAGGGAGAGAGGGAGGCATGCAGTGATCCGTCTCCGGATAGGGAGCCAGATGTGGTAACGGCAGGTGAGGATGAGGTGGAGGAAGAAGTGGAGGAGGAGGAGGTTGCGGGGGAAGAGCAGGGGTTACGGGCGACGATGGCAGGGGAAGAGGATGGGCGCTGAGTCAAGCCCTGAGCTGTGATCTTGTAGGACAGATACACGGATGCTCCCCTGGCAGATAATAGGGAGATAGGAGTATGGTATGAGGGGGTAGAGAGTAAGTTTGGATGGGACGCCCTGGTAATGCAACAGGTAGGGCTTATGTGTGGAAAGGATATACGTTTACAAAAAGCTAGATGTGGTACCGGTATTGCTTTTGTGCCAATGTTTCTGTATTGAGGAAAATTGGTGTACCTGCGGAGAATGCTGATGTCAGCTGTGCCGTCGACATTGGCTCCGATGATGTCAGCACCAACGTGGGCATTGAGTGCAGCACACGTGGTCAGGCCCCCCTGGAGAGATGCTGCGGAAGGAGTGGGAGTGAGAGGAGAGGGAACGTGAACACCTGTCACATTCTAACATAAAAAGGACCTGCACATGCCGACTGCATTTGCATCTTACAGGGAGAATGTGTGTAGTGTAGTTGGATAAAAAAAATGGAGGATGCACAGGCAGAGCGTGCCGAGAAGGGGAAAATCACTACTGTAGCTTACCCAGAACCTTGGAGCGCACGCCAAGACCAGCACGAGCAGCGCGGGCGGAAGAGGGGAGAAGAGCTGCAAAGGGGGCACAAAAAGGTGGAGGCATCATGAGGGAGGGGAGCTCAAGCCATTTGGGATAACGCGAAGGCAACGATAGGGCTTTAAGCGCATCAGAGAAATTATGTACTCAGCACGTTGCTCAACACAGCCCGATTTGGCTGGGAGGGATGCGTGAGGAAGCAGCAAAATGGATGGAGGTGATTTTCAGGATCTGTTTCCTCACCTCCCAGGGCAACAGCGAAGAGGACTGCGAACGCAGCGCGAGGGAAAAAAGAAGCCATCGCGAAGAGCTTGCTTTGGGCGTTCCGCTACGATTGAGGAATGGAAGTCTGGAATCTCTAGTTGGGCTTGAAAGCAGCAAACGTTGGCAGAGAGCAGTGATTGTGGGAGCGCTGGAAGTTGCGATGCTGAGGATGAGGAGAAATTTGCATTTTATCTCACCATTCGCTACGGACCGCGCATTGGACTCGCATCGCGACGTGTTCGATGGGGCGGTGGTGGGTTCAGTTTGGTTGGCTGGGTGGGTCCAATTTGGGCTGGCTGTAATGTAGGGCAGGCAATGTTGACTGTCGTTGACATTGTAATTTGGCAACGCTAGGGTAGGGCAGGCAGAATGGGGAATGTGGACGACCATTTGAAATCAGTCAACAGCGTTATCGCGTATGCCTGGTGCGTTATGCACAACTAGGCGGACATATTATCTTTCCTAGGTGTTAAAAAGGTTGAATATATAGGAAAAGGGAGACAGAGAGAGAACACAAATCGAGGACTTAACTATGGTAGAGTCCACCTTATTCTATGCAGAATTCATTCTGCAGAATGCACGAGTGCATTTATTGTGGGATTTATGAAACCCACTTTGGATCACTTGGTGCCTTTTCCCATCAGCATTCTTCAACTCGCGGTGGTCTTAGCAATGGTCTCAATACCTCCTTCGCAGTTACCGCCCACCACAAACAGCCCATCTGCCCTTTGTTGGTATGTGGTGGAGGTGACGTCTGCAGGGTCTGCTGGCTCGCATGGGCTCTGCTCCTTCCTCCAAAGCTTGCATCGGCCTGGGATAGGATAGGAGTGGATGGAAATGATAAAACCACAAATAAATGAGCTGACCTCGCAAGAAGGAACTTCTGCAGAATCACGGTATTGGACCCCTATCTCCTCATGTACCGATAACAATCCACCATCCTTATTCGCTTCTTCCCAATGCCCCAATGTCCGCCCTTCCGCCATTCCCTACCTTGGATCGCCTGCATCTCGAACATCCAGAACGCGCAGTGCTCAGTGCGGCGGCAGATGCGCCAGCACTCGAACGGCTGGTTGGTGTAGGGCGTCACGATCACCGCCTGATGGCCCTTCCCCGGGCGGTCAAAGAAGAACCCCGTGCGCGGCCAGTTGCAGCGGAAATCAGGACACTGGGCCGTGGGGCCTGGTGTGAAGAGAGTGGGGGATAGTCACGAGGAAGGTGGGACAGTGTTGGGGCTCCTGGCGGCCCTTGCCCGGGCGGTCAAAGAAGAACCCCGTGTGCAGCCAGTTGCAGCGAAAGTCGGGACACTGCCGTGGGACCTGGCGAGTGGGAGATAGTGGGAGAGAAAGTGGGCAGCGATGCATGAAGGTCTTGGTGAGGGCGGTCAAAGAAGAGCCCCGTGCGCGGCCAGTTGCAGCGGAAATCAGGGCACTGCGCTGTGGGCCCTGGTGTGAGGAGAGTGGGGGATAGTCAACAATGGGAGACATAGTGATAAGCAGGGCTGGGACGTCAGAGGCCATAGAACAAGCCCGTGCGCGGCCAGTTCCAGCAAAAATCAGGGCGCTGGGCAGTGGGGCCTGGTGTGGTGAGAATGGGGGACAGTGGGACAAAATCACAAGAAAAGCGGACAGCGAAGTAAGGGGCGGTGAAAGGAAAACGAGGAAGAGACGGAATGGGGAAGAGAAGGAGGGGAGGCACGGTAACCCTGCTGCTGATACTGCGCCCGCAGCATGGCAATACTGCTTCTGTGTGTCCTGACCCTTGAGTCCTGCGGGTGCTCTGAGAAAACTCTGATCCTGCCACTTGATTATCTGCTATCCCTTCACCGCATCCCATCCTTCGGTCCAAGGCCCTACCTTGCTGCCGCTACAGCGCGTCCTCCTCTCCCACCACTCCCGCTGATTTCTGAGTCACACTCAAAACTCATCCCGTCACCGCGGCATCACATATATTGCTCCAAGGCCCTACCTTGCTGCCGCTCCAGAGCATCCGCAACTCCCGCCACTCCCGCTGCGGATGCTGTCAGCGCCACTCCCCCATCCGCTCCCCGGACTGCCCTGTCTGGCGCAGCCTGCGCCGATACCGCAGCAGAACCGTTCTCCCCTCCAGCATTCCGCGGTCCGCGCGCATTTACCGGCTCAGTTGAACCATCCGTCCCTGCAACGACAAACCCCGGAACTGCCAGGTCCGACTGCTTCTGTCCGCGCAACCGCACCGCAACTGCCGCCTCCACAAGCTGCGGCTCCCCCTCTTCCCCTGATTGCACCGAGAGTCCGCCGGCCATTGCGGGGGAGATTTCAAGCGACCAGGGGTCCGAACCCTTAACAGGTGCCTCCGCCGTCACGCCCACCGCAACATTAACATCGAGGATTTCTCCGCCATTCGCAGAGCTCTCGCCGCCGAGTAGGCCCCCCTGTGTCGGCGAGGCTGTCGCACGGCTTGGGGTCGCAGATGCCGTCGCCGAGTCGTCGGCGACTGAGATTTTGACGGTTTTGCGAGAATTGCAATTCCCGCCAAACCCAAAGAACCCCTCGATTCGCGGGGTCGGATCGTACATGACGTCACCGAATGCACCGGGGCGGCAAGGGCTCTGCTCTGCCGTCCACATTTTACAATAGGCTGCGGAGGACGTCAGAAAATGATTGGGGAAGCAACGGGGGTAGTGACCAGGAAATAAGCAAGTGAGCAAGGGGCACTTCGTAAATGAAAAATAAAATGACGGAATCGAGATTCATGATAGGCTGCGGGAAGCGTCAGACAATGATTTGGGGAGTAACGGGGGTAGTGATGAGGAATGCCGCGGAGAGAGTGAGTAAGGAGCGCTTCGTAAATATCCAATCAGAAAGCGGAATCAAGACACAAAAAAAAGGGTGGCATGAAAGCCCGACGGTGACCATTAGTACACCGATCAACAGCGCAGATCTTGTTGCATGCAGGAAATGCGGTTGCGTGACGCAATATGCACACGAAACGGATGAGCAAACATGAAACTCAGCGTACATCCGGTTGACACGAGACCGAACAGCCACACGTCGCAGCCGGGCGTCGAGGCGCATATCTCGCTGCATTTGGCTGACGTGCGAACGGGCCCCGTGAGCTCCACGTCATTGAGATTGCCGCGATTCGGGTGGTTCCAAAGCACGCCTCGCTGTGTAACGTCGCAATGTAACGGAGGGCATGCGACGGTCGTTGGCGAGCTCGCCGAGTACGCGTTCGCGGTTCTGGCGACTAATATCCCAAACAGAGATAGTGTCAACGCTACGGTCATACCGGCCGTCATTCCAACGCGGCGGCGGTAATTAAATAGATCCATGAACCTATTACTAATACGGGCGTAGTTACGATACTGACTAGGGTGTGACAGAATTACTGCGACGATATAAGAGCACGGAGTTCAGCGTAAGATAAATAAGCTTTTCCTGAATTGTACCGAGATTCCGTTGCACTCGAAGACTAGTCTGTTACTACTAGTAAAACTAAGTAAATATAGACCCTTGGCTGGAATCATCTGCTTCGCGCATGAGGGAAGTGTGGCGTGGCTGGCAGGAAGCACTACTACTAAGCGGCTCGTTCGAGCGCCTTCATGGACAGTGAAGATGAATTGTAACCATCTACGAAGGGTCACGATTGCGTCGATGATTGGAGTGTGGTTCCATTCGGGTTTCGCGTTGAGATGGTCCTAACAACGCCGGAATTGACGGTCAGAGATGTGTTTTGATGAACCAGGTTTGGGTGAGGGGAACGAACCGCGAATCAATATGACGTGGATGATCGCTGGATCCACAGGCGGAGATTGCCAAAGCTTGAGGGTCCACGTGTTCACTTGAGTGGATCCATACCGCGCCTGTGTTCCTCCCAGGTTCTTTCGCTATTGACGGTTTCTGCTTTTGTGATTTATCAAGACGTAGTGTACGTTGTGTTTGAGGCCCGCTATCACTGCCAACTGCAAACATCACATAAATATTTGGTTTAACAAGTAGCATTTTGTTCCTGGGCTGAAAGATATGGAAACCATATTCACAGCATTCAGAAAAAAACACATACATTCAAATAGCTACCGTAGTTCCCATTGGTAGTAACACAAGCTAAATAACTTACAGGGGCATGCTAGCTAGTCAGTAGTCCAACCAGCATTTCCACAAGGAAGCACTCGTCCAAGGCTCTAGCATTTCAACTGGAGTCAGAGAAATCCTTATTTCAACCGCTAACCAATTTACCCGTTATCTTAAAACCCCTCGCCTCACTTTCCTCTCCACCCACCACCGTTACCACCGCCCCCTTTGCGCCCGGGCGGCAGCGGCAACGGCATGGGCCCAGAGGGCCCTACCTGTGTGGGAGGGGGAGGTGCATCTGGGGGAGGCTGCATCTGGCCCTGGGAGGAGGGGGAGGTGTTGGCAATGAGTGGGTCTGTGCTAGTAGCAGAGGTGACAGAAGTGAAGGTGTGGCCTGGTGTGAGCTCTGCTGCTGCTGCTGCTAGCGCGGCCATGCGCCCCTTCCTGCCCTTGGCCTGCAGGGGGTGGGGTGGGGTGGGGTGGGGTGGGGTGGGGTGGGGTGGGGTGGGGTGAGGGCCAGAGGAGGATGGGGGAGGTGAATGGGGTAGGAGTGCGGACTGATGGGAGCTCTGCTGTTGCTGCAAGCGCTGCCATGCGCCCCACCACCCTGCAGGGGGTCGGGCCAGGGGCAGAAGGGGCTGGGGGCGGGGAAGGGAGAAGAGGTTGGGGTGAGAGTGTCGTGGAGAGAAGGGGGTATTGTTAGGGAAACCCGCTGTGACAATGCAAGGAGAGTGCACTAATTAGTATTTAGCAGTTAAAGAAAGCTAAGGAGAGTGAGGAGACCTGACAGAATTGATGTCACTGTTTTAACTTGCACCTCTTAACACCCGCTGAATCAGCCCTCCTTCTCCACGTACCCCTCTCTACACTCACTTCTCACCCGTTACACTTCACTGCTCACCCACCCCTCTCCACTGACTCCTCTCCTCTCCACACCCCTGTCACCACTCACTCCTATCAACTCATTTCTCACCAATCTCCACTCCCCCATCTGCACTCACGTATGTTTACTCACCCCAGCGCTCCTGCTCTCAGCAATGTGGGATACTGCTGCACGATCTCGTCAGGGTACAAGTCCTCTCTCTCACACCTCACCTCTCCTCCACTCCCCCACATAAATTCTCCCCACATGCACTCCCCCACATGCACTCCCCCACATGCACTCCCTCATCCGCACTCACATATTGCTACTTACCCCAGCGCTCCCCTTGCTCTCAGCACTGTGGGGATACTGCTGCACGATCTCATCAGGGTACATGTCCTCACGGCTCCCCCGCTCCCCTCCTGACAAGGTGATTTTATAGCCGACGAATGAATCGTCTGTCACACACCCACTGCCTACCTCCCCTCCTCACCCCCCATCCGCACTCACATATGTCTACTCACCCCAGCGCTCTCCTTGCTCTCGGCACTGTGGGAGTACTGCTGCACAATCTCCTCAGGGTACATGACCTCTCGCTCAGACACCCCTTCCCTACCTTCCCTCGTCTCCCGCCATGCGCACTCACTTAGGTTGACTCACCCCAGCGCTCCCCTTGCTCTCGGCACTGTGCGGATACTGCTGCACAATCTCCCCAGGGTACATGTCCTCTCGACTCCCCATCTCCCCTCCTGAAAACTCCGCACTCTCCCGCAACCCGGCAGCCGACTCGTCGTCTGTGGCCTCCACCTCCACATCGCCTCGCCCCTCTATCATCGCCACCACCTGGTGGGGGGGGGGGGGGAGGGGGTGGGGTTGGTGGCACATGGGGCACACAAGGATATTAAGTAGTAATTTCTGAGCCGACTCTACATTCCCCCGACCTTCTATCATAACCTCTACTACAGACTTTCGTACAGACTTCAGAATGTGCTACAGCCTGTGCTACAGCCTGTGGGACATCCCTATTACAGCATGCGTCCCACTCACCTGGCTCATGCGGGGGCGCAGCACAGCGGACTGGCGCACACAGAGTGCAGCAGCAGTGACTAGCCGCTCCATCTCCCGCTGCCCGTAGCACCCATCCAGCTCCGGGTCTGCCAGTTCCTCCATTGCCCGATCCGCTAGCAGGGGGCGCGCCTGGCGATGGGTGGGGAAGGGGAAGGGGGGATTGAGAGAGAGGAGAGAGAGAAGCAGTCCGTCTCTTCCACTCCATCTCCTCTGCCCATAGCACCCGTCCAACTCCGGGTCTACCAGTTCCTCCATTGCCCGATCCGCCAGCAGGGCCGCGCCTGGGGCAAACAGGGAGAAAGAGGGAGGAAGCAAATCTGAGAGAGAGGGGACTTTAGAGTCGACTCAAAAGAGAGAGGAAGCAAATTTGAGAGAGAGGGAGAGTGAGTGCAGCTGCAGTGACTAGCCGCTCCATCTCCCGCTGCCCGAAGCACCCGTCCAGCTGAGGGTCTGCCAGTTCCTCCATTGCCCGATCCGCTAGCAGGGGGCGCGCCTGGCGATGGGTGGGGAAGAGGGGATTGAGAGAAAGAGGGCAGAGTATAAGAGGGGCTATCCGTATCACCCTTTTTCTCCCCCTCAATCTGCCTCTGCCTGCAGCACCTGTCCAGCCCATATACAGGGAGGACAAGGGGGAAAGGCGCAGTGATAAAAGTGTTGTTTTGAGACGTCTCAAACCAGCCCCTATACAGGGAAGACAAGGGGGAAAGGCACAGTGATAGAAGTGTTGTTTTGAGACGTCTCAAACCAGCCCCTACACAGGGAGGACAAGGGGGAAAGGCACAGTGATAAAAGTGTTGTTTTGAGACGTCTCAAACCAGCCCCTACACAGGGAGGACAAGGGGGAAAGGCACAGTGATAAAAGTGTTGTTTTGAGACGTTTCAAACCAGCCCCTACACAGGGAGGACAAGGGGGAAAGGCACAGTGATAAAAGTGTTGTTTTGAGACGTCTCAAACCAGCCCCTACACAGGGAGGACAAGGGGGAAAGGCACAGTGATAAAAGTGTTGTTGTGAGACGTCTCAAACCAGCCCCTACACAGGGAGGACAAGGGGAAAAGGCACAGTGATAAAAGTGTTGTTTTGAGACGTCTCAAACCAGCCCCTACACAGGGAGGACAAGGGGGAAAGGCACAGGCCCTCAGTCTGTGCCAATATGGCACGAGGGGCCGAGGCATGGAATGGAAGCCTGTCCTCGCTATAAGCTGACTCACCCATTCCACGAGGCTGTCGCTGCCCTGCGGCTTCTCCTGCTCCACGGGCCTCTTCCCCGTTATAAGCTCCAGCAGCACCACTCCAAACGAAAACACGTCCGATTTCTCCGTCAGCTTGCCTGTCAATGCATACTCTGGCGCCAGGTACCTGGGTTTGGGTGATCACACAAGGAGGATTAGGGACAGAGGGACGGAAAATGACATCGGAGAATGCTCAGTCAGCTTGCCTGTCAATGCATACTCTGGCGCCAGGTACCTGGGTGGGGGTGATCACACAAAGAGGTTCAAGCAGGCACAGAGGAAGGGAAAGTGACATCTGAGAATTCTCATAAGCGTGAATGTCAAAGAGTTCTCTGGCGCCCAAGTACCTGAGAGTCACCAGAGACAGAGGTTCAGGGACAGGGTGAAATAGGGCAGGTGAATTATGCAAGAGCGAACTAAGGCAGGCAGGGTGATCAGAAAGAAAAGAGGGAACGAAAGGGAAGTGGTGCGGGAATGGGCCTAGGTGGAGGGTCAGGAAAACGAGTGCATTGTGGCTTGAGAAGTGGGGGCGTAGGGCGGGTCAGAACGACTGGGAGCAGATAGGTGTTCAGAAAGGAGTTGGGAGGAATGTGGGGGATGGGAAATGGGAGAAGGGAGAGGGAGGTGGGAGGGGGTGGGGGGTGTGGAGGGTTGTTAGGTGAGGGGTAGTGGGAAAGTGCCAAGAAGATCAGATGAATGACTCACTCACCCGAAAGTGCCAAGAAGTTCAGATGAATGACTCACTCACCCGAAAGTGCCAAGAAGTTCAGATGAATGACTCACTCACCCGAAAGTGCCAAGAAGTTCAGATGAATGACTCACTCACCCGAAAGTGCCAACTACACGTGTGATGATTGGCATGGCGTCCTCTGCTGCCAGCCTGGCAGCACCAAAATCCGCCACCTGGCAGCAAGGGATTGGACAGACATGCAGGGATGTCATTAAATAAAATCCGCTCCAAATGCTCATGACACATGCATGTAATGTAATCACACTTGCATGTAATCACACTTGCATGTTACCACACTTGCATGTAATCACACTTGCATGTTATCACACTTGCATGTAATCACACTTGCATGTTATGACACATATGCGTTATGTCTTACATCATGTTACAATGCACGTCATTGCTGATGCCTATGCTGTTTTATGGCGTTCAACCGTGGGTGGGGGTCCTATCCTTCATGACGCTTATGTGTCCCATTCGTTGGCATCTTCCGTGTGTGTGCATTCGTCTCAGCACTGCCCACCTTGCCATCACAGCCCCACCTTGCCGTCACAGCCCCACCTTGCCGTCACAGCCCAACTACACTATACGCGCTCAGGCAAACCCACCTTGGCCTCGTAGTCCTTATCGAGGAGGATGTTGGACGACTTGATGTCCCGGTGGATGATGCGCGGGTTGCCTGGGGGCAGCAGGGGAGGGTAGGGGAGAATGGAGGGAAGAGGTGGGGGGGTGAGCTTTGAGTCGACTCGAGTATGTTGGACGACTTGATGTCCCGGTGGATGATGCGCGGGTTGCCTGTCGACGCCAGGGGAAATGGGGGATGAAAGTTGTGGAGGAGAGGGGGGAAGGGATGCGGTTGGGGAGGGGAGGGGGGAAGGGATGCGGTTAGGGAGGGGAGGGGGGAATGGATGCGGTTGGGGAGGGGAGGGGGGAAGGTGGTAAGGGGGCGGGCAAGGGGAAAGGGGCAGATGGGCGGGAGGGAGGCGTTTGTTGAAGCATGAGGTGCAATGCAAATGCAAAAGGGAATTTGTCAACGAAGTAGCGGTGGGAAAAACGGAGGCGCGGAGGGGAAAGGGGCAATAGGTGTGCTGATAAAAGAGGCGAGCAGGGGAAGAGGGAGAGCGTGAGAGGCGGCAGGGTTTTGGTAGAGAAACGAGCAAAAGAACGATGAGAGAGGGGAGGATAAGCGAGAGAGACGGAGGGGAGGGGAGTTGGGGCACTGAGAGCGGAGCGACTCACATTCCTCGTGCAGGTAAGCGAGGCCCTTGGCGGCGCCCAGAGCGATCTTCATGCGAAAATTCCACGCCAGCAGGCGACGGCCCTCGCCTGGGGAGGGCAGACGAACAGGTTTCGTTGGGAATGCGGGAAGAAACAGAATGAGAGATGCAGTAGGGGGTGAGAGGGAGCGCCTGAGTATAACATCCTTCCAGGTTTCCAGCCATCATAGGGTTACCAGATAGCAGGCGTTAACCGAACAACATGCGTTATAAAACTACACATGGTAAGCAACCATTCCTTAATTCACCGTGCAGGCGTCCTCCAGCGACCCGTAAGCCACGAGCTCGTACACCACAAAGCGCTGCTCGTGGTAGCGCTGCAACACTTCTCTAGAATATTCAAGCATATAGTTACAAGGTAACCCCCACTCACTCACCATGCAAGGCGCCTTCCAGCTATCATCAGGCACAAGCTCGTACACCAGCAGCCACTGCTTGCTAGCGATGCAATACCCATCCTAAGTGACGAAACAGAATAGGGTTACCAAGTAACTCCTCGTCTATCACTCACCATGCAAGGCGTCTTCCAGCGATCCTTGGGCACGAGCTCGTACACCAACAGCCTTTGCGCGCTGGCGATGCAGTAGCCCAGGTGCGTCACCAGGTGCTTGTGCTGCACGCGGCTGATTCTATCCACCTCCGCGCGGAACTCGCGCTCCCCCTGGTGTCCCCCCACCTTCAGCACCTTCACCAAAACAAAACAGGGTTACCACACTCACTATGTAGGGCGTCTTCCAGCGATCCATTCGGCACAAGCTCGTAAACGAGCAACCTCTGAGCACTCGCGATGCAGTACCCGAGGTGCGTCACCAGGTGCTTGTGCTGCACGCGGCTGATTATATCCACCTCTGCGCGGAACTCGCGCTCCCCCTGGGGTCCCCCCACCTTCAGCACCTTCACCAAAACAAAACAGGGTTACCACACTCACTATGTAGGGCGTCTTCCAGCGATCCATTCGGCACAAGCTCGTAAACGAGCAACCTCTGAGCACTCGCGATGCAGTACCCGAGGTGCGTCACCAGGTGCTTGTGCTGCACGCGGCTGATTATATCCACCTCCGCGCGGAACTCGCGCTCCCCCTGGTGTCCCCCCACCTTCAGCACCTTCACCGCCACGGGCATTCCGTCCGCCAATATGCCCCGGTACACAGGCCCAAACCCGCCCTCCCCAAGCTTGTTGCTGTCTGAGAATCCGTCTGTGGCTTCTTCGAGTTCCTCGTAAGGGAACCACCACTCGTCGTCTGCTTCTTCGCTCATCCTGTCGCCGTCCCCCAGCGCGACGGCGGCTGCCGCGCCGCCCGCCACGGCTGCTGCGCCGGCCACGATCCCCGCGCCGGCGGCTGCGCCAGCGATTGCGCCCGCGCCGCCTGCTCCCCCTCCTGAGTCCTCTCCCAAATAAGGGCCGCCGCTGTCGTCACCAGCCCCGTATAGGTCTTCATCGTCCTCTTCCCCTTCCACTTCCGCTTCCCCTTCCGCTTCCCCTTCAACTTCCCCGTCGCCCTCCCCTTCCTCATAAAGATCCTCGTCTCCTTCCTCCCCTTCTCCCGCCGCCCCGCCCTCGTCTTCGTAATACTCCTCTTCCTCCTCGCCAGCAGCAGGCGCGCCGTCGCCATACGCGTTATTGCCCTCCTCGCTGTCCTCGTCCTCGCCAGGCCCGCCACCTGCAGCCGCCGCCGCCGCTGCCGCTCCGCCGGCAGCCGCGCCGGCCGCTACCCCGGCCGCAGCCGCAGCTGCCGCCTGCCGCCCGCGCACCCCGCGGACCAGATGCGGCTGCGCGTAAAACGGCGCCTTCTCCGCGCCGCCCACGGTCCCTGGGGCCGCGCTGCCGCCGCCGCCGCCGCGGGTGCGCGTTCGTTCGCCCTCTTTTTTTTTCGGCACGAGGAAGAAGAAGGCGAGGAGGCCGCACGTGACGAGGAAAATCAGCCCCACGGCGCCGCCGACCGCAATGCCTATGATCGCCCCCATCGATAGCCCCGACGATTCGGGCGGAGGCGGCGGAAGGACGAACGGCGGGGAAGGCGGAGGAAATGGGGATGGTAGCAAAGGGGGAGGGAAGGGAGTGACCGGGGGCGGGAACGGGGCTGGGGCGGGCGGAAGGACCGGGGGAGGAGGACTTATGTCGGGGGGAGGGGAAGGTATCAGAGGGGGAGGGGCAGGAGGACTGGGAGGGGGCCGGAGCGGCGCGGGCGGCGGGACAGGTGGCGGGTTGGGGGGACGTGGTGGCGGGTTCGGGGGAGTCAATGGCGGCTTCGGGGGGCGTGGCGGGGGGTTAGGGGGACTAGCCGGTGGCTTCGGGGGCTGAGGAGGCGGCTTCGGGGGGGTCAACGGCGGGCGTGGAGGGGGATTGGGGGGGCGAGGTGGGGGAGGAGAAGGCGCGGGAGGAGGTGGGCGTGGAGAGGGGGGAGGCCGAGGAGGAGGATAGATAGGTGGCTTAGGAGGCGGGTTAGTGGGAGGCTTCGGCGGCCTAGGAGGCGGGAAAACAGGCGGCTTAGGAGGCGGGTTAACGGGCGGCTTAGGAGGCGGGTTAACGGGCGGCTTCGGAGGCGGGTTAGCCGGTGGCGGTGGGCTTTTCGCAGGCGGAGGTGGGGCAGCGACAGGGGGTGGGAACGTGGTAGGCGGAGGGTTGATAGGAGGCACGTTGATTGGCGGTCGGGACGGGGCCGGGGGAAACGGGAACACAGGCCCGGTAGGGCGGTTCGGTGCGGGTGGGAAGTTGAAGAGGGGAGGAGGGTCAACGGGAATGATGGGACCGGTAGGGCGGTTCGCCGCGGGAGGAATGGGAATGGGGAAAGGAAACTGCTGCGCTGTCGCGACGCCTGATCCGCGAAGACCCCCTGCAGCGTCTTGACCGGCGGGGTTACCTTGTGCGACAGATGTGACGTCGTACGGTATCGGTGGGTGGCGACGAGCGGAGCGATGCTCTGCGACCGTGACTTCTAACGACCGACCGGCGTCCGACGAAGACTGACTAGATATATCCGGTGCGGACCGCTTAAGAGGCTCATTGTTGGAGAGATGCCCCACTGATCGCGCTTCAGCTTCAGCATGCAGCATATTAGAACGCTTTCGTCTCGACGAGAAAGGTCTTTCGTTGTGAAAATGTCTGTGCGCTTCAAACCTGTAGTCCACCCCAATAGTAGCCTTCAGCTGCCGAGCCCGTATGCCAGACTTAGCAGCTCCGTTATTCCCATCAGCCCTCCGCCTCCTACGGCTACTGCTCAAATAAAGCGTCATTGTTCAACAGTGAGAAGGAATATGGAGAACGATGTCGCTACTCTCCGCCCGTTAACGCATTATTCGTCGGGATTGAGTTGCGGAAGCTCAAGTCCTGAGCTACTGAATAAGCTATGGGTTACCACATGGAACGTATTTATGAAGCGATAGCGGTTCAATAAATACTAACGAAACATGTGTTACCCTAAATACTAAGATAGCACGACGATCAGCTCATCGCGGCCGTCTTCTTTCAACCTGAGCATGTAACAACATAATGGGATCGGTGGAATGCTCGGAGGCTCCTAGCCAAGCACAGCCATGTTTGTTGGAGTATGGCTTCCAAGATAATAAAGCCGTTGTCGTATCATAGCAGAACCACAAGTAGAAGCATAGCGGCTGCAGAGGGAATGGCTGTTCTTACCCTTCCGCCTATTCCCCACTGCTTCAGCCCTTTTCCTCGCTGTCTTCCGTGCAGAGGGAAATGCGGAATTGAGGAAGGAAGGGAAAGGAGGGAACGAAGCTGATTCGTGCAGCGGCAAATTGCATAACATCCCAAGGTCTTCTCATTAAGTGATACTATCGAGAGAAGTTCTTGGAGCCGCAGAATATCTTGGTATTGGCTGTCGATTTTGAATCACACAGAAAGCATCCACGTACCGACCCGTCCTTAGCGGGGGGAGCCGTCTTACTCTGACGAGATTCCTTACTTTATTCCTGCTAACGTATACTGAATATAGAAATCTCGTGTACACTTAGAAGGTTAGTCTTACAATTTGCAGCAATTTGCTTCTTACGAGGATCATGGGTTTGGCTGGCACCAGCCTCATGTCAACGTCGGTTTGGGATTACAGCAGCAACCATACGTAACCCTTCGACCTGCTGACGAAGGGGAAGTGGATTCGCTGCAGTGCTGTCATGGCTACACTCGCACACCTTCGACATTTTTCGCAAGCGCCGTCGAACCTGCTAGTGTTCACTGTTCGCGCGACCCAGCGACGGATTTGTACGACCAAAAACATCGCCTGCGACGCCTTATACGACGAACACCCACCACAACTTTGAACCTACGAGACTTCAGCCGACAGCTTGTTCGCTGAAACCCCTACACCCTGTTACTCGCTACACTGAACTGTGCCGAATGGGTGGAAAACCTTGTTATTTTCGGTTTGCCTAATTGAACCATACTGAAACGTAATTTAACCACCGTTAACCGTGCTTTTCCCATCTTGACTTCACTATAACCGATTTCACAATGACGTCCGCGGGGTATGCAGGCGATTTTCTGAGTAGCTCATTAGCTGCTCCACTCTCCGTGAGCATACTAGACAACTAGTCTTCTATTCTTCGCAGCATATCTGTGTTTTGCTCCAGTTTTGTTGCTTCGACTCGAATGGCTTCAGCGGGTATGAGAACAAACGGCTATGTGATACTTCCTTGTCCTCAAAAGTGCCCAGCCACCCCAAACTCCGCACTTTCCTGCTTGGCTGCCATTTCCGGCGGAATTCGCGGCGGCTGCTCTCGGGCCTTAATCACCGTATGCTCGCGGCTGCCTGACGCCGATTCCGACACAGACTCAGAGTGTGACGTGATAGTTCCTAGCGACCTGTCAGAAGACCGAAGTACGTTCAGCGCGGAGCATAGCTGGGGAAACGAGGACCTGACGGTTGAGGAGGTGGAGGGAGCGCACCCAGTGCAAGAGCTAGAGGAAGTGAGGACCAATCAATGACTGCGGATGTTATTTTTTCCTCCAAGAGTTACCTGGGGCAGTAAAAGCTAACGCATTTTTATACAAAATTGTTATTATACCTCTTACAACACGTGTACAGCAAATTTTGTTTGAACGTCTACTTATTCTATGTCCATCAAGGCCTTGGCAGATTCCTTCATCTGTTTGTGCGCCGCACGCTTTCCTATTTTAAGCTGGAGCTTCTTCTGCACCCGAAGTTGATATTTAGAAGCTTTCTTCTTCTTGGCCACACCAGACTTGGAATCAACCTGCCACCGATCAACAGGTAGTTAGGTAGTTACAAACCTCGAAAAGATAGCACAGGAAGGGGGGCTTTAGAAACTACTTGCTCGAAGGAAGCACACAACTAGCCTATCTATCTCTGCCTACCTTCATTTTCAAGGACTTCTCTTCCTTCTTCTTTTGCAGCTTTTCTTTCTGTTCCTTTTCTCCTGAAAGAAAGAAGGAAGCGCGTGTGCGAGATGGGGAGGAGAGGGGGATGTTAGAGAGAGATTTAGGGGGTTTTGGAGGAGCTAGGAGGCTGTCACGTTCTGAACGAGCACTTAGCCATTACAGAAAAGGACGGAGTCGCCGAGATGCTAACCCTCAGCTAACTATCGCCAAGCTCACTGCGCAGGACGACGCTCGTGTTGTAAAAAAGGAATCCGAGCCTCGAGCGAACCTTGGCGCGCATTGACCTACGCACGGCCTGTCGACTCCTCGTTCTTACTCTGTTGATCGAACTCGAGCTGCCGCTTTCTCGTCTCTCTCGACTTCTTTGCCATCTGTTCTGTCGACACGCTGAGGAACAGCGCGAAAGCGGCTAGAGGTGGGTGTCAAGGTTTTAGACTGCTAAAAAGCAGAACCGAGTGCAGAAGCTGGTGTCTGCTGTACTCGCTTCGTTGTATTGCAGTGCCTGTACAAGCCTGACCTTGGCAGCGCAATATCTTATTCCAACTTGAAGTTCTACAGCCAGTGAGTGCTTGGACTGGGGGGGCTTGCATGTGTACGCGCTACATAGTATTGCGCAATGACAGGAGGAAAACTGCATACCATTGTTCTTCAAAGCTAACAATTGCGTAACACTTGTACAGGAGAATACCATGAAAGATGTGGGGACGTAGTGGCAACCTGTCCTGACTCTCCGAATAACGCAACCACATGAAAGCGTTTCATCTTGTTGAGGCGAAACCTGCCCGTTGTCTCCAAACCCTGATTTGACAGCTTTTCCCCATCCTGCTAAGGGCGTGTCTGACGTGAAAAGGGCGGATTGTGAAAAAAAAAAAAAAAAAAACTGTACAGGTTTGACTGTATTTAGCTGCCCAGTTTCTTGAAATCACAACGTTCACACGTGTCTCCAAATGAAAACCAAGCGAATGCCGTACGGGTCCAGTGCAGTCCAGCATGCCTGCCCGTACGTACATGGTAGGACATAGGGCGCGTAACTTTTTCCGTTTCATTCAAATGTCCCGACGGAGGCCCCAAACCGTCCGAACAGAGCTCCGTCCGGACGATTGGGGATGTGGTACGGACGATGAAGCGTCCGTACCCCTATTATGACACTTTTTTGCAGTTGCGACAACTGCATCTTGAGCGAAAAAGTTACGCCTATAACCTATCTCGTCAGCAAATCGGCCGCTTCGCATGCATGCATTTGGACCAGAAAAAAACCAGACTATCGTGAGTTCCCTTTTTTTGGTGCTGTGGGTCTGTGTGCCCGTTCGGACGATTGTGGAACTTCTGTGTTGCCTTTCCCTCCCAATGTGGTTCTGGCGAGCGGGAAACCGAGTCGCCAGAACTGATGAAAATTGTGCTTCGCGCACCAATGACGTTGCAGGAGTTCCGGACGGTCCGAAATGCTGTCCGGACGACGCCAGGAGCGAAGAACGGACGATGAACCAGCAGAAAAGTGTCAGACGCGACGTCGCAAGGGGTCTTACGAACTTACTCACGAAACTAGACGAAAAATGTAACCCTACAATAGTCCGTACGGCTCTCCGTCCGGACGATGAAAAGTGAAAAAGTTACGCGCCCTTATCCGAGCAGCTTTCCCCCATCAGATTCACGTTTCAGGTGTTTCAGAACTGAGACCTGTGATGAAAAGCGACCGATCATCTCAGACTTCACGCGGATTCGCACAGCAGCAGACCACGTCCCAAAATCACAGCACACCAATATCACGTCATTTCATTTCACACGCAGTTACAACTCTCAACAAATCAAAGCACAGGCCCAGTTGGCAGCTGCCGAAGCGCGTGAGGGGCAAGACAAGACGTGAGAGGCAGTCTCAGAGCCAGCCAAGATCAGAACTGAGAAACGAGAATCGAGGAAGAAAAATCGAGGTTCGGGAATTTGGGGGTGAGTGAGCAACCACGTCTCTCCCTCTCCGCTCTCATAGACTTCCCCTTCCCTTCCTACCCCGCTCCCGCCCTCTCCCCTTCCCCCTCCCCCCCCCCCCCCCACCATCCGCCTCCCCCTCTTCCTCCTTTCTCTTAAGTCCCCAGAGGTATCGCCTGTCTGCCGTGTCTCTCGACTCACAACACGACCTGGCAAGACTGGGATAACGGTGGGGTTACCCTTGGCTTCGAGCTTCGGTACAATGCGGTGCTCCTCCCGCCACAAGATGCTTCCAGATCGTGAGTCGTGTCGTGACCAAATGACCATCGGGTTCCACCTTGGGGACGACTGCCCATTGGCAGTGTTGCGCATAGCGACAATCTCCACGCACTACTGCAAGCGCGTTTCACGGCGGAGAATTTCTCCGCTTTACCTTGCCACACGATCCCAGATTTTACTACTAGTAGGCTCTCCTGATAATTTATTATTTTGTTAGTACTCTTTAAAGCGATAGATATTCGGTAATGGCTTGCACCTTTCGCCGACGCCGCGGCATTCGAACGGCACGGCACAACCACGTCATCCCTGGGCGGCCGAGTCCACCGTGGATTGCGGTTGCGATGATGCTTGTGCGGCTGCTACTACTAGCGTACTACACGCCATGCTCGGGGGAACTGGACGCGAATCCCGCGCCGCCCGCGCGGAAAGCCTCAGATACAGGGTTACTAAGTTCGTCCAGAAGTAACGGGCTTAGTGGAGGAAATACTGTTACAAGTAATGGTAGAACCGTGCGGAATATGAAAAGGCCTACTCTGCCTATTCCCCTCCGCCCTGTCGGGTGGCGGAACGCGAATCACGCTGCTCCAACGCCGCTCCTGCCTGTTTCACACGGGCAAGAAATTCCCGCTGGACTCCGCCACGTGGCCGCACCATCCGCCGGAGATCCCGAGGGCATCCGCGGCGTCGCGCGCGGCAACTGGGCGTCTAAGGGAATGATCGGCGCAAGGCGGTGGCAATGGCGGGCGGGAAAGAAAGACCTTTCAGCGGAAGCCACGGGGGAGGAGGAGGAGGACGGGGGAAATACGGCCGCGCGCACCGCACCTCGATCGTTGTCTCAAGCTGCTGCTGATTCGGGCGATACTAATACAGGCAGCAATATAGGCAGCAGCACTGTCGATAGTAGTAGCATCATCCAGATCGCAAAGCTCAAGAGGGGAATCGCGCGGCCCATTTCCGTCGCAAGTGGAGCCACTAAGACTCCCCTTTCCACCTCATCCACGTCAGTTTCTGCGTCATCCACGTCATCATCCGCGTCTGTGCCAACCCCCATTGGCATCAGCCCGCATTGGAGCACTTACTGTACGGATCGATGCGGTGTCATGTGGAAGCCAATCCGAGTGTACGTGGTGTGGTACGGTTACTTCTCCGAGTCGCAGAAGCAGCTCGTTCGTACGCTGACAAGGTCGTTCAGTCCGAGCGACGATCCATCCGTTACAGTTCCCCTCTGGTGGAACATCAACCGGCTGTACTACGATCAACAGGGGCGTTTCATCTCGTCGAATGTAACGTGGGTGAAGGAGAAAGATGACACGGGGTACTCCCGAGGGAAGTCCCTGTGGCTGGATGACGTGGAAGCAGTGGTCTCCACGGCCATTAATACGAGCGAGCTGCCTTATGACGAGGATGGAGTGTACTTCGTGCTCTCGGACCAATACGTGACCCAGGTTAGCGAAATGGTGTGTTTGTGTTTATACCCCTTCTCTTTCTTAATCTCGTCGTGTGTGCGTCCCCTGCCTCCTGGTCTCCTCCCTTCTTTCTTTGAAGTCTCTGAAGTTGCAACCTCTCCCCGTTTCTCGCCCTCCCTCTCCTCGCCTTTCGCCCTTCTCGGCCCTCAACGCCCCTCAACGCCCCTCAACGCCCCTCAACCCCTCTCGTATGAAGAAGTGTTTTGAGACGTCTCAAAACCTTCCGGCTTTCTCGCCCCTCAACGCGCCGCAACCCCTCTCCCCTTAACCCCAGCAATGGAGCTCAACGGATAAGCTCTGCGCCACGTTCTAGGGGTTTCACTGCTTCGGTTGCTCCCTTCTTCCTTGAATATCTCACAGCATGCAGGTTTCCCCCCTCCCTCCCTCCCTCCCAATCCAACCCCCTTCCCCCGCAGCAATGGAGCTCGACAGACAAGCTCTGCGCCACGTTCTGCGGGTGGCATATCTTCGGCTCCTCCCTCCCGTTTCCCTTCATGATCTCTCACCATGCAGGTCCCCCCTCGCCCATTCACACATGCCCCCTCCCCCCCTCCCCTTCCCCCAGCAATGGAGCTCAACGGACAAGTTCTGCGCTACGTTCTGCGGGTGGCATTTCTTTGGCTCCACGCCCCTTCACAACCCCCGCTCTTCCCCTCTTCCCCTCTTCCCTCCCCCTCTCTTCCCCTCATCCCTCCCCCCTCCCCTTCCCCGCAGCAATGGAGTTCAACGGACAAGTTCTGCGCCACGTTCTGCGGGTGGCATTTCTTCGGCACGGCGCCCTCCCGCGGCACCTTCATCTACTCCTGGGTCGGCCGCGCTGACCGCCTCGTACGTGCAGGTGGAGGGGGGAAGGGGAGGGAGGGGGGGGTTGTTGGGGGCTGTAAGGGGCATGGGTTGGGGGCATTCGGTTGAATGAATCCCACGGTGCCTTCATCTACGCCTGTGTCGGCCGTCCTTCCTGACCGCCTTGTGCGTGCGGGAGAGGGGGTATCGGGGGCTGGTGGAGTGGTGGGGGGGTGAGGGTTAGTGGGGTGGGGGAGGGGTGTTTCTCGCGCATCTGGTAGCTTCATCTACTCCTGAATCAGCCGTGCTGACCGCCTTGTGCGTGAAGAGGGGGGGGGGAAGGGGAGGGGGTACTGGGGGCTGTCTAAGGGTGATGGGGGGATGTGTCCCAACTTGGTGGAGTGTCGTAGGGGGTCTTGGGAGGACTTAGGGAAAACCTGGGGTTTCTGGGGACCTTGGGGTTGAGAAGGAGGGGAAGTGGCGCTTTGTGCTCATGGTGCTCATGGTGCTCATGGTGCTCATGGTGGTCATGGTGCTCATGGTGCTCATGATGCTCATGATGCTCATGATGCTCATGGTGCTCATGGTGCTCATGATGCTCATGGTGCTCATGGTGCTCATGGTGCTCATGGTGCTCATGGTGCTCATGGTGCTCATGGTGCTCATGGTGCTCATGGTGCTCGTGGTGGTCGCCTCCTGTGTCGCTTGTCTCCCTCTGTGCCCTCTGTGCGCGCCCCTCCACCCGTCCAGTGCCCCACGTCGTGCATTGCAAGTGACATCCGCACGGCCAGCAAGGCACCCAACAAGGATGTGGGCATGGATGCGTTACTGTCGGTGTTCGCGCACGAACTGGCAGAGGCCGCCTCGTCGCCGTTCGTGGGAACGTGGTTCGATGAGCAGGGCGAGGAGAATGCGGACAAGTGCGCGTGGAAGTGAGTAGAGGGCGGTGGTGTGAGAGAGATGTATGGATGGTGGGGTGAATGGTGGGGATGGTGCTGAAACGAGATAGTGTGCGTAATTAATCAGAGTTTTAACGGCACCACGTGATCACGTGACCCTTGATCACGTCTTAAAGCCCTCCCTCTTCCTGTCCCTTGCATCGCAGGTTAACCCCATCCTCACGGGTTCCCCAGGAGGCAGATACAACCTGGTCGGAGTCAACAGAAGTCAACAAGAGTCAACGGCTCCAAGCTCCTCGTGCCCGCACCCCCCTCTCCCCACTTTTGCTTGCTTTTCCCCCTCTCCCTGTCCCTTCCCTTCCTGCATCCTGCGCGGCAGGTTCAACCCCATTCTCACCGACTCAACAGGAGGCAAGTACAACCTGGTGGGGGTCAACGGCTTTAAGTTCTTCATTCAGCACAACTGGGATCTCACCACTGGCACCTGCCAGCTCACCATGCCATACCCCCCCGCCCCTCCTCCTCCCCCCTCCCCTCCCTCCCCTCCTCCGCCTCCCTCCCCTCCTCCCTCGCCTCCCTCCCCCCCTCCACCGCCCTCTCCCCCTCCCTCACCCCCACCCCCTCCCCCACCTCCAAGCCCCCCACCTCCCTCTCCTCCTCCCCCCTCACCACCTCCTCCGTCTCCCCCTCCTCCCTCTCCACCCTCTCCCCCTCCCTCCCCTCCTCCTCCCCCCTCGCCCCCGTCGCCCCCACCTTCCCCCCCTCCCCCCCCTCCATCCCCTCGCATGCGCACCCTTCGCCCTCCTCCGCGTCCCCCCAAGAGCATGGGGGAATACGTGCAACAGCTATTCAAGAAACTCTGGCCGAATCGCCCATAGTCAATCAAAGTTGTTCATGATTAAATGTTGTACAGTCTGTATGGTACACCACCTTAAGTGTTGTACAAAAAACACAAGTACCGTGATTGCCCCTGTTGTGTTGTTGATAACTATCAGAATCTGGAAACAGGAATGAGAACAGAAGAGTGGGGGTTGTACTAGCATGCAGGTGGAGTACATATAGGAAACCCTAAAAGGGTTGTACTTTTTGTTGAGTACCCTACTACAGCCTACACATCACATTACATTCTGACACACCCTCAATAGGCAAAGTGGGGTATAGTCAACACAAAAAGCAGTCGCATGACTAGGTCATAAGCAAAGGCTAGTGGCAAAATTAGAGGGCAAGAGAGGAGGAGGAGGAGGGACTATGAGAGGAGAGGAGGTAGGAGGCGGCAGCTGAAGCTGCTGGCACACGGGCGACTGGAGCAAGTGGCACACAGGCTACCAGAGCAAGGGCATCCGGACTACTGGAGTAATTGGCTCCGCGGCTAGACGAGCGGCTGGAGCAACTGACCCACGGGCGACTGGAGCAACGGGCTCACGGGCTAGCGGAGCAAGGGCATCAGGACTACTCGAGCTGCAAGCTTCATGACGGCTACCTCCTTTCAACCTCCCCCCATTGTCCCACACCCCCTTCTGCATCCCTAGCACCACTCCCTCAGCTCCCCCACACCCTCCCCCTCTCAGCGGCAGCTGCAGCAGTAGGGGAGAGAGGAGGAGGAGGAGCAGCAGATTACTCATACCCGCCACCCCCATACCCTCCCCCTAACGGCTGCACGCGCAGCATGGAGAGGAAGGAGAAGGGGGGGCGGGGAAGAAGCTGCCCCGCGGCAACAACGGGGCGGCGCGCAGGTGCCACGGGGCGGCGCGCGGGTGTACCGGGGCGGCGCGCGGGTGCAGCGGAGCGGCGCGCGGGTGCCATGGGGCGGCGCACGGGTGCCACGGGGCGGCGCACGGATGTAAGCAAACCGTCGCGCGCCCAGCAGCGGAAGCGAACGGTGGGCCCATTGAGGAAGGCTCAAAGAAAGAGCCTGCTCTGAATACCATGTCAGAAACTAACGAGCAGGAATGAGAACAGAAGAGTGGGGGTTGTACTACTAGACAGGTGGAGTACATATAGGAAACCTTAAAAAGGTTGTACTCTTTGTTGAGTACCCCACTATAGGCTACACAACACATAACATTCTGTCAATAACATGTGAGGCCATGGGTAGCGCAACATAATATTAGCAGACAATCAGAAGCTGGTGAAATACTTGTTTAGGGATACGGATGGGACCAAGGCAAGCACTACATGGTCAGGTGATACCCTAACTTACAACCATCCCTAACCCATACACCCTCCCCATCCCCCTGTCCCGCCACCCTTTCAGTACCGTACACGTCAAATCTCCGTTAACGATTGTTCAAAAGAAACTCTTTTTGCAACCAATGTCAGAAGTCCACTGGTGATCCCCGATTGATCATAGGGAAGGGTTACAGGCACGTTGGCATGGGGGGTTAAGGACGCACTCACCTACTATAGAAACAAGCTCTTTTATCCCAGTGGTTGTGGCTGGGATTCTGACAACCAGTACAAGACATCAATGTAAAACTTTTCTTTCTTTTTTTGTTATCCTCTCTTTTCTCTCAGAGCTCCACTCGACTCAACATGGATAAACGAAAGGCCAAGCTGGGTATACATGATACATGCAACGGCGGCAGGGGCAAAAACACTGCTGACTAGCCCTGCCGGTACAGACACGGGCACGCAGACAGCACCGGCAACAACCCCCTCCATTCACAACGATAGCCCCATCAGGCAGGGACAACCCTCCATCTATCCCGTCTAGCAGACCAGGACCCAGGTAGATGGGGGTTGTCATGCAATGCAATCCCCCCCACCCACCCCACCGCACGCACCCCCCCATTCCCCTCCCCCCCACACCCGTCATCGCTTCCCTCTCCCCCATATTTTTCTCCATATCTTTTCCAGATTTGATTGCGGCGGGGGGGATTTAGGCGGAGGGGGGGACTTGGGCGGCGGGGGAGGGGACGCCGGCGAAGGGTAGGGGAGAGTGGTGGCGCAGGTACCAGTGGTGAGGTCCCAATTCTGTTGAATGAGGAACTTAAAGCCGTTGACCCCCACCAGGTTGTACCTAACACCAGAGGCGTCAGTGAGAATGGGGGCGAACCTGCAGTGGAAGAGGCAGAGAGGGACAGAAAGAGTGGTGCGGGACTGGGCAACCTGTGAGGATGGGGGGAACCTGTGAGGATGGGGAGGAACCTGTAAAAGAGGATTGCAAACCACGGGGGAAAGGGGTGGAAGCAAGTCTTTAGGATGCACCAAACATTCGTGAGAAACAGTTAAGCACGCACACAGATGAAGACAAAACAGCAAGGCTACTCACTCTCCCCAACCACCCCCTTTCCCCACTCACTGCCAGGAACATTTGTCGACGTTCTCCTCACCGGCGCCATCAAACCACGTGGCAATGAACGGGCTTGAAGTCGCCTCTGCCAGCGCATGTGCGAATACGATGCACCACAACGCACGTTCATGAAGAACAATCGACCACTCACACCTGCCAGTCACTCCCATCCGCCCACTCACTGCCACGAGCACTTGTCGGCGTTCTCCTGCCCACTCCCATCGAACCACGTGGCAATGAACGGGCTCGACGTGGCCTCTGCCAGCTCATGTGCGAATACCGACAGCAGCCCATCCATCCCCGCGTCCTGTCTGGGCGGCACCGCCCCGCTGGCACGCAGTGTTCGCGTGATGCAAGACCTAGGGCATAATTTTGCAGCGTTACCGACCCAGGAGTACACTATGCTGCCGAAGCTGGAGGCTCGGCCGTGCCAGTGCCACCCGCAGAAGCTAGAGCAGAATGCTGGTTTGCTGCCGCCCGGCATATCCCACGCCTGGGATACGGTTTCATCCGAAAGCACGAAGTACACTCCGTCTTCGTTATAAGGAAGCTGATTGGAGGAGATTGCGTTGGTGATGAGGTTCCTGACGTCAGCATCGGAAAGAGCCTTGCCTCGGGAATAGTTTGCATCCTCGACCTCGCCACCCCATGTAACGGACTCGGAGATGTGGTTACCACTTGAGTCGTAGTACAGACGGTTGATGTTCCACCAGAGGGGAACTGCATGGAGCGAGGGCGAGGAGAGAAGAGCAAGGGGAAGGATGGGGGATTGGAAGAGGAAAGAGGGGCGAGAAGCGAGGGGAACAGGCTGGTTCAGGAACTAAGAAGAGAGCCTCAACCTCTTGCAATTCCTGTCATTGCTTGGTTACAACGAGGGGCCAACACCTGTCAGTGCTTGCAACGAGGGGACAGCACCTGTGACGGATGGGTCGGCGTTCGGGCTGAGCGACGCGGTGAACGCGCGGACCATCTGCTTCTGCGCTTCGGAGAACGCGCCGTACCACACGACGTACACGCTGATTGGCCGCTCCATCACCCCGCACGCGCGCCCCATGCAACTCGCGCTCCAGTGCGGGGAGATTCCGATCGGCCCCTTCCTCCCCTTCCCCGCAGTCACCGCCTTTCTCCCGCCCCCCGTCGCCCCGCTGGTGCTCAGCGGGCCGACTGTGGCGGCGAGCGCGTGGCTTGCGGCGGCGGAGAAAGGGGCGGGGGGCGTCGTCGCGTCATTCGCGTCGCTGTACAGGCGGGATGGATTATGGTTCGGGAGGGGTATAGACGCGAATGGGGCGCATAATTTACGCAAAAAACTCGCTTTTCCAGCAAAAATTGTCACGAAATCTTGCAATAGTATCTATCTAGTCCTGACTGCGGCGTACCCAGGGATGATTGTGAAGGAATATATTAGAGAGCGTAGCGATAGCGAGAGAGTCTCTGCTATGGGAATGATGTTGCGCCAGCAACTTGGTAGAGTTTTGGTAGCGTTTGCCTCTAAGGACTTTGTGAGAATTGAAGTAGCATTTGGGCCAAGTAGAATTGCAATATCAATTATCAAACACACAAGCAAACACAAACATATATAGGCAAGCAAGAGTTGCACAATTGTTGCGTGGCGCTGCGAGTAACCCAACCCACACGAAAGTGCTGTGCAGGTGGGTGAACGCGCCCCGCACATTTCCAACCCAACTCAGCACCGGAATGTCTCACCGTGCACGCTACTCCTGCCAACACAGCAAGTGAGCAGCGTGCCTCACAAGCAAGGCACCTACGACCCCCAAGACTCGTCATTCCTAGCACCGATTCCGCCGAGTTCGCTGCAGTAGCTCACAGTCACCCGTAGTCACTAATGACCGCCACCGAACTCGTGCGTCGGTGCCGAGTAGACTCAGTCGTTAGGCGCCGACCTGCCAAGTCAAAGGTCATCGAGGGCCCTTGCTGTCGTAGGGCCCTCTAACAGATTGTGATTATCCAGGCAAGCAAAGAAAAGCATTCAGTGTGATTATCTCTCAACCCAGGAATCGCCTGCGGCGCACCTGAGAATCGCGGCGATGCCGCTTGGAAAGGAGGTTGCGGCTGCGCCAGGGGTCGTCATGGTCGCGACCTTGGGATTACCGATGGGCGGCGTTCCCTGCTGGAGGCGAATCAGCGATCGCGATGCCCGCGTGCGACTGCCACGCGGCGACTCCTGCGACTCTGGGCGATTGGTCCTGATCGGTCGCAAGAACACTGGCTTATCGTCGCCGGAAAGCTCCTTCGCGCGAGCGTACGCCGACGCGAATCGCTCTCGGCCAAGCGGAGGAGCTTCCGCCCGAGGCGCTAAATGCCTGCGGGCCGGTGTATGGCTGCTAATTCGTTGGCTGGCGGTTAGCGGAGCGCGTGAGGCGGCAAGAAGCGCGGCGACGAACAGCCAGGTTGGTAGTACTAGAATATTGTGATGGCGGAACAAGGTGGAGATCGTTGGCTGGTGAGTCGAGCGGCGCCATGGAACAGCCATGGCGACTACGGTGTGCGCGGCGTTCTGCGGAGGCATTCGGAGTTCGATTAGAAGCAGAACGAAGCGCGACGAAAGAAACTGCTGCAGTCACAGCGGCAGCAGTGGCGCTTTTGGAGAGCGGCGGAGAGCTCACCACCACCACCATGCCCAAAGGTGCAGATTGCACTAGGGGTAGGTGCATATAGCTAAGCAAGGGACATGGTTCTCTTGCTGACCTAGATTTCCTCAACGCCTAAATCACGTCATCACTATGTCGACACTGTACAGACATACGCCAATCTGTCAAGCGTGGCTGTGGTTCCGTCTTGGCTGCCAACAGAGCGACTGAGATGAGTTGGTTCTTTTGTGGTTGATGGTGCAGGAGCACGAAGGGAGGGACGGGGGTGTGTGTGTGTCGCGTCGCGATGGTCGTCGGTCGACTCGCAGAAGCTGGGCATGGACGGTCTGGGGGGGTGCGGCAAGTGAGAGAGGAGCAAATGTATGGTGGAAAATGGGTTGCTCTTTTCTTCCACCTTCCCTTCTATGATTCCACTCTCGAACATTTTTTGTAGCGTTCAGTAAAAGCAAACCTTTTCACGCTACTCAGCTAAAACACGCGCAGCTCTTGGCGCTAGGCTCCTTGGAAGTGTACTTCCGCCTTCTTCAAAACCACCTTCGGCAAAGTGACGGGAAGGGTGAGTACCCATCATTCCATAGTGCAGAGATATGAACCTGTGGTGCGGCGTGCGCTCCAATCAAAGTTGGGTGAGGTTCCAGTTCAGTCGGGGCGGGGGAAGGCTGGGGGGGAGGGGGGGAGGGACAGTCAGTCATCAGTCAGTCAGCCAGGGAATGGATTCCTCGAGTGTCGATCGACTGGACCCATAAGGGCGTGTCTCCATTTTGACCCCGACGGTTCGAACCGTGGACGGTCCGAAATGCGAAAAGGTTACTAAAGTCGCGTAGTTTCGTGACTTAGTTCGTGAAAGTGTGTGCGACGTCGCCAACAATTCGAACCGTCGCGTCACTTTTTACTCCTTTCAACGGTTCAGAATCTGAACCCTTGACAGTTCGGAAACCAAACGGACGGTGCAACAGTACTAACTAGAGATTGGCGCGCGATTTTTTCGGAAAATATAAATAAGATTGGCTTACGAAAATTACTCGTGAATTGTGTAACGACGCTACAGTGTCTCCAGCGAAACTACAGTACTTCGGGAAATTCAAAACACTGAAAAAGGTGACAGTCTTGCACTCAGACGGGGCAAAGTTCCGAATGGCAACTCGGACAGTCCGGTTTTCACTATTCGGACCGTCGGGTACAAAAAAAAGTGAACCGAAAATAAAATTGCCAAAAAAAAAATAGACACGCCATAACTACTGTACAGTACACGTACACTGTTGGCGCCAGGGGAAAAAAAAGCCAGTTGTTGGGATGTCCTGCGTGGGATGGGCCATACTCCTTGCCTTCGCTCGGTTTGGCTGGCAGCAGTTTCGCAAATCTTTCGCATCCAGTGGATAAGGTGATGGGTTAGGCATGGCCTGTCTTCATTATTGAGAACCGTTAGCAGGATACAGACTGCAAGTCACTGTAGTAGTATGTGCACTCCATAACACCAACGGTCTCGACGATTACGAACAAACCACTCATCGCTTCATAATTGATGAAATTTGAAGTATCAGTAGCCTAATATGAAGAAACGAATCACTTCTCACAAAGGATACTTTGCACCAAGTCAACTTCCTTTTGTCCTCTTGATCACCTTTTTGCCCCCTGCCTGTTCGAGTCGAGAATCGAACGGCAGCTTTGCTCCCTTTCTCCAGTCGCGGAAAATCCACGGTGGCAACAACACCAACACGCAGGCAGCAGCACTGGCAACTTCAAGGCTTGCTGTTGCGGCAAGCTCCAGGTTGATTCATCGGAATCTGAGATCTCGTCTCGTCCGTCCATCGATCAAGCAGAGGAGATCCCATCCCAAGCTTGTGTTTGTTGCTATGGAGCCAAAGCATCACATCACTCTTCGAAAAGCAGCCTTTCCTATAAATCGACGGTCCCAGTAGTTCTAATCACTAAAGCAGCAGTTTCTCTCATTGCAGTAGTTCCTCTCATAGCGTGCGTCGTTAGGATCGATCACAGACAGCCCAAATGGCAGCACATTGGCCCGCCGCTCTCATTCTGCTGCTCGCCATCGTCAGCGCTGACGTTACAACCAGCGCACCTGTCGCCAATTCAGCGATTTTTTATGTCTCTCCGGCGATTAAGCCTGCCGCCGTTCCTGCCGTACGAGACGCCGCCTTGACCGCCGCGAATATCGGTCGCAAGGGTGGCAGCGGCATTGCCGGCATTTCCGCAGCCGCCGCCGGCGGAAACGGCGGCGCGGTCTTCGTTGAGAGGAGCGACGCCGCGTGGCCGTTTGCATGGGGTCGCAATGCGAGCGACGGCAGCGGCGAAAGCTACGACGCGGGCGACGATACCAGAGATGTGATCAGCGAGTTTGGCGCCATGGCGTGTAGCGCTGCGGGCTTGCTTCGCTCCGAGCGTGCAGGTTCCGCCAGAACCGCTGCTTTAGGATTCGCCGATCAAGCTAATTTTTCCAATGAAAGTGCTGCAGCTGCTTCTGCTGCCAATGCTCCCACCAATGGCGATGCTGCTGGTAGTGGCAAGGGCGGCGGATACACGGCGCCGAAGGACCATCGGACGGAGCTGCGGTGGGACGTGTACAGCATCAGCGGCCTCATTCTCACAGCATGCGTGAGCCACTAACGCGTATGAGCCCCCTTGTGGGCGCGGTGCGACGTGATCGATATGCGATCGGATCTTCCCCTCTTTCCGGACCTCGTTTCCTGTCCAAATTCGTCCCTCAATTCTCCTTTCCTCCCCCCTTTCCCCCACTCCCCCCGCTCGTGCACTCCCTCCTGCGTGCTTCTCCGATCCTCATTTTTAACCCCTACATCCTCTCCCGCAATTCTCCCCCCATCCTCCGCCATCTCCCGCCTCCTCCACCCCCTCTCCCCCCGCGGCAGTGCGCGCTGCTGGCGAACGCGGCGGGGATAGGCGGGGGGCCGTTCTACATGCCGCTCTTCAACTCCTTCCTCGGCTTCACCGCCAACGCCGCCACCGGCCTCTCGCACACCATGGTCGCCTCCAGGTGCCGTGCTCCGCTATAGTCACACATCGTTATTGTCACACTATGGTATAGCCTCCAGGTGACGTATAGCGCTTATCGTTATAGTCACACAAGGTTCGCCTCCAGGTGCCATGTTCCGCATACAATGTACCTTCATAGTCACGTCATGTCTGCATTATAGCGTCACGGTCACGCCCCGGTCGCCTTCAGTGCCGTGTTAAGACCTGCCTGCATCCACCCATCACTCTGCGCCATCCTCTGTCACCCACGCCACGCCCCAGTCAACCCCCTCCCCCCTCCCCCTCCCCCTCCCCCTCCCCCCACACACAGTGGCGTGGCGAGCACGTTTTACGGGCTGATTCAGAGCAGCCCCGCGGACCCATCACAGCCGTTGATCGACCTGCGCCTGGCGCTCACCTTCACGCCCGCGCTGCTGCTGGGCGTCAGCTGCGGCGTGCTGCTCAACCCGCTCCTCCCGCCCTGGCTCCAGGTGCCGCCCTTCCCCTTGCTGCTTCTGCTGCTGCTGCTGCTACTGAAAGGTGCGGCCTGTGCTGCTGCCGCTGGTGCTAGGTGATGGGTGACAGGTGCTGCCCGCGCTGCTGCTGGGCGTCAGCTGCGGCGTGCTGCTCAACCCGCTCCTGCCGCCCTGGCTCCAGGTGCTGCCGAGTGCCATACAACAGGGAGATCAGTAATTCTGGCGTGGGCTATTTTTGCTCACAGAAACTGTTTTGTAGGGCTTGCTACCACAATGCACCCCTGGAACTGAATAAAGAAGAAATAGCCCATCGCTTGGCAAGGGTCTCCTGGTCGCGTCGCACCTCAAGTCCCCGAACCTCTTCCCCTTCCCCTTCCCTTCTCCCCACTCCCACTCTCTCTCCCTTCTCTCTCCCTCCGTTCCCTCCCTGGTCCACAGACATCCCTACTGGCGGTGCTGCTGGGGTACGTGGCGAGGGAGACGGGCATCAAGGCGAGCAAGGCGTGGGAAAAGGAGACGCAAGCCGCCACTGCCAGGCACAACCAGCAGCAGCAGCACCCTTCCACCGCCTCCGCTTCCTCTATCAACACACCTCTTCTTTCACAGTCAGCAGCAGCAGCACCTGCTCCCTCCTCTTCTGCCCCCTCCTCCTCCGTCCCCGCCCACGCCCCTTCCAAGCGGCGCTGGTTGGACCCGTCCAGTGGATCTGGGCGGCTGACTGACTTCGTGGCTCACACTGCCGCCCAGCTTCTGCCACTTGTGGGCCTTGGCGGTATGTGGTGGTGGGTGATGGGCAGGCGGCATGTGGGTGGGGGGCATAACCTGACATCCATGTCAGGTGGCTTGTCATCCATATCCATGCCATACCCGTAAGCCACGCTGGTGATTTTTCCGAGAATCCCTGCCCACCCGTTTTCCATCGCCCTTTGGCCCTGTCTCCGCCAACCCCCCCTCCAGTGCTGTGGGTGGCAATGATGGCTCTCGAGCGGGGCCTGGCCGGCACCACCCGGTGCAGCCGCCCGTTCTTCCTCTACTGGGCGGCACAAACGCTTCTGTGCTTCGCTGCCACTGCTGCCATGGTGGCCTATCAGGTAACGCCACGTGCTCCCCTCGCCTATCAGGTAACGCCACGTGCTCCCCTCCCCTTCGCTCCGCAACCCCTTCCCTAGAAAACAACCAACCCCTTTCCCCCAGCTTCCGTACCTTTTTCGAGGTTCAGGCATCCACCAATCAGCCATCTCGCCTGGACCCTCTCTCCCTCCTCTCCCCTTTCTCTCCCCCTCCCCTTCTCTCTCCTCCTCTCAGGTTCGGGCGGCGTCCACCAATCCAGACGCAGAGGGGGCGTCAGCACTCTCACGGGTGCTCATGGCGGGGCAGGCAGAGGAGGACGGGGCAGGCGATGATGAAGTCTTGGAGGCCCGGAGAAAACGGGCTGCCCGGAAAATATTTAAGGTCAGCGCACGGGTAGTGTCGCGTACTCTCCTCCCGCACATGGCTCCTGCACCTCTTGCTTGTTCATCTGTTCATCCGTCCTGCACAAGCCAATTATCCTTCCTGATCATTCTGCTCATGCTGCTAGTACAGGCTCTGTGTTACTCGCTGCACTCACAGCCTATGCAGCGTCCTGCAGGTCGCAGCTCTTGCTGTTGTTGATCATGTGCTCGTCTCCCCTCCCCAATGTGGCACGTGCTTGTGTGGTGGTGGCAGGTGGTGGGGGTGATGGTGGTGGCGGGAGTGATGGCGGGGGTGTTGGGCATTGGAGGCGCACCGCTCTTCAATCCCTTCATGCTCACCCTTGGCATTCCGCCCCAGGTACCACCACGCGATGTTTCTCCAGGTACCACCAAGCGATGTTGCTCCAGGTACCGCCGACCTATGCTGCCCCCCAGGTATTGCTGAACGACTCTGCCCCAGGTACTGCCAAATTCTTTTGCCCCAAGTACTGCCGAATAAATCCACCCCAGGGATTTCTGAATGATTATGGCCCAAGTAAGTCTTTCACGACCACGCAAACCCCACTCCTTCTCACTTCCCACACGTCCCCCCTTCACCCTCCCTCCAGATCACAGCATCAACGTGCGTGATGATGGTGCTATTCGGAAGTGGTCGTGAAGGACTTGTGCAACCGTCTTGTGCCGCTGACCCTCAGTAATGATGGCACCATGCCACTGCACCAACCGTCTTGTGCCGCTGACCCCACTCCCTCTCACTTCCCCACTTCTCTTCCCCTAAACCCAAACCCGTGTGCCCACCCGCCCTTTTCCTCCCAATCTCCTCCAGAGCACAGCATCAACGTCAGTGATGATGGCACCATGCCACTGCACCAACCGTCTTGTGCCGCTGACCCCACTCCCTCTCACTACCCCCTCCCTCTCACTACCCCCTCCCTCTCACTTCCCCCTCCCTCCTTCCAGATAACAGCATCAACGTCAGTGATGATGGTGCTGTTTGGCAGCAGCAGTGTCTCCCTCTCCTTCCTCTTCCTGCACCGCCTCAACCTCGCCTATGCTGCCATCTTCGCCCCCACCGCATTCATCGCCTCCCTCCTGGGAGTCACAATCGTGGGCCGAATAGTCAAGAGCACCGGCCGTGCTTCGATCATCATCTTCATCCTCACCGCAATCATTGCGGTGGGGACCACGCTGACTGTGGTGCTGGGCGCGCCAAGGATTTTCGACGATGTGATGCATGGCAGGAACCTCTGGTTCCACTCGCTCTGCCCTGCCAAGAAATGCTTATGAATGACTCGTGCTGGGCTGATAAACTCTCTCCGTTGCTCAAAGGTTCTCTCCAATTCCCTTGTACTGTAGTTTCTTTTCCACATGCTGATGCCAGAGCTCCCAAATGCTGATAAAAGCTTTTTTCAAAAGATGCTCTCCAGTTTGCTGCTAGATGCTCTCCCAGCCGCTACCAAACTGAAGCAAGCTCTCAATCAGCCTGCGGAGGTGGAACAAGCTGGATTAGGATGTGGGGAACAGACGGCACACCACAGGCCGTGAGACAGCCTGCCTTACGCACGCAGGGAAGCACTATCGCAGGAGCACGGGGCAGCCATCGCATTGTGCTCCCACAGGAGAGCTAGTTCAAGTCTGTCTGACCTGGAGATAGGGCCAACCATTCCTTGCCCCAGCGAGGCATGGATTCAGATTCAGAGACAATGTGACGTGTAATGAGCGCACTTGTGCTGCGGAATGGAAACTGCACAGTGCACACACACATGTACTAGCGTCAGTACAAAGAGGGTCGGGATCTACAGGAGCAGGTGGTCTACTAAGGTACGGACCTGCAATGACAGCTGAGCTGATATATACCGTACTAGGTGTCCTCTTTCCTAAAGCAATGGCCACCATTGCGTTACTCCCCTCCCCTACACTAAATCCCATGATCCCATTGCACCGGCTCCCATTGCAATGACCCTCATGGCCCCATCACCCCACCAGCATCACCACATGATGGATTGCTGAGACATCGAGGTTGCACGGGCCACAAGAGTCGACGCTTGCCGCCCGTGCAGATAGGTTGAGAGATCGATGGGCAGAAGCAGGTGGCCATCAAAGATCATATTCACTCCGGGGTACGCCGGGCGGGAGAGATCGTCCTCTTCCTCCTCTGATGTGAAGCTTGGATCGCGATTTGATTGCGCATAGGGGTCCTGGGGATCATCTTGAGTGGCTGCAAAGCTGGGCAGTGGAGGGAGGGCGTAAGAGCAAGAGAAAAAGGGAAAGTTAGGAAAAACGAAGCAAAAAAGGAAGAGTGAGACGGTGAGTGGAACAAGGGGATCAACTTCCATTGTTGGGTCCCTTTCCTGAGGGGCATGGAAATCACATAAACCACCCATACCTGGGAGCTTGGTTCTCGGGCAGGTACCAAAACTCTGAAAAGTTTCGGCTCAGCCGGTGCTTCTGCCCCATCCTCCCCCTCCTGTCCCCCGCCCTCCTCCCCCCTCCCTTCTCCGCATCCACTGCTGCCACTGCCGCCGCAATCACCCCCCCAATCTCCCCTCTCCTCCCTCCTCCCCGCCCCCCACCCCTCTCCCCTGCTCCCCTCCCCGACGGCGACGGCGGCACGTGCCTGACAGTCCGTCTGGGAAGCAGCACCGAGAAGGGAGACGCAGCAGCAGTGGAGGCGGCGAAAGAAGCAGACCAACGTCTAGAGGTGGACCGCAGGAGAGCCACATTCCCGGTGTAGACAGCCCGGGAGACAGGTCCGTGCTGGCGGTAGTCAGAAATGAACTCCCGGAGGGCGGAGCGCAGGGAAAGGGTGGAGCGGCGCTGCGAGGCGAGCTGTGGCGGGGTGAGCATGCTGTGAGCGACCACGGCGTCGCACACCTGGCAGCACAGCTGCGTGTCGAAGAGGGGGATGCCGAACTCTACGCTGTGTGCCACCCACTCCCCCCGCTGCCGCTGCTGCTGCTGCGTCTGTGAGAGTCCCCCGGCGCCTACTGCTGCCCCGTCTCCTTCACTGACGTCTATTCTCAAGCTCCCTTTTCCACTGGCCGTGCCAGTGCCAGCAGCACCCCCACCTTCCGCATCCTCCTCGTCCTCGTCCTCGTCCTCCCCTGCCTCTGTTCGGATGACTCTAACGAACCCCACAGCATCCACAGCCAGCACCTCTGCTGCTCGCCTGGCTGCTGCCACAATTGGCGACTCCTCCTCCTCCCTCTGCTGCCCCGCTCCCTGCACCACTGCCCCTGCGCCATCACCGCCATCACCACCAGTGCTATCACTTACCCCCTCGCCCTCAACTCCCTCACTCCTGCGTCCCTCGTCGCCCCCTGCTGCACCACCCACCGCTTCCCCAGCAGTTTCAGTACCCCCCAGCCTCGTCCTTCCTAATGATCTCCCCCCTCCCTGCGGCTTCTGCGGCTGTGACAACACCCCATCAGCTGCTCGAGCCTCACTGGGGTCAGGCCGAGAGCGAGGGGGCAGAGGGAGAGCAACCGTTGCAATATCCGGCTCCCCTTCCTCAGTGAGACACCCCACGCCCTCCCCCACCCCCTCCACTGCCCCATCCGCACCCCACAACCCTCCCTCCGCTCCCCCTCCCCCTCCCCCTGCTGCTCTCGCTGCTGAGTTCGACCCAGTGCGGGAGAAACCAGGAGCAGGAGCAGGCGGGGCGGCCAGAGGCTGGATCATCACAGCAGAGTGTCTCAGCAAGCTGTTCACCACATGCAGCAGCACGGTCCCAGGCACCAGCGACCCTTCACTCTTCGCCCCCACTCCCCCGACCCCCATCCCATCCCACGTCCACACCAACGCCTTGTCACAGGTCACCAGCGGCGGCGGCAGCAACCTCAGCCTCAGCCCCCTCATCAGCACCACTGAAACCGGACCAGAGGCCGTTTTCGCGTAGAGGAACAGCTTCGCCCACGGGGAGAGGAACGCGGGGGCGGGTGGGCCGAAGTGAGCGGGGCCGGAGCCGTCAGGGACGACGGCGTTGAGGGGCTTGGGGAGAGGCACGATGGAGACCACGAGGTCGAAATCCCTGCGCAGCAGGCGGTGCAGCGTGGCGGGTGCTAGGCCCTGTAGGCTCTCTGTTCGCAGCACTTCCACCCGGTTGAACGTGGCTCGGTTAGACATTGCTGCTGCTGCTGAGGAAGATGAGGATGATGGTGGTAATGGTGGTAATGTGGCTGCAGCGGGAGGGGGCGGGGCAGCAGGAGAAGAGGAGCCGTCATCGTCGCCTGCGTCTGCTGCTGCCAGTGCCGGGTACGACGCAGCCCGTGGGTGCAGCGGCTTCTCCTGCAGCCGAGACCCCTCCGAGCCTGCCGCGCTGCTGCCTGAAACACCATCAGGTGCGGTTGCAGAGTCGGCATGTGAAGAGGTGGGTTGCGATGCGCTGACAGAGTCAGGGAGGGACTGGGAGGAGGAGGAGGCGACGAGGTGGGAGGGGATGGGGAGGGGGAGGTCTGAGGGGTCGACAGTAGAGGCAGAGTCAGCCACACTGCGCGTGGACCAGGTGTCATCCGGGGCAGGCGCATCTGCAGCAGCAGCCCCCACAGCCGCCCCCTGTGCAGATTCCGAAGAGCCTGGAGGGTCACTGGCAGCACTGGGCTGACTAGAGAGTGAAGAGCGAGGGGCAGGGTGGGGCGGTGCGATAGCTGCTGCAGTGGCGGCGGCGGCAGCAGAAGAAGCAGGGCGGGGGGTGAGGAGGGCGGAGGTGATGTCAATGGTGCCGGTGCGGAGGCAGGAGAGGGCGTATCGGAGGCTGAAGGCGTGGTCCGTGAACTTCTGCAGCTCGCCCTCCAGCTGTGTCTTCTCCACCGCTCGCAGCTCCCCACACAGCTCTGCTACACTGCGCTCTGAGAGTTTTCCTGCTTCAAACAGAGTCACCGCGTGCTGCTTTAGTTCTGAGAGGGATGTGGGGAAGCAGGGGATACGTGGGGGACAGAAGAGGAGAGGCTGAAGGCGTGGTCATTGAACTTCTGCAACTCGCCCTCCAGCTGTGTCTCCTCCACGGCCCTCAGCTCCCCACACAGCTCCGCCACACTCCTTTCTGACAGCTTGCCTGCTTCAAACAGAGTCACTGCGTGTTGCTTCAGCTCTGTGGGGGACGTGGACAGTCGGCACGAAAGGGCGGGGGGGAGGAGCGAGAGGGGGAGAGCAGGGGATGAAGGGAAGAGGAGAAGGTGACAGCCCGGGCAATGAATGAAAGGGTTCAGCATCTGTGCAGCTCGCCCTCCAGCTGTGTCTTGTCTTCTCCACCGCTCTCAGCTCCCCACACAGCTCTGCCACACTCCTTTCTGACAGCTTTCCCCCCTCAAACAGCGTCACTGCATGCTGCTTCAGCTCTGAGAGGGGCAGGGGCACAAGGGAGGGGTAGGGAAGCGGGGTCCTGGCGAGAGAGGAAGAAGGGAACGGGAAGGGTTTGGGAAGAGACGTTTGATTTGCACGTCGCCCTCACACCCACTAGGGAACCCTTGGCACCCACACGCTCTGTTTCTGCTCCAGCTCTGGGCGAATGGAGGTTGGACGTTGGTGGAGGGGGTTGAAGCCCAACATATGCAAAGGAGAAAGGCGAAAGGCGGTGCCTCACCATAGGAGAAGGAGCCCATCATGAGGAAGGACGGACGTGAGGTTGGCATCCACCATGAGCGCCTTTTGAGGCACCTCAGAGCTCTCGCCTCACTAAGTATAGGGACTTTAGGAGAAAAGAGACAGGGCATGTGTGCCTCACCGTACGAAAAGGAGCCCATCATGAGGAAGGACGTGAGGTTGGCGTCCACCATGAGCGCTATCCTCAACCGGTCCGCCCCCCCGCCCTCCCCCCACCCCACCGACTCCATCTTCTTCCACCCCACTACCTGCCCGCCCCCCACTCCCTCCAACCCCCCCTCCCCTCCCCCCATCCCCGCACCCAACCCCCCGTCTCCAGCACCAAACCCCTCACTGCCGAGGCCCCCATCGCTGGTGTCCCCGTCCCCCCCCATGTCCATGTGGTCGAGGAGCGAGTGCAGGTCGAGGACCTTCTCGGCCCACCCCAGGCGGCACGCGAGGGAGATGGCGGCGCCTAGCTGCCGCACGTCCGCTTGGAGGGTGAGTGCCATCTCGTGCACTGTCGCCTGCTCGCTGGCTGTGACGAAGAGAGAGTAGAGCAGCCTGGGGCAGTGGGGAAGGAAGGAGGAGAGAGAAGCTTCATTCACTGAGCGGATGGAGGTGTTCTCATATATAGCACTGACTGTGCAGATGGGCTGCGGTAACACCGAAAGCTGAGGGCATGGGTGAACTGAGAGAGAGACAGAGGCAACAGAGGCAGGAGGTCGAGGCAGGAAGAGGCAGAGACGTACTTTTCAGAAGCGTCCTCGCCTTGCTGGTTCCTGTTGGACACAAAGCCCTCCAGCGATGACACTGCACAAAGTAGGGGGGTTCGGAGAGGGGGGAGGGGCAGAGAGGAGGGAGGGCGGGAGAGGAGAAGGTGGCAGAGTGAAGAGGAAGGCGGAGAAGAACAGGTACGCACCAGAACAGGTAGGACAGGCATGGGCACTGCACTGCATGCTCGCACTGCAGTGCATGGTCTTGACAACAACCAGGCGCAGCGTGGAGGCAATCATTGCGGTAGATCATGCAGACATCGAGGTACACAAGCACTTGCAGTGCAGCGAGCGCACACCAGAACACAGCCAGATTACGCCCCCAGCACTATTTGCCCCTGACGCCATTTCCCCCTGCCACAGGTTATGTCCTCCCGGCACAGGTCGTACCGCGGAAGCGGTGGTTGGGGTAGACAGGGACGTCCAGATACACGAGTCCCTTGCAGTGCAGCGCGCGCATACACACCTGCACTTTATGCACGCCAAGCAATGCACGCAACCAGGCGTACCACGGAAGCGGTCGTTGGGGTAGACGGGGACGTCAAGGTAGACAAGCCCCTTGCAGTGCAGCGCACGCACGAGGTCGTCGTCAAACTCGCCCGCCATGCAGTCTCCCTCGTGCCCGCCGCGCTCTATCACACTCAGCTCATCCTCTGTCAGCCTCTGGTGCCGTGCCGGGATATGGGTGATGAAGGGGGTGCGTGCGACGAGAGGGCAAGTGAATGTAAGCTAGAAGAGGTGGGAAGGGCTAGATGCATGAGAGCATGAGACCGTAAACGGATCTGACAATTACCGTGGGTTAAGATTTTCGCCCGGCCTCCTCACCTCGCAATGTAATCGGTACCCTGTACCCTGTACCCGCTTTAGGCTCACTCTGTACTCGTCAGCAGTGAGGTTGACGACGCAGACGAGCCACCAGGGCTGGATGGGGAAGGGCACTGGCTCCAATGGCAGCATGTCCTTCACTATTCCGCGGTTCACCCTCCACATCAGCTGATGCTCGCTCAGGGGGGGTTTGGGGGGGGGGGTGGGAGAGGGAAAACGGGCAGAGGAGGACAGATACCGATTCAGTAACGCAATTGTACAGTTCCATTCCATGTGATCAGATTCATGTCACCAACTCCAGCGGCAGCATGTCCTTCACTATGCCCCGGTTCACCCTCCACATCAGCTGATGCTCGCTCAGGGAAGGGACGGATGGGCAGGGAGACAGAACGAGAGTCGGCGCGGGATATAGAGAGACTGTCAGTCCAGGCAAGATCTTATTTAAAGTGAAGATGCAGCATGAAGGCATGAGGTCATGATGGCATGATGGCATTGGATGCATGAGTGCATGGGTGTATGCAGGGAGCGGCGGGCCACCTTGGCGCGGGCGCGGTTCATGATGTCAATAAACTGGTTGCGCCCGATGCCCGTCTCCCTCAGTGCATCCGCTGCTGTGAAGTTGGGAATTGTGTCGTAGGACTTCTCTGCACGCGGCGCACATGGGAGGGGGGGGAGGAGGAGAAGGTTAAGTGAGGCGGCTAACCCATGCAGCATGCCAGTGCGACACAACACTTGCTGTGCCCACCCTTCTGCATCCACATCGATTTCTCCCGTCACACATTCGTCACAGTCACCTCACCTTGCTTCATGACGTCACAGTCACCTCACCTTGCTTCATGACGTCACAGTCACCTCACCTTGCTTCATGACGTCGAGCAGCAGGTCGCTATAGTAGCGGAAGGGGGAGATGCGCAGCACACGGCAGATGTAGTCCGCCAGGTGGTACGGGAATGGCTGCCACGCACCATCATCAACACACACACACACACACGGATACAAGCATCAACACACATGATGTTTCAGCCGACTCAAACGTCAGCCAGTTGGCATGGGAAACGGCTGCCAGGCACGAGCATCCACCTAGACACGGACACAAGCCGATCCCGCCCACAGTTTCTCAATGCAGGCTTCATTCTTCCCGGAATCGTACGCATTCCTGGTCTACAAAGTTTCTTGATTGTCCGTGTCATAATTGAGTCATGAGTATGGGAGGCGAGGCGAGGCGAGACGCACGGCTTGGGTCTTGCGGCCGTGCGCGATGAGCTCGTTGTAATAGTCCACCTCGCGACACACGAGACGCGCGGGACTGTCGGGCCAGCGCAGCCGCAGCTGGAAGCAATGCTCCTTGATGCTGGATTGGGGTCGGATTTGGAGCATGGGAGGAGGGGAGGGAGGGTCGCGTTGAGGTGAATGACGAGGAGGGAGCTATGGAATTGTCGGCATTTTCAATCGTACGGCTGAGAACGAATGACGAGATTCAGAAACTTGCAGATTCGGGTGATCGTACAATCTTGACAGCGTGGCTGAGGCGTCACAGAATTCACGACAGAGATATAAAAAGCTAACGCCTTTCACCTCTGTTAGGAAAGCGCAGTGTTGGTCAGAGCTTTGCCAATGCCAATGCTAGAGCACATACCGTCTAATGTATTCTTCGTTCGAGCCTAGAAAGAGTTTCGCTCGTTTCGGCAGCTGGTCCCATGGTACGCCTTCACGAACGGCCTTCGATATTAGCTGTTCTTCCATAACGGCGTCTTACGACGTGCCGCGAGTGAACATGAGACGGAGATTCTGGCGGAAAGTACGAAACTGGAATTTCCAGAGGCAAATGTATTGGATGTGAGGCGCCGAATGAAAGGGAGGGATTGAAACAAGATCCTTTAGCAAAATGGCGGTATTGCGCTGTCTGATGCTCGCCTACGAGCGCACAGCTTAGCTACGAATGTGAAATGCCATGGCTCTCTGTGAAGATGAGAGCTAGAATGAGGTGGCAAGGTGTGGGAAGAATCTGACAGAGGAGGCGACGGATGACTTGGAGCAGGGGGGACTCCTGGGGAATATCGGTGGAATAAATACGCGATATTGCCTCTAGCGGCACAGATAAGAAAGGCTTCAGAAACAGTGTTCGTGGTTCACTAGAGTGATTAGCATATACGACAGTTCTGGTTTATAAATTGACATCCTGACTGGTGTTTGGCTGGACTTTCTTGAGCCAGCTTTGGCTCCTCGCTAAGATCCAAATAAGGCATTACGCCTTGTAATTTGCACCAATGGTTGAACTACCATTTAGAGTGAGATGTGTTGATAAATATTTTGTGCAATTCGTTCACATATTCAGATGGTGTTAGCTAGTGTAGCTAAGGTTGTCTGGAACAAGATGGTTCTCAGCGGAGCAATCCTCATCAGCCCCTCCCTGCTTCTGACATGTCTCTGTCTGCTAGGAGACATGTCAGATTTTCGAGTTCTAGCTTTCTTGGTCCGAGTTCGAAGCTATCCCATTCAGGTCCCGAATTTATTGCATTGAGCAGCTAGCGACCAACTCATACTTCGTGTTTTCTCTCCAGCGCTCACGTTCCTAGCTGTATCTTTTTCGGATTTGGTTTGCGGGGCTTCTGACAGAAAATTATAGATCTTGCAGAAACATTACGGTTTCTATTCGGCTCCTTGTTTCCTCACACGTCGTCTGAGTGCAATCCGAATCTGGCAAAATGTCGGGGAGCTCGGTCACTCTCGCGTTGGAAAGGGTAATCCTAGCAATCTAAGCAATCCAATGGTTACGTAATCAGTCGCAAAACGCTCGAGCTGCCTTCGCATCTGTGACTAACTTCCGTCGTTAACATTTCGTCGAATGTCCTGGCAGATAGCGAGCAAGGATAAGGATTTTCGTTACATGGGAACATCGGATCTGCTGAACGAGCTGAACCGAGACACGTTCCGCATCGACCCGGACAGCGAGAAGCGCCTGTGCCACGTGGTGCTGCAGCAGCTCGACGACGCCTCGGGCGACATCTCCGGCCTCGCCGTCAAGTGGTGCGTGCCGTGCGACATCGTCGCTCATGCATGGTCACTTGCGTGGACGGTCCCGGTTCCCGGCATCCAGTGTTTGGTTTATGGTTTGAGATTGTCCTAGATAGAATCCACACTGACAGAATTCAAATGGTCGAGGAAAATGCCTGACAGGCGAAATCGAATCTCGTAGTCATTCAGTGGCGCCAACTCGATCATGTTTTCCCGCGTCTGGTCTGCTGCGTGTTTCCCGTTTCCGTCACCTGACGTTTTCCGTCAGCCTGGTGCCGTTAGTGAAGAAGGTGAGCGAGGCGCGCGTGGCGGAGATGAGCGCGGCGCTGGTGGGGAAGCTGCTGACGGGCAAGGACCAGCAGCGCGACATCGCAGCCATCGCGCTCAAGACCGTTGTGGCCGAGGTCGCGTCGCCGCCCGCCATCCACCACCTGCTCGCGTCCCTGCCGGCCAGACTCACCGCTGCTATCGACTCCCCGGTGCGTAGCAAGGCGTGAGGGTCGCGTTGCTGGTTGAATTCAACTTGAGGATTGATTGCTCTGCTGCACGGGTTGTTAATGGTGTTAGATTGACCATCCGCCCGCCATCCACCACCTGCTCGCGTCCCTGCCGGCCAGGCTCACTGCTGCTGTCGACTCCCCGGTGCGTGCATGCGAGGCGTAGGGTTTGCGGGTGGCGTTGCTGGGTGGTGTATGCGGAGTGGATGGATGGATTTGTAGGGGTTGTTTGATGGTGTCATTCTTTCGCCACACCAACCCAACACATCCCTTTTCATTGCTGCACTGCGCATTACCACACCACATCCCTCCACATCACCCCACCCTACCCCTCCGCATCATCCCGCCACATTCCTCCTCATCACCACGTCTCACCCATCCGCACCACACTTCTCCGCATCACACCGTTCCTCATCACCGCAATGCATCCCCCACGCTGGGCAGGACACGAGCGTGGACGTGAAGGGCGAGTGCCTGGACGTGCTGGGAGACGTTCTGCAGCGGTTTGGAGTGGTGATGGCCGGTGACCACGAGCGGCTGCTCGTGCCCCTGCTGCAGCAGCTCTCCTCCCCCCGCGCCTCCCTCCGCAAGCGAGCCACTCAGTGCCTGGGTATGTCTACAAGGCCGTATCATCCCCAGACCAACATGCTAGCATCTTGTGGCGTAGCTGTCTTTGTAGCAGCCACAATGAACACGGCGTTCCTGCCCCACCAACTCCTTCCCATTGCACGGGTCATCAGCTGCTATCTCCCTGTGTTCCTTCACCCATGTGCATGTTCCCCTGTACTATCGCCCTGTGCACATCGCTCTCTCCCCCGTGTGCGTGTGGGCGAGCAGCGAGTCTGGCGGCGAGTCTATCGGACGACCTGTTGGCGAGGGCGACCAACAGCGTGGTGGCACTGCTGCAGCGCACTGACCTCAAGCCCGACATGACTCGCTCCTACATCCAGATGGTCGGCGCGCTCTGGTATGCATGCTACACTGCAGATAGTGTGTGTGTGTGTGTGGTACGCCACTCGGCGCTCTCTGGTACGCCACAGTGCTCTGCGTGTTGGTAAATGCGCCCTTTCAAGCCCGACATGACGCGCTCCTACATCCAGATGGTCGGTGCGCTCTGGTACGTACGCCCCACTCTGCTCTGCTGCCCACATGGTTGGGGTGGGACTCTTTGGTACACCGTGCTGCAAGTTGTGCAGTGCTGCAAGTTGTGCAATGCGTTGGCAGGACATTGCACCAACCAAATCGTCTATCAATCAACTCCTCCGCTCTCCCCCTTGTCCCCCCACTTCTCGCGCTCCTCCTCCCCTGCCAGCCGGGCGGTGGGGTACCGCTTTGGGCCGCATCTGGCAGTGGTGCTGCCGCTCGTGGTGGGCTTCTGTGAGGGCGCCTCTGAGAACGACGACGAGATCCGCGAGTACTCCCTGCAGGTGCGTTCCTTTCCTCAGGCTCTTCATAAGTCCCAGGTTGAAGGCGTCTTGAAACTAGAATGAATCCTGCAGATCTGTGTCTGTGACACGGATCTTCCTTCTTCCGTTTATGATGCAGCTCTTCATTACCGTTGTGTCTGTGCGTGCCGGCATTGGAGAGCTTTGTGGTGCGGTGTCCCAAGGACATGGCAGAGCACTGCGAGGCGATCTTGTGTGTGTTCAACGTGATCCCTTGGGCGCCTCAGACACTAACAGCACCACCTGATTCCTTGTCCACCCCTCTGTGCGTGCAGGCATTGGAGAGCTTTGTGGTGCGGTGTCCCAAGGACGTGGCAGAGCACTGCGAGGCGATCTTGTGTGTGTTCAACGTGATCCCTTGGGCGCCTCAGACACTAACAGCACCACCTGATTCCTTGTCCACCCCTCTGTGCGTGCAGGCATTGGAGAGCTTTGTGGTGCGGTGTCCCAAGGACGTGGCAGAGCACTGCGAGGCGATCTTGTGTGTGTTCAACGTGATCCCTTGGGCGCCTCAGACACTAACAGCACCACCTGATTCCTTGTCCACCCCTCTGTGCGTGCAGGCATTGGAGAGCTTTGTGGTGCGGTGTCCCAAGGACATGGCAGAGCACTGCGAGGCGATCTTGTGTGTGTTCAACGTGATCCCTTGGGCGCCTCAGACACTAACAGCACCACCTGATTCCTTGTCCACCCCTCTGTGCGTGCAGGCATTGGAGAGCTTTGTGGTGCGGTGTCCCAAGGACGTGGCAGAGCACTGCGAGGCGATCTTGTGTGTGTTCAACGTGATCCCTTGGGCGCCTCAGACACTAACAGCACCACCTGATTCCTTGTCCACCCCTCTGTGCGTGCAGGCATTGGAGAGCTTTGTGGTGCGGTGTCCCAAGGACATGGCAGAGCACTGCGAGGCGATCTTGTGTGTGTTCAACGTGATCCCTTGGGCGCCTCAGACACTAACAGCACCACCTGATTCCTTGTCCACCCCTCTGTGCGTGCAGGCATTGGAGAGCTTTGTGGTGCGGTGTCCCAAGGACGTGGCAGAGCACTGCGAGGCGATCTTGGACCTGGCGCTCAAGTACCTGAGCTACGACCCCAACTTCACTGATGACGCCATGGATGGCGACGGGGAGGGCGAGGGCGAGGAGGAAGATGAAGATGACGAGTGAGTGCGCGAGGGGGGAGGGGTAGGGCGGTGGTGTTTTGAGTCCACTGGGGAATCAGCTCAAAGAGGGATAAACTCAGCCATCTCGTACCTGAGCTACGACCGCAATGCCACTGATGATGCCATGGATGGCGAGGGCGAGGGCGAGGAGGATGATGAAGATGATGAGTAAGTGCGCTGTGTCAAGGATTGGGAGGGAAGGAGGAAACCTGAAGAGGAAGGGGGGAGACGGAGGGGGAGGGCGTTGGTGGTGACAGCTTAGGGTTGTGTGCGTGCCATACCCCCGGGTCATCAGGCCCATGCATGCATCTACCATACCCCCCTGAGGCATCGGGTCCGTGCATGCATCTATCATCTGTACCCTCCGCCCACCATGCAGGGACGAGGAGGAGGAGTGCAGTGACGATGAGGACGTGAGCTGGGGTGGTATTGTGTGTGTATCATGCCATCTGCCATCCGCTGCACGCATGCATTGACACCCCTTGGTCATGTGCGCCGTGCAGGGACGAGGAGGAGGAGTACAGTGACGACGAGGACGTGAGCTGGAAGGTGCGGCGAGCAGCAGCGCGGTGCATCGCTGCCATCACCACATCTCGCCCTGAGATGCTATCCACGCTCTACGCCAAGGTCAGCTGCTGCTGTGCCCCCAGCATCCAACCCCGCTCTCTCCATCACCATGTCTCGCCCTGAGATGCTCTCCACACTCTACGCCAAGGTCAGCTCCGGCGGCCCAAAACTTTCAACCTCAACCCTCGTGTGGGGCTTCCAACCACAGTTTCTCGACCCTGTCCCTTGAACTAACACCCTCCCCGTCCCCTGCCAAACACACATTTAAACCCTCAACCCGAAACCCTACTCACCGCTTTGATTAGCTTTTTCACACCTCTAGCACCTCCGTGCTCTCATTCCTCCCTGTGTCGCCCCTTCTGTGCTCCCGTCTCGCAGGCGAGCCCGAAGCTGATCGAGAGGTTCAGAGAGCGTGAGGAGAATGTCAAGGTACGAGCAGTGCATTCACTCAAATAGGGTTACTATCTCACTTGATGCGAGCCCGAAGCTGATTTTTTCTTCTACCAGGCTGAGGTTGCTAAGTTTGTCTACGCCTATGTGTTGTTCTGCCCACCATGTTTGCCCAACTTACCCATCCACTCCCCAAGCCCACAACACAAACCCGTGTCCGCCCTTTTCTCCCTCCACATGCAGGTGGATGTGTTCAATGAGTTCATCGACCTGCCCAGGCAGACGTCTGAGTCGACTCACACGTCGATTCTTCAGAAACCTTATCTTCTCTCTCTCTCTCGCTCTCCTTTCCCCCCTCCTCTCCCTCCACATGCAGGTGGACGTGTTCAATGCGTTCATCGACCTGCTCCGACAGACAGGCCACGTCACCAAGGGCCATGCCTCCCCTGCTGATGTGCCACCTGGCAGGTACCACCAGTGCGGTAGGAGTGAGTAGGTAACACCTGCAGGATAGGAGCGAGGAGGTGATGATATCTGCAGGGTGGTACTGGGCAGGTAACACTGGTCACACTGGGGGCGCGCTGGTTCACCACCCTGCTGAGGAGGCTTCTGGCTGTCTGTCACAGTCACAGGAGCAGGCACTTATAACTCCACGCCCTTCATATGCTCCCCACTCCATACCTTGCTGCCCATGCTGCGCCTCCCTCCTCCCCCCATTCTCCACGTGCCACCGCCGCATCCCCTTCCACCCCCCCCCCCCCACCGCGGTGTCACCACTCCGTCCCCTCGCCTCAAACCCCCGGTGTCACCACCGTGTCCCCCGTTGCCTCCCCATGTGGCGCTGTGTGTGCAGCCCGCTGGCAGTGTTGAGGGAGGAGGTGCCTCGCATCGTGCGCTCGCTCAACAGACAGCTCAAGGAGAAGTCGCTCAAAACACGGGTATGTGTGTCTAATTGCGGGGGCATGGGAGGAATAAGCTCATAGGGCTGTGTGGGATGAACTTTTGAGTTGACCCAACAGGAGGTGCCTCGCATCGTGCGCTCGCTCAACCGGCAGCTCAAGGAGAAGTCGCTCAAAACACGGGTGAGTATGGGTGCGTGCGTGCACTGGTGGGAAAATGTGAGAGGAGCGCATGGGGCTGTGTGAGTGAGGGCTTTTCCGACTCTTCCACTCACGGTTTGCAGTCCCTTGCTCTTTCGTAATGGCACGCCATCTGTGCGTCACCTAAACCTGTGCCTGTGTGCTGCCATGGGTGCACAGGTGGGAGTGTTCAGTGTGCTCAAGCAGCAGGTGCACGGTTGTTCAGGTTCCTCTTGATCCATTCGTGCATCACCTTCCCTTGTGCCTATCTGCTGCTGTGCGTGCAGGTGGGAGTGTTCAGTGTGCTCAAGGAGTTGGTGCACGTGCTGCCCAACTGCCTCACAGACCTCATCGCCCTCCTCATCCCCGGCATTCAAAAAGCGCTCTCTGTGAGTCCTCCTTTCAGCGTCTCAGAACTACATTTCAACTTGCTCTCAGGCCTCTAAAACATGCCGTCTCAAGCAGTATCTTTTTATGACTTGCTGCCGCCTCGCCACCTGCTGTCCACTTTGAAGTGAGTGAACTCCATGTCCGCCCTCCATACCCCTCTTCCTCTGCGTCCCCCTCTGCCTTCCAGCACCTCTTCCATTCCTTTTTCACATTGCTTCTCTTCTTTCCACCTCTCCTTCACGCTGCCCCATATTTCATGTCAACCCTGTCCATGGCATGGCATGATGGCATGGCAGGACAAGGCGTCCAACTCCAACCTCAAGATCGAGGGGCTTCTCTTCACTCGCTTGGCCATGGCCTCCCACCCGCCCCATGTCTTCCAGCCGCACATCAAGGTGGTTCTCTTCTTTCACACACATCCACTCTGGTTTGGATACGTATCTTCCCAGCAAGTCTCACAGTCTAGAGTGAAGCAATGCCTTGATTCGTGCTGCTAGTTCCGAGCACCCCCCGTATCCTCCCCCTCCTAGATCCCACTCCTTCTCACTTCCCCTGAGAATCTCCCCTGGCCCTCGTCTTCTCCCTCCACTTTCTCTCTCTTCTTGCCAATCATTCATCTACAACTCCCCCATCCGCTCCCCCATCCTTCTCTCATCTTCAATCCTCGAAGGCACCGCTTTCCAACCCCAACCTCCCCGTTCCTTCGTGGTGTGTGCAGGAGCTGGCGGCGCCAGTGGTGGCAGCGGCAGGAGAGCGGTACTACAAGGTGACAGCAGAGGCGCTCCGAGTCGTGGGCGAGATGGTCAAGGCCATTCGCCCCCCCGCTCCCCAGGTACGAGCCTCTCAACCCTGCTGGCCTTGTTGTTTTCGCTGCACTGCACCTGCCCTCGCTGTTGCTCCTGTTGTCAGTGTAACAACCCTTGCCACTCACTCTCACTACTGTCTCACTTCCTCTCTCTCATCCCTCCGCCTGCCACTGCCTCTCACTCACCCCCTCTGCAGGATAACAGCTTTGACTTTGCCCCATACGTGCCGCTCTTCTATGATGCTGTCATGAAGCGCCTCGCTGCTCAAGACAGCACCACCACATCTCTGCTGACTTATCTTGCACCGCCTCCTCTTTACCTGTGACTTACCCCATCCTACGTGCCACTGCCTGTCTCACTCACCCCCTCTGCAGGATAACAGCTTTGACTTTGCACCGTACGTGCCGCTCTTCTACGATGCGGTCATGAAGCGCCTCACTGCCCAAGACCAGGACCTCGTGAGCCCCTCCTCTCCCCCTCCCTGCCCTGCCGCCGCTGCTGCCGCTGCTGCTGCTGCTGCTGCTGCTGCTGCTGCTGCTGCTGCTGCTGCTGCTGCTGCTGCTGCTGCCTGTCGTGTTTCTGCTGCCCTGCCTTGAGTTGAATAGCACGGACACCTGCCATCCTACTTCGTTAGCCCCTGTGTGCATGTCATCCCATCCCACTTCATCGCTCCTTTCCCCCCTCCTTCCCCACGCCTACCATCTGTGCGTGAGCAGGAGGTGAAGGAGTGCGCCATTGGCTGCATGGGGCTGCTGGTCTCCATCCTGGGCGACCACCTCCAATCACATCTCGCCACGTGTCTGCCCCTCCTGCTGGACCGCCTGCGCAACGAGATCACGCGCCTCACAGCCGTCAAGGTGCGGAGAGAGGCATCAGCATGCCTGCTCCTTTATTCCTATGCTGTCCATGTCAATGCATCATGATTGCGAGAAACAGGCGTTTTAAGTATACCTTGTCCCACGAAGTCTGTTTTTTCCCTGCCCACACCTCTTGCCACCTGCCGCTCCCCGGCACCAGGCGTTTGGCACGATAGCAGAGTCACCGCTGCACATCAGCCTGTCATCTGTGCTCGACCCCACCCTCGCTGAGCTCACCTCCTTCCTGCGCAAGGTACGTACCCCCACTCTATAGGTACCCCCAGTTCCCCTTTCCATTGCTGCCCTGCTTCTTCCTGCTCGTCAAGTCTCTTCTAGTAGCATGGGCTTCAGCTCATGGATCCTCCTTAATCCCACGTTTTTCACCTGCCTCCCCCTGTCCCCTTTGCCCCCTTGCACTCGCTCCTCTTGCAGGCCAACAGGTCGCTGCGCCAGGCGTCCCTCTGCACGCTCAACGCCATGCTCTCAGCCTATGCGCCCGACATCACAGACGCCGCCAGGGATGCTCTCCTCACAGAGCTCGCCCCGCTCATCAGGTGCCTCTCCCACCACCCTTAGTCTCACCTCATCAACGCCCTGCTCTCAGCATGGCGCCATGCTATGCGCCCGACATCACAGACGCCGCCAGGGATGCTCTCCTCACAGAGCTCGCCCCGCTCATCAGGTGCCTCTCCCACCACCCTTAGTCTCACCTCATCAACGCCCTGCTCTCAGCATGGCGCCATGCTATGCGCCCGACATCACAGACGCCGCCAGGGATGCTCTCCTCACAGAGCTCGCCCCGCTCATCAGGTGCGTCTCTAGCACGTGTTAGCAACGTCGTTCCGCTGCCTGTGTGACTGTGTGTTTCTATCCCTCCCTTGTCTCATCTCACTATTTATCGCTTGGCCATCTTACAGCCATCCACCGCCATCAGCCCCAGATTTTCAACGTGGCCCTGAGCCTGCCCCTTTCCATTGTCTACCCCGCTCCACCCACCTCCTTCCTCCCCCCTCCTCCACTACGGCAGTGACTCGGATCTGGCACTGGCAGCGCTGGCGCTGCAGCTGTGCTGCTCCGTGACCAGGCAGGCGCCCCCCGGGTCCGCTGCTGCAGCAGCTGTGGCCTCCAAAGTGCTGCCCCAGGCGCTCGCCCTCGTGCGCTCGCCGCTGCTTCAGGGGCAAGCTCTGCAGGTGAGGGAAGGGGTGAGGGAAGGGGTGAGGAAGGTTGTGATAGCAGGGATGAGGGTGTTAGAATTAGGCTGTCAACACTTTGTGTACTATATTCTATATCGCGTAGGTTATTTGCGGGTTGGGTGTAGTTTGTGATCCCAACCCTATCTGGTTGGGATTCCCTCGTAATCCTGCAAATCTGCCAACTCACCAATTGGAGATTTGCTAGGATTCCCATCCCATCCTTTCCCTAGCCTTGCCCATCCCAACCTCGTTTGTACTTAAGGCCTAGTGCCTTCTTTCCTAATCAATCAGTTGAGCTCCATTATTATCATGGTATCGAGCTAGCAAATTCCGCTCACGCGGAATCCGATCCTTGGCGTCGCGATCATTCTCTTCCTCTCGGCTATGACGTTCTCGGTTCACGCCTTCTTCGCTTAGCGTTTTTCGTCTTCACATCGTCGCACTGGTCAAAAGCGCTTTCCCGCTCCGTCTACGTGCATTTCCGATTTCAACGGCGGCACATTTCTCCGTCAATTTCCTTCATCGTAAGCTCTGAAATTTCAAATTTCCGTGGCAATTTTCTCACATTTGAAACTTCCAGCAGGTTTTCATCGGTGCAGCAGAGCAGGTTCAGCGGCGCAGCAGAGCAGGTTCAGCGGCGAAGCAGGGCAGGTTCATTGGCGCAGCAGAGCAGGTTCAGCGGCGCAGCAGAGCAGGTTCAGCGGCGCAGCAGAGCAGGTTCAGCGGCGCAGCAGAGCAGGTCAGCGGCGCAGCAGCACAGGTCAGCGGCGCAGCGGAACAGGTCATCGGCGCAGCAGAAAAGGGGTCATCGGCGAAGCAGAGAAGCAGAACAGGAATCGCAATCTTATTGCCGAAATCGCACATTTCCGCGTTTCGAACTTCATCAATTTTCAAAATCGCTCCGCTTCGCTCCGCTTCGCTCCGCTTCGTATCGTTGACTTTAGCGCTGCGCTCCGCGCGAATGGCGACTTCAACTTCTACCCTAGTCGGAAACCTCATCGTTCTCAACCTCGCTCCCAACGGCACGAGCACCAACTTTGGGGAATGGTGCTATGGGGTGGAGAAGCACCTCCTTAGCACGGAACTGAAGGGGATTTGCCTCAAGGACATCCTCCTCAACCGCGGCAAGGGAAAGATGCCTCTCCCTCCTGATCCCCTTGGCGAAGGCGCCACTGCCGCAGAGAAGGCCGCTTTTGACGCTCAGACCACCAAGTACGAGACTGATTTCAGTGTGTGGGAGCAGTCAGATGCAGCAGTTATTAGGGTTTTCATCACCACCACTCCGGTTGAGCTCGTCAAATCCTACCGCACCTTTCGCTCCGCTCATGCGATTTGGAAGTACCTCCAGGACCGTTTCCATGACAAGACAGCAGTGGGTGTTGCCATCCTCATCCCTCGAATGTTCCAGGTCCGCCTTGAGGAATGCCCTGGCATGGCAGATTACATCTCTGAAATCCGCAACATCCATGAGGAACTCAAGGACATTGGGATCATTTTCCCCGAACAGGCACCTGCAGCTGGCCTACTTGTAGGACTGACCCCGGCCTACAATGTCACCAGCTCCATGCTCAAGCAACTTCCCACCAAGGAACTCACCTTCGAAAAAGTCGCATCGGCTCTCCTTTCCGCCGAAAAGGACCTTGCAGCCCAAGCATCCGTCAATGCTGTGCGCTACACCCCTGGAATCCCATTCCGCTCCCAACAGGGACCAAGGCGCAACTCCTTTCCCCCATGCCCCTACATCATTAGGAAAGGCCCACGTGCGGGGCAGAAATGCGGAGGCACCAACCACCCTGAGGCAACTTGCTTCAAGAAGCGAGATGATGAGTGGTACGACGTCCATGGTGTCTCCACCAACAAGCGCCCTCCCAACTGGGCCCCACCCCGTCGCGTGAACCATGTCGAGGCAGTGGAGGAACCTAGTCCCTCAGTTGATAGCACCCCATCTGATGTTCGCCTCAACCTGCCGTTCTCTGGTGCTGGTCTTATTAATGAGAAGGGGTCGCAATACATCGGTGTTTCAAACACACAAGGGATCGAGTTCATACTAGACAGTGGTGCCACCCACACAGTGCTCAAAGACCAAACCGCGTTCGTTCCTTACCAGGCTCCCAGCCCACTCCTCGGAGCCGACTCTAGCTTCTCCATCCAATGCCATGGGTCCTCCACAGTTCCTTGTCCAGCATTTCCATCTGTGCCCCCACCCTCCGCCACAACCTCCTGGCACAAAGTGAAATCCAACAAGCAGGAGTGATCACCATCTTTCCCAATGATGTCGACTACTGTGACCTCTTTGACGCCAAAACCGGCATTCATCTAGCCCGCTTCACTCTCAACTCTAACAACCTATACACGCTCGTAGTACCTCCCATTCAAACGTGCTCCCTCACAAACCTCCCGTTACCTTCCCTTGACTCCTCCACCTGTCACTGCCGCCTCCTTTCCGACAAAACCATGCTCTTTCATCACCGCCTTGGCCACATCAACTTTCGCGCGCTTTCAGACCTTGCCACAAAACAACTCCTCCACGGGCTTCCAACCTCACTTCCCTCTCCTACCTCCACCCTAGGGCCGCCTTGCCTTGACTGTGCACAGAGCAAGCTTCGTGAACAGCCCCATCCCCCCACTAAGTCCATCTCCGCTGCACCTCTCGATCGCGTGCACATGGACCTTTGGGGCCCAGCTCCTGTTCGCTCTCGCGGTGGACACTTTTACTTCCTTGTCATCATTGATGACTATTCCCGCTATGTGTCTGTCCACCTTCTCTCCTCCAAATCCGAAGCCCCAGGCGTCATCATTGAATGGGCGAAGCAGGCTCACAAACACTTCAAAACCACCATCAAGGTCCTTCACTCTGACGGTGGCGGTGAATTCCGCAACAACACTCTCAAAGCTTTCTGCTCCACTGAGGGTATCCGTCAGACCTTCATTCTCCCGGACAGTCCCCAACAGAACGGTATTGCCGAAAGCCGGAACCGTACATTGGTGCAGATTGCTCGCTGCCTCCTCACGCACGCCTCCACCCCTCCCTCTCTCTGGGGGTACGCCATGCTTCATGCTGCCGCCCTCCACAATCTCCATCCCCATCCTCATCACACCCACACCACCCCCGCTGAGCTATGGACGGGTCAAAAGCCATCCGTCCGCCCTCTTCGTGTATGGGGGTGCACTTCCTATGTCCTCCTCAACTCTCAAGCCCGTCGTGCGGCTGGCGGCAAACTTGCTCCCAAAACGATCACGTGCGTATACCTCGGGCACAACTTAGATTCGCCAGACTATCTCTTCCTCCATCCTTCCACCAACAAGCTCTATCGCAGCCGGGACGTTTACTTTGATGAGTCCCACCCATTCTACCCCTCCTCCAAGGCTTCCCCCTCTCCTCCGCCTCCCTCTCTTACTTGGGCTGACTTTGACAGTCTCCCTCTTCCCGACACTCCATCTCCTCCTCTTCCCGCTCCCTCCACCATTTCTGATCCCCCATCACCCGCTTCCCCCTCCAGTACCACACAATCTCCCTCGCTCCCTCCCTCCTCCGCTACCCCTCCTCCATCTCCTCTCGCATCTCCTCCTACCGAGCCCGTTCCTCTCAAAACCTACCAACGCCGTCACCCAGCTCCTCCTCCTCCTCCTCCCCCTCCTCCTCCTCCTGCTCCCACCCCTGATCCCGATCCTGTCTCCACTCTCCCTCCCACTCCCACCTCCCCTTCCGCTACGCCTACTCCGGCCCCGCCTCCCTCACCCATTGCTTCTCGCACCCGCTCTCGCACCCGCTCTCGCTCACCTCCACAACCGTTCTCCCTTTCCGTTCGCGTCTCTCTCAATCCTCCTCCTGTCGGGGGTGATTATTCTCTCATGCCATCCCTCCTTGAAGACAGACATGAGGAGTTGATTGATATCGACTCAGCCATCCACGCACTCTGCTTCCTCTTTCCAGACATCGCAGACTCTCCAACCCTCAATTTCTCCGACAACCCCTCCATCCCCACACCTCTCACCTATGCTGAAGCAGTCTCTGGTCCTCACGCCGCTCAGTGGTTGGGGGCCATTGTCGCAGAATGTGAGGCCTTCATTCACACAGGAACTTTCACAGACGTCTCTCCTCCCTCCGGCGTCAACATTGTGAAGGGAAAATGGGTCTTTCGGGTGAAACAACTTCCAGGCGAATTTCCTGTCTTCAAAGCCCGGTACTGTGCCAAGGGATTTACCCAAAAGCGTGGACTGGACTTCTTTGAGACATTCTCTCCCACCGCCAAACCTCCCACACTGCGCACCCTTCTCTATGTCGCTGCTCGAGATGACATGGAGGTTGACTGCATGGATGTGTCTTCTGCGTTCCTGCAAGGGATCCTTCGAGAGGAAATCTATATGGAGCGGCCCGAAGGATTTCCAGCTCCTTTTCCACCAGGCACTGTATGGAAGCTGAATCGGCCAGTGTATGGCCTCAAGCAAGCTTCCCGGGAATGGCACAACAAGCTAAAGAGCACCTTAGGGTCCCTCGACTTTCACCCATCCACCTCTGACCCCAGCCTCTTCATCGGAGCAACACCCTCCCGGTTCTTCATTCTGGTTTATGTCGATGACATGATCCTTGTCACCAAGGATCAGACTGAGCTGGCAGCAGTCAAAACCGCACTTGGTGAGAAGCTGGCCATGAAGGACCTTGGGAAGCTGACGAACTTTTTGGGAATGGAAATCACACGTGATCGCACAGCCCGCACCATCACCCTTTCGCAGAAGTTTTACATCAACAACGTTCTGACGAGGTTCCAGATGCAGGAAGCAGCATCAATGCCCACCCCACTCTCTCTGCAACACCAACTCACTGCACCCTCCGTTCCCTCACCTGAGCCCTGTGACGAGCCTTACCCCGAGCTCGTGGGATCCCTCATGTACGCGATGATGTGCACTCGACCAGACTTAGCCTATCCAGTCAGTGTACTGTCCCGCTACGTTGCACCTCGTCGCTTCACTCGCCACCACTGGTCTGCCGCCAAGCGGGTTCTTCGCTATCTCAAAGGCACACAGGATTATGTGCTCACACTTGGCGGCACTTCCCCTGTTCGCCTTGAGGGGTACAGTGACTCATCCTATGCTGATGACCAGAGTGATCGGCGCTCGTCCCAAGGGTATTGCTTTACCCTTGGCAGTGGGGTTGTAAGTTGGCGCTCCACTCGGTCGTCCTCCGTCTCACTGTCGACCCGTGAGGCAGAGCTGTATGCCGGGACCATGGCTGCACAGGAGGCTCGTTGGCTCTCCTTCCTGCTGACAGAACTGGGGTATCCCCAACCAACCCCAACGCTTTGGTGTGACAACGAGAGCACCATTCATCTCACCAAAGACCCCGTTTTCCATGGCCGCACCAAGCACATTGAAGTCCGTCACTACTTTCTTCGTGAGCTGGTGCAGCGCGAGCTGCTGAAGGCTGAACACATTGCCTACGACTGCAACCTTGCTGACTTGTTTACCAAGTCGCTTGTTCGCGAGGATCATTACCGCCTCCTCTCGGCCATGGGTGTTGGGCCTCCTTGTGGCTGATGTGTTGCAGCCTAGGGGGTGTGTTAGAATTAGGCTGTCAACACTTTGTGTACTATATTCTATATCGCGTAGGTTATTTGCGGGTTGGGTGTAGTTTATGATCCCAACCCTATCTGGTTGGGATTCCCTCGTAATCCTGCAAATCTGCCAACTCACCAATTGGAGATTTGCTAGGATTCCCATCCCATCCTTTCCCTAGCCTTGCCCATCCCAACCTCGTTTGTACTTAAGGCCTAGTGCCTTCTTTCCTAATCAATCAGTTGAGCTCCATTATTATCTGAGGGAAGGGGAGAGGAAGGGTCATTGTGTTGGTCTTGCCATTGCTAGGGTCCTTCACATCTCTCACCCATCTTCACTTTCTTCACATTCTAGATCCCTTCCCCCCATCTCTCCTCCTCTCCTCTCCCTCTCTCCCGAACCCCCCTCTTCCACTCTCCTGCCAGGTCCTGCAAGACTTCCTTGCAGTGCAGGTGCAGGCATCAGCCACGTCCTTTGACGTGCTGCTCGCCTTGACCATATCCCCCCGCCGTTCCTCCTCTCTCATCCCTTTTCTCGCCCTCCCCCTCCCCTCCCCTGCCAGGCCCTGCAAGAGTTCTTCGCAGTGCAAGTGCAGGCATCAGCCACGTCCTTTGACGCGCTGCTCGCCGCGCTGCTCTCAGCAGGCCGCCCCTTCTCCTCCTCCATGTCCCCCGCCGCCGCTGCCGCAGCCGCCTCCTCCTCTGCCGCTGCCCGCCCCGCCTTCTCGTCAGTGGCGCAGTGCGCCGCTGTGCTGTGTGTGGCTGCTGGGTCTGACCAGTGTGCTGCCACTGTGAGGGCGCTGATGAGCAACCTAGAGGGTTCTGCTCACCCTGCTGACACGGTGAGTGTGCTAGAGAGAGAGAAAGAGAAATAGAGAGTGTGCATATTGCGGTGCGCTGCCGTGCTGTGCGTCGCTGCTGGCGCTGACCAGTGCGCGGCCACTGTGAGGGCGCTGATGAGCAACCTAGAGGTGCTTCTCACCCTGCTGACACGGTGAGTGTGCTAGAGGGAGTGTGCCTGCACTGACAATACAGCAGTGTTGACGGGGCAGTGCTTTTAATAGCAGTGGGTGTAAACATGGCAGTGTGCCGCTTGTGGTTCTAGCTCCACCCACTTCGCAACCCCCTCCACATCCCTCCTTTCTTTCTCACCCCTCATCTGCCTGCCACCAGCACAAGCAACTGCTTTCCCTGCTGTGCCTCGGCGAGATAGGCCGGCGGGTGGACCTGAGTGCACACAGCACGCTCCCCACCCTCGTCATGTCCGCACTGGCGTCGCCCCTAGAGGAGGTGAAGGCAGCAGCATCGTTTGCGCTGGGGAGCATAGCGGTGGGCAACCACAGCCAGTACCTGCCGTTCGTGCTGCAGCAGATCGACTCGCAGCCCAAACTGCAATACCTGCTGCTGCACTCGCTGAAAGAGGTGAGGTCCAAAAGAGAGTGCAGGCGGTGAATCCTTAATCAGTATTGTAGTAGGCTCATCAGCAGATCGACTCGCAGCCCAAATTGCAGTACCTGCTGCTGCCCTCGCTCAAAGAGATGAGTACCCACTTGCCCATGGTAGGTAGAAGCACAGCAGTGCAGGTGGATTCCTGAGCATTATGCATCTTCTAAGCCATCTCTCAAGCTCAGCCGAGGTGCTTTTCCCTTTCGCACCTCCCTTTTCAAACCTTTATCCCATGCCTCCCCTACAGATCATCTCTGGGCGAGCGGCGAGTGGCGGCAGTGCGGCAGTGGAGCTGGAGGGGGAGAACGTGGGCAAGGTGTTGGCGCTGCTGTTCACACACAGCGAGAGCGACGAGGAGGGCGTGCGGAACGTGGTGGCCGAGTGCCTGGGCCGCCTTGCTCTCATCGACCCTCCTAGACTCGTGCCCGCTCTCAAGGTCAGCTCACAGTTCACAGCTCACAGCGCACAGGTGGTAAGAGAAGGTGCTGGCGCTGCTGTTCACACACAGCGACAGCGACGAGGAGGGCGTGCGGAACGTCGTGTGTTACTGAAGGCGCCTGCCTAGGTGAGTTGTTACTGAAGGCGCCTGCCTAGGTGAGTTGTTACTGAAGGCGCCTGCCTAGGTGAGTTGTTACTGAAGGCGCCTGCCCAGGTGAGTTGTTATTGAAGGCGCCTGCCTAGGTGAGTTGTTACTGAAAGCGCCTGCCTTGGTGAGTTGTTACTGAAGGCGCCTGCATAGGTGAGTTGTTACTGAAGGCGCCTGCGTAGGTGAGTTGTTACTGAAGGCGCGCCTGCCTAGGTGTGGAGTCGACTTCCACCGCGCCTCGTACCCACAGTCAAGCCCCACCACCTGCTGCCTCTGCCAGTTCCGTTCCTCCTCAGGCCTTGCCTTTGCTGCTCCCTCGTTTTCACCATCACCATCACTCTCACCCTCACTTTATTTCACCCCCATTCTCTCCCTCCCCATCTTCTCTCTTCGTCTCCCTGCGTGTCTCCAGGAGCGTGTGGGCAGCCCATCAGCCTTCACTCGGGCCACAGTGGTGGCGGCACTCACTGACTCACTCTCACTGACTCACTCTCACTGACTCACTCTCACTGACTCCGCGCAGCCCATTGATGCTCACCTCAAGCCGCACCACCCCCTTCCTCGTTCCCCCTCGCCCCACTCCATCCCTCTGCGTGGTGACAGGAGCGAGTGGGCAGCCCATCCGCGTTCACACGAGCCACGGTGGTGGCGGCACTCAAGTTCACTCTCACTGACTCCGCCCAGCCCATCGACGAGCACCTCAAGCCGCACCTCTCCTCCTTCCTCTTCCTGCTCCGAGACTCCGACAGGGTGAGGGGACGGTGTGAAGGGTGCGGGATAAAGTTTGAGATATGTTTCTGGGTAGGGTTTGGAAATATGGGAAGTTGAAGGGACTGGAATCGGTAGTTGCTGCATGTCCTTGACCACATGAGATCTTCACTCATTCTACAAAAGCCTCCTTAGTTCCTGCATTTCCTCCTTAACCAGTTGAGCTGTTACCCGTGCTGCCCTCCTCACTCTTCCCCTTCCACTGCAGCATGTGCGGCGGGCAGCAGTGCTGGCGCTGACGACAGCAGCGCACAACAAGCCAGGGTTGGTGGAGGACCTCCTGCCAGAGCTGCTGCCGCTGCTGTACGACCAGATGCGAGTCAAGGTACTATCTGACAAGAATGTGTGGCAAAATGGATCCACTTCCTAAAAGTTTCTAGATGGGGAATTGAGAGTGGAAGGCTCGTTTTGCCTTGGCTTTTTATAGGAACGAGTATGAATTCATTTCAAGTTAAGTCTTCACATTTCTTGCTCACCCGCTTCCTCTCCTGCCATATGCAGCCTGAGATGATCCGGACCGTTGATCTGGGCCCATTCAAGCACACAGTGGATGATGGGCTGGAGCTGCGCAAGGCAGCCTTCGACTGCATGGACACGCTCCTCTCCACCTGCCTGCACCGCATCCAACCTGCCGCCTTCATCACCCCCTTCCTCATCTCTGGCCTCTCGGGTACGTTTACCCCCTTGACACATCAAGTCCTCTGTACCTCTCGTTTCCCTTTTCCTTTAAATCTCTTCCTTCTTCTCATCGCTCTGCTCCCTTCCCCTCCCCTCCCCCCCCTCCCCTCCCCTCCCCTCCCCTAACATGTCACTCATCGAATTCCTTCATTTCTCCCTTCCGTTCTCTCAATCCTTCCCTTCCCTGCATCCCTCCCCGCCCCTCCTCTCTCTCCCCACTGTTAAAACCACCGTGGGGTGCAGACAACTACGATGTGAAGATGCCATGCCACCTGGTGCTGGCGAAGCTAGCAGAGAAGTGTGCCCCATCGGTGCTGGCAGTGGTGGATGCACTGGTGGAGCCATTAGAGAAGACAGTGACGACGCGTGTTAAGGCAGACGCAGTGAAGCAGGAGGTGGACCGCAACGAGGACATGATCCGCAGCGCTCTACGCGCCGTGCACGCGCTGTCCCGCATCAGGTTAGTGCCGTGCACGCGCTGTCCCGGATTAGGTGCAATGTGCTTGCTTGGATCTAGTGAGTAGCATGGCAGGAAGGAAGCAGGTGAGTTGTGTGGGACGAGTGAAGCAGGAGGTGGACCGCAACGAGGACATGATCCGCAGTGCCCTGCGCGCCGTGCATGCTCTCGCCCGAATTAGGTACGATGTGCTTGCTTGAGTCAGGTGAGTGGCGTGGCAGGAAGTAAATGAGTGGTGTGGTGGGCATTGCATGACGCCATGAAGCAGAGGTGGACCCAATGAGGACATGATCCGCAGCGCCCTGCGTGCCGTGCATGCTCTTTCAAGCATCAGGTAAGTGCCGTGGTTTCAAGATAGGAGTATGGTGTGGGATCAATAGAGCTGTGTTGTATCAAAGAAGTGGCGTGGGAGAGTGGTGTGCCAGGGAGTATGCTGGAGCCTGGAACCCACGAGGGGGTCAAGTTATGCAATTTCCTTAATTTTACCTGCTCTCTGCAAAAGCCTTCTTCACTCCCACCCTCTAGTTGCCTCTGCCTTTGTCACTAAACATATTTGTACACGCAGGCACACACTATCACCTCTGCTTTCCCTTCCCTCCTCCGTCCATCCCTGCTCCGCCCCGTCCCCATGACACAAGCAGCAATGTGGATTCATCGACTCGCTTCAAGACATTAATGACCAATGTGGTTAGAGCGGGGCCTGTGGGGAACTTGTACAATCAAATCAGATCGGAGCAGGATGCGGTGGCTGGCAGCAGTCGTGCGGAGCTATAATGACATCCCTGCACATGGAACAATTTACAAGTGCCTTTGGTCGTCCAAGTGATTTCGTTTCTCCTGATGTACGACACAGTTGCTGGGCTGTGCACTGGCACAGCGTTAAGTTAGTTTGAGAATATGCCACGAGGATGCACCTTATGGGGAACTAACATGGATAATGTAAGCAATCAGCTTGCTTTGATGTGATGTTGCAACACACCATACGATGGTTGAAAGAGTGCTGCTGGGTGAATGAACGTAAGGTAAGAGATAACATTGTGCAGGCCTTTCGAATTTACTGGTGTAGTCAGTTAGCATGACAAACTGCTTAGCGCGTATAGCCCCGCCAAAATACGAACCTGCGCAGGTTCGGTGGTGGTGATTGAGCTGGGTCCTCGCGGTACAGTACTGGCTTGATCTTGATCGTTGTCGTTCTCCCTCGATGTTGCGTTCGTTCCAAACCTTGCTTCAAGTGCGCAGCCGCTCTGCCAGCCACACCAAGCCGAACCTTCCTTTGGGCTTGTCGCCTCGCACGCGCAGGCATTGTTGGGTTTGACTGCGCCCAATTGCCTGCCTGGCTACAGCACCCAGCAAGAACTGCTCCACACCACACAACACACGAATTGAAACTCCAAATGACTGGATGACTGGGTTGGATAGACTTTTTATCCAGAAAGTGAGCCGACCATGGCTGTGCTTGTGCAACACAGTATACAAGCTGTAGGATGTTCTGCCTGAATGTGCACAAGTCGCTCCGCCTGACAAAGCGCAGTGCGGTACAGCACTTGAAGCATTTGGTGGATAGAATCACGCGTCACATTGACACTAATGTCGGGACGAGGGTGACGGGAAAAGGATTCAACTCAAATGCTCGTGTCACATTCTAGCTGGCTTGATTGCTGGAAGTTAGTATTAGAAGTAACCTTGTGTTACTTCGCTGCACATCACACCGTAGTTTGCAGCCTGACAACCTGAGAGCCTCTAAGAACGATTAATTCCTGACCAACCTCAACTACTCGCGCTTGTGCGCGCAGTTTCGTCTTAGCTCTCCGCAAACGTCGGTTCGAAATTTGTTAACCTTAAGATTCACAACTCGGATGGAACGATGGCTTCCAACGGAAGCGCCTTGGTGGTAGCGGCGGTGCTGCAGCTGCTGCTCCTACTGGCGGGTAACGCCGTGCCGAGCGCGGGTCAGGACACGAGCCAGCAGCAGTGCTTCTGGCCGCTCAACGACACGGAGGGTAAGCTCACTCTTTCGCGCGGCATGTAGGCTTCCGCGCGTGATGAGTGGATTTTGGAGTCGACTCGTAGTCAGGACAAGAGCCTACAGCAGTGCTTCTGGCCGCTCAAAGTCACGGAGGTAAGCTCGCTATCACGCAATGTTGGCTTCGTTTCGCGCAGTGTCGGCTTCTCAGGTTTTCATGCAATGTCAGCTTCTTTTCTCAGTAAATCATGCAGTGTCGGCTTCTTTTCTCAAATGTCGCTTCAATTCTTCAATATTTCACACAATGGTCTAGCGCTATCTCAGCTCAATTCTACCACCCAACATAAGTTCACTCTCATGCACTCTGGGACTTACGTTCTTTATCTAATGCTTGGCAGCGGGAATTCTATTCAGAGTTTCACTCAGTGTAGATTACTTTCCCCTCGACCTGGCTTACATCACCACCTGCGTCAATGTTGGCGTCACATGCAGCGACAGTGGCCACGTCAGGAAAATGTCAGTGCTGCTGCTGCTGCTGCTGCTGCTGCTGCTGCTCATGCCGTCGCTGGTGCTGATGCCCATGTTACCGCAGGAGGAGTACGAGATGCTCGCGAGTGACGCTTTCTTGCCTTGACTCGTGGCTGTTGTGCCCGCAGCCAATGGCAGAGCATGGCAATTCAAGGGGAGCTGCCTTCAGAGATTTTCCAGCTGGTGCACCTTGAATACCTGTGAGCGTCTGCGCTTGAAGCATGAAGTATGAATGTGCTCAACGCTGATGCTGCGCTTGAGGCACAGCTCACTTATTCCTTTCATGCATCAATCTCTTCGTGCGGGCACTTGACGGCACTTGAGGGCACTCGAGGGCACTTGAGGGCATGCATGCAGTATGAATGTACCGCATGAATGTGATCAACGCTGATGCGTGCGACCAACGCTGATGCATGTTATCAACTCTGATGCATGTTATCAACTCTGATGCATGTTATCAACTCTGATGCATGTTATCAACTCTGATGCATGTTATCAACTCCTGATGCATGTTATCAACGCTGATGCATGTTATCAACGCTGATGCATGTGATCACCGCTGATGCATGTGATCAACGCTGATGCATGTGATCAACGCTGATGCATGCGGCCAACTCTGATGCATGTGACCAACGCTGGTGTGTAAACCGTTCGCAGGTCTCTGCGAGACAACTACCTGCGTGGCTCCATCCCCTCTGAAATCGGCAACCTCGTCAATCTCACATATCTGTCAGTTCGCTTCGCCCCTCTTAGCGTTGTTCCCTCTGTTAGTTGAGTTCGCCCCCTGTTGCTTAGCGTCGCCCAGCTCTCAGTTAATTTCGTCCCTCTGTCAGTTAACGTTGCCTCTCTCTCAGGTACCTTCACCCGTCTCCCAGTTAACTTCACCCGTCCCTCAGTTAACTACACCCCTCATTCAGTTAGCATCGCCCCTCTGACAGTCCTTTGTCAGTACTGACACGCCTCGAACGGTCTCTCTGATTGGTGTTTCTGTGAGTCATGTGTGTATTGTGTGTGTATGTGTGTGTATGTGTGTGTGTGTGTGTGTGTGCGCGCGCGCGCGCGCGCGTATCTGTGTGCGTGTGTGTGTGCACGTGTGTGTGTGTGTGCGCGCGCGCGCGCGTGCGCGCATGTGCGGTGTGTGCCTGTGCATGTGTGCGTGGATGTGTGAGAGTGTGTGCGTACATTTGTGCGAGTGTGTGCATGCATGTTTGCACGCATACGCATGTGTCTGAGTGTGTGGATGAATGTGTGTGTGTGGATGCACGCACGTGTGTGTATGCGATTGTGTGGCATGCATGCATGGCAGGGATCTCTCCAACAACTCCTTCTCAGGCCCCTTCCCCACCTTCTTCAGCAAACTCACCAAGCTCTCCATCCTGTCAGTTAACGATTCCCATCCCACCTGTCAGCTAATAATTCCTATCCTACCTGTCAGTCAACATTTTCTACCTGTCAGTCAACAATTCCTTGCCTGTCAGTCACAATTCCCCTCTATCAGTCAACAAGTCCTCCCCGCCAGTCACATTTTTGTCCCTGTCCTCTTGTACCAAAATGTGCCTGAGAGGGACGAAAATGTGACTACATTTTCATCCCTCTCTCAGGCACATTTTCGTACCTGTCAGTCGCATTTTCGTCCCTGTCAGTCAGGCATTTCGTTAAGCCATCCACTTCCACCAGCTGGCGAGTTGCCAGTTGGCTCTACCCGCTCCTATGTCCTGCCATGCCATGCCATGCCATGCCATGCCGTACCATGCCCTGCCGCCCCTACCACCAGGTACATGTCGTTGAACAAGTTTTCGGGCAGGCTTCCAGATGCCATCGGCAACATGGTCTCTCTCGTCGTCCTGTATGTGTGTGCCGCCCGGCATGTATGTGTGCCGCCTGACATGTATGCGTGCAGCCTGGCATGTGTGTGTGCCGCCTGGCATGTATGTGTGCTGCCCGGCATGTATGTGTGCCGCCCGGCATGTATGTGTGCTGCCTGGCATGTGGGTGTGCCGCCCCGCATGTATGTGCGGTACCAAGCATCCACGTCTACACCTCGCCCTCCCTCTCTTCCGTTTTCTCCTTCCAAGCACCCATGTCTTCTCCCTCTGTTTTCTGCCCCTAGCCCCATCTACACCCCCTTCGCATCATCCTCTCCCTTCTCTCCCCTCTCCGTCCTCTCCCTCCTCTCCCTCCTTTCCCTCCTTTCCCTCCTCTCCCTCCTCTCCCTGCTCTCCCTGCTCTCCCTCCTCTCCCTCCTCTCCCTTCTCTCCCTGCTCTCCCTGCTCTTCCTCCGCCTCTGCAGGGTCGTGAAGGAAAATGACTTCACAGGGTCACTGCCCACCGTAATGGGGCGCCTCACCAACCTCCAGCACTTGTGAGCCGCCCGTCACGAATTAGCCTATCTGAGTGACCACGTGAGCATCTGAGTGACCACGTGAGCATCTGAGTGACCACGTGAGCATCTGAGTGACCACGTGAGCATCTGAGTGACCACGTGAGCATCTGAGTGACCACGTGAGCATCTGAGTGACCACGTGAGCATCTGAGTGACCACGTGAGCATCTGAGTGACCACGTGAGCATCTGAGTGACCACGTGAGCATCTGAGTGACCACGTGAGCATCTGAGTGACCATGTGAGCATCTGAGTGACCATGTGAGCATCTGAGTGACCATGTGAGCATCTGAGTGACCATGTGAGCATATGAGTGACCATGTGAGCATCTGAGTGACCACGTGAGCATCTGAGTGACCACGTGAGCATCTGAGTGACCACGTGAGCATCTGAGTGACCACGTGAGCATCTGAGTGACCACGTGAGCATCTGAGTGACCACGTGAGCATCTGAGTGACCATGGGAGCATTGGTGAGACCATGTGAGCATCGGTGAGACCATGTGAGCATCGGTGAGACCATGTGAGCATCGGTGAGACCATGTGAGCATCGGTGAGACCATGTGAGCATCGGTGAGACCATGTGAGCATCGGTGAGACCATGTGAGCATCGGTGAGACCATGTGAGCATCGGTGAGACCATGTGAGCATCGGTGAGACCATGTGAGCATCGGTGAGACCATGTGAGCATCGGTGAGACCATGTGAGCATCGGTGAGACCATGTGAGCATCGGTGAGACCATGTGAGCGGCCCCAGTACAGCCCTTGTCAGCTCTGCAGCCTGTGAAGGCCTTTTAATGATGTGATTGAAAGAATCTCAAGTGTTGTCTTGATTAGAAAGAGTGTCGGTACATATAGGAGATGAGAAGTTTTGGGAACGAAGTGGGGTACCCTCAGCATTTATTGGTGGACCAATCAGATTGGGTCGACCAACAATTGCTGGGGTAACCAACAATCGTTGGAGGGGACCATTATTGGCCCCCCCCCGTCAATTGCGGTCGAGTTGGGTTTGGGGGCGCCCAACCAAAATTGGTTGGGTCGCCTTGACCCAAAGTGTACACCCACTTTAGGGTGTAACACATGCACAAATATAAACATACATTATGCTATATTCTAACACAACCCCGTAGCATAAGAGGTTTATAAGTGTGCACAACCCCGGAACCATGAAGCCGGGGAGAGGCCAAGAAGGCGAAGGAAGGCCCGGTGGGCTAGCTTCGGAAGAGCTTTGGTGAAGATGTCAGCGAGGTTGGCTTCGGCGGCAATTTTTCGGACGGCAAGATGGCCTTGCTGGACAAGATCGCGAATGTAGAAGTAGCGTAGTTCGATGTGTTTGGAGCGCCCGTGGAAGACCGGATTCTTGGTGAGGTGGATCGTGCTGGCGTTGTCGCACCAGAGCGTGGGGCATGGCTGGGGGGCCCCAAGCTCGGCTAGCAAGAAGGAAAGCCAGCGTCCTTCCTGCGCAGCCATGGTACCAGCATAGAGTTCGGCTTCACAAGATGAGAGGGCGATGGCGGAGGAGCGGGTGGAGCGCCAGCTGACCAAGCCGCTACCGAGCGTGAAGCCATATCCTTGGGAAGAGCGGCGATCCGGCTGAGAGTCTGCCCAAGACGAGTCACTGAAGCCGGTGAGGAGCGGGGGAGAGGCACCACCAAGGGTGAGAACATGGTCCTGAGTGCCACGGAGGTAGCGTAGGACTCGTTTGGCGGCTCTCCAATGCACGGAGGTGTGACGACCGGTACCGACGAAACGCGCCAGGACGCTGATGGGGTAGGCGAGGTCGGGACGGGTCCCCATCATGGCATACATGATGGAGCCAACCAGTTCCGCATAGGGCTGAGTGGAGGCGGAGGGGGAGGTGGGTGGAGCAAGCCCATGGCCGAATGGAAGGGGAGTGGCCACTGGGTTGGCGAGAGCCATGTCGAACCGCTCCAACACCTGCTGAAGATAGTGAGATTGAGATAAGGTGATGGTGCGGGCAGCTCGATCGCGTGTGATCTCCATGCCCAAGTAGTGGCGTAATTCGCCAAGGTCCTTGCACTGGAGACGAGCTTGTAGTTCTTCCTTAACGTCGGTCATGTCGGCGGAGGTGTCGGCGAGGAGCACCATGTCGTCAACATAGACTAGGACGAAGAAGCGGCTGGGACGGGTCCGAATGAAGAGACTGGCGTCAGAGTGAGATGGTTGAAATCCGAGAGCACAGAGTGTAGATGCCAGCTTAGCATGCCATTCCCGAGGAGCCTGCTTCAGGCCGTAGACTGGACGGCGTAGTTCCCAGACAGTGTCTGGTGGGAAGGCTTCATGGAAGCCATCTGGGCGGTCGAGGAAGATTTGTTCGTGGAGGTTCCCCTGAAGAAAAGCGTTAGAGACATCCATTGATGAGATCTCCATGCCGTTGCGGGAGCCAAAGTCGAGAAGCGTGCGAAGGGTCCCGAATTTTGCGGTAGGTGAGAAGGTTTCCCAAAAGTCCTTGGCATAGGTCTGTGTGAAGCCCTTGGCGCAGTAACGGGCTTTGTAGACGGGCTCCTCCCCCGGAAGCTGCTTCACCCGGAAGACCCACTTGCCAGCGACAATGTTGGCATCTGGAGGCGGCTTGACATCGACGAAGGAATCATTGCGAATGAAGGCGTCGCACTCCTTGCGAATGGCCTCCAGCCATTTGTCAGCGTCAGGGCACGTGATTGCCTCCTGGAATGTGGTAGGCGTGAAGATGAGAGGTGAGGAGGGAGTGCCAAGTACAACCGCGCCCAAAAGGGCAAGGTACACATGGTTAAGGGAAGGAACGTGAGTGTGAATTGCACAAAACTCCTCATGGGAGTCTTCATGAATGAGAGGTGGTTGACCAAGAATGGGGTCAAGGAAGCGAGTGTGCATGCGTGGGAGGAGGAAGGGAGAGCGTGAGGTGAGAGAAGTGCGAGGACGTGGGGAGGATGCAGGAGGTGCGGCGGGCGAGGATGGAGGAGGAGAAGCTGGAGGGAGGTGGGTGGGAGGGGAGGGAGGAGGGGGAGAGGGAGGAGGGGGAGCGGTGGAAAGGGCAGGTGAGGCAGCATGATCATAGATATCAGCCGAGGAAGGTGGAGGTGAGAGTGGAGTAGTTGGGAGGAGTGGAGCAGATGGGAGGAGAGGAGGAAGAAGGGCATCCGCCCAGGTGAGTGGGCGGGAGGGTGGGGGGAGAGGGTCGGAGGGAGGAGGAGAGGAGTAGTAGGGGATGGTTTCATCGAAGACGACATCGCGGCTGCGAATGAGGCGTCCGGAGGGAGGATGAAGGAAGAGGTACCCAGGAGAGCCACGATTGTGGCCGAGGTAGACGCACTCCAATGCTTTGGAGGCAAGTTTTCCTGCTTTGCGGGAACGGTCTGCGGGAGGAATGAGAACAAAGGATTTGCAGCCCCAGACGCGAAGGACGGAGGCATCAGGTTTGGTGTTGCACCAAAGCTCAGTGGGAGTGAGGTTGGGATGGTGGGGGTGAGGGTAGAGGTTGGTGAGAAGGGCGGCATGAGTGAGAGCATAGCCCCAAAGGGAGGGAGGGGTAGATGCATGGGTGAGGAGACAGCGGGCAGTTTTGGTGATCTCACGGATGCGACTTTCAGCTACACCGTTTTGTTGCGGAGAATGAGGGAGAGTGGACGTCTGTTGAGTGCCATGTGCTTTGCAGTAGGAGGCAATGGTATGGTTGAGAAACTCCCCGCCACCGTCAGAGTGAAGGCGACGGATGGGTCGGCCGAAGTGCACGCGCGCTTGTTCGGCCCAGGCGATGATGACAGCGGCTGCTTCAGCTTTCGTGTGGAGTAGAAACACAGAGGAGTAGCGGCTATGGTCGTCTACGAGGACGAGCATAAAGCGGTGGCCCTGGCGGGAAGGGGAGGGGGAGGGACCCCAGAGGTCCATGTGGACGAGATCTAGGGGAGCAGTAGCAAATGAGGGATGGCTGTGATGGGGTTTTTGTTTGAGTTTGCCATGAATGCAAGTGGGACAAGGAGGAGCTGGTGAGGTGGGTAGGGGAGGAAGGGCAGGGGGGAGCCCATGAAGGAGGCGAGAGGATATTGCGGCACGGAGGGTGGTGAAGTTGGGGTGACCAAGACGGTGATGGAGGAGAATGGCGGGGTGAGAGAGGGAGAGGTCGGGAGAGGTAGAGGGAGTGGGAGATGATGAAGGGGGAGGAGCAATGGTGGGAGAAGGGTAGGTGGAGCGACGGGTGGTGAGATGACATGATGCCGGAAAAGGGAGACGTAGTGTGTAAAGGTGAGTGCGGGGGCAGATTGGGAGGCGATAGACAAGGCGGCCAGTGGAGGTATGAATGAGATCGCAATAGGAAAAGTGGGCAGGAAAAATGGCGGTAATGCCGGCTTTTTGGAGATCATGAAGAGAAATAAGGTTGTGACGAAGAGTGGGAATGTGGAGGCCAGTGATAGTGCCGGAGGGAAAGAGGGGACACGGAAGAGTAGAGGAGTGTGTGCATGGGATCGAGAAGCTAGAATCAGCGCCATGAACAGTGGAGGGGAGAGATAGTGTTTTGAGAATGCCAGCGTCCTTCAGGGCACTGACGGTGGCCCCGCTATCGAGGACAAAGTCCAAGGTGAGCGGGGAAGGAGACGCAGAATACTGGAAGTCACTGTTATTAAGAACAGAGGGATACATGGAGGTGGTGCTAGGCAAGGGAGAAGCTAGCTGACCAAGAAAGCTAGAGTATGACTCAGCTGGGGAGGTATGGGCGGCGGTGGCGGCAGAACCGAAGCCAAGAGGTTGCTGCTGCCAGGCGGCAGTTGCTGCTGCTGCTGCTGCTGCTGCTGCTGCTGCTGCCGCTGCTGTGGCGGCTGCGCCTCCCCCACCTCCCCAGGGCGGCTGCTGTGGCTGCTGGTGCGGCTGCGGCTGTGGGGGCAGCTGCGGGGGCTGCTGCAACTGCTGTGACTGAAGATGCTGCAAAAACTGCTGGAGTTGCAGTTGAGGAGAGGGAGTGGTGAGGTTAAGGTGGGAGGGTTGATAGAGAGGGAGATGTTGAACATCATCGACAGTGGGACGACTTGCAAGAGCGGACCAGCGGGGGGGGGTACCATGGTTACCACGATCAAACCAGGCATCGTCCAAGACGCCGAAGCAGGTGGTTATGGGGTGGTTGGTTTGACCGCAGGGTTCCCCAGCGCGAGGGCCGTGACGGCGAACGTAGGGGCAGGGGGGGAGTTGACCAGGTCCGCTACCACCACGTCCACTTCCTCCAGGGCCGCCCGTGCAAGAAGGAGTGCGTCCACCAAAGGTGCCACCACGTCCACCACCACGGCCGCCACCACGCCCACCTCCACGTCCGCCACCGCGACCACCACCACGCCCACCACCGCGTGTCTGGGTGGCGTTGAGTTCTGGCGCGGGTGCTTGAGCCGTGTTGAGAGAAGGCGGGTTGGTACGAAGGAGGCGGGTTTCGGTGTCAATGATCCATTGAACAACAGCAGCAACATCCGCAAACGGCTGATTTTCGCGGAAGGCAATGACGTGCATGTCGTAGGACGGGTTGAGACCGCGGAGAAGGCGATCTATCTGGATGAACTGGGGGAGTTCGGACTGGCGAGCCTTAAGTCGCTTGGCGAGAGAGGTCATGCGGCCGGTGTAGGCGACGGCACCAGTGCAGGTTGCGAGCGTTGTCTCCCAGTATTCGTCAAGGAGCAGCCCCACGGAGTTGACGTCATGGCGCTCAAACATGGCGTGAAGGGAGGCCCAAAGGGCAGGTGCGTGAAGCTCTTGTTCCTGAAAGTCTCGCATTAGAGCGGGGGGGAGACCACCAAGGATAATATTAGAGGCAGAAAGGTCAGATTCCTTCCAAGCAGCAGCTTTAGCGGTATATTCAGCGAGCGCGAGAGTGTAGCGGTCAGCCATGGTGCGGTGATTTATTATGGCAGCTTGGCGCATGTCGTATTGCTCGCGAGCCGCACGATGGTCCGCTCGGAGCGTGAGGAACCGACGCCGCTCGAGATCGTAGGCTGCTTCATCAGCGGCTTGGCGAACAGGATCCGTGGAGGCAGCGGGCAGATCTGGTTCGTCAGGTTCAGGTCCAGGGTCAGGCGGGAGAGTGGGGGCCGATCCAGGGGACATAGGGGGCGTTGGCGGGAGAGCGGCAGCATGGCGGAGGACAAGGTCGAGGAGGGTGGAGGAGGTGTTGGGGATGTGGATGACGCCGAGGAGGCGGCGCATGCTCCCTGCTTACCAGTTGATAGCGCTCTGATCGGGAGCGAGCTCGAGCCGATCAATGGAGAGAGTGTTGAAATTCTGAGGAAGAGAAGGAGCAGCCATAGCAGTAAGTTAGTGCGATGTGAGGGGAGAAAAAATGTTAGTAGCGAGCGAAAGCGAGGCAGGTTAGAAGCTGAGGGAGAGGAGGAGGGGGGTTAGTAGCAGCACGTGGGAGAGGATTGGGAGCAGTAGCGTGGCAGGAGAGGCGGAGAGCAGAGATAGTATGAGAGAGGCAGCGGGAGAGGAAACGGTGGGCGGAAGCAATGGGGGGGGGGGGAAGGGTCGAGGGAGCGGCGGGGAGGAAGAGATGAGGCAGTAGCTAAGTGCCTGGCGGCGAGGGAGAGTAGGAGCAGCCGCGGCGAAGTGTCTTGCAGCGAGGAGAGGCAGTGGCGGCGGCAAATTGCCCGCAGCGAGTGAGTAGAGGCGGCGGAGGCGAAATGCCCCGCGGCGAGTGGGAGCAGTGGCGGCGGCAGCGAAATGCCCCGCGGCGAGTGGGAGCAGTGGCGGCGGCGGCGAAATGCCCCGCGGCGAGTGGAGTAGTGGCGGCGGAGGCGAAATGCCCCGCGGCGAGTGGGAGCAGTGGCGGCGGAGGCGAAATGCCCCGCGGCGAGTGGGAGCAGTGGCGGCGGCGGCGAAATGCCCCGCGGCGAGTGGGAGCAGAGGCGGAGGCGGCGAAATGCCCCGCGGCGAGTGGGAGCAGTGGCGGCGGCGGCGAAATGCCCCGCGGCGAGTGGAGTAGTGGCGGCGGAGGCGAAATGCCCCCGCGGCGAGTGGGAGCAGTGGCGGCGGCGGCGAAATGCCCCGCGGCGAGTGGGAGCAGTGGCGGCGGCGGCGAAATGCCCCGCGGCGAGTGGGAACAGTGGCGGCGGCGGCGAAATGCCCCGCGGCGAGTGAAGCAGCGGCGGCGGCGGCGAAATGCCCCGCAAGGAAGAAAAGCGGTGCGAGAGTAGTGGCGACGGCGGATAGGTCGCGGCGATTGAGACGCCGGCAGCTGAGAACGTAAATGCGGCGGCAGGAGCTGAGGCGAGAAATTCGCCTTACGAGAGATAGAGTAGGAGCTGGAGGGAGGTGGTGACTGGTTGTACTTTACGGAAGATTGAACTTCAACCAAGTCAAACCCACGCAACAAGTTGCATGGGCAGGACGGAAGGGTCCTGACGAGCGGGGAGGAAAAAAAAACTTGAGAGAAAGAGGTCGAGAGGGGCGTTTGCCAATTGGCTCTGAATACCATGAAAGAATCTCAAGTGTTGTCTTGATTAGAAAGAGTGTCGGTACATATAGGAGATGAGAAGTTTTGGGAACGAAGTGGGGTACCCTCAGCATTTATTGGTGGACCAATCAGATTGGGTCGACCAACAATTGCTGGGGTAACCAACAATCGTTGGAGGGGACCATTATTGGCCCCCCCCCGTCAATTGCGGTCGAGTTGGGTTTGGGGGCGCCCAACCAAAATTGGTTGGGTCGCCTTGACCCAAAGTGTACACCCACTTTAGGGTGTAACACATGCACAAATATAAACATACATTATGCTATATTCTAACAGTGATCTGCATGTATTTTCTCAGAATTCATCCTACAACGGCCTCCCCTCAGTCATTGTATCGTATCCCAGTCACTATCATATCGCCCCCGTGTGCGCATGCCAAATGACATGTGTGCATACAGAGGCGTGTCACACAACCGCCTGTCAGGGACCATCCCCCAGTCCTTCTCCACCATGGCCAGCCTTAGCACCATGTGAGTCTCACCTCCATGCCATGCATGCCATGCCATGCCATGCCTTGCCATGCCTTGCATTGCCATGCCATGCCAGGCCATGCCATACCACGCCATGCCATGCCATCCTGTGCCATGCCATGCCATACCATGGCATCCCATGCCATGGCATGCCTTGCCATCCCATGCCATGCGACCCATGCGATGCTATGCCATGCTGTGTCTCAGCTCCATGTGAGTTACAGCTCCATGTGAGTCTCAGCTCCATGTGAGTCTCAGTTCCATCTAAGTCTCAGCTCCATGTGAGTCTCAGCTCCATGTGAGTCTCAGTTCCATCTAAGTCTCAGCTCCATGCCGCGCCATGCCATCCACTCCATGAGCACCGCCATTATCTGCCACCATCCTGCCAATCAGCATCCATCATACCACCCGCCACATCTACCACGGACCAATGTCGCAGCAATACCCTTTTCCACCAATGTCACAGCCCCATGCGCAACACCCCATGTTCCCCCCTCCCTCCACGGCAGTTGGCTGCACAACAACATGTTTTCGGGGTCACTGGCGCCCCTCGCTGCTCTCTCCTACCTCAGCTTCGTGTGAGCACTTATCTCGCCCTCCATGCATTATCAGCACTTCTCTCGGCCTCTGTTCCCTGTCCGTTCAACAGGCTCTTTTCCTGTCTTCACCAAAACGCCTTTACCACTCTCTATCTCTCCTTCTTTGTCTCCCCATTGCCACTTGCAGCTTCCTATGCTGCAACCGCCTCAACGGATCCATACCGTCCACATTCGACTTTTAAGGCGCCTCAGAAGTTCTCCCTTTTCCCATTGCCACGTGCAGCTACCTGTGTTGCAACCGCTTCAACGGGTCCATACCGTCTACCTTCGGCAGCAGCTTCTTGTACACCTTGTATGCCTCTTACTACAGTACCTTGTGCCATGCGTCGAAATCATGTGTCATGCGTTGACATCATGTGTCATGCGTCGACATCATGTGTCATGCGTCGACATCATGTGTCATGCGTCGACATCATGTGTCATGCGTCGACATCATGTGTCATGCGTCGACATCATGTGTCATGCGTCGACATCATGTGTCATGCGTCGACATCATGTGTCATGCGTCGACATCATGTGTCATGCGTCGACATCATGTGTCATGCGTCGACATCATGTGTCATGCGTTGACATCATGTGTCATGCGTCGACATCATGTGTCATGCGTCGACATCATGTGTCATGCGTCGACATCATGTGTCATGCGTCGACATCATGTGTCATGCGTCGACATCATGTGTCATGCGTCGACATCATGTGCCATACTCCATGCGCGATTCACCATGGCATGCCCTGCCTCCTCTCTCCAGCAAGCATCCATACATCTTGCTCCTCACATCCATTTCGGCCCTTTGCTGTCACGCCTACTCATTACACCAACTCCTCCTTCTCCTTCTGGTCCATCCTCGCCTCATCTTCTTCTCCCTCCCACCTCCACCCCCCCGCCCCCCTCCTCACCACATGTCAGCGAACGGCCTCGCAGGTCCCCCCTCCCACACCCAAAACTCACCTCGTCCCTCCTCCCACACCCACCCCTCCTCCCACACTAACCCCTCCTCCCACACCCACCCCTCCCCCCTACCATGGTCTGCCAGTGATGTGTCAGTGAACGACCTCACAGGACCCCTGCCATCCAGCCTCGGGTTCACCGTAGATGCTGTCAGCCCAAAATTGTGAGTCCCCTCTACTTCTCACCCCTCGGCTTCTGGTCCCTCTGCTTATGACCCCTCTGCTTCTGACCCGTCTGTTTCTCACCCCTCTGCTTCTCACCCCTCTGCTTCTGACCCCTCTGCTTCTGACCCCTCTGCTTCTGACCCCTCTGCTTCTGACCCGTCTGTTTCTCACCCCTCTGCTTCTCACCCCTCTGCTTCTGACCCCTCTGCTTCTGACCCCTCTGCTTCTGACCCCTCTGCTTCTGACCCCTCTGCTTCTGACCCCTCTGCTTCTGACCCCTCTGCTTCTGACCTCTCTGCTTTGAAGCCCTCCGCTTGTGAGGCACACTCTATCCCTTCCATCCAAATGCTTTTCTTTCCAACCTGATCTCTATCCTCCTTTCCCTGCCTATCGATTCCCGTCACTGTGTGCTGCTGTGCTGTGCACCCCTGTCCCTCTGCTCCCGTGTCTGCCCATTGTGCCTCCCTGTCCATCCCTGTCCATCCCTCTGCACCCCTGTTTGGCAGCAACACGTCATTCAACCGCCTCTCGGGGGAAATCCCCTTTGACTTCATCAATGTCAACTTCTACATTCTGTGCGTCACCCCTTCGCCTCCTTCATCCTGTGCTCGCCCCTCCCCCCTTGTTTCATGTGGTTCTTAAGAACTCTCGGAAACCACATGCAACAAATCTCCCTTCCCTCGTGTGAAAAGTCGATTTTTGGGTCGACTAAAAAATCGACTTTTAAGTCGACTAAAAGCTTGACTTTTGAGTCGACTAAAACTCGACTTTTGAGGCGACAAAAAAATCCACAAGCAACAAATCGCCCTTCCCTCCTCTCCCTTGAACAGTCCTTTGGTCATCGAATAAATTTGTAAGAGCACAGCAAAGCCAGGTCCATAATGCGAATATCAACATCAGAACGTGACAAGCTGCTAGGAAAGCGGCCCAGAGGGCTGAGCTTTGGCAAGCCCCCACCACCTTCGCCCCCACCACCCTCGCCCTCCATCTCTTCTTGAACCCAGGATTTAGCCACCCCCTAACCTTGTTTTCGCACCCCCCACCCCCCCCATCTCGCAGTTCCCTCTCCCGAACCATTTCTCTGCTCTGTTTGAAGCGCCTCAAACGTGGCCCCTCCCCTGCCTTGGTTTCCCTCCCCAGCGACATCTCTTACAACAACTTATCGGGCCGAGCGTTCTTTTCCAAGCCAAATGGGGACCGTACTACTAACGCCATGTATGTGAGATATGTCAGTAGCTTGGTGGTGAGCGCGTGTACAGCACAGCACACTGATCATGAATGCGTGAGCAGTCAACCACAGCAACATACAATCACCAGCCACTGAATGTGACAACCCATTCTGCTCTGCACAATCTCTCCTTCCACCATCGCACCAACCACTATTCCTTCCCATCCGCTCGACACCCTCATTCCGCCACACCAGTGCAACCATTATGTCGGACACTCACCCATGCCTGTCCATCCATCCATCACTCTCCATTCCCGACCCTGTCTCCCTAACCCCCTGCACCCGTCACAACCCTTCTTCATTCCCTCTGCACTGCTCGCCTCCTCCATCTGCCAGCAATTACTCGCACAACAGGTTCTCAGGAGCGCTCGACCCCTCCCTCTCCACCCTCACCAACCTCCTCGAGCTGTGCGTTGCCCTCACCTTACCACATCTCTGCCCTCCCGCCCTTCCCACCTGCCACCTCCGCATTGCCTTGCCCTTCCCACCTGTCTACGCACTATGCATATCCCTCTCTGTTGTCTTGTCCCTCACTCTCCTGCCTCACACCCATGCTTTCCTCAACCCCCTCCCCTCCCCCCCATTCCCTCTCTGTCTCTCCTATCACAGCCCCATGCCCCTCTGTATGGTATAGCTTCTCCTATCACCGCCCATACTCTCCGTGTTTCCTCCCCACCATATCCCTGTCCTCTCTCTCCCCCCACAGGGACATGTCAGGCAACCTTCTCACGGGGTCCATTCCAACCGTCATCTTTGAGGCGGCCCAGAAATTGAGGCGATTTTAGGGGCGCCTAACAACGTGTCCCTGTGTTCCCTCTTTCCCCCTCCCCCCAGGGACATGTCGGGCAACCTCCTCACAGGGTCCATTCCAGCCTTCATCTCACGCCTTACCGACCTCACTATGCTGTATGCTCTTGTTTTGCTTTGCGCCCTCGCTCTGGTGTCCATTATTCATGCGGGGGTGCATGCAATGCATGGGTGGTAGAGCAAGGTGGAGTGAGGATGTTCATTCTCACACTCCTTGCCGCTCCCCTTTCCCACAATGGCCTCTCTCCTCGCATGCACCCCTCTCCCTGCCCTCACTCCACTCCTCACCTCCACACCTCTCCCTGCCCACATTCCACTCCCAACCACCTCATTCCACCCCTCTCTCCCGCCCCTGTGGCCGCCCTCCCCACCTGCAGCGACCTCTCTTCCAACCAGTTCACTGGCACCGTCCCGCCAGCTGTCAGCAACCCCACTGGCCTCGTCAGCATGTGAGATGACTCGTCAGCAAATGTGAGGTGCCATGTCAGCATGTGAGATGACGACATGTGTGTGAGCATGTGTGGTGGTATGTGCGTGTGTGACATTGCACGTATGGTACGTCTCTGTCACATCTTATCTTAATATTGGCAACTCCTGCTCCTACCCACCGCCACCCACCCATGTCTACCCCCGCCCACCCTCGTCCACCCCATTCTCCCCCCTTGACCAGCAACCTGGCGCACAACCTCCTGCAGGGCTCAATTCCCCGGGCTCTCTCGCGCCTCGCCTCCCTCACCTACCTGTGCGCCCTCCTCTCCCTTGCTCGCCACTGCTCCTGCTCACCATCTCATGTCTTGCTCCATGTCATGCACCACGTCATGCCATGCAATTTTACTCGATTCTTCGCACTGGCATGCCCACTTGCATGCCGTATGCCATACCTTGTGCGAAATATCATCACCTAATAACCTATACCCCATACTCCACACCCTGCGCTTCATTCCCTGTACCCTATGCCCCATGCATGCCCCCTCCCAGCAACGTGTCATCCAATCAGCTGTCAGGAGACATCACACCGGCACTCTCTCCTCTGCGCTCCCTCGAGATTGTGTGAGGCGCTCGTGTGGGCAGGGGCGTGGGGCTTGTTGCATGGAGCTTGTGGCATGGGGCATGGGACATGGTGCATGGGGCATGGGCCATGGAGCATGAGGCACGGGGCATGGCACATTGGGCATGAGGCATGGGCACGGCACGGTGCAGGGGGCACATTGTACCAGCTTACCACACCATTAATTTCCCTATGCTGTATCACTATGGGTGTTTTGCGTTCCTGCACTCCGCATTCTCGTATCCCCTTGCCTCCCATTGCTTCATCTCCCCTAAATCTCTGTCATTTACCCCCCATGCCCTGCCATTCTCCCACATCCCTCATGCCCTGCCATTCTCCCCCATTCCCCCATGCCCTGCCATTCTCCCCCATCCCTCCATCCCCCCATGCCCCGCACCGCAGTGACATCTCAGCCATCGAATTGAACGGCTCTGTTCCGCCCTTCTTTCGTCGCATGCCCAACATGACCCACCTGTATGATTCAGCATGACCCACCTGTATGGCATGACTCACCTGTTTGGCATGACTCACCTGTATGGCATGACTCACCTGTATGGCATGACCCACTTGAATTTGAATGGCCACGACATGCCTATGTGCATGTATTTTTCCTATATGGACTTTGCATGCCTGTATGTAAACCACTATATTATTTCCCGTGGAGCATGTCGTGTTTTGACATGTCATGACAACTAATCTCAGCATGCCACGTCATGACATCTGATGTCAGCATGAGCCGCCCACCCAAGACCCACAGCAGAGACACATGGGCATCCATCCTCGCCCATGCCATTATCGTGTATGTACATTTACACGATACTGGCATGCCATGGGGCGACTGTGGTACAATCGCCCCATGGCCCCATGACCCATAACGAGGGCCCACCCCTTAACCTTGTCTGTGCCACGCCATGGCAGGGACATGTCCATCAACCTACTCTCCGGCTCACTGCCACCCTCGATCCTCAACCTGCGACAGCTCTCCCATCTGTCAGTCAACTTCCGTATCTATACCACCCATCAGTAATTTCGGCGTCAGAACAGCAGCTACTAGCAACCAGCCATTCATCTTCACCGTTGGTCCTCATGTAGTCTCACCTCCGCCCCTCTGTCCTCTCTCCCCCTGTCCTCTGCCACAACTCACCATGCCAGCAATGTGTCTCGCAACCGCCTCTCAGGCCCTCTGCCCAACGCTGCTGCCAGTCCAGCTCTCATCATGTGCGTATGCCCTGGTAACCACAAGAACCCTCGTAACCACAAGAACCCTGGTAACCACAATATCTCTGGTAACCACAAAGCCCTGGTAACTACCATTCCATTTGAATCTTGCGAGTAGGAACTCCCATCCCCTTCCCTCTCCCTCCCCTTTCCCTCCTGCACCCTTCCTTTCCTTGTGCGTGTTCTCTCACCCGTCGCTTTTTCTTCTCCCATTTCCGCCCACCCACGTGTCTCTCTCTCCCTTCTACTCCCATCCATGCTCTCTCCCATGTCTCCCTGAACACGCATCCAACACGCTCCCATCCCCTTCGCAGCGACCTCTCATTCAACGCGCTCTCAGGGCCGCTGGAGAGGCCCCATATCAACCTCAAGCGCCTGGCCATGCTGTGAGTGTGGGGCCACGCTGTGAGTGTGGGGCCATGCTGTGAGTGTGGGGCCATGCTGTGAGTGTGGGGCCATGCTGTGAGTGTGGGGCCATGCTGTGAGTGTGGAGCCATGCTGTGAGTGTGGGGCCATGCTGTGAGTGTGGGGCCATGCTGTGAGTGTGGGGCCATGCTGTGAGTGTGGGGCCATGCTGTGAGTGTGGGGCCATGCTGTGAGTGTGGAGCCATGCTGTGAGTGTGGGGCCATGCTGTGAGTGTGGAGCCATGCTGTGAGTGTGGGGCCATGCTGTGAGTGTGGGGCCATGCTGTGAGCGTGGGGCCATGCTGTGAGTGTGGGGCCATGCTGTGAGTGTGGGGCCATGCTGTGAGTGTGGGGCCATGCTGTGAGTGTGGAGCCATGCTGTGAGTGTGGGGCCATGCTGTGAGTGTGGGGCCATGCTGTGAGTGTGGAGCCGTGCTGTGAGTGTGGGGCCATGCTGTGAGTGTGGAGCCATGCTGTGAGTGTGGAGCCATGCTGTGAGTGTGGGGCCATGCTGTGAGTGTGGGGCCATGCTGTGAGTGTGGAGCCATGCTGTGAGTGTGGGGCCATGCTGTGAGTGTGGGGCCATGCTGTGAGTGCCTGGCAATGCTGTGAGTGCCACCACATGCCGTTGCTCTTACTCTCATCAGCCCGGCTTCGATGCTCGTGCTGTCTTTGAGTCGTTTGTGCTCTTCTTGCTTTGCTTGCGTCCCCTGCCCCGCCATCGTGCATGCCTCCCCTTCTCGCCCACCCGCCCCCCATTCCTCCCCCCTGCCTCTCGTCCATCCCCCATGCGCCCTCTTGCTTCCCTTCCCGCCCAGCCCCCATTCCGCTCCTGCTCAGCCGCCCATCCCTGCTTCCCGTCCCCCCCCACCCTCCCCCTGCGTCCCGCCCCCCCCCACCCTCCCCTACTTTCCGTCCGCGTCCCCCCCCCCCCTGCTTTTCCTCCGCCCATGCCTGCAGGGCGGTGCACCACAACCAGCTCAGCGGCCCCATCCCCGAGTACCTCTGCCAATCCGTGCTGCAGATCATGTAACGCCCACACCCTAACGTTCACATGCTGTAACGTTCTCATGCACTAACGTTCACTAGGTGCAACGCGCTCATTATGCAATGTTTGGATAGTGTAATGCGCAGATGACTTAGCATTCACACAGTGTAGCATTCAGGTTATGTTACCCTCAGGCCCAGTAGCAAGCAGGCAGGTATGAATGTGGACATCCAGGTAGAGAGATGCCTTGGTGACAATAAAGGCTTGTCATCCATGTGAGATGCTCTTTATCGTGCAAGCAAAGGCTTGCACTGGTGACAATGCATTGCACAGGCAAAAACGCGTTGCACTTTCACCCTGCGCTAGTTGCCTCCTCCCTACTGCCATCCTTTTGGGTGCTGACATCTACCCACACCATCCATCTTGTTTGCTTCCTCACCCCTCGCTCCCCTCACCCTCACCTCCACTCTCGCGTTCTCCTATTGCCTCTTTTGCCCCATGTCTCCACCTGCCCACCTTCCCACCTGCCCACCTTCCCACCTGCCCACCTTCCCACCTGCCCACCTTCCCATTTGCCCACCTTCCCACCTGCCCACCTTCCCACCTGCCCACCTTCCCATTTGCCCACCTTCCCACCTACCCACCTTCCCATTTGCCCACCTTCCCATTTGCCCACCTTCCCACCTGCCCACCTTCCCACCTGCCCACCTTCCCATTTGCCCACCTTCCCACCTACCCACCTTCCCATTTGCCCACCTTCCCACCTGCCCACCTTCCCATTTGCCCACCTTCCCACCTGCCCACCTTCCCATTTGCCCACCTGCCTCCTCCGTCCACCTGCAGGCTCCTGAGCAGCAACGCCTTCTGGGGGGCCCTCCCTCAGTGCCTGCCCTTCCTCTCCTCCGTCCAACTCATGTCCGTTCTCCTATTCAGCCTTCGCCTTTCAACCTTTGCCCTTTGCCCTTTCAACCTTCGCCTTTCAACCTTCGCCCTTCGCCCTTTCAACCTTTGCCCTTTGCCCTTTCAACCTTCGCCTTTCAACCTTCGCCCTTCGCCCTTTCAACCTTTGCCCTTTGCCCTTTCAACCTTCGCCTTTCAACCTTCGCCCTTCGCCCTTTCAACCTTTGCCCTTTGCCCTTTCAACCTTCACCCTTCAACCTTCACCCTTCAACCTTCGCCCTTCGCCCTTTCAACCTTCGCCCTTCGCCCTTCAGTTTTGCCTCCTTCGCTCAGCACCATGACGTTGTTCTCGTTCCTCTTTCTCCCCGCTGCTCCTCGTGTCGCACTCTCGTTTGTAACCCTGACCTCCAATTGTGCTGTGAATTCCTTGCCCTTACCTTCCACGCCATCTCCGCTCCTGACCTCTCTTCTTCCCCTTGACCCCTGCGCCCCCTTACTCTGCGCCTGTCTCCCAGTGACGTCAGCAACAATCTGATCTTCATGGATGCCGCAACCTTCCAAAACATGCCGCCAATCAGCCTGGATCTCAGCGGCAACTACCTCTACGGCTCCCTCTCCCCCTCCCCCAACATCACCCTCTCCTCCTCCTCCTCCTCCTCCTCCTCCTCCTCCTCCTCCTCCTCCTCCTCGCCACCCATCCCCTCTCTCGTCCTCCCTGCGACCCCCCAACCCCAGTCCCTTCCCCCCTGGGCAGTCCAGGATGCAACGAAATCTGAGTGGGCGTGGGTATGGCAGGGGGGGCAGCAGGGGGCAACTGGAGCAGGAGGGGCGAGCGGGGGGAATAGCAGCAGCGCAGCGGCGTGGCTGGCTGTGGAGGGCAACTGTGTGGGGAGTGAGGTTGTGGGGCAGCAGCGGGGGGCAACAGAGTGTGCGGCGGTGTGTGGGATAGAGCCAGGGCAGGGCCCCTGTGGGGGTGCGGGTGCGGGGCAGTGTGTGGTGCAGAGCGGTTGGCCGCCGTCCCTCTCGTGCTCCTGTGCCAGTGGCTACGTTGCTGTCACTGCTGTCGGCACTGCCAATACCACCACTTGCCAGCTGCCGCCCCCTTCCGGTATGTTGAAACAGTGGCTTGAGCTCTTGCCCCCCTATACAGTGTCTACCCAACCCTCTTTGCTGCCTTCTTTAGCTTCACTCCCACTCCATTTTTCCATTCCTTGGCAGTGGCCTCTCTGTCCACGGGTGCCATAGTGGGCATCGTTCTGGGCTGCTTTGCTGGCTTCACGCTGCTGGCTGCTATGCTCGCATGGTTGCTGTGGCCCCGCGGACCAAGTAAGCCCCTCCACCCTCCTTCGGCTCCTTTCCGTCTCCCCTAATGTTGTACCTGCTTCCTGGCCTCCTTCTCTGCTTAATTTCCCTGCCGTTTTTCCTGCGTTACAACTTTGCCTTTCCACGACCCTCATGTTCTCTCCACTCATCTACACACTTGGTCACTCATTAATCTTGGTCGTTCTCTCCCACATCTGCTGTGTGCACAGAGAAGTGGGAGGGGTTGGATGTGTGCGAGCAGTTCTCGCTGCAGCAGATGCTCAAGGCCACCAGCAACTGGTCCGAGGACAATGTGCTGGGCAAGGGTGGCTTTGGCATTGTCTACAAAGGCTGCTCGCCGCAGGGGCAGCTGTGGGCCATCAAGCGCTCCACCATCATGACCAACGACTTTGAAACGGAGGTCAGGCATTCCTCTACTCCCTGTTTTCCCTCCACAGAGCACAGAAGTATAACGGTACTCTCTGTTGTCCAAAATGCTGACCAGCAGATTCCACGTTCGCCTGTCAATTTCCCTCTGCATCTGCCTGCATTGTGTTCCGTGTGCATGTTGCAGGTGCGAGCCATGGCCTCTCTCCACCACGTGCATCTGGTGCGCCTGCTGGGCTTCTGCCTGGACCAGAACGTGGAGACGGGCAGGCAGGAGCAGATTCTCGTGTACGAGTTCATAGACAACAGGGACCTCCAGTACCACATCCATGCCACCAAGCGTGAGTAGCACTCGCACGATGGCAAAATGGTTGCCGGTCGTGTGTGTATATATATGTATATACATTCTGCACAGAGCATGACACCGTCTCTCATATAACTGCGCGTTCTGCTCCATGTACGTCTTTCCTGACCCAGGTCCGCTCTCTCTGCGCCAGAGGCTGCGCCTAGCACAGGGAACAGCAGAGGGCCTGGCATACCTGCACGGTTTTGACACGACCATCGTGCACCGCGACATCAAGCCGGCAAACATTCTTGTGACAGCCGACATGCAAGCCAAGGTGGCTGACTTCGGGCTGCTCAAGCGCCTCACTCACGGCGATGCTGACGCCACACGAGTGGCCGGCACTCCGGGCTATGTGGACCCGGACTACAACCGCACCCACATCATCACAGCCAAGAGCGATGTGTTCAGGTTCGCATGCACGCTCGTGCTCAATCCCATGAACTGGTGCACCTCACTTGTTTTCTGATCTTCCTGCTTGATGCTGAATACTTGTACCATGCACCTCTCTCTCTCTCTCTCTCTCAAACGGTCCTTTGTATTGATTCAGCAGGGGTACAAAAACATGCAGTGCAATCCATGATAACCTCCTTCCCTTAAGCCCCTTAGCTCACCCCTCTTCCCCCCCCCCCCCCTGAGTGACCCTCTAGCCCTCCAGCGTGTGGAGGATGTCCCCCAGGTGCAGTGGCCAGGGGTCCGCTGCCATCTGGGGGTGCGCTGCCTCGATCCCAGCCCTGGCCTTGGTGTGCAGGGCATTCGCTTGGGAGCGCTGGAGGGCCACTGACCAGCGTTGGCTGAAGTGGCAGGCCATCTTCTTGGCCGATTTGGCCAAGGGGTTGGCCCTGAACCTGTTCCTAGCCGCTGCTGTGGCCAGCAGTTTCAGGAACGCCGTCGTGGGGGGCGCGTTTGCCCCATAGGTCTCGACGACCAGGGCGCAGAACACCACGTGTTCAGTGTGTCGGTAGTAGTCCCTCTCCTTCCGCTTCTGTGCCTCCCTTGCAGCCCAACCTGGGGGTTTGCGGGCCGTAGGGTCTCGGTTCTGCAGCACAGGGTCAGTGACAGTGGTGTCTGTGATCCAGGTCTCTCCGCTGTCCGGGTCTTGTACAATCACATCTGCCTTCTTCGGGTCATCCGGAGGTGAGTACATCGCTCTCTCTCTCTCTCTCTCTCTCTCTCTCTCTCTCTCTCTCTCTCTCTCTCTCTCTCTCTCTCTCTCTCTCTCTCTCTCTCTCTCTCGAATGGTCCTTGCATTTCTTTGAGGGGTGGTACAACGGAAGGTGCAAACACACAAGCACAACAAAAACCGGCATCCAAACTATCTCAAGTCCCCTACCTACTCAGCCCCCCCCCCTGTCCGACCCTACTGGTCGAACGGGGCCTCAATCAACTGGTGCAGCTGTCCCTCACTGAGGGGGATGATGGGTCCTCTAAAGCCGAGCTCGTCCGCCACCAAGGCCTCATTGGTCTTGGTGCGGAGGGCGTTGGCCTGCGCCCGCTGGAGGCACACGCTCCAGCGCTGGCGGTACTCCGTCAGAAGCTTCGCTGCTTCGTAGGAGGTAGGAGCTGCGTTAAACTGCAGCTTTGCCGCCAGCTCCGCGCATTGCCGCAGGTAAGCCAGCACCCCCGGCGAGGGGTAGCCGTAAGTTTCCACTGCGAGTGCGTGGAACCCCACCCACGCGTTCCGCCGCGCGTACTTCTCCTCCTTTTTTGCTGCTGCCGCCCTGGCCGCCCAACCAGGAGCTCGGTTGCAGTTCTCGTCCTGGTATGACACCGGGTCCGTCACGGTCACGTCGCACATCCAAACCTCACCGGTCAGTGGATGACGGATGGTGACATCTCTCTCTCTCTCTCTCAAACGGTCCTTTGTATTAATTCAGCAGGGGTACAAACATGCGGTGCTATCCATGATAACCTCCATCCCTTAAGCCCCAAAACTCACCACTCTTCTCCCCCCCCTGAGTGACCCTCTAGCCCTCCAGCGTGTGGAGGATGTCCCCCAGGTGCAGCGGCCAGGGGTCCGCTGCCATCTGGGGGTGCGCTGCCTCGATCCCAGCCCTGGCCTTGGTGTGCAGGGCATTCGCCTGGGAGCGCTGGAGGGCCACTGACCAGCGCTGGCTGAAGTGGCAGGCCATCTTCTTGGCCGATTTCGCCAAGGGGTTGGCCGTGAACCGGTTCCTAGCTGCTGCTGTGGCCAGCAGCTTCAGGAACGCAGTCGTGGTGGGCGCGTTTGCCCCGTAGGTCTCGACGGCTAGGGCGCAGAACACCACGTGTTCCGTGTGTCGGTAGTACTCCCTCTCCTTCCGCCTCTGTGCCTCTCTAGCAGCCCAGCCTGGGGGTTTGCGGGCTGTGGGGTCCCGGTTCTGCAGCACGGGGTCTGTGATAGTGGTGTCTGTGATCCAAGTCTCTCCACTGTCCGGGTCTTGTACAATCACATCGGCTTTCTTCGGGTCATCCGGCGGTGAGTACATGGCGTTCTCCAGGTATACCACCAGCTCTGCTTCCCTTGCCATTTTAGCCACGGCAAAAGCTAGCTGGTTGTGTGTGCGTGTCCTGTCGGGGCCTGTGCTGCAGCGGAGTAGGTGGTTGGGTAGGCTGCAGTCGGCTACGAGTTCTCCACACTCGCACACAGTGGGTACATTCTGTCGGATGCCCATGCGGAAGGCCAGGGCTGCTCGGAATTGTCCCGGTGAGAAGCAAAGGTCCGGGGTCAAAGGTAGGGCCTGCAGCCATGCTCCCGCTCCCTCCCCTCTCAGGCTGATGAGGCGGAGTGAGTGACCCATCTCGGGGGCTGACTGGATGGTGCGTGACTCCTCTGTCAAGGCGTCGGCCTTTGCCGCGTGCACCTCCTGAGAGAGGGCGCGTTGCAGCTGGTCTTGGGACGGGGTTTGCTGCTCCTCCCGGAGGTTTTGTAGCGCCAGCGGTGGCAGGCGCCCCTCCATGTCCTGGATGGTTACCGAGTGCGCTGCGGACGGCTGCAGGGTGTTGTTGTTGGCCCCCAGTGCCGCGGTTGCTGGTAGGTCAAGGGAGCGGAGCAGTCGTAGCGCCTCGGTCTCTCTCTCTCTCTCTCTCTCTCTCTCTCTCTCTCTCTCTCTCTCTCTCTCTCTCTCTCTCTCTCTCTCTCTCTCTCTCTCTCTCTCTCTCTCTCTCTCTCTCTCAAATGGTCCGTTGTATTAATTCAGCAGGGGTACAGACATGCAGTTCTATCCATGATAACCTCAATCCCATAAGCCCATCAACTCACCCCTCTTCCCCTCCCCTCCCCCCTGAGTGACCCTCTAGCCCTCCAGCGTGTGGAGGATGTCCCCCAGGTGCAGCGGCCAGGGGTCCGCTGCCATCTAGGGGTGTGCTGCCTCAATCCCAGCCCTGGCCTTGGTGTGCAGGGCGTTCGCCTGGGAGCGCTGGAGGGCCACTGACCAGCGCTGGCTGAAGTGGCAGGCCATCTTCTTGGCGGATTTCGCCAAGGGGCGGGCCCTGAAGCGGTTCCTAGCTGCTGCTGTGGCCAGCAGTTTCAGGAACGCCGTCGTGGGGGGCGCGTTTGCCCCATAGGTCTCGACGGCCAGGGCGCAGAACACCACGTGTTCAGTGTGTCGGTAGTAGTCCCTCTCCTTCCGCTTCTGTGCCTCCCTTGCAGCCCAACCTGGGGGTTTGCGGGCCGTAGGGTCTCGGTTCTGCAGCACAGGGTCAGTGATAGTGGTGTCTGTGATCCAGGTCTCTCTGCTGTCCGGGTCGTGTACAATCACATCTGCCTTCTTCGGGTCATCCGGAGGTGAGTACATCGCATTCTCCAGGTATACCACTAGCTGCGCCTCCCTCGCCATTTTAGCCATGGCGAAGGCCAGCTGGTTGTGTGTGCGCGTCCTGTCGGGGCCTGTGCTGCAGCGGAGTAAGTGGTTGGGTAGGCTGCAGTCGGCTACGAGTTCTCCGCACTCGCACACGGTTGGTACATTCTGTCGGATGCCCATGCGGAAGGCCAGGGCCGCTCGGAACTGTCCCGGTGAGAAGCAGAGGTCCGGGGTCAAGGGTAGTGCCTGCAGCCACGCTCCCGCTCCCTCTCCTCTCAGGCTGACTAGGCGGAGTGTGTGGCCCATCTCGGGGGCTGACTGTATTGCGCGTGACTCCTCTCTTAGGGCGTCGGCCTTTGCCGCGTGCACTTCCTGGGAGAGGGCGCGCTGCAGCTGGTCCTGGGACGGGGTTTGCTGCTCCTCCCGTAGGTTTTGTAGCGCCAGCGGTGGCAGTCGCCCCTCCATGTCCTGGATGGTCACGGAGTGCGCTGCAGACGGCTGCAGGGCGTTGCTGTCGGCCCCTAGCGGCGCGGTTGCCGGTAAGTCCATGGAGCGGAGCAGGCGCAGCGCCTCTGTTGTAGATGCCAGGTAGGCCGGTGCTGCTTCAGTTGTGGGGTCCGTAAGGCTCAGTCCGCCTAGGGCTACTGGGAGAGTTGCCTGTCGGAGAAGGAAGTTGAACTCGGCTTGTCGGCGTGGCGGTTGAATGCTGGCGGCGGTCAAGGCAGTGTTCAGTAATTCGGCGCACCATGTGTGCCATTCCGAGAGCGGTAAGACGTCAGCTGGGGTAGTGCGCAGCAGGTAGCCGACTCTGCGGCTGATGCAACGAGACAGTAGCAGGAGGGCGTGTTGTGGGTGGATGGACGCCAGAGAGCCCAAGGGGGCTGCCGCGTCTGCCAGGGTGCTGCGGACAAAATCTGAGCAGAAGCTCTGCGACCCCACTGGACTTCCCAACACCCGCACCCCCTCGCGGGTGAGGGGAAGGCCCTCGGGGAGTACGTCCCCTCCTAGCGGCACGGTGGACCACGCCGACGACTTCCTAAAGTTGCAGGTGAGACCGTCCCGTGCCAGCAGCGGCGTGAGCTCCCTGAGCGCTTCCAGCGTCGCCGCCGCGGGTCCAATCATGGTTATGTCGTCCGCGTAAGCGAGGACCGTGACTTCGGGGTGCTCCGTTGCTACGTGCCTGAGGTGCTGCTGGATAGACGCTGCGAATAACAGAGGTCCGAGGGGATCCCCCTGTCTGACTCCCCTTCCGCTGGTGAGTGCCGTGGAATTGAAGCATGGGTCCAGCAGCAGTGGTGAAGATGCTGCGTAGAAAGAGCGTGTGAAGGGGATTAGGGGAGCTAGTGGGGAGCCGATGAGTGCATTGAAGAACGCGCTCCTCTCTACTGAGTTGAACGCGTTCTCAATGTCGAGCTGGAGTACTAGGCTGGAGGGCTGCACCGTGGTGAGGTCTCGGACAGCATGGATGACAAATTCTGCACCTTCAGGGACTGCCACGCCAAATTGTTGAGGTAGGAAAAAAATTCGCGTTTCTCCTTGCAGATCTGAGAGCGCCACCTTCGCCGCCAGCCTAAGCAATGACTCTCCAATCGCAATGGGACGTACCACCCCCCCTGGTTTGGCGAAGGCTATAAGGCGGGACGGGGCAAGTAGTGCTGCGACTTCAGTGGAAAGATTTGTCGAGAGAAGATGCGTAACGGCGGAGTGGAGGTGCCCTAGTACATCGATGTTACTTAGCGCTGGATCGCGGTAGTGTTCGAAAGTTGACCCCGATGGGCCAGCCCCAATTCCCCTGGGGCATTCTCCAAGAACGTCGGAAAAGCGTTCCAGAGTGGTTGAGAATTGCGTGGGTGTGGTGTAGGAATGCACCCACTCGGGCAGGTCATTTTGGGGTGGGGGGTGTTTCGATTCCAGCTGCTGTACTGTCGCAATTGTCGCAGGTGCTGAAGGCGAGGGTTGTAGGGCTGCTAACGCCTTTCGCAGGTTACCCCGTTTCACCAACCCCTCCGCACGTGAGCAGATTCACAGTGGGTCACGTTGGTGCTGAGGTGGTTCGGCCAGGTGCATTGACCCCAAGTAGTCAGTGTACAGCTGGGTCCAGTGGCCACATCGGAATAGATGCATCTGTTCCCGCAGCAGTTTCCATCTAGAGCTGGATCTCCGGCTAAGTCTTAGCGTGAGACGTGGCAGGAACATGAGGACCCGCCATGCTCCCGCGCAGTTAGGCAGCTTGGAGATCCGAATTAGGGCAGCCAGCATACAGGTGGAGTAGTCGTTGAGGATCTGCGGCGGCAGTCGGCGGACGATTGGTAGGTGGGTGGTGGAGGTTAGGAGTGTAAGGTCCCAAGTCATCGCGATCTGGAAAAGATCCTCCCGCGAGGCCAGCTGGGACGCCGATAGTGCCTGGTCCGGGGGAAGCTGAGCCCTGCGATGCTGTCTGCGGCCGGTTCCTCTCTCCTGTTGCTGCGCTTGCCCCTCTCCTTGTTCTGCGTGAGGTGAGGCGGGATCGTCTAGTTGCCTCAGATCTGACGGTATATAATCGTCTCCACTCCCCTCTGTGTTGATATCCCTGTTTCTCCCCGCTTGCGCTGGTGTTCCTCCCCTCGCCCCCCGCCTGGCGAATGACTGGCGCGTGACTCGTTCCGCCGGCTCCCCCAACCAGATTGGGCTCGGCAACTGGCAGGGCGGTCCCCTTCCCGCTTGGCCTGCGCTCCTCTGCCCTCCGCGCGCTCCTCGTCGCCCGCCTCTCCCCCGCGTGCTTCCCCGTCCGCTCCGCGGGGTAGCTGCCACAGGTTCCGCCTGTTGCGCCTGGGAGATCGGCGTTGTCGGCTCCTCGTGTGCCAGTGGAGCGTCTTGAGCGTTGGCCAATGGATTTCCTTGGCGCTCTTGGCCGCGACTGCACCGCGGAGAGCGATCCTGCTCCCCGTCCGCTTCCTCCTGCACGCCCTGCCGCGAGCGTGCCTGTTGCTCCGCCGGCGTCCGCTGATCAGATCCGCCGCCGCTTCGAGGACCAGCGGCGCGAGTTGGCTCCGCGCGCGGGCAGGTCCTTGTCACCGCGGGAGCCCCCGCGCGCGGGGTCCGTCTTGCGCTCCGGCGCAGAGGCTGTGGCGCACCAGGAGCGTTCGCCTCGCCGTCGCTCATCGGCAGCTCGCGACGATAAGCGGGAGAGCCGCCGCGATGATCATCACGGTGCGGCCCGTTCGCCGCTGTCGCCTCGTTCGCCTCGTCGCGTGGCGTCGCGAAGCCGATCCCGTGACCGCCGTTCGCATCGTCATCGTTCGCCCCCTCACCGTTCATCTCGCCAGCGGTCGCCTGCCCGCCAGACGTCTGGGCGTCGGCCCCCAGCTCCGCGTTCGCCCCCTCCTGCAAAGCGCCAACGGCTCTACTCCCCTCGTCGCGGGGACCGTTTTCCTGGCCGCCAGCGTCAGCAGGGCCCATCTCGCCCGCAGTCGCCTGTGCGCTCGAGCGCAAGTGGGCGTGCGCGTCGTGGGCGACGGGGGGGTGACAGTCGCGGCGGAAAAGCGCGTCCAGCGCCGTCCGCAATGGAGCGCCGTCTTCTGGATAGGCTTGATGACGTGGAGAAGGAGCTTCGACGCTCGCGTGCGGGGTCGGCCTCACCATCAGCTCCTCGCGCTGCTCCCGTCGTCCCTCTCTCCGCGCTCCTGCCCCACAATCCCTTTGGATCCCCGGCGCGTTCAGAGCGGCCGCTGCCTGTGGGGATGGGCTTCGTAGGTGCTGGTGGCGGGCCTCCGTGGGCTCAGTTTGCTCCGCCGCGTCCTCTTCCTGCTCCGCGTGATCTCGCCGTGTCGTCTCACCGTGCCCGCGCGTCTGCGTTACTTCCGCCGATGAAGGAAGTTCCCACGGCGACCCTGGCCCGCTTATGGTCGCTGGCGGCGTCCCTGCAGAGCCTTGAGTGGATTCTCCAGGAGTCATTTGACTCCATGCCGGTGAGCCCTCCGAGCAGGTTCTCTCAGAAACCGCGAGCAGATTGTCATGCGGCGGCGTCAGCGCTATTCGCGCTCGTAACGCCACTGCAGGTAGCGCCCTCGCCGGGAGCAACCTCGGCCAGCCAGCTGGCTGACTCGGCCCTGGCTCTGAGGACGCTTGTAGCAGGCCCTGGTACTCCTGTTGACGTTGTAGGCGCCACCGTGTCTGTGGTCCGCCAGTTGTGGTTGAACACGAGCGGAATGCTCGCTGCGGTAGAGGCGGACCGCATGTAGGCGCTCCCCCCTTGCGCGTATAGACCCGTTCCATCCTCTACTTGCTAAGTGTCTATGCTTGCTTTGTTTGTATCGGTTGCTTAAGCTACTACTGCTTGTGTTTCCCCTTGCCATCCCTAACGCGCGGCCGAAGGCCGCCGGTGCGAAGCGCCAAAATTTTCAGCACTAACTGAAAGAATGAGAGATGGAGAGGCCGCCGTGGCCTTAAGTAGTCATGGCAGAGGGCAGAAAGCAGAGGGCAGAGGGTAGAAGGGGAGAGGCTAATCCTCTCTCTCTCTCGCTCTCTCGAACAACACCAAAATTTTCAGCACTAACTGAAAGAATGAGAGATGGAGAGGCCGCCGTGGCCTTAAGTAGTCATGGCAGAGGGCAGAAAGCAGAGGGCAGAGGGTAGAAGGGGAGAGGCTAATCCTCTCTCTCTCTCGCTCTCTCGAACAACACCAGAATTTTCAGCACTAACTGAAAGAATGAGAGATGGAGAGGCCGCCGTGGCCTTAAGTAGTCATGGCAGAGGGCAGAAAGCAGAGGGCAGAGGGTAGAAGGGGAGAGGCTAATCCTCTCTCTCTCTCGCTCTCTCGAACAACACCAAAATTTTCAGCACTAACTGAAAGAATGAGAGATGGAGAGGCCGCCGTGGCCTTAAGTAGTCATGGCAGAGGGCAGAAAGCAGAGGGCAGAGGGTAGAAGGGGAGAGGCTAATCCTCTCTCTCTCTCGCTCTCTCGAACAACACCAAAATTTTCAGCACTAACTGAAAGAATGAGAGATGGAGAGGCCGCCGTGGCCTTAAGTAGTCATGGCAGAGGGCAGAAAGCAGAGGGCAGAGGGTAGAAGGGGAGAGGCTAATCCTCTCTCTCTCTCTCTCTCTCTCTCTCTCTCTCTCTCTCTCTCTCTCTCTCTCTCTCTCTCTCTCTCTCTCTCTCTCTCTTTTGAATTTATTCCTTTGAATTTATTCCTCTGTGTCCAATGCATGATTGCTTGCAGCTTTGGAATCGTGCTGCTTCAGTTGCTAAGTGGAAAATCAACCCATGTTGGCACTGACGAAAAAACGCATATAAGAAAATGGGTACGATCGTCAAGTATGAAATCCAAGGTTCCAGTTGGCGCAAATATGAATGCATATCAGAGAATGTTTGTGCCCATCACAACTCAAATCTGTCTTTTCATTTCTTTCATGGCCGCACATTTATCCTGAATTCCCATTCACTCTGGATATCCTGCCTTTCCTTGCTGTCATGCTGCCTTCCACTGGATTTCCTGCTTATCAGTATTTCACCGCCTCCCCCATGCTTCATCCTTTCCTTGTGTGGATGCCCTGCAGGCGATGAAGAGGGTGGAGGCGTATGAGCTAGAGGAGCTGAGGGACAGCAAGATGCCAGCGGTCAGTGAGGAGGCGATAGTGGACTTTGCAGACCTGGCTCTGGACTGCATCAAGTCTCCCGGCACACGGCGACCCACCATGAAGGATGTGGCATACCGCCTCAGTGCCCTCATTGCCAAGCACTGCCCCGACAAGGAGGACGAGTGGGAAAGTGTTGCGAGAGACGAGAGTGCAAGCAACGAGGGTGTGTCTTCAGGAGATGTTCCTGCTGTGTCGTTTGGAGATGGTGGGAGGGAGCCCGAGGGGTCTGATGGCTCACACTCTGGTATGAGCTCATTCATGCTTGGCTCGATGGGTGATGGCCTCTTGAGTTGGCTGCAATTGAAGCCAACCAAAGGGCGCTGAGATTGCCCATTATGCCTATATGTGGGTTCAGGGTTTAGAAGATTACCTTATTCTCCTGAGGCCTGACTAGGGTGTCACATGGTCTAAAACCACTTGGTGTTTGTCCTTGAGACTTTTCCACCCGTGTTCCCGTATCCTCATATTCCCATGCTGTGTTGATGTGGTGTTGCAGCACCACTTGAAAGGAGGACCCCTGGGTTGATCAATGCTTGGTGCTTGTTGCAGTTAAGCAGAAATTAGTCAGGAAGTCGTAGAAGACCGTAAGGAATTTTCTCGATATTCCTTAGCGCGCCCTGCAACATCGCGTACAGCAGCAGCCGTTGTTCGCCCGTTACCAGGCCCCTAGATTCGTTTTGAGGTAGTCTGACGCCTCAGAGTACACCCCTCTTCCTAGGCTGGCTGTCAGAGTTACCTATTTTTTTTAGTCTGAAAATTCAGACAAGCACAACTTTTTTTGTCTGAACTGTCAGAGTTACTTCAAATTTTAAGATGTTCATGCAGTTTCATAGCAGCATAGTTATAATAGCATTGAAGCTGATTACAGCATACCAACGCAATTGTGCGGCCAGAAATGGGGCACTCTGATTGGTCATTTTTCAAGAGTTAGGGCGGGTCAAACTTTGCACGTTTTCGCAGAAAACCCCACTCAACCATCTCGTGTTTAAATAAGACCGCTCTGGATCAAGCCTAAACCTCTTTGAACCGCAATCGGACGTACTCTTTTGACCCGCCCTTAGGAACACTGAGCAGTCAGGGTCGAGGTGTGGGCATCAGACAATGGCCTCGTGCAAGTGCCAAGTGTGGCAAGCTCACAATCATCTGACCTGGCAGCTCGGCACTTTTCTGTGCTGGGCGCACTGGCAGCAGCAGCAAGAGTTTTCAACTGTGTACACCGTATGTGCGCGGAATATTTTCTCCTAAAGTTGCAGCTTCGAGATTTTGACTCGGTTTGGCAAGGGGAAATGATGTGCGGTTCTGCTGAAGTACGAGACTCATATGTGACAAGGCTTTCATTTGCACCAATTCACTTTTCGCCATGTGCGATTCGCTAAAATCGTTTTGGCCATGTGCGATTGGCTATCTAGTTTCACAATTTAAGGGTTTTAATAAGCCCCCAATAAATTCCACTCTCGTGATAGCGTCGACAAAGTAGTGTATTCTGGTGCCCCTACTCGAGCAGTTTCATCCGGAGGAAAAGAAGTTTTGAGGAAGTTTCGTTCCGATAACCTTTCATTCAGGCTGGCAGAAACCCCTGTATAACTGGTTTCAGAGTGGATCCCCGATACAAGTCTGAGGCTCAGCATGCACTACTATGACTACTCTGAAATTTCAGACTAGTCAGTTAAAAAAACTCTGAAAAATCAGACAGGGTGCATAAAAAAATTCTTTGAGTTCAGACTAGGTAAAAAAAAAAAGTCTGAACGGACTCTGAATCAGACTCCAAAGTCTGATATCTAGGGCCCTGCCCGTTACTGCTAACGGGGCTTCGCCGACTTAGCGCGCACTGTTTCACCAAACCTCGCCCTGCTAGCCTGGCCGTGTCGGCCTACGCTTCGGGACTAGCCCGAGCCTCGCTTCCAGCATAGCACTAGCTAGCTCGCACGCACCGCGTTACCGTTTGCATATTTCGCGTATAAATGTTCGCTCATGCCTTCGCTCACATTTTGTACTCGTTTGACACCGTAGTCAGGGCCCTCGTTACCAGACCAAATTGGTCTGATTTTCTGATTTTCAGACCTTGATTTTGGGTTTCATCTGATTTTCAAGACGAGGATTTTTACTTCGTCTGATCCGTAAGATTACGAAATTTAGTTCATCTGATTTTTCAGAGCAAGCCTTATACTTAGTCTGAAATTTCAGATAGCGGGTTGCAATTCGTCTGATACCGAACCCCCTCCCCCCCCCGACCCCTCGCTTCTCTAAGCCCTTCGATGCCCTTGCTCCTCTTCCAGGCCTAGTCCAGACCTTCTCCCCCTCCCCCCCAGCCTTAGGTCCCCTCCCCAGGTCCCCTCCCCATGCCCCTTGTGAAGTCTCGCACCAGCCCAGCCCCCCCTTCCTTCTCGCGTCCCTCCACCCAACCTGATCCCTCTCAGCACCTCAATCAGGGCCCAAAATATCAGGGTAAAACACCCTGATTACCCTGGGGGCCGGCCGCTTTTTCCGGATTACCCTGCTGAAATCAGGATTGCGAAATAGTTACCCTTCTCTTAAAAGAGCATGTTTTATTTTACCCTGCTAGGTTTTTAGCTTACCCTGGCGGAATCAGGGTTTGGTGTACACTACCCTGTTACCGAATCTTTTCTAACGCGAATCAGACCATAGTCCGCGTGGTGACAAAACGTACAACACCTCCACAAACACCCGTTGTCGCTCGTGCCCACGCGCATGGAAACTTGCATCGTAGTTGGCAGCACGCCAAGAATCCTCATTGGTTGTTTCTGCCGCTGGACTGCCAACAATTATTGATCCTCGTCACTTATCGCCACGCCCACCGCCATCACAGCAGAATTGGCTGTCAAGGACAGCTTCAAGCTGTCCTTAACAACAACTTGCAGCCTCAGTGCTGCCTTGCTGGCCATAACAGGGCCCGCCCCGTGGAAGAAACGGCCAGTTGCGTGTGTTGACTTCATGGACTCTGAATGTGCTACTTGTGTATATCATTAAAAATAAGTTAACTCACAAAATAGATACAAAAACAGGCTTAGCCTAAAACTACCCTGCTCAAATCAGGCTAGTGGTACATTTACCCTACTGAAAACAGGGTATGAAATTTTTTACCCTAGGGGTCTGGTAAAGGAGGGGCTGGTACCCTGATTCGTAAGGGTAGGCCTAAACCAATTTTGGGCCCTGACCTCAATGCCACGTGCATGCCCCTCAACAGCCACACGCCTGTCAGCTAGCGAGCTCTCAGCGCCGCGCCATGGGCGCGTTCATTAACAAAAACAAGTGTGATTATGCTAGACAAGGGTGTTAACTGAATCAGACTACGCAAATCGTATAGTCTGAAAAATCAGACTGAGCTCCAACATTCGTCTGGAAAATCAGACCAGAAAAATATGCCCATCTGATCGTAAGACGGAACGATTTTTTACTTAGGTGTTTTCAGACAAGCCCAAATCCTAGCAAGAGCCCTGACCGTAGTGCAATTCTCGCTACTTCGATTCATTGCACCCGTAACAGTTGGTATTCATAGCTTCTTTCTTTCGGACCGCGCATCTCCGCACCCCAGGAAATCAACTTTTGTTTTTTCACTCGAAGGGACTCACGCACCTTAGCCCCTAGGAGCCGCTGTCCTCGCGTTCTCTCGTAAACGCTTGCAGCCACGACTGCGCCTAGACTAAGACGAGCCAACGCCCTTCGAAATGGCCGAACGCATTGACGTCACCACCCTCACGCAGGACCGCCTGGACGAGCTGCTGCGACAACTGCACGAAAGCTCCGAAGAAATCGTGGCATTAACGGCGGAACGCACCTCCCTGCAAAATGACCTCGCACGAACACAATCCCAAGCGCCTGGCACTCCGATACAACCCGCACCACAGACATCGCCACACGGAAGTGTGGGGCAACCCGCGAGCGCGGCCAGTGATGGCGTCGTCCGCCACGACGGAGACGACGACCACGACACGACACACCCCGACGCGACGAATGCGGCCAGGAATCAGCCTCGAGTCACGATTTCCGTGCCGGCCGGCGAATCGACTCTACCGTCGCCGATGCCGCTGAAGCCGCAGCGTCCGCCGTGTTTCGACCCGAGTCAACGGGGTGGTCCTACCGTTCAGGCGTGGCTCTTCACGTTGAATGTTTTCTTCGACGCGAACTACGTCTCGGAGGATACGGCGAAGATTCGTTACGCCGTGTCGTTGCTGCGAGGACCCGCCATGGACTGGTGGCGTGTCATCGTCACGAAGCCGGAGGATTGCGCGACTCTACCGACACGGGAAGGACAAACCGGACCCTGGGCGCCGTCGTATTTCGTGGAGGTGCCCCAGTATCGCACGTGGGACGCGTGGTGCGCAGGTCTGCGCGCTCGTTTCGAGCCAATTGCGGCCTCGATCGCGGCGCGACAGAAGCTCCGCACTTGGCGCCAACTCGGTTCCGTCCAAGACTACACGAGCGGATTTCTGGCGCTATGCGAGCAGGTGGGATACATGCATGAGAGCGAGCGCATCGACCGCTACATCGGCGGCCTGAAGCAGGACATCACTCAGGAAATCCAGCTTCGCGGCGTCACCGACTTTCAAGAAATCCTCGCTATGGCGGAGAAGCTCGATTTCTTCCGCCGACCGAGACCGGGGTCCTATGGAAGCAGTAATCGGGCGCTTCGATATGTGCCGTCGCCGCAAATGCTGCTGCCGCACCATTCAAAGGGCGCTTCTTTGCGTGCAATCGGCCGGGACACCGTAAGAGCGAATGCCCAGAAAACGCTAAGGGAAAGGGGGAAGCTGAGCAGCAGAAACAGACCAAGCAGCAGGGAAACGCTGGGAGTCAGTAGCAGACGGACCCTCTACTGACAGGTCACGCCGCTCGCCCGACCCAACCGACCCTCACCGAGTGATTGTGCCGGTTCACGCAATCGACCACACCCGGCCGAATAAGGAGGGTACTACGGTAGACAGCCCCACACTGCTTAGTGGGAAAATTGGGACGGACTTAGTTAAAATCTTCGTAGACGGAGGGGCCAGCCACAGCCTTATCAACACTGCCACAGCACGGAAACTGCGACTGCCACTGGATAGATGCTTACCTGAGATCGACGCAAGACTGGTCGACGGCACGCCACTGGCGATACGGGAACGTGTGGACCGAGTTCGGATTCGATGCGGGGGTAACTTCACGTTTAGCCAGGAAATGCTCGCAACGACCCTCGACGAAACCGACATTTTACTCGGCCGTGATTGGCTGCGACGACACAATCCACGAATCGACTGGACGACGGGTGACTGCACTGTGCGAGTGAACGGTAACAACATCGCCTTACCTCGCTGGGGCTCGCCTGAGTCTTCGTCGGTGCGTGTCAACGCGATCACGATGAAACGCGCCGTAGCGGCAGGAGCTGACGTGTACGCGGTTGACATTCGGGAAGCCGAGGCAGCAGACAAAGGGGGGGATTTACAGAAACTGCTAGCCGACATACCGGGTGATTTGGCAGCACTGTTGAAGCAGTACAGTGACATCTTCCCGGACGACCTACCGACGGGACTGCCACCTCAGCGACCGCACGACCACAGGATAGAACTCGAACCGGGGGCACAGCCAACAGTACAGCGACACTTCCGACTGACCCAACCCAAACTGGACGAACTGAGGAAGCAGCTGGATTACCTGCTCGAGAAGAAGTTCATTCGCCCTAGTTCGTCGCCCTTTGCAGCACCGATACTGTTCACACCGAAAAAGGACGGGGGTTTTCGCATGTGCATAGACTACAGAGCACTGAACAGGGTTACCATAAAATCCCGTTACCCCATTCCACGAGCCGACGAACTGATCGACCAACTGCGCACAGCCCGGGTTTTCTCGAAAATTGTCCTTCGGGGAGGTTACCACCAGATTCGCGTCAACCCACCCGACAGCCCCAAGACAGCCTTCCGAACACGCTACGGATCCTTCGAATACACCGTCATGCCCTTCGGACTGACCAACGCCCCCGCCACTTTTCAAATGACCATGAACGAAGCCTTCCGCCCGCTTTTAGATAAGTGCGTCATCGTGTACCTTGACGACATACTGATTTACAGCCCCGACAGAGCACAGCACTTACAGGATATCGAAGCAGTTTTTAAGATACTGAGTGAGAACAGCCTACTGACAAAAGCGTCTAGGTGTGAATTTTTACAGGACCGACTGGAATTTTTGGGACACATCACTTTAGCCGCAGGAGTGGAAATAGACCTGAAGAAGATCGCGACAATTCAAGCGTGGCACGCGCCGACCAACTTGACCGAGTTGCAGAGTTTTCTGGGGTTCGTCAACTATGTGCGCCGGTTCGTCCCCGACATGGCAAAGCTGACTGCCCCGTTGACTGACCTGCTGAGGAAGAGGGTTGAGTACACGTGGTGGGAGAAGGAGCAAGCTGCCTTCTTGGCCCTCAAAAATATTTTGTGCTCGCCGCCCGTGCTTCACATCGCAGATCCGCACCGCCCGTTCGAACTCGTCACCGACGCTAGCGACATCGCTGTGGGAGCAGTACTGTTGCAGGACTTTGGGAACGGCCTTCAGCCAATCGCGTACGAGTCCCGCAAGCTTCACCCGCCCGAACGCAACTACCCGATACACGACCGCGAGATGCTGGCGATCGTGCACGCGTTCAAGGTGTGGCGATGTTACCTCACGGGAGCAGACATGACAGTACGGACAGACCACCGATCACTACAGTACCTTCGCGCCCAACCGAATCTCAACCCACGACAGATCCGCTAGTTGGACTATCTGGAGTCCAACCTCCACTACACGGTCACGTACAAAAAAGGCGCATCCAACATCGCCGACGCACTCACACGCCCCACCGCCCAACTCCACGCCATCCTACTCGCCCAAACCAACCCACTGTTAACAGGCCTATTCACCCACGGATACAGTACCGACCCATTTTTCGCGACCGGAAACTCACAGCAACTGGCAGAGGCCAGAGGAGTCTATTACGTAAAAACAGGCACCAACCGCATCTGGGTACCCGCGTACTCACTACTGAGGGAACTGTTACTGCAGGAGGCACACGACGGGATTACCTCGGGACATTTCGGGGTAGAAAAAACGCGACAGCAACTGCAGCGGCATTACTACTGGCCGGAGCTGTTGACCGACGTACAGCACCACGTGGGCTCGTGTCCTACGTGTCTGTCAGAATGTTATTATCTAGCCTGTAGTGGGGTGCTCTATAGCGAGTACAACCCTGTTAGGGTTTGCTATATGTATCCCAACTACTGCTAGTGAAACCCCTCCTTTCTTCACATTCCTCGTTCTTTCACATGCTATCGGAGCAGGTCGACCCTCCTGGGTCGTTCCTGTGTATGGGCCCACCACCTCACTGCTTCCGCTGCCACTGCTACTCTGTGTGTTGCACGCCCCGTGGCGTGCGACGGATTTTTCTTCCCGCCGCGTGCTCGGAGCGTGCGGCGGTTTTCTGCCCGCCGTGCGCCCCGAGGCGCGCGGCGGTTTTCTGCCCGCCGTGCGCCCCGGGACGTGCGGCGGTTCTCTACCCGCCGTGCCCCCCGAGGCGCGCGGCGGCTTTCTGCCCCGTCGGTCAGCGCGTCACCCCCGGGGGGCGCTTCGACGGGCGACGGGGACCAGCCCGTCGTCCCCGGTCGCCCGTCCCGGCCAGCGCGGGCTGCGCTAGCCCCGAGCGCGGCCCGTTCGAGCTGCGCGCGGCCCGCGCGCGGCCCGTACGGGCTGCGCCAGGCCCGCGCGCGGCCCGTACGAGCTGCGCCAGGCCCGCGCGCGGCCCGTACGGTCTGCGCTAGGCCCGCGCGCGGTTCGTCTGGCTGTGCCAGGCCCGTGGGCGGCCCGTTCTTCTCTGCCCCTGAGCTGCCCGCTGTCCCCCGTGCTTCTGACGGCGCCCCACCCCTGCTGCTGCCCGTTCTCCAGAATTAGGGTTTGGGGGTGGGGGGTATGGGGGTGCAGTTTCTGTGCGCCGTCCCCTGCTCCTCCTCCTCCTCCGTCTCCCAGTGCTGCAGCTGCCGCTGAGGGGGGTGGATGTGTTGTGTTGGAGCCGTCGGAGTGGTACGAGGGGGTGACATGGGAGTGGAGTTAGGGGTGAAGCAGTTAGGGTGTGTGTCAAGGGTGTGGGTCAGTTGGAGGAGGTTGTGTGGAGGTAGCTGTCGTGTCGCCTGCAGCGCCTGTAGTCCGTCGCCCTTGCTTCGGTAGCCAGTGAGCCTGTTGCACCAGTCGCCAGTGGGTCCGTTGCTCCTGCCGCTCGTCTTAGCCGCGGAGCCAGTCACTCCAGTAGTCCGTCGCCCTTGCTTCGGTAGCCACTGAGTCAGCCGCTCCTGTGCCCGTGCCTCTGCAGCTTCAGTCGTTGCCTCCCATCTTCTCTCCTTCCACAGTTCCTCCTCCTCCTCACTTGCCCGTTGTGATTATCTCTAGCTTTGCTTATTATTGTGAACTCCTGCTCATTGTGCTGATTACACCCCACTTTGGCTATGGGGGTGTGTCAGAATGTTATTATCTAGCCTGTAGTGGGGTGCTCTATAGCGAGTACAACCCTGTTAGGGTTTGCTATATGTATCCCAACTACTGCTAGTGAAACCCCTCGTTTCTTCACATTCCTCGTTCTTTCACAGTGTCAGGTGATGAAGAGCTCGCGAAAAAGAAAGGCGGGTCAGTTGCAGCCGATTCCACCGCCTGAGCGCGCCTGGCAGCAGATTACAATGGATTTCGTCACGGGGTTACCTTCGAACCCTGGGGGTAACGACACAGTTATGGTCGTCGTTGACAGGTTGACGAAGATGGCACACTTTGCTGCGTGCAAGAACTAAACCTCACCGAGGAAACCGCTCGCCTGTTCATCGCAGCCGTCGTTCGACTACACGGGATACCAGCCGCGATAATCAGCAATCGCGACACGAAGTTCACCAGCAACTTCTAGAAAAACCTCTGGGAGCAGTTCGGGACAAGGCTACAGTTCAGCTCGTCGTACCACCCCGAGACCGACGGTCAAACAGAGCGGACAAATCAGACGATGGAGTAGTTGATTCGTGCCACGTGCGACGACCCGACCACTTGGGAGCAGCAGCTGCCGCTGATCGAGTTCGCATATAATAACGCCACGCCAGCGACGACGCATCAGTCCCCTTTCTACCTAAAGTACGAGCAAAACCCTACAGTGCCCATGACGCCGAGCCCGGACAACCCAACACCACGTGCACAGCAATTCGCCGAAATTCTGCAAGCTGCCCGCACCAGAGCCGCAGAAGCAATTAAAAAAGCCAATGTCATCGCTAAGCGCAACACTGACCGCCACCGCCGCCCAGTCACGTACCAGTCAGGAGACTACGTTCTACTCGATACACAGAACTTAAGGCTGCCCGTCGTACCGAAATTACGACCCCGCTACTGTGGACCATTCCAAATCAGCCACATGATCACCCCAGTGACTGTTAAGGCGAAGCCCTGTACGCGCCTGATTTCGCGTGTAGCAGCCCTATGCGGAGTAGCGAGGCTTCGCATACCGCATACCGGTTTTACCAGTATTTCGGTATTCGCCAAGTACACTCCAATCTGTGCGCTTCGGTATGCACATTTTGACATTGGACCAGGGAAGTGACGACATTGCACAAACGCGTATGTGCAACTGTCAGTGTTGCAAGAACCTGCGCAACTACTCTTGGGCAGGTAGAAATACACCTGACGGTATTTTTACCTGATGGTATTTTCACCTGGCGGTCCCAACCTGGAACCGCATACTAGAGTAGGTGCTTGCACGTTCTCCTTGAACAACGTTCTTCATGAACAACGTTCTCGTAGAACGTTCTTGCACACGTCTCTATGCTTCTCTATAAGGTTCATGTTGTTTCTGTTGTAATCAATCAATTTAATAAATTAATCAGCTTCGTTCCTTCAATTACTGCATACCAAGATTGGCATCAGTATTCGGTTTCCACAAGTCAGTATTCGGTTTACAACCATCCGCTTTGCAACTCTGCGCCTAGGCTCTCCCATAATCGCCAATTCTCCGCATGGTGCGGTGAGCGTGGACGCATACGCGAACTTCAGATAGCCTCGAGTACGATTGACGAAGTTGTCAACCTTGGGCCGGCAGCCACATTGATTCCGTATGGCTGGCGAGGGCGCCGCTACGGAAGTCATGGACCTGGAAGCGCAGGTCGCTGCTTTGCGGGAGCGCCACAGCGGTGGCGAAATCAGCGACGCGGATCTGGAGCTGATGATCGAAGGAGCTCGTGCGAAATGGGCTCGCGATCACCCACCTCCTCGTGCTGATGCGGAAATTGAGTCCGCTTCTCCCCGTGCTGAAGGCAACAACGTCAACATCGATGGCAATGAAGGCGCAAGAGTTACGCGCGGTGAACTGCGTGGAGCCGTCAGAGTGAACACCGCGAGCGTCGGTGGAACGCAAGCGCAAGTCCTTCGATCTGCAGCTACAGCGAGTGCGCGTAGTGACGCGCATGGTTATCGCACCTCTGCACGACGGAGTGGTGGCGGACCCTCGTTGGCAGCAAATGCGTCAACCGTACGCGATGGTGGCATCGCTCCGGAATACGGATACTTCAAGTTTTCACCCGACAAAATCGTCGTGCCGAAACTACTTGAAGGGCGCCATGACTTGACAACGTGGGTCGAGTCCATTAAGCCGCAGTTGGAAATCGCACAACTGAAGAAGTTCGTTGATGGAACGGTGGAGGTGTCGCCTGAGGATGACGCTGAACGGCGCACTCAGTTTCATTCTCCACAGCTGTTGACGTTTATGGTCATCTCAAGGTGTTGCTCGCCGGTCGTCCAAGTTGCACTAAAGCCTTGCCGTCTTCGGGTGGACGCAGGTTTTCAAGCTTGGCAATTCATAATGAAGACCTACAAGGCAACTGATGACGTTTACATCGGCCAGCTAGAGCAACGGTTGACAAATCTCGAGATGGGGGAGCACGAAAGCGCAACCGCATACTGCAATCGCGCACAACAAATTCTTGCAGATCTGCGTATGGCTGGCGTGGACTACTCAATGTTTTCGTATATCACGCATGTCATCAAAGGTCTGCCTGCAAGTTTCAATCTCCTTCGACGCATGGTGAAACTCCCAGGTGTACGGGAAGAGCTCGACGAGGACACGCTTTCCAGCTACATCATAGAAGAGGAGTTCACACTTGAATCCGAGCGGCGCAAGGAGCAGTTTCTCCCTCAAGTCAACTACGTCGCGTCAAAGCAGCAGCGGCGGCAACAGAAGTGGGCAAAATCGCGCGGAGGAGGTGACAATGACGAACAAGGCAACCGCGCGAAGACGACCAAAAGTGACGAGCGCTCAGGTGGCGGAAAGTGCAACTCTCCACGATACTGCTTCGTTTGTGGAGATCCTGACCACTTCGCGAACCAGTGCCCCGACCGCGTCATCAAGGAGGATGGTGATGGCCAGGAAGCTCCGCGCGGACGATCGCAAAACCGTCAACCTCGTCGCGAAACCGCATACCGCGAGGACAACCAGCACTCTGATTCTGAGGACGAGCAGCCGTCGGATGTCGGAACCTCCCGCGGAAAGGGTGTGAAGGACGCCCCAAGTGACGATCTGGAGCAAATAGGGCAAGCGTCGTGTTCGATGGCCGTCGTGGTGACGGACGCATCGGCGAAACCGACCATTTCCGTGGCTCCGGACGCTGGCGAGGATTCCCAGGCGGTAGCTGCAGCGGTGCAAGCCAATCCGACCGTGGTACTCCTCGATAGTGGCTGTTCTCATCACCTCATGGGGACGCGTGAGGCATTCGTGGAGATGAATGCGGAAGGTGACGTTCACCAGGTGCGTGGATTCAGTGGCGATGTCCAGCCTGTAAAAGGTCGCGGCACAATTGCTCTTCAAGGGGCGGCGGGCACACAGGTTCTCATTCCTGATGTGCTGTATGTGCCTAGCGTACAGGCAAATCTGCTGTCAGCTGGACAGCTAAAAGACAGTGGTGTGCAGTTTCAGGACACAGGTGCCGAGACACTTCTCGTATCAGCTGAGGGATATATTCTCGGTCGTGCGAGCTACACCGGCCGCGTCCTCTGCACGGACCTCCGTCCGTGTTCATCACTGCCAAACTCTACCCTTGCACCGTCTGTCAACAAACCGTCAACCTCCTCCTCGCCTACCGCCATCTCCTCTCCGCTACCGGCTGCGGGCACCCTTTCTCGTCCAACCGCCGACACCCCGTCCACGTCGGCCGCCGACGATGAGGGAAGACCTGACGCGCTACCTTCGGCGCCGCGCATCGGCATCGTCGACGGTCGACCTGTCGCATCTTCTAAGGAGTCTGGTATGGAGAAACCGGCGCCTGGTATGCAGAAACCAGCACCTGGTAAGCAGAAACCGGCAGGGGAGCATGTGAATGGGGAGCAGGTGACAGCGGAGCAGGTGACAGGGGAGCAGTTGACAGTGGAGCAGTTGACAGGGGAGCAGACCAGCGACAGCTCATTGAGCGATGTTGTGAAGGTCATCGGCGAAGCTGCAGGGGAGTCGTCTGGCGACTGTTCTTCGAGCGATGTGGTGGAAATCAAGTCGTCGACACGGCATTCCACCCGCTCCAACTTTGGTGTGCCTCCAAAGGAATGGGCCGATGTGTGCCCGGTATTCGCTAACACGCTTCCTAATGACGCAAAAGCGGATACCACGCTGCCAGACCTGGATCCCGGAAAACACGCTAACCCTGAACGCCAGTGGGATATCGCGACGATGACCTTCAAGGAAGCGCTTACGTACATTCCGACGAGCGAGCAATCCGTGGATTATTTCACGAAGGCGCTACATTCTTCAGCAGTCAAACACTGCTCGGTCACCATTGGGCAAGTCGATCTTGCAGCTGACGCGCGAGACGATGCGTAGGGATAGGTGCCATGTCCTCCAACATGGCTGGTGCGGTGAGTATGCGTGTGCGGAAAACACGCGGACGAGTATCAGGACCGTCCCCCTATTGTACTCTATTATTTCCTTTCGCTTTGTGTGGTGTGCTAACTCCTCAGTTGCCCAGTTACGAGCAGGGCAGGGGAGTGTGAAGAATGAGGAATGAATGAACTAGCAAGCAGGTGGGTACAAGTAGGAAAACCTAAAAGTGTTGTACCCCATATTGTCTACCCCACTACAGCCTACACAGACTATAGTATAAGAGTTTGACACACCCCCATAGGCAAAGTGGGGGAGAACAAGAAGTCACAAGACCAGTCAAGCAAAGCAAAGCAAGCTCAGGGTGGATCACAACGTCACCACACAGTCCGAGCACAAGAGCAAGGCCACAAGGCCAGTTCACATGCAAGATCATATATAAAGGTAAACAAGCAAGTGCAGGTATAGAAAGATCACAGTACAAGCAAGGTCAAGAAGTGAGCAAGTGAGGCCAAGTAGGCACAAGACCTAGCATCGTACAGAAGCGCTGATGATCACAAGGCGGAAGTGCCTTGATAAAGATATCAGCAGTGTTGGCCTCAGAGGCCACGTAAGCAAGGCGCAGCTAACCACGCTGCTGCAGCTCACGAGCAAGGAAGTAGCGAAGAGCAATGTGCTTCGTTCTGTGCTCCAGTCTGTGCTCCCGACACAAGGCCAGCATGGCCTTGTTGTCTACGTACAGAACTGGAGGAGAACGAGGCGGCTCTCCTAGGTCAGTCAGCAGGTAGGTGAGCCAGCGTAGCTCCTGTGCAGCCATGGCCCCCGCGTAGATCTCAGCCTCACAGCTGGAGCCGAGAACAGAAGACAAGCGGGTAGACCGCCACGAGACAGAGCCGGAACCAAGGCTGAAGGTGTAACCCTGTGACGACCGCTGCGTAGCCTGGTCGTCAGCCCAAGAAGCGTCTGCGTGACCTGTGAGGACTACTGGACGTCGCCCTCCAAGCACTAGCCCCATGCCCGACGTACTGCACAAGTAGCGCAACACCCTCTTCGCTGCAGCCATGTGCTCTGGTCGGTGTCTCCCAGGAGCAACATAGCCTGCCAAGATGCTAAGAGGGTATGCAAGGTCAGGTCGTGTGCAGGTCATCAGGTACATGAGGCAGCCAACAAGCTCTGGGTACGGGCCACTCGGCTCTACGGACTCATCCGAAGGCAGAGCTGAGAGCGAGTGGCGAGTAGACAGAGGAGTGGCCTGAGGCGAGGAGTACGTGAAGTCGAAGCGCTGAAGGACCTGCTGCACCATGTGTGACTGAGTCAGGGTAATGGTGCGCTGTGCTCTGTCCCGGGTGATCTGCAAGCCAAGGTAGCTGCGCAGTTCACCCAGGTCTGTGCACGTGTGTCTCTTCTGCAGCTCGGACTTCACGTGGGCGAGTCCAGCAGTATCAGCAGTGGCAAAGACCAAGTCGTCGACGTACACAAGGATGTAGAACGGCGGCAAAGAGGTGTCGGTGCGCAGAAACAGCGACGGGTCGGCTGTAGAAGGAGCAAACCCAAGAGCCGCAAGTGTAGTCCTCAGTGTGTCGTGCCACTCACGGGGCGCCTGGCGGAGACCGTAGACTGGCCGCCGGAGGCTCCACTGGGTACCAGGGGGAAACGACCCAGTGAAGCCAGGTGGGCGGCGCAGCCAGATCTCCTCGTGCAGGCTGCCCTGCAGGAAAGCTGTGCTGAAGTCAAGAGAGTGAAGCTCGTAGTCGCGCTGAGCGGCTATGTGCAGCAGCACCCGAAGAGTGGTCATCTTCGGGGTGGGAGAGAAGGTCTGAAAGTAGTCAACTCCCTGCCGCTGACTGAAGCCTCGAGCCACGTAACGCGCCTTGAAGACAGGCGGAGAACCCAGCGGCCGCTTCACCCTGAAAATCCACATGCCACTGACGATGTTCGCCCCAGGTGGGGGGACCTCTTCGACGTAGGTGCCTGTGGACTTCCAGGAAGCCATCTCTGCGTCCATGGCTGACTGCCACTGTGAGGAGTAGGGACCCTCGATCGCCTCAGCGTACGATCGAGGAGTCGGGATGTCTGGTGCATCCGGGTCTCCCTCAGGGGCAATCAGCGTGGACAAGAGATGAGGCAAAGCAGCAGCAAAACACTGGAACTCCTCCTGCCTGTCCTCAAGGACGTCCGTGCTAAGAGCACACCCACCCCCGACGGACGGAGGACAGACAGACTCAGACTCAGCAACGAGACTAGCGGCGTAGTCGAGACGACAGCGAGCAGCAAAGTCGACAAGCTCAGCAACTAAGGCAGACGCAGCAGTGGACTCAAAGGAAGGGTCGGTGACAACTGTAGCCAGGAGACGCGTGACAGTAGGACTGGCAGCACGAAGAGAGTCAGACTCCGGGTCAGCAAGAACAGGAAGAGAGGACTCTGGAGGAGACGGCAACGGGACACGCAGAGGAGCAGTGGAAGGACGCAGTGCCATCTGGTGTGTGCCTGGGACCGCAGGAGGACGCGGACGCGGAGCACGACCACTAGTGCGAGCAGCACGAACAGGCGACGCAGGACGAGACGCAGGCTCACGACGCTCAGCAAGACCTCCAGTAGGACCAGAGTAGGGAGAAGGAGCAGGCAGGGGGGAGGCGGGCTGTAACTGTGACCGCGACTGGACAGGCTGTGGACACTCTAAGGTAGGAGCAGGACCACTAGAGGGCGGGAGACCAAGAACCTGCTCAAGGAGCGGGACGAAGTACGGCCACGGCCGCGCAGCGCCTCCAGAACCAGCAGGGACAGCACCAGTACCTCCAGTGGCAGCACCAGCGCCAGCAGCACCTCCAGCTCCAACAGCGCCAACTCCAGCACCCTCAGAAGCACCAGCGCCAGCAGAACCACCAGCGCCAACACCCCCAGCAGCTCCAGCTCTAGGAGCTCCAGCAGCACCAACTCCAGCAGTACCGTCAGCTCCAGCACCGTCAGCGGCTCCAGCAGTACCTCCAGCAGGACTAACGCCAGCAGCCGCAGCAGCACCCCCAGTCCCAGCAGCTCCAGTACCGCCAGTACGAGCACCTCCGGGACCAGCAGCAACAGTAGTACCTCCAGCTCCAGCAGCACGGCTCCAGCGCCGGGCAAACCACTCGCGCAGCTCCTGCGGAGAGAGTAGCTCCCGCCTCGACGAAGCACCGCCAGAGGCCACACGAGCAGACCCAGCACCCCCAGGCTCCTCACCCCCAGGCTCAGCACCCCCAGGCTCAGCACCCCCAGGCTCAGCACCCCCAGACTCAGCACCCCCAGGCTCCGCACCCCCAGGCTCAGCACCTCCAGACCCGGCACCCGCAGGCTCAGCACCTCTAGCAGCACCAGAGTCAAGAGCTACCTCGACAGGCTCGACTGCGTCGACCTGGGACACACCTGACGGGGCCGCACCCTGAGGGGGGAGGGGGTCTACCGGAGGAGGACCTGGCGCAAGGAAGAGCGGCGGCGGGGGGAGGGGCGCAGCGCGGTAGGGGAAGAGACGGTAGTAAGGCACCGACTCGTCAAAGGTGACGTCCTGGGAGGACAGAACACGGCGCGAGGTGGGGTGGTAAAACTGCCACCCAGGCGCGTCAGGGGGGAAGCCAAGGAAGACGCAGGGAACAGCACGGGGGGACAGCTTGTCCGCAGACAGGTCGCGAACAAACGCCCGAGATCCCCAGACCCGAAACGCAGACGCATCGCCAACCATCCCCGTCCACCGCAAGGTGGGGGAGGTCTCTGGCAAGGAGACCCGGGGCTGAAGGTTGAGCTGATGCGCGGCGTACTGAACCGCAAACGGCCACAGAAAATGGGGGGCAGCCGCATGGATCATGGACGTACGAGCGACGTCCATGACCATGCCAATGCGGCGCTCAGCAATCCCATTTTGCTGTGGAGAGGCCGGAAGCGTGAAGGTCTGGCGGATGCCCTGTGCACGACAGAAGGCTCCCAGACGGGCAGAGGAAAACTCTCCGCCTCTGTCAGAGTGCAGACGCAGAACAGGAAAGTCCGAGCCGAAACTCTCTCTGAGCTGGAGACGAGCTGCGCGGATCCAGTCGATCAACACCTCAGTGACGTCACCCTTGCTGCGCAAGGGGAACACCGTGGTGTAACGCGAGTAGTCGTCAACCACCAACAGGAAGTAACGCTCGTGACCCTGGCCACGGACGCGGGCGGGGCCCCACACGTCCATGTGAAGAGTCTGCAGCGGAGCCTCTGTCGGAGGAAACTTGGAGGAGTGAGGGGCGGCGCGCTGCCTCCCCTCGACGCAGGGAACGCAGGTAGGGGCAGGCCCCGGAGGGAGGGGAGGGAGGGACCGGGGGAGACCAGAGACAAGGACACGGGAGGCCATGCCTCGGAGACGAGGCAGGGAGGGGTGACCAAGGCGGTGGTGCCAAAGGAGAGTCTGGTGGGACAGGAGACGACACGAGCAGGGAGCAGACTCAGGACCAGACCTGGACGCTGCAGCAAACACCTGACTCGACGCAGCTACCTGACCAGACTCAGCAAGCGGAGGAGACTCAGTAGTCAGTGTGTACAGGCTCGACCCCGGCCGACGGGTAAACGTGGCCAAGTGTCGGCCCGTCCGAGCACACGTGCAGTGGGTCACCCGCTGACTCGCAGGAGTGAACTGGTCAACCCCCCTATCCTGTAGATCAGCTCTACTCACCAAGTTCTTAGAGAACGAGGGGAGGTAGAGACCTGACAGGGTGCCAGAGGGGGCTGCCGGGCACGGTAAGACAGTGGAGAAGCTAGCAAGGACAGGACCCCCAGAGGGGTCCGCCAGGGAGACCGCAACCGGCCGACTAAGCGGCGTAAGCGTGGTGCGGTCTCGAAAGAAGGAGCGGGAAGCACCCGAGTCAAGGGTGAAGGTGTGTAAGGCCTGAGCCGACGTGGTACCTGAGAGAGCAGACTCACCAGCACCTGGGGGAGCAGACGCACTAGCAACTAGAGCAGTAGCCTCACCAGTACCTAGAGCAGCAGCCTCAATGCCCGGGTCAGGCGGAACACACAGGTAACAGTCACCCTCATCACTAGCAGACACAGCATACATGGCAGCAAGAATAGCATCATAATCAAGATCAAAGATAGCAACCCCCGCCCTAGACAGCTCTCCCCAGCGAGGGATCTCAGTGGCGTCAGGGAACTGGTGACGCCACGCGTCCGTCAGGCGGCCGAAGCAGCGCTGGGTGGAGTGCGGGCCCCCGCACTGCTCACCAGCGCGGTCACCGGTACGGAGGACGTAGGTGCAGGAACCAGTACCCCCACCTCGCTGACGCGCAGCGTACCACTCACGAAGCTGCTGGGGGGACAGGGTCTCACGACTGCGCTGCTGCTGCTGGCATGGACCACCTCCGGAACCACTCCTCTGCCCGGAGCCGCGACCAGCTCCACCGCTGCCGCCGCCGCCTCCGCCACCTCCGCCGCCTCCGCCACCTCCGCCGCCTCCGCTCCCTCCGCCACCGCCGCCGCCTCCTCCGCCTCCACTGCTGCCACCGACACCTCCACCCCCGCCACCACTCCCACCACCACCCCCACCCCCTCCACTGCCTCCACCACCACCTCCACCGCCCCCGCCAGCCCCTCCAGCGCCCTTGCCCCCCTTGCCCTTGCCGGTGCGGCGTCTCCCGCTAGGGGCAGACGCAGCGCCGACCGACTCGAAGCCAACGAGGTCGGCCGCAGCAGCAGAAGCAACAGAGGGCAAGAGGGGGGAGGGGGAACACCCCTCAAAGACGGGGGTGCGAGGGTCACCACGAGAGGCTCCTACAGCGACGATGCTCTTCTCTGCTGCTAGGAGGCGCTCCTCGAGGAGGTCAACGGTGAGTGTGGTGGGGCAAACTGAGAGGAAGTGGTCCCTGACTAAGCGAAGGGAGTCAGGGAGGCGGGTGACTATGTAGTAGAGGGTGATGTACATGGGGGGGGGGTTCTTGGCACAGAACTCAGCAGGAAGCGCAGCGCGGTAGCGAGTGTCACTAGTGCGAAGGTGCGTAATGAGGTCAGCTACTGTGGGAAAGGCAGTAAGGTCAGGGAACAGGTACGGCAGCATGAGGCGGCTAAGAGCAGTAGTGGCAGGGGAAGAGTAGCGTGCAACTACAGCGTCGTACAATGTCTTAGCACTCTTGTACTGACTAAAGTGTGCACGCTCAGTGGTCGGTAAGTGGCGACGCACAGCAAGACGGGCAGAAGCATCGCGTGTGGCCCACTGTGAGCGAGCAGAGCTGTCAGCAGTAGTCGGCGGGGCAGGGGAGGCACCAGAGGTGAGATCGAACAGAGAGAGTCCGTCTGCCCTATCGCACTGTAGGAACAGCTGGAGGTCATCCACCCAGACCTCAAAGTCAACAGCACGACCCTCAGCATCAAAGGTAAGGACACTGGGGGTAGCCATGACTGCAGTGGCCTAGCAGGAAGTGATCTCACCAGTCCGAGTAAGTAGGGCCGGGGCGTGCCGGTAGGAACAGTAGCGGCTCGACGGCAGGGCGGCTCGGCGGCCCGGCTGCTGGGCGGCTCGGCGGCTCGGCTGCTGGGCGGCTCGGCGGCTGGGCGGCTCGGCTGCTGGGCGGCTCGGCGGCTCGGCTGTTGGGCGGCTCGGCTGTTGGGCGGCCCGGCGGCTCGGCTGTTGGGCGGCTCAGCTGCTGGGCTGCTCGGCTGCTGGGCGGCTTGGCTGCTGGGCTGCTTGGCGGCTCGGCGGCTTGGTGGCTCGGCTGCTCAGCTGCTGGGCGGCTCAGCGGTGAAGGGGCCGGTAGAGGCGGCGACGGGGCCGGTAGAGGCGGCGACGGGGCCGGGAGAGGCGGCGATGGGGCCGCGAAGGGCGGCGACGGGGCCGGTAGAGGCGGCGGCGGGGCCGCGAAGGGCGGCGACGGGGCCGTTAGAGGCGGCGACGGGGTCGCGAAGAGGGGCGACGGGGCCGCTAGGGGCGGCGACGGGGCCGCGAAGGGCGGCGAGGTGGCCGCGAAGGGCGGCGACGGGGCCGCTAGGGGCGGCGACGGGGCCGCAGAGGGGCCGAAAGGGGCCTATAGGGGCGGCGACGGGGCCTAGAGGGGAGGCGACGAGGCCGCGAAGGGGCCGTAAGGGGCCTAGAGGGGCGGCGACGGGGCCGCTAGGGGCGGCAACGGGGCCGCGAAGGGGCCGCGAGGGGCCTAGAGGGGCGGCGACGGGGCCTAGAGCGGCGGCGACGGGGCCGCGAAGGGGCCGCGAGAGGCCTAGAGGGGCGGCGACGGGGCCTAGAGGGGCGGCGACGGGGCCGCGAAGGGGCCGTGAGGGGCCTAGAGGGGCGGCGACGGGGCCGGAAAGGACGGCGACGGGGCCGCTAAGGGTGGCCCGAGGGGCCACTAGGAGGGCGCGACGTGAGGGCGGCCTACGGGGCGCGCCTCGGGCAGGAAAAAAAGATCGAGTTAGGTGGTGGGCCCTGAGAAGCGTTCCCACGAGGGAACCTGCTCTATACCATGTGAAGAATGAGGAATGAATGAACTAGCAAGCAGGTGGGTACAAGTAGGAAAACCTAAAAGTGTTGTACCCCATATTGTCTACCCCACTACAGCCTACACAGACTATAGTATAAGAGTTTGACAGGGAGTGTTAAGGCGAAGCCCTGCATGCGCCTGGTTTCGCGTGTAGCAGCCCTATGCGGAGTAGCGAGGCTTCGCATACCGCATACCGGTTTTACCAGTATTTCGGTATTCGCCAAGTACACTCCAATCTGTGCGCTTCGGTATGCACATTTCGACATTGGACCAGGGAAGTGACGACATTGCACAAACGCGTATGTGCAACTGTCAGTGTTGCAAGAACCTGCGCAACTACTCCTGGGCAGGTAGAAATACACTTAACGGTATTTTCACCTGATGGTATTTTCACCTGGCGGTCCCAACCTGGAACCGCATACTAGAGTAGGTGCTTGCACGTTCTCCTTGAACAACGTTCTTCATGAACAACGTTCTCGTAGAACGTTCTTGCACACGTCTCTATGCTTCTCTATAAGGTTCATGTTGTTTCTGTTGTAATCAATCAATTTAATAAATTAATCAGCTTCGTTCCTTCAATTACTGCATACCAAGATTGGCATCAGTATTCGGTTTCCACAAGTCAGTATTCGGTTTACAACCATCCGCTTTGCAACTCTGCGCCTAGGCTCTCCCATAATCGCCTATTCTCCGCAATGACAGCCCACTTACTGTTGACGACGGACTGGTACACCAGCCCTTCGTTCCACGTCAGCCTGCTTCGCCCATACATCACAACCACAAGCCAACTGCCTCGTCACCGCCCGCCATCCATGACTCGCCCTGCATCGGAACCGATCATCGAACCCGAAAAAAATCCTGAGCCATCGGATTCGACACCCCACGGGAATCAGGAGGATTGTGTCAGAATGTTATAATTGTCTAGCCTGCAGTGGGGTACTCCATAGTGAGTACAGCCCAATTAGGGTTTGCTATATGTGTCCAACTGCTTGCTAGTGAACATCCTCCTTTCTTCATTCTTTCTTTCTACTACTACTTCTGATAAGCTATCAGAGCAGGTCGATCCCCTTGGGTCGATCCTGTGGGTGGGCCCACCACCTCACTGCTTCCGTTGCTACTGCTACTCTGTGTGTTGCACGCCCCGTGGCGTGCGACGGATTTTTCATCCCGCCGCGCGCTCGGAGCGTGCGGCGGTTTTCTGCCCGCCGTGCGCCCGCCGTGCGCCCCGAGGCGCGCGGCGGCTTTCTGCCCCGTCACTCCGCGCGTCGCTCCCGGGAGGCGCTGCGACGGGCGACGGGGACCCGCGCGTCGCCCCCCGTCGTCCGTCGCGGCCTGCGCGACCTGCGTAGGGCCCGCGCGCGGCCCGTACAGCCTGCGCGCGGCCCGTACGGGCTGCGCCAGGCCCGCGCGCGGCCTGTACGGGCTGCGCCAGGCCCGCGCGCGGCCCGTACGGGCAGCGCCAGGCCCGCGCGCGGCCCGTACGGGCTGCGCCAGGCCAGGGCGCGCCTCGGGCCGCCCGCACGCGGTTCGTACGGGCTGCGCCAGGCCCGTGGGCGCCCTGTTTCCTCTTCCCCTGCGCTGCCCGCTGTCCCCCGTGCTTCTGACGGCGCCCCACCCCTGCTGCTGCCCGTTCTCCTGAATTAGGGTTTGGGGGTGGGGGGTATGGGGGTGCAGTTTCTGTGCGTCGTCCCCTGCTCCTCCTCCTCCTCCGTCTCCCAGTGCTGCAGCTGCCGCTGAGGGGGGTGGGTGTGTGGGAGCCGAAGGAGTGGTACTAGGGGGGTGACGTGCAAGTGGAGTTAGGAGTGAAGCAGTGGGTGTGTGGGGGGTGTGTGGGACAGTTGGAGGAGGTTGAGCGGAGGCTGCTGTCTTGTCGTCCGCAGCACCTGTAGTCCGGGGCGCACTGTCCTGGTAGCCCAGAGATTCTGCTGCGCCTGTCGCCCGAGGGTCCGTTGCTCCTGTAGCTCGTCGTAGCCCGTGAGCCAGTTACTCCAGTAGTCCGGGGCGCACTGTCCCGGTAGCCACTGTGCCAGCAGCTCCTGTTGCCCGTGTGTCTGCAGCTTCAGCCGCCGTCTCTCATCTTCTCTCCTCTCACAGTCCCTCCTCCTCCTCACTTGCCCGCTGTGATTACCTCTAGCTTTGCTTATAATTGTGAACTATTACTATGCTTGCTTGTTGTGCTGATTACACCCCACTTTGGCTATGGGGGTGTGTCAGAATGTTATAATTGTCTAGCCTGCAGTGGGGTACTCCATAGTGAGTACAGCCCAATTAGGGTTTGCTATATGTGTCCAACTGCTTGCTAGTGAACATCCTCCTTTCTTCATTCTTTCTTTCTACTACTACTTCTGACAGATTGAATTCCTCGTTCGCTGGAAGGATCGCAAGCCAACTGAAGATAGCTGGGTGCCCCTGGCCAACATCGAAAACCACCCTGCCCTGCAAGTGTACATGAGGAGCCGGGGTTTGCGCGATATACACGCACTCGCGTAGCGGAGGGGGCTTCTTGAGGGGGGGGTAGTGTAAGGAATTTTCTCGATATTCCTTAGCGCGCCCTGCAACATCGCGTACAGCAGCAGCCGTTGTTCGCCCGTTACTGCTAACGGGGCTTCGCCGACTTCGCGCGCACTGTTTCACCAAACCTCACACTGCTGGCCTGGCCGTGTCGGCCTACGCTTCGGGACTAGCCCGAGCCTCGCTTCCAGCATAGCACTAGCTAGCTCGCACGCACCGCGTTACCGTTTGCATGTTTCGCGTATAAATGTTTGCTATGCCTTCGCTCACATTTTGTACTCGTTTGACACCTTAGTGCAATTCTCGCTACTTAGATTCATTCCACCCGTAATAGAGACGAACAAAGTTCTGAAGTTTGAGCTCTAATTTGCATCACAAATTTATTTAGAGCGTATTTCGTTGAGCCCAACCGGTTTGGTTCGGACATCTTGAACGTTGTCTTTCTCCCTCGATGTTGCATTCGTTCCGAGCCTCGCCTCGGCTCGCCGTCAGTCTCCTTACCAGCCGCCCCAAGCCAAACATTGCCTTGGGATCGCTTCGCAAGCCCTGGCCTGGTTGGGTTCGGACTGCCGCCGCATTGCCGCAGCTGGCAGCAAGACTTTTTCCTCACTTGAAAACCGAGCCTACAGTCCGACCCATGCCACTTGCTCTGCCGTGCGGCCATGAACAGACTGGCTTTTTCAAACTCGCGGTAGAGGAGCCATGGCTTTCTGTGCTTGCACGAAACTGTAGTGTTTTGCCATGTTGCTATTGTATGAGATGGCATTCCTAACTCCATAAAAGTGACTTCTGAACATGTTTGGTCGTCACCGTGCGAGGTCGTTGGAGGATGCACCGTGATTGGAGAATGCATTATCGTTCACTGTCGCAGAGACTCCATCTGCGGTCGCATAATAAGAAGCGGTGATTCGTAACAACCTGGAACGTCTTTTGACCATAGCTCGCTTCGCCTGACAGCGCACTGTGCACTAGTGCACCACCGTGGCGACCACATGCGTTTTGGCGTGCAGAGTATGAATCACGGGTCCCGCTAACGCTCTTCGAAAAGGAAAGGGGACGGTTCATTCGGAGTCGAAGCTTTATGCTGGATGAGAGTGACTGGAAAAGGCTTGAATTCTAAGGCTTGTCACTTTTTTTGCTGGCTCGACTTCTACGCTCCGGCTGCAAGGACGAGTCCTTGGAAATTATATTTAATTTTCCAAAAAAGTAATGCTGTTACTTTGCTGCACATCACACCTGATCTTGCAGCCTGATATCCTAACAGCCTGACAGCCTCTACGAACGACTATTGAAGGACCACGTCGGCTTCCGTCGTTGCCAAAAGTGCGTGTAGATTATTCACGCAACTCTCCCGCAAACATTGGTTTGGAATCCGCCGTAGGATTCGTAATTCGGGTGAATCGATGGCTTCCAAGGGAAGCGCGTTGGTGGTAGCGGCTGTGCTGCAGCTGCTGCTACTACTGGCGGGTAACGCCGTGCCGAGTGTGGGTCAGGACACGAGCCTGCAGCAGTGCTTCTGGCCGCTCAATTCCACGGAGGGTACGCTCTCTCTCTCTCGAACGGCCTCTCGCGCATGTCGGCACCCTTTCAAGCGACATCAGCTTCGTTTTACGCTTGTTCGACTTTTGTCTCTCTGCGTTTCACGCAATGTCAGCTTCGGTCCTCAGTATCTCAAGACATCGTGGCCCATGACGGGTTCGGTTCTCAGTATTTTAAGCAATGTCGGTTTCGCATTTCAGTATTTCACGCTATGTCAGCTTGGTATCGCACGACCTTAGCTCGATTTTATTATGCGACGTAACATCGCTCTCACGCGTTCCCAACTGTAACGTGCTTAATCTGGTGCTTCTTCTTCGCAGCGAGTATTCTGGCGGACGTGGGAGCGAATCTGGACTACTTTCCGTACGACATGTCCTTTATCACCACCTGCGTCAATGTCGGCCTCACCTGCAGCGACGCTGGCTACGTCACTGGAATGTCAGTGCTGCTGCTGCTGTTGTGCTCATGCCATTCGGGTGCTAATGCCCAGGTTGGGTTATTTTTCCTGTTGAAATAGCAGGAGGAGTGCGAGATGTGTGTGAGTGACACTTTCTTGCCTTGTCTTGTGGCGGTCGTGCCTGCAGCAATTGGCAGTACAAGGCAATTCAAGGGGAGCTGCCTTCACAGATTTTCCAGCTAGTGCACCTTGAATACCTGTGAGCGTCCGCGTTTGAAGCACCTTCAATGCATGTGCGCGTCCGCGTTTGAAGCACCTTGAATACCTGTGAGCGTCTGTGCTTGAATCACCTTAGATATTTGTTGGATTCCGCGCCTGAAGCACCTTAACCGTGGCTACCCGCAGGACTCTACGCGACAACTATGTGCGTGGCTCAATCCCTTCTGAAATCGGCAACCTTGTCAATCTCACACTATTGTCAGTTAACGTCGCTTTAACTTGGTCCTTCTCTCAGTTAAACGTCGGCCCTCTGTCAGCTAACGTTGTCCCTTTATCAGTTAATGGCCCCCACGTTGTTTACTTCTGTTTGGCCGTCAGTTACGTTCTGCCATTGGCCAGTAAACTTCGCCCATCTGTCAGTACTACTAATGCTCGCATGTAAATTCTCTAACGTGCTCTCTCATTGCGGGTTCCGTGAATGCATGTGTGCGAATGTGTGCGTGTGCGTGCGTGTGCGTGTGCGTGTGTGCATACATGTGTGCGAGTGTGTGCATACATGTGTACGAGTGTGTGCATGCATGTGTGCGCGTGTGTGCATGCATGTGTGCGAGTGTGCATGCATGTTTGCAAATGTGTGAACACTGGTGTGCGTGTGCGAGTGTGCATGCATGGATGGCAGGGACCTCACCAACAACTCCTTCTCAGGTCCCTTCCCCACCTTCTTCAGCAAGCTCACCAAGCTCTCCTACCTGTAAGACGGCATTTCCCCCGTGCATTCACTACATTTGCGTCCCTGTCAGTCGCATTTCGTCCCTGTCAGTCGCATTTCGTCCATGTCAGTCGCATTTCGTCCCTGTCAGTCGCACTTCGTCCCTGTCAGTCGCATTTCGTCCATGTCAGTTGCCTTGTCCACATCAATCGCATTCTTGTGGTGGGTCGGCTTCGACTCTACCCGCTATCATCCTATGTCCTGCCATGCCATGCCATGCCGTGCCATGCCGTGCCGTGCCATGCCCTGCCTACCAGGTACATGGGATTGAACAAGTTTACCGGCAGCCTTCCTGAAGCCATTGGCAACATGGTCTCTCTCGGCGACCTGTACGTACGTGTGTCATCAAGCATATACGTGTGTGCCCCGCCCACCATGCACTTACGTACTTGATCCAACCATCCCATATTCCATCAGTATCACACCTCGCCCTCCCTCCCTCCCTTCCTTTGCATCCTCTCCTCCCAAAACCCATACCCTCCATCTTTTCCCTCTCCCTCTCCTCATATGCACTCCCTCCACATCATCTCCCCCCTCCCCTTCCTCTGCCTTCACAGCTCCCTGTTCGATAATGAGCTCTCGGGTACTCTGCCCTCTTCTATAGGCCGCCTTACCAATCTCTACAACTTGTGAGCCACCCGTTGCTTGCAGCAGTGCGTGTGAAACAGCAATTGCAACAGGGCATATGAGCGGCCATGTGATGAGATGTGACGTGATGTGATGTGATGAGATGTGATGTGATGTGATGTGATGCGATGCGATGCGATGCGATGCGATGCGATGCGATGCGATGCGATGCGATGCGATGCGATGCGATGCGATGCGATGCGATGCGATGCGATGCGATGCGATGGGATGCGATGTGATGAGATGTGATGTGATGTGATGTGATGAGATGAGATGTGATGTGATGTGATGTGATGTGATGCGATGCGATGCGATGCGATGGGATGTGATGGGATGTGATGGGATGCGATGCGATGCGATGTGATGTGATGTGATGTGATGTGATGTGATGTGATGTGATGTGAGTGGTCCTGTCCTCCGATACTGCACTTGTCAGTTTTGCAGCTCGTGAAGGCTTTTCAACGCTGGGGTCGGCCCATATCTTACCATTTCTCTCAAGCTTCGTGTCTCATCTCATTCACCTTCTTTCTCAATCATTCTAATCTCAGTCATATCCATCTCATCCCTGCGTGTGTGTGCCCACTGCCCCCCATGCGCATGCCTGTGCGTGCGTGTGCCCATCCCATGCGCATGACTGCGTGCAGGGCACTGTCAAGGAACCGCCTGTCAGGGACTCTCCCCAACTCTTTCTCCAACATGCCCAGCCTCGGCTCCATGTGAGTCGCAGCTCCATGTGGGTCGCAGCTCCATGTGGGTCGCAGCTCCATGTGGGTCGCAGTTGCATGCCACGCCATGCCATGCTATGCCATCCCATGCTACACCATGCCATGCCATCCCATAGGCACCGCCATGAACTGCCACCATCCTGCCAATCAACCTGCATCCATCATACCACTCGCCTGCCATTTCTGCCACGGAGCAGCGTAGCAGCAAACCCCTCTGCCAGCGTAACCTACACCTCCTCGCTTTTCACCGTATTGACTGTCTCCCCACACACCCATCTACCCCTCCACCCCACATCCCCATGCCCCACTCCCCATAGCTTACACCCCCAGATGCCCCATGCCTCACAACCCCATGCACCGTACCCCATGCCTCACAACCCCATGCACCGTACCCCATGCCTCACAACCATGCACCCCATGCACCACACCCCATGCACCACACCCCATGCACCGCACCCCATGCACCCCCCCCTCCACGGCAGTCTACTGGACAGCAACATGTTGACGAAGTCGCTGGCTCCCCTCGCTGCTTTTGAGCCGCCCCAAAGGATTCCATGCCCCCCCCCCCCCCACGGCAGCCTACTGGAAAAAAACATGTTTACGGGGTCGCTGGCTCCCCTCGCTGCTGTCTCCTCCCTCAGCGCCATGTGAGCACTTCTCTCCTCCCTCACCACTCACTTCACCACTCACCTAGTCAGTCAGCTAGTTTGTTAGCTCGTCAGTCTCACAGAATCATTCTGTCAACTGTTGGCCTCACACAGAGAAAGAAGACAACTTTGTTTTTTTTTAATTTGCTTCACCTGTGCCCCTACAGGAGGATCTGCACAAAACCGTCACAGTTAGGTTCAATCTGTTCTCTTCTTTTCCATATCATATCTCTCCTCGTAGACCCTATGCATACCAAAACGTCGTCCTTCCCACCTTCCGAAAAGTCTTCCCGGCTCTGTCAATCTCTCATTCGTGTATCTCCCCATGCCCACCCTCAGCTTCCTGTGCTGCAACCGCTTCAATGGGACCATACCGCCCACCTTCTCCTCCAATGTCTTCACTGACATGTACGCCTTTTGCTACACCTGCCATGTGCTGTGCCGTATCTCATGTGCCATGCGCCATGCGCCATGCGCCATGTTCTTTTGAGGCGCCTCAAAAGGTTTCAATGGGGCCATACTGGCCACCTCTCGCCAGCAAGCGCATCCCGTATCGGCATCTTCCCTTTCTCCATCCCATCTCAGGCCCTTGATGGCACGCCACTCAACACACCATCTTCTCTCTTTTCCCCCTACCTTATCCACACCCACCCCCACCCCTCCCCCCCAATCATGGCCTACCAGTGACGTGTCAGTGAACGGTCTCACAGGGCCACTGCCATCCTTTTTTGAGTCGACTGAAACTGTCCTCCCTCCTCCCACACCCACCCCTCCCCCCCAATCACCGTCTACCAGTGACGTGTCAGTCAACGACCTGACAGGGCCCCTGCCATCCGGCCTCAGGTTCTCCGAACCTCCTGGCGGCCCGAATTTGTGAGCCTTTCTAGAACTAAGCCCTTGGCTTCTGAGCCATGAATTTCTGGAGGAACTTTCTTTCCTCCCATCAAAATGTCTGTCCTCCCATCCATCCAAATCTCGCTCCTCCATTCCAACTTTCCTTCCTCTCATCCAAATCATTTTCCTCGTGTCCCTGTCATTTTCATCCAGTCTCTGTGTGCCTCTGTGCGTCCCTGGGCACCCGTATGCGCCCCTGCCCCCTCCCCTGTGCGGCCCGGTGTGTCTGACAGCAACGCATCATTCAACCGCCTCTCGGGGGAAATCCCCTTCGACTTCAACGTCAATTTCTTCTTCACCCTGTACGTTGCCCTTGACATTTCTGATGCACTTTCCCCTCCTTGCACTGCTGAGAACTCTCCAAAGCCACATGCAACAGGTCGGCGTTTCCTCCTCTCCCTTGAAAAAACTGTGGGCATTCAAATGGAATATGAAGAGCACAGCAAAGCTGGGGTCGTGATGTGAGAAACACCACCAAAACTAGGCAATCTGCTATCTCTCAGAAGGCAATCTGCTATCTCTCAGAAGGCAATCTGCTATCTCTCAGAAGGCAATCTGCTATCTCTCAGAAGGCAATCTGCTATCTCTCAGAAGGCAATCTGCTATCTCTCAGAAGGCAATCTGCTATCTCTCAGAAGGCAATCTGCTATCTCTCAGAAGGCAATCTGCTATCTCTCAGAAGGCAATCTGCTATCTCTCAGAAGGCAATCTGCTATCTCTCAGAAGGCAATCTGCTATCTCTCAGAAGGCAATCTGCTATCTCTCAGAAGGCAATCTGCTATCTCTCAGAGAGCTGAGCCTTTGGCAAGCCCCCACCACCGTTGCCATCCACCTCTTGCCTAACCCAAGCCTTACCTTACCCACCCCCTAACCTTGACGCCACCCTTCCCCCCCCACCCCCACCCTCACTCTCCCCCTTTTCCCCACTCCCAAACCCTCTCTACACGTTTTAAGGAAGCTGTTTTTCGCATGGCACGTTGTCTGCTCTTTTTTGAAGTGCTAAAATGCTGCCCGTCCCGTGCGTTTGTTCCCCTTCCCAGTGACATCTCTCACAACAATTTGTCGGGCAGAGCGTTCTTTTCGGGGCAACAGGAGAGTCCTAAAACTTTCACCATGTGCGTGAGATTTTTATGCAGCATGGTGGTGAATGCGTGAGCAGCAGTCACCCACAGCAACACATGGGCATCAGCCATTGACTCTGTGACAAACTGTGCCAACCATTCTGCACAGACAATCCGTCCACCATCGCACCAAGCACCATTCCTTCCCATCATCTCAACAACCTCATCCTCTCACACCAGTGCAACCATTCTCTCTCACACACACCCATGCCTGCTCTTTCATCCACCACTCTCCGTTCCCCACCGTGTCTCCCAACCCCCCTGCACCCATCACCATCCCCTCTTCCCTCCCGTTCATCCCCTTGGTACTGTTCTCCTCCATCCGCCAGCAACTATTCACACAACAGATTCTCAGGAGCGATCGACCCCTCCCTCTCCACGCTCACGTACCTCCACGACCTGTGCGTTGCCCTGCCTGCCTGCCCTTCCCACCACTCTGATCGTTTTTTTTGCTCTTTGTTTTCCCAAACATCGCTCGTTCTGAAAACCTGCAGCCTCGCCTTCGCATCCCTCGATTCGCTGCGTCAAACACATGGATTCCCCCTGCACGGATTTCCCCTGCACGGATTCCCCCTGCACGGATTCCCCCTGCATGGATTCCCCCTGCACGGATTCCCCCTGCACGGATTCCCCCTGCACGGATTCCCCCTGCACGGATTCCCCCTGCACCGAGTCCGCCTGCACCGAGTCCGCCTGCACCGAGTCCACCCCTCACCAGTTGCACTCGTCTACCTCTCCTCCGCTATCAGCGCCCATACTCTCCTCGTCTCCCGGCCACCGGGTCCCTCTGCCCCCTCCATTGCCCCAGGAACATGTCGGGCAACCTTCTCACGGGGTCCATTCCAGCCTTCATTTCGCTCCTCACCAACCTCACTCTGCTGTATGCCCTCACTCACTCTGCTGTATGCCCTCACTCACTCTGCTGTATGCCCTCACTCACTCTGCTGTATGCCCTCACTCACTCTGCTGTATGCCCTCACTCACTCTGCTGTATGCCCTCACTCACTCTGCTGTATGCCCTCACTCACTCTGCTGTATGCCCTCACTCACTCTGCTGTATGCCCTCACTCGCTCTGCTTTATGCCCTCACTCACTCTGCTGTATGCCCTTCACTCACTCTGCTGTATGCCCTCACTCACTCTGCTGTATGCCCTCACTCACTCTGCTGTGTACTATGCATGCATGGGGCCAATGGCTGTGGGTGGGAGAGCCAGCTGGAGTGAAGAGAGTATCTCACTTCACTTTTTCTTCTCGCCTTGCCTTTCCCCCCATCCGCCTCTCTCCCGTACTCACTGCCATCAATCACCCCTCTTTCCACTCTTTACCTCGACGCCTCTCACTTTCCTCTCCCCTGCCCCTGTGGGCGCCCTCCCCACCTGCAGCGACCTCTCCTCCAACCAGTTGACTGGGGCCGTGCCGCCAGCTATCAGCAACCCCACTAACCTCGTCAGCATGTGAGATGACATGTCAGCATGTGAGGTGACATGTCAGCATGTGAGATGACATGTCAGCATGTGAGGTGTCCCTGTCATGTCAGCAGGTGAGGTGCCACGTCCGCATGTGAGATGGCATGCTGAGCATGTTCGGTGGTGTTAGCTCGTAGGACATTGTACATCAGATTACAAGGCACATCTCTGTCACTTCTTATTATCGACAACTCCTGCTCCTATCCACCCCGCCCACCCCTGCCCGCCCCTACCCACCCCCGCCCACCGCGTCCCCCCCGTGACCAGCAACCTGGCACACAACCTGCTGCAGGGCTCCATTCCCCGGGCCCTCTCCCGCCTCGCCTCCCTCACCTACCTGTGCGCCCTCTTCTCCCTTGCTCGCCACTGCTCCATCTCGCCATGCCATGCCACGCTCCATGTCATGCCATGTCCGTCCACCCAATTCTCCCAGTGACACGCCCACCAGTGTTCCATACGCCATGCCTTGTGCAAAAACCATCACTTGATGCCCTATACCCCATATTCCACACCCTTAACTTCATACCCCAAACCCCATACCCCATGCATGCCCCCTCCCAGCAACGTGTCGTCCAATCAGCTGTCAGGAGACATCACAGCGGCCCTCTCTCCTCTGCGGTCCCTCGAGATTGTGTGAGGCGCTCGTGTGGGGTGGGGTGTGGGGCTTGTGGGCTGGGGCTTGTGGCATGGGGCATGGGGCATGGTGCATGGAGCATGGGTCATTGGGCATGGTGCGTGGGGCATGGGCGTGGGGCATGATACATGGGCAGGGGGCACATTGTACCAGCTTATCACACCATTGATTTCCCCATGCTATATCACCGTTGCTCTACACCCCCCCCTCATTTTCCCGTCTCCCCTCAACTCCCATCGCTTCATCTCCCCCAAATCCCTGTCATTTACCCCCCATGCCCTGCCATTCTCCCCCATCCCCCCATGCCCCGCAGTGACATCTCATCCAACACATTGAACGGCTCTGTCCCCCCCTTCTTTGGTCGCATGCCCAACATGACCCACCTGTATGTATCAGCATAACACATATGTATGGCATAGCAAACCAGTCATCCTATCCCATGCCATGTCATCCTATGTTAGGCCAGGTCATCCTATCCCATGCCAGCCCTGTCATGACAGAACACGGCCATCCGTGTGGCCATCCGTCCCCCTGCTTTCACGCGAGCCAGAACATGTGCATCTCCATCATCCACCCATGGCCCCATGCCCCCCAGCGACCATAATATGTCTATTGCCTTACCTTGCCCATCCCATGCCACGCCATGCCATGCCACACCACGCCATGCCACGCCACGCCATGCCATGCCACGCCACACCACAGCATGCTATGGCAGGGACATGGCCATCAACCACCCACCCATGGCCCCATGACCCGCTGTGGCCATAACATGTCTACTCCCTATCTTCTCCACGGCTCCTCTTGCCACGCCATCACTATGGCAGGGACATGGCCATCAACCTGCTCTCCGGCTCGGTGCCTCCCTCGATTTTCAACCTGCGACGCCTCTCCCACCTGTCAGTCAACTTCCCTATCTATACCCACCACCATTAATTTCTTGTATCTAGCAACCAGCCATTCATCTTGGATTTCTGCCCCCTCGCCATCCATCCTCACATTGTCTCACCTCCTCCCCTCCACCCTTTCTCCCTCTCTCTGTCCTCTGCTACCGCCCATCATCCCAGCAACGTGTCTCGCAACCGCCTCTCAGGCCCTCTGCCCAACGCTGCTGCCAGCCCAGCTCTCATCATGTGCGTATGCCCAAGTAACGATTAGGGCCCTGGTAACCACGAGAGCCCTGGTAACCACGAGGGCCCTGGTAACCACGAGGGCCCTGGTAACCATGAAAGCCCTGCCAATCTACCATTTGAATTGTGTAAGTCAATATCTCCATCCCCTCTCCCCCCCTTCTCATCCTGCACCCTCCCTTTCCTTGTGCTGGTTTTCTCAACCCTCCTCGCTTTCTTCGTCCTCCCATTTCCTCCCAACCACGTGTCCCTTCTCCCCATTTCCGCCCACCCATGTCTCTCTCCCCTCTCCCTTCCACAGCGACCTCTCATTCAACACGCTCTCAGGGACGCTGGAGAGCCAGCAAGTCAACCTGAAGCGACTGGCATTGCTGTGAGTGCCACCACATGCTGTTCCTCGCACTGTCGTGCGCCAGCTTCTCTGCTTGTGTGACTTTGAGCAGCACTCCTCTCGCTTCCTCGTCTTGCTTGGCTCGCTCTGTGCTCTTTCTCTCCCCTGCCCCGCGCATGCCTCCCCCCAGTTCTTGCCCAGCCAGCCCCTATTGGCCCCCTCGCTTCCCGCCCGCCAACCTTCCATGCCCCAACCTCTCAGCCAACCCATGTTGCCTCCTTTGCTCCATCGTGCTTCCCACCCGTCCCTGCTGGCAGGGCGGTGCACCACAACCAGATCTCTGGCCTCATCCCCCATGCGCCCTCCTGCTTCCTGCCCACCCAACCCAACCCCCATGCCCAACCCCCGTCCCCAACCCAACCCCCATGCTCAACCCCCATGCCCTACCCCCGTCCCCAACCCAACCCCCATGCTCAACCCCCATGCCCTACCCCCGTCCCCAACCCCCATGCCCAACCCCCATGCCCAACCCCCATGATCCCCATGCTTCTCCCTGCAGGGCAGTGCACCACAACCAGCTGTCAGGCCCCATCCCCGAGTACCTCTGCCAATCAGTGCTGCAGATCATGTAACGCCCACACCTCAATCCCTGTACCATTCACACTATGCTAGTCGCTCCGATGATTTCGCAGTCACTCTGCGCTGGCTGCCTTGTCTCTTTCGGGTTCTGTCATGACTCCTTCAACACACACCATCCATCTTGCTTGTTTCCTCACCTCCTCGCTCCCCTCAACCACTTCCTTTCTCCCACGTTCTCGTGTTGACTCTTTGGACCCACCTCCCATACACCCTCCACTCCCCACCTCCTCCACCTCCCATACCCCCTTTTCCACCTCCCCACCTGCCCTTCTGTCCACCTGCAGGCTCCTGAGCAGCAACGCCTTCTCGGGAGCCCTTCCTCAGTGTCTGCCCTTCGTCTCCTCCGTCCAACTCATGTCCGTTCCACCCGTCATCCTTCACCTTTCCTCGTCCCCCTTGACTCTGTTCCTCCTCCTGTTGTTACGTTGAAACTGCTTCCTAACCTTCCCATCCAACATGTGCTCCCAATCTTTCATCTCTGCCCTGCCCCCCTGCCTCCCCTTTCTCTGCGCCTGTCCTGTCTCCCAGTGACGTCAGCAACAATTTGCTCTTCATGGATGCCGCATCCTTCCAAAACATGCCGCCCATCAGCCTGGACCTCAGCGGCAACTACCTCTATGGCTCCCTCTCACCCTTCCCCAACATCTCCCTCTCCTCCTCCTCCTCCTCCTCCTCCTCCTCCTCCTCCTCCTCCTCCTCCTCCTCCTCCTCCTCCTCCTCCTCCTCCTCCTCCTCCTCCTCCTCCTCCTCCTCGCCGCCCATCCCCTCTCTCGTCCTCCCAGCGACCCCCCAACCCCAGTCCCTTCCCCCCTGGGCAGTCCAGGATGCAACGAACTCTGAGTGGGCGTGGGTATGGCAGGGGGGGCAGCAGGGGGCAACTGGAGCAGGAGGGGCGAGCGGGGGGAATAGCAGCAGCGCAGCGGCGTGGCTGGCAGTGGAGGGCAACTGTTTGGGGAGTGAGGTTGTGGGGCAGCAACGTGGAGCAACAGAGTGTGCGGCGGTGTGTGGGATAGAGCCAGGGCAGGGCCCCTGTGGGGGTGCGGGTGCGGGGCAGTGTGTGGTGCAGAGCGGTTGGCCACCGTCCCTCTCCTGCTCCTGCGCCAGTGGCTACGTTGCTGTCACTGCTGCCGGCACTGCCAACACCACCACTTGCGAGCTGCCACCCCCTTCCCCTTCCAGTATGTTCAGTCAGTGGCTTGGGCTGGTCTCCCAGCTTCTCAGCAAATGGTTTGAGACGTCTCAAAACACTTCTTTTATCGCGTGGGCTGCTGTCCCGGCTTCCCAGCAGATAATCGCCTCCGCTTGCGTGCTTTTATTTGCACCACACAGCCCCCTCTCCCCCTGTCTCTTAGTCGTATCAACCCCCTCCATCCATCCCTCTCCATTCTCCCCCACTCGCCCCCTCCGCAGCGTCCTCGTCGGGGCTGTCAGCAGGGGCGGTGGCGGGCATAGTGGTGGGCACTCTGCTGCTGCTCGCTACTCCCCTCTATCCCCCATCTCCCTTCCTCCCACTCCACACCCCCCTCCTCTCTCTCTGCAGCGTCCTCGTCGGGGCTGTCAGCAGGGGCGGTGGCGGGCATAGTGGTGGGCGTTGTGCTGCTGCTCGCAGCTGTCGCTGGCCTTCTCTTCTTCTTCCTCCGCCCCTCTAAGAGAAGTCAGTCAGAATCACCACCTTGCACCACCTTTGCACCACCTTGCACCACCTTGCACCACCTCTCGCATTCCCTCGCATCTTCGCTTGTTCTTCCTTGCGTCGCTCTCATTGCACCTACAACAGTATCGAACCGCATCACACCAACACCTCACCGCATCAAACCGACACCTCACCGCATCACACCTCATCACACCTCGCCATCACCAACCTTCACAGGTCAGGCCCTGCATCGTCTTCACCATCTTCCACTCCCTCTGCCCCCGCTCCCACTTCCCGCTTCTCAACCCCTCACCCCATCTCTCATGGTCGTTGGACCTGGACCAGTGTGTGTGGCGCCACCAACGGCTTCTCCTTGCCCTGTTTGGCACATCACTCCCTCTTTCTTCTCCCTCCCAAACCCACCTCCCTCCCACCTCAGGGTCGTTGGATTTGGACCAGTGTGTGGCGTTCCGCATAGAGGATATACGCCGCGCCACCAACAACTTCTCCCCGGAAAGCAAGCTGGGTGAGGGTGGCTTCGGAAGCGTCTTCAAGGGCACCGCCCCCGACGGCACCCTGTGGGCCATCAAGCGCGCCAAGTTCCTCACCAACGACTTCGAGAAGGAGGTGCGTGAGAGGGGGGAGGGAGGGAAAGAGTGGAGGGTTTGAAGGTGGGTACGTAAGGGAGTGATATGAGGCACCCTGTGGGCCATCAAGCGCGCCAAGTTCCTCACCCACGACTTTGAGAACGAGGTGAGACGAGGGGAGGAAGGGAGGGAGAGAAGGAGGGGGAATGTGGGCACGGAGGGGAGCGGAAGTAGGCATATTTCGAATGAGCGTTTGAAACGCGAGTGCAGGAGATTGGTGAGAGCAGGAATATAGTGTGCCTTATCTCTTGTCACGTTCCATCATGTCTGTTTGTCCCTGTCACTCCATCCCTCATCCCTCCTCCCCACCCTACCCCCTCCCCACCACCCCTCGCGCAGGTGCGAGCAGTGGCGACGCTGCGGCACCAGCATCTGGTGCAGCTGCTGGGGTACTGCATGGATTACAATGCGGCCACGGGCCACCAGGAGCACCAATCCACCATCCCTCCCCCGTCCCCCCTCCCCACCCAACCCCCTGTGCAGGTGCGAGCAGTGGCAACGCTGCGGCACCAGCACCTGGTGCGGCTGCTGGGGTACTGCATGGACTACAACGCGGCCACGGGCCACCAGGAGCAGATCCTCGTCTACGAGTTTGTTCCCCACGGCGACCTCTCCCACTACCTCCACGCAGGGGACGCCCCCCCTGGTTCCACCCGCGTGTCGCTCTCCTTTGAAGAGCTCGTGCGCATTGCTCAGGGCGCGGCGGAAGGCCTGGCATACCTGCACCACTCGCTCTCCCCTCCAATTGTTCACCGCGATGTGAAGCCCGCGAACATTCTCATTGGCGAGAGCCGCACCGCGAAGCTGGGTGATTTCGGGCTGGTTAAGATGGATAACCTGGAAAATGCGACGAACCTGGCGGGCACGCCTGGGTACATGGACCCGGATTATGGTGACAGCAAGATTGTGACGACGGCGAGTGACGTGTTCAGCTTCGGAGTGGTGCTGCTGGAGATGGTGTCGGGGAAGCGGGCTGTGCTGGATGAGAGTGACATCGCCTTCAGCAACCGTCACATCTCCATCTGGGTACGGACGGACCTTTGTGCTGAGCACCGTCTTAGAAATCGCCACGTCTTGCAAAGCAAATTCTCCTTGCATTCTTGGCTAACTTTGAAGTTTGAACTCGCATTCTTGTTTCACCTGTGCAGGCGAACGAGCTTGTGATGGCAGGCAAGATCACCCAAGTGGTGATGGAGGACCTGAAGGCGCCACCGGATGCCATCATCATGTTTGTCGATCTCGCCATGGATTGCCTGAAGCGACCTGGAGCCTTGAGGCCGGAGATGCGGGAAGTGGCACGGCGCCTCACCAACATCCTTGCCGTTGCACAAGGAAATGCGCCGGTGGGAGCTCTGATGAAGCAGAAGTCATGGGCGGGTAGTGCCGGGAACGGTTCAAGCGCCAAAGCTGTAGATGAAGCAGCGGAACCGTTTAAGAAGGAAATTGCATAGTTTTATTTTTCTTTATTTCGTTCTTTCTTTTGCTTCGTGTGCTTCTGATTAGAAACACCTCGCACAGTATGCAGCAAATGTCGTACCTTCGATTTTACACTTCTTGACATGATGTTGTTGTTCGGATGAACTGAATTGATAATTCCATTATAATTGTTGCCATTTGTGCAAACTCAACAGGGATGCTCAGAAAATCTGGATCTGGACCAGTGTGTGGCATTCCGCATAGAGGATATTCGCCGCGCCACCAACAACTTCTCCCCGGAAAGCAAGCTGGGTGAGGGTGGCTTTGGCAGCGTCTTCAAGGGCACCGCCCCCGACGGCACCCTGTGGGCCATCAAGCGCGCCAAGTTCCTCACCAACGACTTGGAGAAGGAGGTGAGACGAGGGGAGGGAGGGAGGGTGGAGGCAGGCCCCTAGATTCGTTTTGAGGTAGTCTGACGCCTCAGAGTACACCCCTCTTCCTAGGCTGGCTGTCAGAGTTACCTATTTTTTTTAGTCTGAAAATTCAGACAAGCACAACTTTTTTTGTCTGAACTGTCAGAGTTACTTCAAATTTTAAGATGTTCATGCAGTTTCATAACAGCATAGTTATAATAGCATTGAAGCTGATTACAGCATACCAACGCAATTGTGCGGCCAGAAATGGGGCACTCTGATTGGTCATTTTTCCAGAGTTAGGGCGGGTCAAACTTTGCACGTTTTCGCAGAAAACCCCACTCAACCATCTCGTGTTTAAATAAGACCGCTCTGGATCAAGCCTAAACCTCTTTGAACCGCAATCGGACGTACTCTTTTGACCCGCCCTTAGGAACACTGAGCAGTCAGGGTCGAGGTGTGGGCATCAGACAATGGCCTCGTGCAAGTGCCAAGTGTGGCAAGCTCACAATCATCTGACCTGGCAGCTCGGCACTTTTCTGTGCTGGGCGCACTGGCAGCAGCAGCAAGAGTTTTCAACTGTGTACACCGTATGTGCGCGGAATATTTTCTCCTAAAGTTGCAGCTTCGAGATTTTGACTCGGTTTGGCAAGGGGAAATGATGTGCGGTTCTGCTGAAGTACGAGACTCATATGTGACAAGGCTTTCATTTGCACCAATTCACTTTTCGCCATGTGCGATTCGCTAAAATCGTTTTGGCCATGTGCGATTGGCTATCTAGTTTCACAATTTAAGGGTTTTAATAAGCCCCCAATAAATTCCACTCTCGTGATAGCGTCGACAAAGTAGTGTATTCTGGTGCCCCTACTCGAGCAGTTTCATCCGGAGGAAAAGAAGTTTTGAGGAAGTTTCGTTCCGATAACCTTTCATTCAGGCTGGCAGAAACCCCTGTATAACTGGTTTCAGAGTGGATCCCCGATACAAGTCTGAGGCTCAGCATGCACTACTATGACTACTCTGAAATTTCAGACTAGTCAGTTAAAAAAACTCTGAAAAATCAGACAGGGTGCATAAAAAAATTCTTTGAGTTCAGACTAGGTAAAAAAAAAAAGTCTGAACGGACTCTGAATCAGACTCCAAAGTCTGATATCTAGGGCCCTGGGTGGAGGTGGGCTTGATTGTTTGAGAAGGTGATTGGCAGTTAAGAGGTGATAGCAGGCAATACCTCGTCTCAGACATCGTGCCATGTCTGTTTGCCCTTTACATTGTATCCCTCATCCCCCTCCCAACCATCCCTCATGCAGGTGCGAGAAGCGGCGATGCTGCGGCACGAGCACCTGGTGCAGTTGCTGGGGTACTGCATGGACTACAACATTGCCACAGGCCACCTGGAGCAGATCCTTGTCTACGAGTTCGTCCCCCACGGCAACCTCTCCAACTACCTCCACTCTCCTCCTGGTGCAACCCGAGTGTCCCTCTCCTTTGAGGAGCTCGTATGCATTTCACTGGGTGTGGCGGAAGGGCTGGCATACATCCACCACTCGCTCTATCCTCCTATCGTGCATCGCGATGTGAAGCCCGCGAATATTCTCATTGGCGACGGCAAGACGGCGAAGCTGGGCGATTTTGGGCTGGTTATGACGGATAACCTGGAGGTTGCGATGCCTGGGTACTTGGACCCTGAGTATGGTGACGGCAAGATTGCAAGGACCGCAAGTGATGTGTACAGTTTTGGCGTTGTGCTGCTCGAAATGGTGTCGGGGAAGCGGGCAGTGCTAAACGGGAGTGACACCGCCTTCAGCAACCAACATATATCCATCTGGGTATGGTACTATTGTCCTTCCAGCCTGACACCATTCCAGAAAGTGCGGAGTCTCTTGCAAGCTCCTCTCTCGGCTGACTTTACTTACTCTCCATCCTCGATCACATGTGCAGGCAAACAAGCTTGTGATGGAGGGCAAGATCTCCAAAGTGGTGATGGAGGGACTCAAAGCCCCACGTGATGCCATCACCATGTTTATCAGTCTCGCCATGGATTGCCTGAAGCGGCCTGGAGCTCTAAGACCAAATATGCGGGACGTTGCACAGCGCCTCACCAACATTCTCGCCATTGTATCCAATAGGAGCTAATGTTGTGAAGCAAAGCCATAGACGGTTGGTGTTGGGAACGATTCAATTGTAAATGTTGTAGATAAAGCAGCGCAACCATTTCAGTAAGAAAAACGTTATGACCCTCACTATTCATGTTCAGTGTTTAAGCTATTTACTTGCGTGCTTCTGCTTAAAAATAGCTAAGCAATAAACTGTCTTTACCTTCAACATCACAACCTGTAGAAATGATCTGTGTAGCATGGATCAGCTAACTATGAAGACGCATATGTAGTTATCTCATTTATGGTACTTATCAGGCATGTCAGAGAACCTGCGGAACGGCGAATCTTTCCATCAGCCATTGGAGCATCTCCGAAACAAGCGACACCGTGATGACCGTTGCTCGGCAGAGCACAACTACGGTTCAAGAAAAGCTTGCATTTGCACAGCATGCTGTATTCAGCAAGTAGGTCGCACCGCAGGTTCTGTCAGTCAGGCAGCTTCTAATTCTTTAGTGAACCCGTTACGCTAATTTCTATTTTCCAGTCATCGCGATGGCGGACAGTGATACTGACTCTTCTGCAGATTCCGAGGAACTTGAAGAAGGAGAAGAAGAGCCCAGCTCGCTTACCTTCCGTTCTGATGGCGGTTGGCTGAAGCGCTTCTTTGACTCCGCCTTTTTCTGCGAGTGGATTGCCGTCACGTACCTTTTCAAGTAGGAATGGACACGAAGTTCTCCGTTGCAAGGACGAAAGAAGACGAATTCTAACGACCGTGTCGTTGCTCTTTCAGGCATCAGAACGGTGGCGTGCGAGACTATTTGTGCGACAGAATGTACTCGTTACCGTTGGAAGGAGTTCAGGACTACCTATTTCAGATTTGCTACCTCGCTGTCCACAAACCAAGTCCGTCTCTCGAAAAGTATACCACTGATGTCTGTTCCCAGTCGCTGCACTCATTCCTGCGGGTAAGGAATCCAGTAGAACAGCTGCATTTTACTTGTCTGTTAGAAATAACTTAAGTTTTGTTGTTTCTGTGTTCAGGTATACTGGTTTTTGTCAGCTGAGCTCACTGATCGACCCAACGACCTATCCGTTGCCACCATTCAAGCCAAATTCTACGAGGCTGCCGTGCAGAGTTCGGTTCCTAGCCTAAGATGTCCCAGACCACCACGGGTTTCGTTTTTCGGTCGCCAGAACGTGTTTCAACTCATGTCATCAGCCTCAAGGCGTCTGCTTCCCCTGCCTTCTGCCTCCTCCAGCTCCAGCCACGCTGCTGATGGCAAGCACACCATTTTAGCATCTGCACCGAGCTATGTTTGGGGAAGAGAAGTTTTGCAAAAGGGATCCGGCGAGCTCCCACCTCCCAAGAGCGTTGAATCCGTTCCGTCTCTTGAAGATGAGCCAAGCTCAGAAACGAATCTGAAAGTCTGAACCGAGTGATGGCGTTGCTACGCATGAGTCAACATTTTGGCGCTTCCTCCGTGAAAGGAGGCTCAGCTCGCCTGCTACTGATACAAACCAGACCCGTCCAGAGAACATCACTGGCTGGAGCTTTTTGGGTGGAAGAAGGGAAGCAGCGTCAACCATTGTGGGCGAACTTGGAGCAGTGACAGAAGCAGATGAAACGCTTGCAGAGGAAGGAGTGAGTGGAGGAGTTTGCAGTCCATCATTGAACCAAGGAAGACGCAGTTCCGGAGGCGAAGCAAGAAGCACTGGTGTCATGAGGCGGCTCTTTTCAGTGGATGGCAATGGGGTGGAAACTCTTCGACTTTCTGATAGGAATGACACTTTCTTTCAGCGGTTATTTGGGGAGTCTTCTGAAAAAGCTGGACCGAGCTCACTGGATGGAAGCTTGCCGACAGCTTCAGCAGCAGAATCATCTGATGCCGCAGAAAATGGTTGTTCATCTGTCGGAGCAGGAGACTCTTCTGTAATTGATACAAGTGCGGCAGTTGCTGGAGGAAAAGATAATGAGCTTTTGAGAGATGGAACCGATGAGCCTCTTGATTCAAATGCTCAAAAAGGTCTTCTGCAGAGATTGACGGGTGCTGACTCACCTGAAAGGCCTGATCCATCCGACAAGCCAACAGAGCAGGCTCCGCAGGATGAGGGTGGAGCTGCAGTGGCAGCGGACAGCGAAAACAGCTTGCTCAAGTGGATGTTGTGGAAGAGACCTGGTGGCATGAGCAAGGAGGCAGTGACTCTGATTGGAGGAGATGCGCACAAAAATGAGTTTCAGTCAAAAGAAAACACCGGGAATGAGCACGTGGGGCTTTTAAGTCGCATTTTGCATGACAAGTCAGAACCCGCTGGTTCAACAAAGGAGCGGCTACAGCTTGGATCAACAGATGCAGCAGGGTGTGATGGTTGTGAGGAGCAGATGGAGGGGGGGCAACGAAAGGAAATGCAGCAGCATCAAGCAGATTCCATGGCCTCATCAAGCACCACAGTGCTCAAAGCACTCGTTGCTACAGCTGCAGATGCTGCATCTGGTGTCGTCGCCACTGCTGCTGGTGCGGCTGGTGTTGTTGCTACCGCTGCCACTGCTACTTCTGGTGTTGTTGTCACTGCTGCTGGCGCAGCGTCAGGCGTGGTTGCCTCTGCAGCTGGTGCTGCTTCTGGAGTGGCTGCCACAGTCGCTGGTGCAGCAACAGGGGCAAGGTTGCTGGTGGGGGAGGCGGCGAGCCAAGCAGTCAGCATGGTTCCCAAGAATCCACTGCGACGAAAGGCTCCCTCAAAGGTGGGAAGTGCGTCCATCGGAGCAGGGTCGGACTTGGGGATCAGTCCAACTGATGTGAGCTTTGAGCATATGGCAAGCCCAGAGCATGAGCATTTCCATGACATACAGGTTCCCCGTAGCAGCATGGCAAGCTTCCTGGCTTCACCGGCTCAACTGTCAGATTCACTGAGGAGAGATGCCTCTCCAGCTGTGGAGTCGATCCATGAGCAGGACAGCAAGCTTACCCCTAAGCCATCCCCTGGATTCATGCGGAGGCTTTTCAAAGACAGGCCAGAGGAGGAGTCCAAGGAGCCGTCGTTTTTCAGCCTGAATGCTGCTGCCACAATGTCCCCCAAAGGAAATCATGTCCCGGTTGTTGATGCCCCGCTGCCCCAAAAGCAAAGTGCGCTCCGCAGTCTCTTCAGCACACCAACCTTCTTTGCCTCTGGAGCGACTAAGGCCAAAGATATAACTGGAGAGGGTGGTGAGGAGGTTCCGCCAAGTTTTGCAGACCAGTTTGCAAGCAGGATGGGCTCACTGAGAAGCTTCAGTGGGGGTTGGTCTTCAGAACATGCACCGTCCACATGCAACAAACTGGCCAGCGAGAGTGTAGCTGCGAATTGTCAGCCTGACACACGGGAAGAAAAGGAAGCTGATGCAGAACCGCCTGCAACTTCAGCAGAAACAGTCCTTCCTCTGGAATCTTGCAAAGATGCTGACCCAGATGCAGTGCCTTTGACTTCTGCTGGGGTTGATGACGCCAGTCTCCTGAATGCAGGAATTGTGATGGAAAAGGCATGCCCTTCTCCCTCGTGCCACAATCAGCCTGCAACGACTTCAAGCCCCTGGTCTCTGCGAGCAGAGGGCCTCTTTTCCGCACTCAAAGGAGGAGTTAAGAGTAGTCCAAGCAGTGCAGGGACACCGCAGGGGCGTGGAGCAACAGAGGGCGTTTCCATCATTGATATTGGAGCTTCCGCTTCCCCTCAGACTGACGTGAGCTGTCATCATTACCATGTCGTTGAACTGCTCGTCCTTAGCTTGGACTCACACGCTTTCCAATGATGTGCAGGATTCACTGGAGGGCCTGTATGGTGCGCCGAAGCTCCCGAAGCACCCATCATTCAGCATCAGGAAGAGCACTGTTCTGGCCACACTGGACTTTGTAAAGGCCCTTGGAGACATTTCCTTTGGGCTCGTGGATGTCTTTCCCAACGAGGACAGGCAAACGGCTCTCGGGGAGGTGAGCACGGCCGCACCGCATTGGACCATCTTCTTCCTGCAGCATGTTAGTCAATAATGCCCTTTGCACTGACTGTGTTCATTCCGCAGTCCCTTGCAGAGCTGAACGCGCATCTTGCGGGCATGCCAGCAAACGAGGGTCAGTATGCATAACGCATGTCTAAAGCAAGCTGTCTGCAACACGGTACTAGCTAGAGCGTGGGGGAGGTGTCTCATTCTCAGCGTGCTGTGTGCCGCAGGAGTGTTCTTCCCCATGGGCAAGGGGTGCTTCAGAGTGGTGAGGCTGCTGGAGGACGAGGCTGTGCTCATGAGCTCGCGGGACAGAGTGCCCTTCATGCTGCTGCTCGAAGTCCTCAACTGCCTCCCCTTGAGGTCAGTTCCTTCCATTTCTCCTCACCACTGCCCTAAAAGCTACTCATTCATCTCCTTACCATTCAAATCTGCATGTCCTCTCTCCCAGTTAGTCGCACTTTTGCTCATCTGTTTGCTCATTTCTTAATTTACCCGCAGTGCACGCAAGGCTGGCACAGCACCCGAGGGCATGGCGCCGGCCAAGACTGGCATCCCCCTGGCGGCCAGCCAGCCCCTGCCCATGCGCCCGCCCCCCTGGGCGCTGCACATGTGGAGCCATGCGCGCCCCGCCTCTCAGCACGCGCAGGACGCCCCCTTGGGTCTGTCACGCACGTTGTCAGACATGGCTCTGGACCGCGCCATGGCCAGCATGTACTCCCGCATGCGCCTCGTGCAGCTCAGCCTTGAAGTCTGCAAACGACCACCTGCCACTGCTGCTGCTGCTGCTGCTACTGCTGCTGCTGCTGCTACTGCTACTGCTTCCGCTCCTGCTGCTGGTGTGAGGACAGATATCCTGAGTCAAGTGCAGCAGGCAGTAGCAGCTGGAGCAGCACTGGCTGGTGCAGGCAGCAAGCCCAACCCGAGTTCAAACACCCCATCTGTGGCCTCCAACACGGATACAGAGAAGGAGGGCGATGCAGGGCAGGCAGAGTGGGAGGAGTACGTGAGTGTGAGGCTGGTGGCGGTGCCAGGGGTGACTCTTGATGACCTCACAGGCCTGGATGCTGTCAGCCTCTCCCGTGGTCGAGCCAGAGTGCCCAGCAGCCTTGCCATCGCACATGTCCGGGTACGTGCCTCCTGCCCCCCCTGCACCTTACGTTCTATAATATCAGCTAGCCTGTAAAACTTAAGATTGTCTCTGGAACAATCAGCATCGTTTAGGTGCTCATGCCTTTCACTTCCATTGCCTATGGCAGGCAGTCACCCAACAAGGCGAAGGGCCTCCTCCAGGCATGCCTGTCACCAGTCCTTCGTCAGGAGTCGGCCCCGCTCAGGTCTGTGCTGCTGAGCTTCAGATTCTGCAACCAATCAGGTACCTCTACTGTGTTCTTTAAAACTCATCACGAAATCCCTTTTTACCCTGAGGGGGATGCAGGAACTTCTGGAGAGACAACGAGTGGATGAGAGTTGGGAGAGTCGCAAGGCAAGAATACGGCAGTCGTCCAAGTTCGGCACATCGCCAGACTGGGACCTGCGGTCAGTAATTGTCAAGAGTGGCGACGATTGCAGGCAGGAGCATTTTGCCTTGCAGCTTGTCTCGCACCTATCTGGTGAGCAAGGCTTTGTGGCAGACCTGAGCGTTCCTTGCTTCTGCTTGTCCACAATTAAGCATGTGTAACGACGTTGCCATGCCCTATCCTGCAGACATCTTTCAAGAATCAGGGCTGCCACTGTGGCTAAGACCATATGAGATCCTGGTCACTTCAGGAAGCACTGCTCTCATTGAGACCATAACTGATGCTGTGAGTGACGTCATGTCCTTATGGAGAGTCGTTATGTCCTAAATGAAAGCATGGCTCTATGGAGAATCTTTTCCTCATGTTGATTCCTCTGTGCAGATCTCATTGCACGCCCTCAAGAGCCGCAATCCCCACATCAAGAGCTTGCGGCAGTATTTTTGCGAGAAATTCAAGCATGGGACTCCTGAATTTCGCGTTGCTCAACAGAACTTTGTAGAGAGCATGGCAGCCTACTCCGTTGTCTGCTACCTCCTTCAGGTGAGGTCCCTTACTACTTTCACCTTCTTCTGAATTGAATGACTCATTGTCTGAGTACTGCTTGGTACTTTCGTGGTGCAGCTGAAGGATCGGCACAATGGCAACATCCTTCTGGATGACCAGGGCCACATTATCCACATTGACTATGGCTACATGCTCTCCAACTCACCTGGCTCTGTCAACTTCGAAACTGCACCCTTCAAGCTCACCCGTGAAATGGTTGAGGTGGGTAATAAGTTTCGAAGCAGAATTGACGCCGATGTTTTCTCAGCGTCAATTCTCTCAAGAAGTTGTGAGGAGTTCAAGGCATGTCATCTGCTTGATGATCCCTTGACCTGTAGCCATCTGCTTTGTGGACTGTTCAGGTTATGGATTCTGATGCAGACGGTTCCCCAAGCGAGGCATTTGATTATTTCAAAGTGAGCTGTCCTTGTATTTCACTTATTCCCGGTCCTGCTCTGCACGTATGTTCCCTGTGTGCAGATATCATTCTCATTTACCCCCCCTAATCGGTTCTGTGTCTACTGTTGCAGGTTCTTTGCATACAAGGTTTCCTTACATGCCGCAAACATGCAGAGCGCATCTTGTTGCTGGTTGAGATGATGCAGGTGTGTGATGACTTTTACTTGAAGCGTGGTATACAGTCGGTTCTCCACAATTCCCACTGACATGTAATTGTGATGTTTTCAGCAAACACGGTGTCCCTGCTTCAAGGCAAAGCACCGAGTGCTACATAACTTGAGGAGGCGGTTCCACCTTACACTAACAGAGGAGGTAAGACTGTTGATTGTTCTCGTTGCAATGCAAGCTCAGAAACTAACCATTTTTGTCCATGTTCTGCAGCAATGTGTCTCGCTCATCCTGTCGTTCATCAGCAAGAGTGTTGATGCCTGGAGTACCCGGCAGTATGACTACTACCAGCGTGTTCTGAATGGTATTCTGTAAAGCGTACATACTTTGTTCAATCAAGTTGAAGTCCCTTTTGCTGATCAAAGATTTAGCTATCAAGGCACCTGTAAATCCTCTCGCGGAAAAAAAAAAAGAGGAATATAGGAACCAGGCCTCAATTATCGTTGGGCGCAAAATGGCTTCGCCCGGACTTGAACCGGAGACCTTCAGTGTGTTAGACTGACGTGATAACCAACTACACCACGAAACCACATGACATCTGGCAGGCAGTTGATGTATTGACCAGTGTTTTTCCGTCGGTGTTTTTTGCATTTCTGTACTTGATTGAGATTTCTGCGATGGCGGTGGAAGCGGTGAGCCCCGTCACCCAGGAATCTGTGCAGGCTGCTGTTGCCGCGAAGGACTTCGCTAGGATAGCCGAAATCTGTGGTCAGCTTGAGCTCGAGGTGTGTGCGTGTTCTACTCTTCTCTTCCTTGGACAGGTCATGTATCGTAGGTTTCAGCCTGACCCTCTTGACGCCGTCTGACAATGGCCTAAACCATGATCTGTCCCAGGCATCCATGACGAATTCCGCCTAACAGAGCGTCGCGTATTAACCTGGTTCGAACCTGTAATGATACGGATTCCAGTCCGCTCCTTTCACCAGCCCAGCGCGTGAAGTGTTCGTTTCTGATTTTCTCCTTCATGGTGCAGGCTGCAGCATCGGGATCTCCGGCTCTACCCGCAACGATCCAGTCGCTGCATCTGCTGGGCTTGCTTCATGATGGAGATTTGTAAGCGATCCTCAGTAACTTGGGTTGAATCTGGAAGCCGCTGTGTGGTCCCTGGTTTTCTGTAGTGTCTCGAAGTGTGCAATATCTCACGACTGGTGGTTGCCGGTCCTCACTCCGTTTGATGCAACCCAAGCTTCGCCTCCTCTTCCTGATTGTTCTCTCCACCCTCTTTCCATATGTTCTGTATCTTTAAAGAAATGAGGCGCGGTTCTTATGGAAGCGGATACCTGCGTCAGTGAAAGACGGCAATGCTGAGCTGGCAGCCACGTGGAGAGTGGGACAAGCTATGTGGAAGCGAGACAGCCAAGACGTTTACGATGCCTTGAAAGCGTTTCACTGGTCGCCTATTGTGCGACCCATGGTCGCTGCTCTCACAGGTACTTGCAACCACCTTCAAAATTGCATCTGTCAGAGTCAGTCCTCCACCTGGCTGTTCCCATCTGAGAGTGAACCCGATGTGCTTCTTTGTGTTTTTGGCTGGAAGTAGATTGAATAGCACGTTGTGCCATTTGTGTTCAATCTCCCCCACGTGGGTGCCACCGAATCATGTCATGTTGTATTACCGTCATTCCTGTTCCCGTTTCCCCCCATTGCAGACAGATACACACACACCATGATGGAACTTGTTGCTCGCTCTTTTTCCACCATCTCACCCTCACATGCTGCCACCTTTCTCGGTCTCACCTCTCAAGAAGCCCTTGCATTCCGTGAGCACTCTCCCCTTCAGCCCCATTTGCCCTTGCATTTACCATTTGCCTCTCCACTCTTTGTCAGCTCTATTTTGCTTTGTCTCTTGAGTCTCAATTCTAGCACATGTTTGTTTTTTACACTGTTTCCTCTTTATTTGCAAGGCACATTGATTTTTTTCCTTTCACACACATTATTGTCCTGCTCGCAACACATTAATGCTTTTTTTCTGCAACCTAGTGCAATTCATCCCCCTCATGCAAGCGTTGTTCCTCGGTGAGTGTGAGCAGTGGAGGCCAGGGACTGGAAATATGATTCTGCAACAGACATGTTTACACCACCAGTGGTCCAAGCAGGGAAGGACAAGGAACTCGAGGAGGAGCAGAGGCAATTAGCTCAGGTGAAGCGTCTCACTGAGTATGTCTTTAATTTGGAGCATTGATGATGTGTGCAGCTGTTAGGAATGTGGATAGGAACTTATACCGTATCTGGCAGTCATTTTCTCAGATGGTTGAAACAATTCAAGTATTGTCTATCTTTTATACGTGGCTGGATCATGACAACTCACAGTAATAGACTGATGTTTGGCAGCTGTGTACCTACTGTGCAATCCACACCAGAGGCATCGAGAACAGACAAAACAATTTCTGCCAGGCGGACTAAAGCAAGTGGGCAGGCTGGGCATGTGTGGTCCTCAACAGCTGCACCCGGCCATGCTGTGACTCACAGCCACACCACCCTTGTGACCTAACCAAGTCACCCTGCCTAAACGCAAATGTCAAAAATATTCCTACTCGACACCCCACCCCTGCCCAACATCGTTCAGTCACACATGGGCCAGAGGACGGTATAAAATCACACTTGCATCATTGGCGGTTCATGGAGTCAAAGAAATCGCTAATGGCGCCGTTCATTGACCCGAACGCATCAGACCTGCCCCTCTCCTCCGCTCCCTCTGCTGCCTCGCCGTTCACCACCCTCCCATTCGGCTTGCCGTTGACCTTCCCACCCGTCTCAGCACCATCAGCATCAGTGTTTGCCCGCTGTGCTCTCAGCTCCCTCCTCCTCCGCCTCTCCTCCAGCCGCCACAGCCGCTCTGCTGTGTTCTCTATATCCCACTCCGTCAACCGAGCCTCGCTCTGCTCCTGCCGAACCTCATCCCACTCACCCACCTCGTATGTCGCGCGTTGCTCAGCCTTGCCCTGCTGCTTTGGCGGCGACCAGTCACTCACAGGGAAGGCTCGGATGCGAATCCGAGGTTCGACATCCGAGCCTGTTCCGTCCCTAGCAGCTGCAGACATGTCATGAACAGCATTCTTCCCTTCCTCCTCCTCTCCTGCCCGATCAGCATAAACCTCATCACTAGTCCTGTTCCTTAGCACTCCCCTCACACTCTCAAACATCCACCCTGCTGCTCCAGCCACGGCCCCTCCTGCTGCCCCTACTGCTCCTCCCACTGCCCCTGCCGCGCCAACCGCCAACCCCTTTGCACCGTTCAGCACCCCACCCACAGCTGCCACCGCCCCTGACCCCACCACTCCTGCCACACTAACCAGCGATGGTTTCCTCTCCTCCACTTTCCCCTCACCGCTCCCTGCACTGCTCCCCTCGCCCCCCTCCTCTGCCCTGACTTCCGCCTCATTACTCGCCACCACCTCAGTGATACTTTCCTCCACCATCTTATCCAGTCCCTTCTGCTCTCGCTCCTGCTGCAGTGCCCGCATTGCCTCCTCATCCACCTCCCCCTCCGCCCCTCCCTCCGCTGCCGTCCCCTTATCACTGTCCGAGTCACTCTCTCCAAACACTTTAATGTAAGCGATAGGGGCGGTGGGCGCCGGAATGGCGGTTGTTACTGCGTTACCACCAGTGTTACTAAACGTGGAGGATTCGTCCCGGTCCACATATGACTTGTAGGTGAGGAGAATGCGGATCTCGCCCTGAGCTGCTGGTTTGACGCCGAAGGGGCCGTCTTGTAACAGTGGTAACCACATGGAGAGCGGTACACAGTCCTGCAATTGCCAGATGGGCACCTGGTGTTGTGTGGGGCGAAGGGGGGTGAAGTGGGGTGGTGGTGCATCAGCAAAGGCAACAGCGTGTCATGGCATGATGGCGTCATGTGGGATGGTAGACTGGCGAAAAAGAGGAAAGCAAGACGGCACCAGAAAACGGCACAAATAACAATAGCATCACAGCTCAACCAAGACAATCCCAATCGGCGCCCCACAGCGCAACGCACCTCGACAAAGCCAATGTTGCGGTTGAGCGCCATGGAGTCTCTGAGCATGACGGTGAGCTTCTGCCCCACATGCACAACACAGTGCAGCACAACGCACCTCAACGAAGCCAATGTTGCGGTTGAGCGCCATGGAGTCCCTTAGCATGACGGTGAGCTTCTGCCCCACGGGGTCCTCCACCCAGAAGTGGAAGTCCTGATTCCACACCGGGTCCCTCGCCCCCGACGGGTGAGACGTCTCGCTGTTGCGCTTGCTCTCCACCATCACATCGCCCACCATCAACCGACAGTACGGATTGCTCCACACTGCACGCATGTACACGCCCAGACACAGGACACAGGTCAAATAGAGTTGTTGCAATGGGAATGCGGGGCACGAGAGTTGAGGCCAAGTGCTGGCCCAGCGCCCGCCTGATAAGCCTTAAGACGGCATGGCACCCACCTGATAAGCCGTAAGATGGCAAATTGCGCGCTTCGCAGAGGGTGACAGAAAGCTCCCCCACGAACGAGTCGCTGGGCTCCATGCGCGTGGGGACGAGCCCTGACGCCGCTGACGACGGCCGCTGCCCCGCCAGCCCCGTGAACGTCTCCGATTTAAGCAGATCCAGTACCATCGCGGACGCTGCTGCCGCCATGTGCTGCTGGGGGTCTTCTCCGGCCGGGAGGAAGTCGAAGGTGATATGACGTGGCAGCACGAGCAGACGTGGCAGGTCGACTGTGAGTAGCTTGGAGAGGAAGCTGATAGAAATGGGGGCGGAGGGGAGTGGGATGGACAGGAGGCGGTGTGAGTGTGGTGAGTGGTGTGCGTGTGGTGGGAGTGTGGTGGGAGTGTGGTGGGAGTGTGGTGGGAGGGTGGGACATGGGAAAGGCACAGGGTGTCACTCAAGCTAGCAATTGCCAATGCAGAAAACAAGAAGATGGCGGGGGGAGGAGGGGAGGGGGGGGGGGAAGCGTGGTTGGGGGAAAGCGGGTTACAAGGAGCGAGCGTCAGAACGATGGGCTAACCTGGAGAGGAACGGAATGGCTGCTCACGGCGTTGAACGACGGCAATCCCAAGACCGTGAGACGCGGGGAGCGACGGACCCGCGCGGAAATACCAAGGAAAGGGAGAAAGGAGAGGAGACGGGAAGAAAACGTAGGTGAGTTGAGGAAGCAGCGCTCGCATGATCAAGCAACAGAGAAAACGCAGCAGGTCAGGGGTGCGAGAAGAAAGGGCAAGCAGCGACAGCACGGACGTTGAAAGATACGTCGGTCCTGAAGCAACCAGAGACGGGGGCTCGGCGCGCAGCGCACTCACCGAAGAGATTGACGATGCGGAAGGGCGCGAGGACGAGCTTGATGGTGGGCAGGCGCACGAAGGCGATGGAGAGCGTGCCGACGTACGGCTTGCGCGGCGTGAGGCGCAGCTTCACCCAGAGCTCCGCGTCCACGTCCAGGTCGTGCACGCCCACCGGCACCGCGAAGTCCACCCCCGCCACGCGCAGGTGCAGCAGCAGCAGGCAGCGCGCGTCGCCCGTGTAGCGCAGCGCCACGTGGTACCTGAGAGGGGTGGCGTGGGCAGGGTGAGGGCGGGTGGACGGGGTGGGTGAGGCAAGTGGGGGGAAGGAGGAACCTTACTGACATGGACGCAGGCGGAAGTGCGGCAATTTAAGGCATTGGCGCGGGCATGGGGGCGGGTATGGCACGGGAACGGGCAAGAGCAGGGGCCGAAAATTACTGAAGGTCGTTGGCGCGTCGGCTGGCGCGGCGCTGCACGTTGCGGACGGCGAGCGGCTCGTAATCCAAACTGAACTCGGCGATCTCGACGCGCGTGACGACGGCGGGCAGCGGGAGCGTATCAATTGCCGGCTGTAGCAGCCCAACGAGCCATGCCTCGATGGAACGGCGATACACCTTCCACATCTTATGCAGCACCATGTTTACCCACTCCACTGACTCCTTGCCCCCGCCCACGCCCACCTCCGCGCCGCCCATCGCGCCGCCCATTGCGCTGTTGGGATCCGCCGCCGGGGGGACCTCGGGTAAGGCGGCGGGGCCCCGCTCCTTGGCTTCTGCGAGCACCTGCGGGGATTCGGAAAGGGCGCGAAGCGAGTATATGGTGGATTCGAGAACCAATCAATCGTCGACAACTCAACGGATTTTGCACGCAGGAGAGCTCGGCGTTGAAGGAGGATGGTATGGAATAGCTGGCATGGCATGGCTCGCTTCGATTGCGTGGGGGCAATTAGGCCCCCCTTAGAATCGGCAATCCACGTACCTTGGACTCTTTTCGCTTCGACAGCAACGCGATGCACCCCGACGCCATGAGAGCCGTCGCGGCGCCGATCGTCGCGAACAGCATGTCGCGGAGCGGCCCTTCCACGTCGTGTATCGAGATCGGCAGAGCTCTCGCCACGTGCGACCGAGAGCGCGACCGCTTCCCGAGCAACAATTCCCTGCCGGGATGAGCTGCGCCCTGCTGCGACTCCTCGCGCGGAGCATCGTCGATATCTAAAGAGTCGCTGACCGGCTGGCTCGAGGCGTGGCTAGGGACGGACGGTCTAGATGACGCAGTGGAAGTATGGAAGGCCTGTCCGCTGCACGATGGCGGCACGAGCAGCGGTCGACAGGCGTGGACTGCGGTGGAATGTCGCACGTGCGACTGGCGAAGAAGAGAGGGCTTCGCGGGAAGAAACGGCGTCGTTAATTTCGGACTACATCGGGTCTCTGACGGTGCTGGCGCAGTGGGCGTCGACTGTCGTACAGTTCGTGACTTGGGCTGCTGACCGCAGGGAGTCGCGAGCGAGGAAAGCAGAGTGTGGCTCGCTAGCGAACTCTTGGCAGCCATGGCCGGGGCTTGCACTGCATGACCCATGGGTCTGAAGGAGGCCACTAGTATCTAAGCCTCCACACGCCTATGTCGCAATTCACTGGAATTCAGTCAGTATGTGGACAATTCAAAACGGTGATCTCGAGAAAAGGGATCGGTCTTGCTCAGCGAGTTAGGACATGACCTTTACCTCCCCAGAAGCAAGTTTGACAGCAGGGAGACGTGGATGTGAGGTGGGGCAAAGAAGCATGACTGTCGGCTTCGCTTGCTTCCTCGCGTCGTTCGAGCCTTCACTCGCACTTTCTCCTCCGCCCACCAACCTCCTCGATTTCATCCTTGCGCGCGCTGGTGCAAATCTGTGCCTCCCGGTCACCCATGCTGCACCTTCCGCGGACCGCCTGCCCGCGCCCCTCTGCTGCCATCACCATAATGCTTTCTGCCCGTGCCCTGCCCTCATCCCTAGTCACACGAACGGAACGTCGCTTTTTCTAGGCAGCGCCCCCTAAATTTTCAAAACCTGCCCTGAGACGTTGTCTTCTGCTCCGTGGCGCACCGAGCCCTGAGGAGCAAGCGGGCGGGTGAGAAAAGTGACCTAGGGGGGAGTGGTGGTCCCACCACCACCCGCAATTTTTTCTTTCGCGAGAGCCTGTTCTGTGAGAACTTCGCACGCGTCTGCGGTGACGGAGAATTCGCCACATGCCGTATGGATCTGACCACAAGTTTTTTGCGCCCCAGCGAACAGCATGGTGGTGGCACTTACCGGTCCGGGCAGTTTTGCACTTTCCATCAGCTTGCCCTCAACTCTTGGAAACAGGCAGGTATCCACTGCGATTGGCTGGGTGGGGAAAAATTGCATCCTTGCTATCGTCGATCTGGCTCTTGGGACCGTCCAATCAACACCTCGGGCTAGTCAGCCACGTCAGGGATTTGAAAACCGTGTTGGCGGCAACGGACTGGCTACTCCAGGTTGCGTACCTTTTGTGGTTGCCGCCTCCCCAATGGCAGGGTGATTTCTGTTCTCCGTGCCTGAATTCGAGGGGATTTGGCGAGCAAACTATCGGTTTTGCTGGGAAACGTTGAGCAGAACAAGGAAGATAGTTTGAGAATGCTGTCTACACCCTATCGTAAATTGACACCATAGGTAACTTTTAGGTGCCTGAAAATTTTGCACCACTTTTCCTTCCAATTCCAACATTTATATTTTATGTCTCCCTAGATAAACTCGTTCTCATTTGTGGTACATACTTTTTTTAACGTATAAGTACACGCATAAACACATTAGCCAGAATCAGCCCCACCTCCAAAAGCCTGCTTATCATAGTCTACAGCTTTGAGGTGTTCAACATCAGCCCACCGTAAGATGGTCCACTTGTCTGGAGGTGTTATTCTAACAATACCAATCGAGGTGTTGTACACTTTCTTTGCATGCCTGTTTCCTGATGCCTTCATTTGAATGCAATTGCACACTCCACCGTGAGTCACCAGGAGCACCCTTTGGCCTGCAAACAGGTTTCAAAAGTCATCATTTACACATATGCAAAGGCGAAGAAACATGGAAGTGCTGCTTTCCTGCTCTTACCGAGGTGCTCCTTGGCAATGCGATTGACGGTTGTTGTCACCCTCCCATACATGGCCTCCAAGCTCTCTCCCCCTCCCTTGTGTTCACACGAGTCAGACAGAGTCAGAAACAAGAGCGCAAGCAAACCACTGCAGCGTGAGAGGGGTAGAGAAGGCACAGTGCGGGCCGGCCAGGCAACAGACAAAAACGATGATGGAGAGGGGGAGAAGAGGCGGCAAAGGAGTGGCACACAGGAATGGGTTGACTCCAGTCCTTTGAGGTCAGTATGCCGTAGGCCTCAGGGTGCTTCCGAGAAGCTTCCTCCCGGACGAGGCCCTCCAGAACCCCCAAGTTGCGTTCTCTGAGCCCCGGCAGCCGCACCACCTGCTCTCCTCGCATGCCCACCGCCTCTGCCACCCCCTCCGCCGTCTCTGCCGCCCGCCTGAGGTCCGACGAATACAGCGCTGTGAATGGCAGGTCACCCCCGGCGAAGCGAGCTGCCAGCTGGCGGGCGGAGAGGGCATGGAGAAGGCATAGGTAAGGCATGGAGAGGGGAGGAAGGAGCGAGGAGGTGGGATGAAGAGGGGAAGGAGCGGATGGGAGCCTGAATGAGGGGAAGGAAGTGCGGGGGGAAGACGGGCGGCGTGCCAAACGGTGGAGAACGAGCATGTAGTGAATGGGCATGTAACGAGCGGGCATGGAGGCTTGGAGAACTGGGGAAAGGGCGGATGAGTCATTCAAAGACAAGCGTGAGGGACGAGGCGGGGCGCACCGCGCGGGCCTGAGCACGGCCGACGTCGCTGAGGTCGGACTCCGTCTGTCCCTGCATGCGGTTCTCGCGATTCCACGTCGTCTCGCCGTGCCGCACCACCACGATCTCCGCCACGTCACGCCGAATGAACGGATTCGATCGGTATGTCCACGTGGCTTGCGTGGCGCCTTCCGGTGACGAATCTACGCGTGACGTGGCGGCAGCAGCGCTGGTCGCTGCCGTGAATCCCGGATCACCTGCCGCTTCTGCCCCCCCCGGCATTGTCACACTACGGGATGAAACGAGGCCAATTAGCGATTGTGGGACGACAGTAGACGAGGTAACCACCTTCGTGAAATGCGATGGCGAAGGAGAACGGTGAGCAGCGCGGCGCGCAGCGATTAGCGAAGTGCGGAAAAATCCAAATGAGGGCATGAAGAAGTGGCGAGACCTACGTCGATGACGCTCGCGAAAAAGCAGTGCGAGGAATGAGAACCAGAGGTGGTGGTGAATGGTTTTGTACCCGCTTCTCAAAGCTTCAATTTGGGAAATGAATTCGAAAAAAAACACTACACCAGATTTTCCAACTGAATCCACAAAATATCGAAACCATCACCAACTGCTTGCCCTACAATTTTGCCCGTCAAAACCACCTCTATGTTTCTTGCACCAGCTTGTGTCGGTCCCCCTAACTCTCGCAATCCGTCGCAGGCCTCTGAGACGGTCGTTAGATCCCGTACGTTACGAGAGAAGAAAACAACGCGCGTCGCGTTCATCGCCGTGCGGCGAGGAGCCGAATGGCTCACGTGCTGCTCAAGCGCACGTCGGCTCCTACCGCCGCCGCGGCACGTCGGGATGACGGGTCGGATTGCTCGGCAGGGCAGGTGCATCTTCTTCCCCTCGCACCCCGCGTCCTCGTGACTTGTCACGCGTCGACTGCGGGCTTGTCTCTCTCTGGCTGTAACTTAACTCTTCGCCTTGGCTCTACGGCTAAGGCCTGAAATCGCCTTACTTGCCCCTCACCCTAATCGCACGTTTTTTTTTTTACATGCGGCTACACGTTGCATCTCACCACGTTTCTTTATCCCCGCACTGAACCGCAGATAGAGCACCTCCAGCGCTATGAAGAGGAGCAGATGAGCCAGCTCCGCTATTGGTCGCCTGCTCCCGCCAGAGCTGACGTGGCGCATCCAGATTCGCTCGCTGCTGACGTTGACGATTTACTAGAAGTGGCAGCGGCAATAAGACAAGTGGATTCGGATAAGAGCCTTACCAGCCAAGTCAGCGACACGGGGAGCCAACGATTGCGGCTGACTCAGCAGCACCAGCCAACGCATGTCGGACACGTGGCAGCGGCAACAGCCTCGGAGGCGGCAAGGAGTGAGATGGATGAGGAGAGGAGCACAGGGAGCAGCGAGAGGGGAGGGGCCATGGGGCAGGGTAGAGGGGGCGAAGAGGGGGTGGTGATTCATGCTGGGAGCATGGGAGGCGCGGTGGGAGCAGCAGAAGCAACAGCCGCCGCGACTGAGGCTGCAGCAGCGCTCATCCGACCCCGTGGGCTGTACGCTGCCGGCCAATCAGGGCGCAGCTTGGGTGGGGGGAGGCGACAAGCCAGACGTGGTGTCAAGGACAAGCTGGGAGAGGTGGCGACAACGGGAAGTGGTTGGGGAGGGGGGGAAAGAGGAGGAGGAGAAGGAGGAGGAGGAAAGGGAGAAACAGGGGAAAAGGGAGGGGCAAAGGGGGAGAGAGGGGCAGTGAGGGCAGTGGACAGTGTGAGTCTGCTGCACCAGCAGCAGCCGCTGCTACCAGAGGGGGCCTCAGAGGACCACCTTCGCCGCTTCGGCTCCATCACTCGCTCCCTCTCCCTCTCCTCTTCCTCCTCTACCCCCACTGCCGCTGCCGCTGCTGCCGCTGCCGCTGCTGCTGCAGCAGCAGCAGCGGCTGCTACGGCTGCTGCGGGTGGGATTGAAGGCGTCAAAGGCTCCCCAAGCTCGCTCCGCCCTTCTCCCTCCCCCACCTTTTCCTCCCAAGCGTCAGGGACAGGCTTGGCCCAAGCTTTGCTGTATAGGACTAAGAGCGAGTGTGGACGTGTGGGGAGTGAGGTTGGGCAAGTGGGGAGTGAGTGTGGGCGTGTGGGGAGCGGGGGTGGGCATGTGGGGAGCGAGTGGGGGCGTGTAGGGAGCGAGTGGGGGCGTGTAGGGAGCGAGGTCGCTGCTTCTCCTAGTCTCTCTGCCACAGGGTCAGCACACACTGCTGCCACGTCAGCATGGGAAAGCTGCTCTGATGGGTCAGTGGGGCCATTAGAGAGTGTGCATGAGGCTCTGGTGACGAGCAGGAGGGGCGAGCGGCAGTGGCGGGGGAACAGCATGAGTAGTGTGAGAGAGGAGATGGGAATGGGCGTGTGGAGTGCGAGTGAGGGAGTGGGCATGGGGTCGGGGCGTGGGAGCGCGTTGGGGAAGGGGCATGGGGTGACACATGAGGTGGAGGGGCGGTGGGGGTCGGAGGGGGGGTATGTGACGCGGAGGGAGATGCATGCGGTGCTGGCAGGCATGGCTCAGCTGCAACACACCGTGGATGGTGTGCTCCTTCACCTGCAGCAGCAGCAGCAGCAGCAGCAGCAGCAGCAGCAGCAGCAAACGGGGCAGACACAGCAGGAGCAGTTTTCAGGGGCAGCAGCAGGCAGGAGCAGGGATTCGGGCAACGAGCAGCAAAGTCCGCAAGGCCACGAGTCATTACGGAGTGGGTCTGCAGTGCAGCAGCATGGTTCATGGGCAGGAGAGCAGGGCAGGGAAGGCAAGGAACCACCACTGCTGCTGCCCATGCCGGCAGTGCTGCTGCTGTCCGCCCTGGTGGCCCTTGTGCATGCGCTCTGGTCCACCTGCAAGTGGGCCGTGGGGCTTGTGTGGCCGCTGTGCCTGCTGCTGCCGCTCATGCACCGCATGGAGCACCACTGCCGCCTGCACTGCCAGCTCTGGACTGGACCTGGGGATGGCATGGACCGAGAGTGAAGGGCTTTTTGCCGTGCCTGCTGTGCTGTCCATTCGATTGGTTGGCAAAGCTGCTCAATTGTGGTTTGCTTCGCTTGATTGCTTGTGGGTCGAATGTGCCTTTCTGTGGAGTGTATAAATGCGATGCGCAGTATGGAATGACCACTTGGTGTGTTGTGAGTTTTAAGCTAATACAGTACACACAAGAATGCATCACTCAGGAAGGCATGATGCATTGACAGACAACCGTAACCACATTTCTGCTTGCCCACATTCAGTCCCTATCCGCCTTTACCCCTGCTGGGTTGCAATCTCACCACGGGTGACCGAGGGGGTCTCTTCCTCCCCGGTCTGCCTCGCCCTGCCAGCACCGCTTTCACCCTCGACACAATGCTCTTTGCCGCTTGGTTTATGGTGCCGGGTGGAGGGGAGGCGGGCAAGGGCCGCAGGAGGCGTTGCGAGGGTGGTGGAGGGGTGAGGGGCGGTGGGTATGGTAGGGTGAGCTTGCAGGAGGCAGAGAGGAGGTCCCATTTGTGTTGGATGAGGAACTTGGAGGCGTTGACCCCCACCAGGTTGTACCTGGCTTCTGATGGGTCCGTAAGAATGGGGGCGAACCTGCAGAGGCGAGGCAGAGAGGGACAGGAAGAAGGGAAAAGAGAGGGGAATGAGGGGGGTTGTGGTGGTAGGGCGGGGGGGGTGAACTTGGAGGCGTTGACCCCACCAGGTTGTATCTGATGGGGGGGCCTGTTCGAATGGTAGAGAACCTGGATGGGGGAGGGTAGTGCACGAGGGATGGGAGGGATGACTGGACCAGGCCAAGAGGGTTGGACCTGCATTTTCTCACTTATGTATGTCGGAGTAAGCGGAGGCAGAGGGCGTAAGCGGAGGCAGAGGGCGTAAGCGGAGGCAGAGGGCGTAAGCGGAGGCAGAGGGCGTAAGCGGAGGCAGAGGGCGTAAGCGGAGGCAGAGGGCGTAAGCGAAGGCAGAGGGCGTAAGCGGAGGCAGAGGGCGTAAGCGAAGGCAGAGGGCGTAAGCGGAGGCAGAGGGCGTAAGCGGAGGCAGAGGGCGTAAGCGAAGGCAGAGGGCGTAAGCGAAGGCAGAGGGCGTAAGCGAAGGCAGAGGGCGTAAGCGGAGGCAGAGGGCGTAAGCGGAGGCAGAGGGCGTAAGCGGAGGCAGAGGGCGTAAGCGGAGGCAGAGGGCGTAAGCGGAGGCAGAGGGCGTAAGCGGAGGCAGAGGGCGTAAGCGAAGGCAGAGGGCGTAAGCGGAGGCAGAGGGCGTAAGCGGAGGCAGAGGGCGTAAGCGAAGGCAGAGGGCGTAAGCGAAGGCAGAGGGCGTAAACGGAGGCAGAGGGAGTAAGCGGAGGCAGAGGGCGTAAGCGAAGGCAGAGGGCGTAAGCGAAGGCAGAGGGCGTAAGCGAAGGCAGAGGGCGTAAGCGGAGGCAAAGGGCGTAAGCGGAGGCAGAGGGCGTAAGCGAAGGCAGAGGGCGTAAGCGAAGGCAGAGGGCGTAAGCGGAGGCAGGGGCCTTAGCGGAGGCAGAGGGCCCCGTGCAGACATGAGTGACGCAGAAACAGACCATTTGGAAGCCGCATTCGCTGAATACTAAGACGCCTCAAAACTGACACGGGTATAATCAAACATGAGAGGCACTGTGAGCTCACGTCCACGAGCACTTGTCGGCGACTATTGAGGCGCCTCACAAGACACGAGATGCACTGTGAACTGTGCACTCACGTCCACGAGCACTTGTCGGCGTTCTCCTCCCCGTCGCTGTCAAACCACGTGGAGACGAACGGGCTGGCAGCCGCCTCTGCGAGCTCGTGGGCGAAGACAGACACCAGGCCATCCATGCCGGGGTCGCCCGTGGGGGATAGAGACGCGTTGCTGCGGATGTCCGCTGCTATGCACGACGTGGGGCACTGCAAGGGGGGTGGAAGGGAGGCGGCCACATAAGGTGACGACGTTACGAAAGATTGCATGTTTTAGGAGCAACCAGATGATCAGCTCTCCCGCTTTCAGGATACGAGGCCAACCCTTTCACGCACCTGCTCACCCACCCCACCAGCAGGGATGCCCCCCCTCCCACGCACGTACCAGAACACATTTTCACCCACCCACCCACGCACCCACCCACTTACGCACCCACCCACGCACCTGAAGGTCCGCCTTGCCGGTCCACGCAGTAATGAACGTGCCAAAGCCAGGCGCTGAGCCAAAGAAGTGCCACCCGCAGAACGCCACACAGAAGCGGTCCTCCTGGGGATTGTCGGAGCCCGCCTGCGCCACACTCGCGTCCGACAGCACGAAGTACACCCCATCCGCGTCATAAGCCAGCCTCCGGCTCGTGATGGCGTCAGCGACGAGCGCCGTGACGTCAGCGTCGTAGAGCGTGGCGCCTCGGGAGTATCCCGCGTCGTCCGTCTCACCGCCCCACGTGACGGTTTCCGCCACCCGCCGTCCAGCTTGGTCGTGGTACTGTCGGTTCACGTTCCACCACAGCGGTACTGCCAGTGAATGTGGGGGCAAGGGGATAGGGGGAACGCTGGGATTCGGGTTGAAGGGAAGGGCGGGATTCGGGGGGGGGAAATACTAGATCATTGGGGGGGAGAAAGGGAAACGGGGGCCACTACAAGGAGGGCCAAAATTTATCCACAGCATTTCCTGAGAATGCGCGGCGGCTATTTTAGGGGGTCCTTTGCGGGCTACCCACCAGTGACGGCGGCGTCAGCGTTGGGGCTGAGCGAAGCGACGAAGGAGCGAACCGTCTGCTTCTGAGCCTCGGAGAACACGCCGTACCACATCACGAACACGCGGATAGGCCGATGCAGCACGCCGCACCGCCCGCCCGCGCACCAATGCGGTGAAATGCCGAATGTCGGCTTGCCAATTCCTGCCGTAGATTCTATCCCTGCTGCTCCTGCCAATGCTGATGCACGTTGCGTATCAACATTGGCCATGCCCCGCCCCGCGCCTTTCTCCCTCCTCAAGTAAGCGTCTCTCAAAGCCTTTGAACCCGTTGAATTAGCTCCTAATGTAGCTTCTATTGTGCCGGCGACGCCTCGCCTTCTCGCGGAACTCTTCATCATCAACCTTCTTTTGGCTGCTCCATTCCTGTCTGCGTGCTCGCCGATCTCTGTGCGTCTCTTCGCCCTCAAGTGCTGCCCAACGCTCTCATCGTCGCGCGGACCGCGGAAATGCGTCGTATTAGGCCTTCCTGATGGACTTCCCGGAGGAGCAGGCTGAAAAAATCTACTCGTCTTTGACGACACGGAGGCATGCGCTGCGTGTGAGTATGAGCAAGCCGTTACTAGGAGACATAGCACTGCGCACACGCAGACGCGCGACATCTCGCTCTTTGTTTTGATTGCGCATAAATCACTGGTCGTCCGATAGCCTACGCCACGAAAGGTATCGATTTGATGCAACAGTTTCGAGCACGAAGTGGTTTGCAGGGGAGGTGATGGGAGGTAAGGCAGGGAAAGCAAGGAAATCGAGTCCATTGAAATGGAAGTGCGAAATTGCTCTGGCTGATTCTTTGTCGGTCGCATCGCAAGAAATTTCATCACCGGATGGCTTGGTTTGTGTGGGAGAGTTGTACCCGCTGGAGCCGTTACGAATCGGTTTGCGGTATATCATACACCCGCTCACTTTGGTTTTTTACGCGAGTTTGAAGCACTGGACACCGAAAACAAAGAAAAGCCAAGGTACCTTAGCCATTTGATTTAGTGACTGTTACGGGTGCAATGAATCGAAGTAGCGAGAATTGCACTAAGGTGTCAAATGAGTACAAGGATGTGAGCGAATGCATGAGCGAACATTTGTATGCGAGATATGCAAACGGTAACGCGGTGCGTGCGAGCTAGCTAGTGCTATGCTGGCAGCGAGGCTCGGGCTAGTCCCGAAGCGTAGGCCGACACGGCCGGGCCAGCAGTGCGAGGTTTGGCAAACAGTGCGCGCGAAGTTGGCGAAGTCCCGTTAGCAGTAACGGGCGAACAACGGCTTGTTGCTGTACGCGATGTAGTCGGGCTCCGTAAGGAATGCCGAGAAAATTCCTTACACTACCCCCCCCCCCCCTCAAGAAGCCCCCTCCGCTACGCGAGTGCGTTTATATCGCGGAATCCCCGGCTCCTCAGGTATACTTGCAGGGCAGGGTGGTTTTCGATGTTGGTCAGGGGCACCCAGCTATCTTCGGTTGGCGTGCGGTCCCTCCAGCGAACGAGGAATTCAATCCTTCTGATTCCCGTGGGGTGGCGAATCCGATGACTCAGGATCTTTTCGGGTTCGATGATCGGCTCTGATGCAGGGCGAGTCATGGATGGCGGGCGGTGGCGAGGCAGTTGGCTTGTGGTTGGGATGTATGGGCGGAGCAAGCTGACGTGGAATGAAGGGCTGATGTACCAGTCGGTTGGTAACAGTAGGTGCGCGGTTACTGGTGTAATCATGTGGCTGATTTGGAATGGGCCACAGTATCGCGGTCGAAGTTTTGGTACGTCGGGCAGTCGCAGATTTTGCGTGTCGAGCAGTATGTAATCCCCTGACTGGTAGGTGACTGGGCGGCGGTGGCGGTCAGCGTTGCGCTTAGCGATGACGTTTGCCTTTTTAATTGCTTCTGCGGCTCTGGTGCGGGCAGCTTGCAGAATTTCGGCGAATTGCTGTGTGTGTGGTGTTGGGTTTTCCGGACTCGGCGTCATGGGCACTGTAGGATTTTGCCCGTAGTTCAGGTAGAAGGGTGACTGCTGCGTCGTCGCTGACGTGGCGTTGTTGTACGCGAACTCAATCAGCGGCAGCTGCTGCTCCCAAGTCGTGGGGTCGTCGCACGTGGCACGAATCAACTGCTCCATTGTCTGATTCGTCCGCTCCGTTTGACCGTCGGTCTCGGGGTGGTACGACGAACTGAACTGTAGCCTGGTCCCGAACTACTCCCAGAGGTTTTTCCAGAAGTTGCTGGTGAACTTCGTGTCTCTGTCGCTGATAATCGCTGCTGGTATCCCGTGCAGGCGAACAACGGCTGCGATGAACAGGCGAGCGGTCTCCTCGGCTGAGATCGACTTTTTGCACGCAGCGAAGTGTGCCATCTTCGTCAACCTGTCAACGACGACCATCACCGCGTCGTTACCCCCAGGGTTCGAAGGTAACCCTGTGACGAAGCCCATGGTAACCTGCTGCCAGGCGCGCTCGGGCGGTGGTATCGGCTGCAATTGACCCGCCTTCCGCTTCCTCGAGCTCTTCATCACCTGACACGTGGGGCACGAGCCCACGTGCTGCTGCACGTCGGTCAACAGCTCCGGCCAGTAGTAATACCGCTGTAGTTGCTGTCGCGTTTTTTCTACCCCAAAATGTCCCGAGGTAATTCCGTCGTGTGCCTCCTGCAGTAGTAGCTCCCTCAGTAGTGAGTACGCGGGTACCCAGATGCGGTTAGTGCCTGTTTTGACGTAATAAACTTCTTTAGCTTCTGCCAGTTGCTGTGAATTTCCGGTCGTGAAAAACGGGTCGGTGCGGTATCCGTGGGTGAATAGGCCTGTTAAAAGCGGGTTGGTCTGGGCGAGTAGGATGGCATGGAGTTGGGCGGTAGGGCAAGTGAGTGCGTCGGCGATGTTGGAGGCGCCTTTCTTGTACGTAACCGTGTAGTGGAAGTTGGACTCGAGGTAGTCCAACCAGCGAATCTGTCGCGGATTGAGATTTGGTTGGGCGCGTAGATACTGTAGTGATCGGTGGTCTGTCCGTACTGTCACGTCGGCGCCAGTCAGATAACACCGCCAAACCTTGAACGCGTGCACGATCGCCAACATTTCGCGGTCGTGTATCGGGTAGTTGCGTTCGGGCGGGTGCAGCTTGCGGGACTCGTACGCGATTGGCTGAAGGCCGTTCCCAAAGTCCTGCAACAGTACTGCTCCCACAGCGATGTCACTTGCGTCAGTGACGAGCTCGAACGGACGGTGAGGATCTGCGATGTGGAGCACGGGCGGTGAGCACAAAATGTTTTTGAGGGCCGAGAAGGCAGCTTGCTCTTTCTCCCCCCACGTGTACTCAACCCCCTTCCTCAGCAGGTCTGTCAGCGGGGCAGTCAGCTTCGCCATGTCGGGGACGAACCGGCGCACGTAGTTGACGAACCCCAAAAAATTCTGCAACTCGGTCAAGTTGGTCGGCGCGTGCCATGCTTGAATCGTCGCAATTTTCTTCGGGTCTATTTCCACTCCTGCAGCTGAAATAACGTGTCCCAAGAATTCCAGGCGGTCTTGTAAAAACTCACACTTAGACGCTTTTGTCAGTAGGCGGTTCTCACTCAGTATTTTAAAAACTGTTTCGATGTCCTGTAAGTGCTGTGTTCTGTCAGGGCTGTAAATCAATATATCGTCCAGGTATACGATGACGCACTTATCTAAGAGCGGGCGGAAAGCTTCGTTCATGGTCATTTGAAAAGTGGCGGGGGCGTTGGTCAGTCCGAAGGGCATGACGGTGTATTCGAAGGATCCGTAGCGTGTTCGAAATGCAGTCTTAGGGCAGTCGGTTGGATTGACGCGAATCTGGTGGTAACCCCCTCGGAGGTCGATTTTCGAGAAAACCCGGGCTGTGCGCAGTTGGTCGATCAGTTCGTCAGCTCGCGGGATGGGGTAGCGGGATTTTATGGTAACCCTGTTCAGTGCTCTGTAATCTATGCACATGCGAAATCCCCTGTCTTTTTTCGGTGTGAACAGTATCGGTGCTGCGAAGGGCGACGAACTAGGGCGAATGAATTCCTTCTCGAGCAGGTAATCGAGCTGCTTCCTCAGTTCGTCCAGTTCGGGCTGGGTCAGTCGGAACTGTCGCTGTACTGTTGGCTGTGCCCCCGGTTCTAACTCTATCCTGTGGTCGTGCGGTCGCTGAGGTGGCAGTCCCGTCGGTAAATCGTCCGGGAAGATGTCGCTGTACTGCTTCAACAGTGCTGCCAGATCACTCGGTACGTCGGCCAGTAGTTTCTGTAAATCCCCTCCTTTGTCTGCTGCCTCGGCTTCCCGAATGTCGACCGCGTACACGTCAGCTCCTGCCGCTACGGCGCGTTTCATCGTGATCGCGTTGACACGCACCGACGAAGACTCAGGTGAGCCCCAGCGAGGTAAGGCGATGTTGTTACCGTTCACTCGCACGGTGCATTCACCCGTCGTCCAGTCGATTCGCAGATTGTGTCGTCGCAGCCAATCACGCCCGAGTAAAATATCGGTTCCGTCGAGGGTCGTTGCGAACATTTCCTGGCTAAACGTGAAGTTACCCCCACATCGAATCCGAACCCGGTCTACGCGTTCCCGTATTGCCAGCGGCGTGCCGTCTACCAGTCTTGCGTCGATCTCAGGTAAACATCTGTCCAGTGGCAGTCGCAGTTTTCGTGCTGTGGCAGTGTTGATGAGGCTGTGGCTGGCTCCCCCGTCTACGAAGATTTTTATTAAGTCCGTCCCGATTTTCCCACTAAGCAGTATGGGGCTGTCTACCGTAGTACCCTCCTTATTCGGCCGGGTGTGGTCGATTGCGTGAACCGGCACAATCACTCGGTGAGGGTCGGTTGGGTCGGGCGAGCGGCATGACCTGTCAGTAGAGGGCCCGTCTGCTACTGACTCCCAGCGTTTCCTTGCTGCTTGGTCTGTTTCTGCTGCTCAGCTTCCCCCTTTCCCTTAGCGTTTTCCGGGCATTCGCTCTTGCGATGTCCCGGCCGATTGCACGCAAAGCAGCGCCCTTTGAATGGTGCGGCAGCGGCATTTGCGGCGACGGCACGTATCGTGGCGCCCTCGTTCGTCCCACGAGGCCGATGTCCCCAATGGCTGCTTCCGTAGGACCCCGGTCTCGGTCGGCGGAAGAAATCAAGTTTCTCCGCCATAGCGAGAATTTCTTGAAAGTCGGTGACGCCGCGAAGCTGGATTTCCTGAGCGATGTCCTGCTTCAGGCCGCCGATGTAGTGGTCGATGCGCTCGCTCTCGTGCATATATCCCACCTGCTCGCATAGCGCCAGAAATCCGCTCGTGTAGTCTTGGACGGAACCGAGTTGGCGCCAAGTGCGGAGCTTCTGTCGCGCCGCGATCGAAGCCGCGATTGGCTCGAAACGAGCGCGCAGACCTGCGCACCACGCGTCCCACGTGCGATACTGGGGCACCTCCACGAAATACGACGGCGCCCAGGGTCCGGTTTGTCCTTCCCTTGTTGGTAGAGTTGCGTAGTCCGCCGGCTTCGTGACGATGACACGCCACCAGCCCATGGCGGGTCCTCGCAGCAACGACACGGCGTAACGAATCTTCGCCGTATCCTCCGAGACGTAGTTCGCGTCGAAGAAAACGTTCAACGTAAAGAGCCACGCCTGAACGGTAGGACCACCCCGCTGACTTGGGTCAAAGCATGGCGGACGCTGCGGCTTTAGCGGCATCGGCGACGGAAGGGTTGGTCCGCCGGCCGGCACTGAGATCGTGACTTGAGGCTGGGTCCTGGCCGCATTCGTCGCGTCGGGGTGTGTCGTGCCGTGGTCGTCGTCTCCGTCATGGCGGACGACGCCATCACTTGCGGCGCTCGCGGGTTGCCCCACACTTCCGTGCTGTGATGTTTGTGGTGCGGGCAGAATCGGAGTGCCAGGTGCTTGGGATTGTGCTCGTGTGAGGTCGTTTTGCAGGGACGAGCGTTCTGCCGTCAGCGTCGCGATTTCCTCGGCGCTCTCGCGGATTTGTCGCAGCAGATCGTTCAAGTGCTCCTGCGTGAGAGTCGTGACGTCGATGTGTTCAGCCATTTCGAAGGGCGTCGGCTCGTCTTAGTCTAGGCGCAGTCGTGGCTGCACGCGTTTACGAGAGAACGCGAGGACAGCGGCTCCTAGGTGCTAAGGTACGTGAGTCCCTTCGAGTGAAAAATCAAAAGTTGATTTCCTGGGGTGCGGAGATGCGCGGTCCGAAAGGAAAGGGCTCTGATAGCCAAGTGTTACGGGTGCAATGAATCGAAGTAGCGAGAATTGCACTAAGGTGTCAAATGAGTACAAGGATGTGAGCGAATGCATGAGCGAACATTTGTATGCGAGATATGCAAACGGTAATGCGGTGCGTGCGAGCTAGCTAGTGCTATGCTGGCAGCGAGGCTCGGGCTAGTCCCGAAGCGTAGGCCGACACGGCCGGGCCAGCAGTGCGAGGTTTGGCAAACAGTGCGCGCGAAGTTGGCGAAGTCCCGTTAGCAGTAACGGGCGAACAACGGCTTGTTGCTGTACGCGATGTAGTCGGGCTCCGTAAGGGATGCCGAGAAGATTCCTTACAGTGACCCACATCACTAAGGTGTGAGCCAACATTCAAAACAAGAGGAATTCATGAGATTACATAGTAGTCTGGCTTTAAAACAATAACAAATCCATACTGAATAAGGCTACTTTCCTGGATTGAACATTCTGCTAACCACCAAACCCTCTATTTGTCCGTTTCTTTGGCGGGGGCGGGTGCTCGTTTTGGGGGGGGGGGGGCTAGGTGGAGGAGGGGGTGAAGGCGGAGGAGATGCTGGGCGTGGAGGGGGAGGGGGAGGGGAGGGAGGTAGGGGAGGGCTAGGAGGCGCAGGAGGTGCATGTGGGGCGGTTAGTGCACAAGAGCCAGAGACCAGGTTCCAGTTTTGCTGGATGAGAAATTTGGTGTCGTCTACCCCCATGAGGTTGTACTTGATACCAGAGGCGTCAGTGGCAAAGGGGGTGAACATGATTGGTGGAAAAATTAATAGGACGGGAGAGGGAAGGGGGGTGAATGGGGAAAGGAAAGGGGCATCATTACTAGAGACGTGTTGGATAGTGGAAGTGCAGCTATCAGTGGTTGGGCAAAATGGTACAAGGCATGAGCAGGTGGGAGAGTAGTAAGGCAAGCGCTGCTCACTTCCAGGCGCACTTGTCGGCGTTCTCATAGCCTTCCCCGTCAAACCACGTGGAGATGAAGGGGCTTGATGTGGCTTCAGCAAACTCATGCGCGAAGACAGACACGAGGCCATCCATGCCGGGACCTCCCGTGGGGGCGAGGGACGCGTCGTCGCGAAATTCTTTGGAAATGCAGGCGGAGGGGCACTGCACAGGCAAGAATGAATATGAGTAGGTGAGTGGTTAGGTGAGAGACAATAGGCCGCAAAACTAGGTATGCTGGGGTGATGGAAGTGTCGTGATCGATAGGCTTCACTCACGATCAGGTCTGCCTTGCCGGCCTAGGAGTAGATGTATTCACCGTAATTGTCCGCCCATGAGTAGTGATGCCACCCACAGAAATGTGTGCAGAATTTCTCAGACGTGATCTTGTCGCTCCATTTCTGCAGACGCAGCAGAGAGATGATACACGTGGCAGATGAGGATATAACTACAGGAAATGCGGTCAGGCCAGACATGTTTTGCATGTCGCATCTAACAGTACGGCGCTACACGATATGCTGCACTTTTGGGATTGTTATACACCACACCTGAGTGACAAACGCGTCCGAAAGGAGGAAGAAGACGGCACGAGGGTCGTACGTGTCAGAATCCCAACCACTAGACCATTGGGATAAAAGGGCTTGTTTAAGTAGCGGGTCAGTGCGCCCATAACCCCCCAGGCCAACGTGCCTGTAACCCTTCCCTAGGATCAATCGGGGATCACCAGTGGACCTCTGACACCCCCCCGCACTGGGATGCCCGAAGTGCATACACCGGGATTCGAACCCGAGACCTTCGCTCTGATACCATGTCAGAATCCCAACCACTAGACCATTGGGATAAAAGGGCTTGTTTGTATAGCGGGTAAGTGCGCCCATAACCCCCCAGGCCAACATGCCTGTAACCCTCCCCTAGGATCAATCGGGGATCACCAGTGGACCTCTGACACCCCCCCGCACTGGGATGCCCGAAGTGCATACACCGGGATTCGAACCCGAGACCTTCGCTCTGATACCATGTCAGAATCCCAACCACTAGACCATTGGGATAAAAGGGCTTGTTTAAGTAGCGGGTCAGTGCGCCCATAACCCCCCAGGCCAACGTGCCTGTAACCCTTCCCTAGGATCAATCGGGGATCACCAGTGGACCTCTGACAGTACGGCAGTTGTTGGCTACTGATTGCCGACCCAAGTAGGTCCTGTACTTGGCTTGAAAGCAGAGTCTTTCCCTTGCTGTACGTTCTGTCCTCCACCTCGCCTCCTCACGACACGGATTGGGATATGTGGTTACCATCTTGGTCGTAGTTGTCAAAGTATATGCATGTTATATGCGTGTAGGCTGTAGTGGGGTAGCCAATATGGGGTATAGCCCCGTTTAGGGTTTCATACTTGTACCCAACTCTTCCATAGTGCATTCATTCCTGCTGCTAGATTCTAACATGTTTTCAGAGCACTAGGTCCATAGGACCGTCTTTTTTTTCGGGCCCACCTACCGTTGCGGTTACCGCGCTACCCCACGTGTTGTCCTGCGCCTGCCTGCCTGCCCTGCCTTGTGACGTGCTGCTGCTGCTGGTGGAGCTGGTCCTGGAGGAGCTGGCGCTGAGGGTTCTGGAGCTGCTGGAGGTGCTGGAGCTGCTGGGGGTACTGGAGCTGCTTGTGCTGGTGGCACTGCACAGCCGCGCCTGTTCTTCGCTCCACCGTCTCCGTCGTCTAAGCCACCGCCTGACTCTGTGCTTCGCCAGGTTCTTAGTCTCCCTTTGTCTACTGGTCTTCCGTTACAGCCTGGCTCACCGCTGCCTGGTCCTTCTCCTTACACTAAGCAGACAGGGGGTTTTACTGAGCATCGTGAGCCTGCGTCGCGTCCTGTCTCGCCTGTCCGTTCTGGTCGTTACGGTCGTCGTGTTCCTCGTTCGCGTCAGCCGGCTGTCCCCGGCACCCACCTCGTAATCCGCCATCCTTCCTCTCCTCCGCAGCGTGTTCCCCTGCCGTCCCCTCCTGCGACTTCTCTGCCTACCGTTCCTGAGCCTGAGTCTGACCGCACCCGTGCTGCTCGCCCTACTGTCACGCGTCTGCTAGCCACAGTTGCCACTGACCCGTCGTTTGAGTCTGCTGCTGCGTCTGCCTTAGTTACTGAGCTTGTTGACTTTGCTGCTGCCTGTCGTCTAGACTACGCCGCTAGTCTTGTTGCTGAGTCTGAATCTGTCTGTCCTCCGTCCGTCGGGGGTGAGTGTGCTCTTGGCACGGACGTCCTTGAGGACAGGCAGGAGGACCTTGAGTGTCTTGCAGCTGCTGCGCCTCATCTCGTGTCCATGCTGCTTGCCCCTAAGGGAGATCCGGATGCTCCAGACATCCCGACCCCGCGCTCTTACGCTGAGGCGATCCGGGGTGAGTACTCCTCTCAGTGGCAGACAGCCATGGATGCAGAGATGGCATCCTGGAAGTCCACATGCACGTACGTCGACGAGGTTCCCCCTCCTGGGGCTAACATCGTCAGTGGCATGTGGATTTTCAGGGTGAAGCGGCCGCCATGTTCTCCACCTGTCTTCAAGGCTCGTTACGTTGCTCGAGGTTTCAGTCAGCGAGAGGGAGTCGACTTCTTCCAGACCTTCTCCCCCACCCCGAAGGTGACCACTCTTCGGGTGCTGCTGCACGTTGCCGCTCAGTGTGACTACGAGCTTCACTCTCTTGACTTCAGCACAACTTTCTTACAGGGCAGCCTGCACGAGGAGATCTGGCTGCGCCGCCCTCCTGGCTTCACTGGGTCGTTCCCTCCTGGTACCCTGTGGAGCCTCCGGCGGCCGGTCTACGGCCTCCGCCAGGCGCCACGTGAGTGGCATGACACACTGAGGACTACACTTGCGACTCTTGGGTTCGCGCCTTCTACTGTTGACCCGTCGCTGTTTCTGCACACCGACACTTCGCTGCCGCCGTTCTACATCCTCGTGTATGTCGACGACTTGGTATTTGCCACTGCTGACACTGAGGCTCTCGCCCTAGTGAAGTCGGAGCTGCAGAAGAGACACACGTGCACAGACCTGGGTGAACTGCGCAGTTACCTTGGCTTGCAGATCACCCGGGACAGAGCACGCCGCACCATCACACTAACTCAGTCACACATGGTGCAGCAGGTCCTTCACCGCTTCGGCTTCACCTGGTCCTCGCCACAGCACACTCCTCTGGCTATAGGCCCTCGCTCTCAGCCTTGGGATGAGTTCGTAGAGCCGAGTGGCCCGTACGCAGAGCTAGTGGGCTGCCTCATGTACCTGATGACCTGCACTCGACCTGACCTTGCGTACCCTTTTGGCCTTCTGGCCCGCTACGTGGCTCCTGGTAGGCACCGAAAGGTGCACATGGATGCTGCTAAGAGGGTACTGCGCTACTTGTGCAGTACATCGGGCATGGGGCTCGTGCTTGGAGGGCGGAGCCCAGTTGTCCTCACTGGGCACTCGGACGCTTCTTGGGTTGACGACCTAGCTACGCAGCGGTCGTCAGAGGGTTACACCTTCAGCCTTGGTTCTGGTTCAGTTTCTTGGCGGTCTACACGCTCGTCTTCAGTTCTCGGCTCCAGTTGTGAGGCTGAGATCTACGCCACAGCCATGGCTGCACAGGAGCTACGTTGGCTCACCTACCTGCTGACCGACTTGGGAGAGCGGCCTCGTTCTCCTCTAGTGCTGTACGTCGACAACAAGGCCGCCATTGCCTTGTGTCAGGAGCACAGAGTGGAGCACAGAACGAAGCACATCGCTCTTCGTTACTTCCTTGCTCGAGAGTTGCAGCAGCGTGGTCAGCTTCGTCTTGCTCACGTGGCCACTCGGGCCTACACTGCTGATATATTCACCAAGGCACTTCCGTCTGGTGATCATCAGCGTTTTTGTACTTTGTTAGGCCTTGTGCCCACGTTTTCTCACTTGCTGTAGACTTTGCCTGTACTATGATCTATATATATACCTGCATGCTTGCTCTGCTAGGTAGAGATCACAGTGCTGCCGTTGTTGCATATTTACCTCTGCATGTGAACTGGCCTCGTAGCCCTTTGCTTGTGCTCTGTGTGTGGTGACGGTGTGATCCACCCTGAGCTTGCTTTGCTTCTCTTGACTGGTCTTGTGACCGCTTGTTCTCCCCCACTTTGCCTTAGGGGGTGTGTTAAAGTATATGCATGTTATATGTGTGTAGGCTGTAGTGGGGTAGCCAATATAGGGTACAGCCCCGTTTAGGGTTTCATACTTGTACCCAACTCTTCCATAGTGCATTCATTCGTGCTGCTAGATTCTAACAGTAGTAGAGCCGGTTGACGTTCCACCACAATGGAACTGAAACAAACAGATTAGCATGAACAGGATACGCCACAAATCAGTTTCGAGACATATGCCGCACAAGTCTCCCCCTTAAAAAGGATGTGTTGCCACTATTAATGAGAACTTACACTTTTATGGAAGGTTTGGATAAGATTCTGGGTGTAGCTGCGGTGGAAGATTGATACACCACTGATAGAATTGTATCACGTTTAGCACACACACGCATGCATGAGGGTTTCTGGCCAGCATTTTCCTAGGCTCGTGGTTTCTCTGCGAATCCTCTCGGAGCTACCCACATCACGTGACGGCGGCGTCAGCGTTGGGGCTGAGCGAAGCGACGAAGGAGCGAACCGTCTGCTTCTGTATCTCTCAACGGAATCGGGGGTGGCGCTCCGTTTTGCCCGGGGTGACGCTCGGGGGTGACGCTTTCGGGAGCGTCACCCTGACCCGGGCAGAAAAAACTAAAACCCTATCGGGATGGCATGCTCCATTCGGGAGCCTAAACCCTAAAATTTCAGGGTTGAGGCTCCCGAATGGCATGCCATCCATCTGGGGTTTATTTTTTTTGCCCCGGGCAGTTTGTCGGTTTGTGGTTTCGTCTTTGTCGTTAGCACGCCTGCTACGTTCCGTTGAGATATACTAGGCTGAGCGTCGGAGAGCACGCCGTACCACATCACGAACACGCGGATAGGCCGATGCAGCACGCCGCACCCCCCCTCGCACCACGCCGGCCCCCAATGCGGGGAGATCCCGATGGGCTGTGCGCTACCCATGATCTTCGCGCGGCGGCCCGTCGTCGCTGCGCTGTCTTTACCTTCCCTGAGGTGGGTGAACGCGTGCAGCAGGGCTGGAGAGACGTTTACAGAAGCCAATGCAACAGAGTGTATTCGTTTTTCGCAAGGGAATTCAGTAGACGGAACCTTCTAGCATTCCGTTCAGAACGTGACTTTTGCTGCTAGACTCGGAACCTTCTAGCATTCCGTTCTTACCTCAGGCCCGCGCAGTCAGAACAAGGACGCACCGTGTTACAATCCGCGTGATTCCGGGCCGGCGAGCCCCGGCGTTTGGATCATAATGTTCCCCGCGGCCACTAGCCGCTCCCACCGGCGATGCTGATCCTTTGATGGACCACAGGTGCTGTTGCAACAATCCAGACGAACGAATTGTGCTAGGAGGCTGGAAAATCGTGCGAGGAATTAAGTTGGTAATACGATGGGCACCAGCCTCGACTGCTGAGACTCCGCTGAGGAGTACTCGTAGTGTTGAAAGCGCGAACACACACTGCGGGCTGGCTCTCCGTCGTTTGGTGGTACTTTGACTATAACGACGCGATTCGCATGACGGCGTTGCGACTTGAAGTTTGACCCCATTGCTACTAGCAGTGGCCACACTGCTGAGAAATGTCTGTGAGTTCTCGAGGCTCGCCTCGCAGATGAATACACGAGAATGTGTATATCCGTAACTTCAGCAGAGAGCAGTGATTAGTGCAATCTAGCAGACGAGTTTATCGGCACGTGACTCTGGAAAATGAGGGCCATGGAGAGACTACAATGTGCATTGAGTCCAGGCCAGACACACCAAAGAAGGAAAGCGATGTATGTCCTACATAAGGAGTGATGCGGCGACACCACGGCCTGGCCTACTCCGATGCCTGAGCGATGTTCTGTCGTGGGACACGGGGGGCATGGGGGGAGGCTCGTACCTTATCTTTTTAGATCTGTATAGCGCGGTTCAGTACGGTCAATCACGTTTCTGCGTGGTCTTTGCTTTCACCACTTCAAGCAACCCTGCGGAAAATGTCATCTCATCACATCAGGTCTGGTTGGTGGTGAGGAGAGGAAAGTCAAACCTTTTCCCACGCTGTATGCATGCTTCTCTGGGTGGCTCCTTCCTGTGGGGTGCCTTTTTCTGTTTGTCACTCGCGCCGCCAAAATGCTGCCATTGGGGCGGACGTGTAACCCGTGCTGTGTTCGTACGGAACTTCGTCGGTGAACAAAAGCTTCGCAGGATTCGCGATGGGCGTGGGCGACCAATTGCCCCTTTCAGCAGCAAGCAGACAAGGCGATGAGCTTTCGTTAGTCAACGCGACTGTTCCACACCACTTCGCAAATGCCAAGACGAGCATCACATCAGAGTTCCACAAGTGCAGGTTTCATTTGTCACGAAGTCGCACATGTTTTCGCGCAGCGTCGTTTACGATGACGAGGTCAACAAAGGTGGCATGGACGAGCTGGTTGCTTGCTCTGCTTGAATGTTGTGTCGCACTGTTTGTACATGTACTTGTTACAGAACTTCCATGATTTTATACATGAACTAATAGATTGTACATCGAAAAGGAGAACGAACGATCATATACATAAACGATGCTACCCTCCTGGCCTGAATATTTTGTTGATTAAATCACCAATACCATTCTTTGTCGGTTTCTTTGGCGGAGGTGCTCGTTTTGGGGGAGGGGGCGGGGGGCGAGGTGGAGGAGGGGGTGAAGGAGGAGGAGATGGTGGGGGTGGGAAGGGTGGAGGGGAAGGGGGAGGAGATGGCGGAGGAGGTGAAGGTGGAGGAGAAGGGGGTGGCGAGGGCGGAGGCGGAGGACTAGGAGGTGCAGGAGGTGAAGGGGGTCTAGGTGGTGGTGGAGATGGTGCATATGGGATGGTCAGCGCACACGAGCCAGCAACGAGGTCCCAGTTTTGCTGGATGAGGAATCTGGAGCTGTTGACCCCCACCAGGTTGTACTTGATGCCGGAGGCGTTAGGGATAAGGGGCGCAAACCTGTCAGGTGGATTGAAAAGAGTGCAGGAGGAGAGGAACAGCACCATTATTGGAAATGTGGTGTAGATCGGATTGCCATTGGTGCTTGGTTGGGGTGACAGAGTGGCAAAGGTTGCTCACTTCCAGGAGCACTTGTCGGCGTTCTCATAGCCATCCCCATCGAACCACGTGGAGATGAAGGGGCTGGATGTGGCCTCAGCAAGCTCGTGGGCGAAGACAGACACGAGGCCATCCATGCCTGGATCTCCCGTGGGGGCCAGAGAGGTATTGTTGCGGATGTCGCTGGGAATGCAGGACGAGGGGCACTGCACAGGCGATAACAGCGGTGAGCAGGTGAGGGTTTAGTGGATGTCTGTCCGTGAAGCAAGATAAGTTGCTGTGGCTGAAGAGTGGTGCTTGATAGGCTCCCGCTCACGACTTACGAGCAGGTTTGCCTTGCCGACCCAAGAGTAGATGTAGTCGCCGTACATGTCGGCCCACGCGTAGTAGTGCCACCCACAGAAGTCCGTGCAGAACTTCTGAGACGTGCTCTGATTGCCCCATTTCTGCAGAAGCGAGATAAACGTGGCAAATGAGGATATTATCACAAGCGATACAGACAGTCCAACCGCACATGACTTGCAAGAAAGACATCCGTGTCATGTCCTTTGCTCAACATCACACCGCATGGTGCATCTGCTAGATTGCCATCACAGCACACCTGAGTGACAAGCTCGTCCGAGAGGAGGAAGTAGACGGCACCGGGGTCGTGGGGCAGTCGTTGGCTGCTAATGGCCGAACCAAGTAGGCTCTCCACTTGGCTTGAAAGAAGATTTTTGCCTTTGCTGTACGCCCTGTCCTCCAGCTCGCCGCCCCACGTCACGGATTGTGATATGTGGTTGCCGTTCTGGTCGTAGTAGAGCCGGTTGATGTTCCACCACAGTGGAACTGAAACAAGTGAATAAAATGAATAGGATATACAGCAATCAAAATTTCAGAAAGAGATAACACCTTGGAGTTAATGAGCTGACACGTGTTACACGAACTATTCCCCCCCCCCAAAAAATGTTGCTATTTTTTATGATAACTTACGCTGTATGAGAGTTTAGGAGGATTGATGTCAACGTGTAGCGAATGGCGGAGACAGGGGGAAGATGGAAGGTAGGTACACCGTAGGACGAACATCTTCAGATAAAAATACACATTTAGTGTAGCACACAGACGTACGCTTGAAGAGCTTGGGCGAAAATATTGCAAGGGCTCGTGGTTTCCCAGAGGGGGTCTACAAGGGTTTCCGCATTCTACGGCGACGATTTGGAAACACGCAGCTTCTCTGCGAATCCTCGATGGGCTACCCACCAGTGACGGCGGCGTCAGCATTGGGGCTGAGCGAAGCGACGAAGGAACGAACCGTCTGCTTCTGAGCGTCGGAGAACACGCCGTACCACATCACGAACACGCGTATCGGCCGATTCAGCACGCCGCACTTGTTCCAACACCCAGCCCCCCAACGCGGGTAAATCCCGATGGGCTCTGCGCTACCCAGGATCGTCGCGCGGCGGCCCGTCGTCGCCGCGCCGCCTTGACCCCTGAGGTGGGCGTGCGCGTATGGCAGGGCTGTAGAGACGGTTACAGAAGCCTCCGAAAAGGTACTTCTTTTCAAGCATAACAAAGGATTGCGGTCGACGGCGTTCTCACTAGAAGTATCATTGGTGCACTCGGGAGGCTAGCTCAGACCGGCACCGCGTCAGAACAAGGACGCACCACGTAGTGATCGGCGCGATTCCGGGTCGGCGAGCCCCCGCATTTGGATATTCCACAACTTCCCGCGCCCATGATGGCTGTCGGAAGGGCGGAGTAGGCGGAGGCCGCGCGGATGGCCGGCGCCTCGGTAGTAAAGGGTTGGGATTCGCAGGCGGAGCTGGCGGGCGCGCGCGAAGCTGCACTGATCCTTGATTGGACCACAGGTGCTGTCTCAACACACGGGATGAACGAACTGAACTACTAGGAGGCTGGACTAGAGTACGAGGAATCAAGTGATCAACATGACTACTAGCAGTACTACCATCCTTGGCTTCGGACGCGCCTCTGAGGAAAAATGTAAGGATTATGACCGCAAGCACAGACTGCAGGTTGGCTCTCCGCGGTTGAACTGTTTGGATCATGGCGCGATTCGCATGCAAGCGTGGCAACTTGAAGTCCATAGCTTACAACAATGAGGGCACTTAACAGGTGCGGTGGCAGTACTAGCGATGTCAGCGATGTCTGAGGAGCGCCACGGGAGCTCCTCAGGCTCTCCTCGCTTTCCAGGCAGGAAGTGTTGACGCATTCACCAGATCTAAACGAGATTCCGATTGAGTGCACGCAATCAAACCAGCAGACGAGCTTATTGGCACGTAATTCTTTGAGATAAAACCATGGAACTGAAGGGGGTGCATCGAGACCACGGTATGCACACTATCGTATGAATGCGGCAGGTCTTGGTCCAGTCATTCCTGGTTCTGTTGCCGCACACCTGATCACGGTGTTCTGATCGTGGGACTCTGCTGTGTGTGGTAAGGTGAAAATGAAGAGGAGATGCTTTCATCCTCGTGACCAGCTAGTAGCTGCCTGTGTGCAGCTTTCCTTTCCTTTCATGCTCACCTTTGGCCGCCAAATTGCGGGCTTCATTGGCTTTGTAATCCAACAGTCTTTGGATTCCGACGCTCAGCCCTCTGCACCGTATTGGAAAGTTCGGCAGCTCAAATTTTACATAAATATACCGTGTACAACCTCTCTTGCATATGTTACAATGGCAAAGCATACATACATGTAACACAACTAGTTTTTGCATCCAGAAATTTCTGGAAGCACAACCAACAGATAACAATCCAAGGATGGCCTACTTATGTACACTAAGGGCGCGTAACCATTTTGCATTTTACGATTTTGACGGACAGTCCGCTTAATGTCCAGACGTTGGCAATGTTCACACTAGATGTTGGACACTACTAGCGGAGTTCCTTTCCTTCTCTCCTCCATGCTATCACCTCATAGGAATCATCATCGCACGTGCATCTCGTTGGTCCGCTGGAATCTCGCGAAGTGGATGTGTGGTGGTGCAGCGGAAGTCGCCGCGAGCAAAGACTCCATGAGAGGGCCGCGAACTTGGCGAAAAATTCGCGAAATCCAATTTCGGATTGTGTCATCCAGCTGTAACCAGTAGAGCCACCACACCACCCAAATGGCCTTGTTGTTCCGGCATTGATTTCGCCTGTCCAATCCCCACAACAGCCTCAACACCCCCCAATTACATTACACATGATACTCAACCCCTGTCCGCAATTCTGCTCACTCCTTACCGAAAGCCTGCCCACTTACGTTTAGGGCCGAACATTTCCACGCTCGGTAAAATCCCACTTGTTGATTGCAGCTTCTGAACATAAAGCTTATGTCATCCGTCCCGTCATGATATATTTTCAAACTATTACAATCGTTTATTCACTTGCCCACTTGATTCTCATTCTTTTTTCCGTGGCGAAGGCAAGCAGGGCCTGTGTCCCTTCATACCCCTTGGAGAGGCAAATGTTGCGTGCGACTAACGACCATCGGGTGTAACCCACCTCCCCCACACCCCACCACCTGCTCAATCTCTTGTGGTCAGATAGGAGAGATGGCATATCGCGACGCGAAAACGTATCAGCCACCTCACGCACTCTGTAGCAGGTCTGGGTACCCCCTTGATTCTATTCCGAGCCCAGCTGACAGGCATGGTGAAAAGAAACAGCCCAATCTCTGGGGTGTGGCTGGTCAACAAGAGCGAACGATGTTGGGTCCCTGATCCGAACCCAAATAATCTGAGCTGCGCTGTACGTACAGTTTTTCCGAACCCAATCTGCGTCTGCGTTAGAATTTGAGGTTTGTGCAGCTACACAGGATTCTCAGCTGGTGCACGCAAATTTGGTCTGCCTCATTCCGACAGCCTGCCCAATTACAGTTGGTACTAGCCAGTTGCACGCACGTTACAAGCCCATATTTTGATCGCAGCCGTTGAACATCCACCTTATCACGCTGGCATCCGTCCGTTCGTGAGATATTTTGAGACGCTTGTTACACCTGCCCACTACTGTCCCGATTTCGCCCGTGCGAATGTTTGCGAGTTAGGCGAAATGCTTGTTGCTCAATAACCACCCAAATGACGAGAAAAGTTGTGGGTATCTACCGGGCATCCTGTGTACTGAGTGATGGCATGTCCATACCTATCGACTCATCCGCCAGTGATGAACTGCCAGCTGGTTACAAGCAGAGCCACAGTGAATTGCCCCCACTCCACTCGACACCAACTCACGGCCGAAATCGTTCTTGACTAAACATAGGTTACCACAAGCTCGTCGCGATATTATTGTCGCCACAACATGGGGCCAGCCAAGGATGACCATTGATTGACCATACACACAGGAATTCACATGAACGTCTGTATCGCGTATGACAAGAAACCACCAGTAGCCACTGCTGACTGTTCGCACGTCCTATGGCAGCGGTACTGCGCCTGGCGCAGTCTACTGACCTTGCTGAGTATCGAGTCTGCGAAAGGTGAAGTCTATGGCGAGAGAGCCGTACCACCGCCTGACTACGACCACCCAAGCCCGCCAGACTATGGCGTTCACGAGCGACAAAAACGCTGCTCGTTGAATTCGCCGCCCTCAGCGTCGCGATGTCCCGAGAATGCCGGAGAACGTGCTGGAGGGACACCCTCGGCCGCATTGTCCCTCCCAGAGGCCGTTTTCGGCCCGCCGCCAGCCCACAAACCCTTATAGTGAGCAATTTGCTACTACTGTTAATTACTAGTACCTTCGTCGTCGCCATCACTAGTTCGGAAGGCTACAATCATCGCGCGACGCGTTCCCGGCGGACCTACCACCCGACCTTCTCTCGTAGCTTGCTGTCGTCGACGAATCATAACGACGGGATCCGCAGCGCAGGCCGGCCAACCGTACGGCGGCCGTCGCCAGATGTCTCGCAAGATGACACGGCGGATGATGACACGTTCGACAACGCGGCAGATGCGATCAAGGAGAGCGGAAGCGCGCGAATGGCGGTGCGGGTAGGAAAGGGCGGCGCGGCGGGCGAGGATGGGGGGACGAACGGGAAGCGGCAAGAGATGGTATGGCTGCGACGAGGCATGACCGCTGCGATGCGCGAGGCGCGCGAAGTGGATGCGGTGGCTTCCGGCGGCGGCGGCAGCAGCAGCGGCGGCGTCAGCAGTGGCGGCAGCGGCAGTGGCGACAGCAGCAGCAGTGGCGGCAGCAGCAGCAGCGGCCGCAGCAGAATTGACGGCGGCAGCGACGGCGGCGTCAGCAGTGACGGCGTCAGTAGTGGCGGCAGCAGCAGTGGCGGCAGCAACAGCAGAGGCGGCAGCAGTAGTGGCGGCGTCATCAGTGGCAGCAGCAGCGGTGGCGGCAGCAGCAGTGGCGGCAGCAGCAGTGGCGGCAGCAGCAGCGGCGGCGTCAGCAGTGGCGGCAGCGGCAGTGGCGACAGCAGCAGCAGCGGCGGCAGCAGCAGTGGCGGCAGCAGAGGCGGTAGAGGTAGTGGCGGCAGAGGTGGTGGCGGCAGCGGCGATAAGCCCTCACAGGTGCAGGAAGGGGGGCGGCGCCCAACGCTGCAGCCGAATCGGCTGCAGCAGCCGCAGGTAGTCACGGCAGCAGGGAAGAAGCCCCCTCGCCGCGGCGGCAACGCCCCTCGCCCTATCGGCATTTCGCCGCACTGGCCCGCGAAGCGCAAGAAGAAGTGCGGGCGGCGGTGCGGCGTGATGCATCGCCCCATCGCTATCTACCTGCTGTGGTACGGCGCCTTCTCCGATGCGCAGAAGGCGCTCGTCCGAGCCCTCATCGCGTCTCTCAACCCGTCCGCCGATGCTGCTCTCACTGGTGAGTGGGTGGTGTGGCAAATCAGTGGCGTCGCGAATGGGAGGGGGCTGCTGTGTACGACTATTGATGGCCTTTCAATGTGCCGATAGCCAGTTCCTCTACCTCCTCAGTCAATCTCCTTCGCACTTCTCATTCTCCCCATCTCCTCATCCCACTCCGCTCCCTCTTCCCCCCTTCCTCCCCCTTATCACTGCCTTACTCGCCACGCCACAGTCCCTCTCTGGTAGAACATCAATCGGCTTTACTACGATCGAGACATGAACTACATTTCAGGGAATGTGACTGTAAGGGGCGAGGTGGAGGACACGGGGTATTCCCAAGGGACCATGCTGCTGGACTCGGCTGTCGATACGATCATCCGTAACGCGGTTACCAGCAACCAGCTGCCGTTTGACAAGGATGGGGTGTACTTTGTGCTTTCAGACGAGACCGTCGATCAGGTGAGTCGGAGGGAGAGCAGAGGGGCTTCACAGTCTTTCCAGTCCATCCAGCTCCCCCAGCTGACATGATGCTTCGTTCAAATGTTTGTTTCTCCACACACGGGAGGTCGCAAGTCACAGCAATGGCATGTTTGACCCGCATGCCTCCCCCTTCCTCATGCCCTCCACCTCTACAGGTGTCGGATGGGCTTGCCTTCTGCTCGCACTACTGCGGCTGGCACTGGTACACCAAGGTGCCGGGGCAGGGCCTGCTCGTGTCCTCCTGGGTTGGCAACGCCGGCTCCAAGGTCAGCAATACCTGCCTGATCCCACACCCCCCTCTATTTCCGCCCTTCCTTCCTCTGCGCACCACCCTAGCCTAAACTCATTCTTCTCCCATCTTCCAGCCACCTAATCCTCGCTTGCTCTCCCCCCCTAATCCCCGTGCTCCTCACAACAGTGTCGCTCCAGCTGCATTGCGTCACAGCTCTTCAGCGGCCCCGGCCACTCTCCCAACGGGGACGTGGGCATGGATGGGCTGCTGTCGGTGTTTGCCCACGAGCTCGCAGAGGCCACTTCTGACCCGTTCATGTCAGCATGGTTCGACAACGATGGAGAGGAGAACGCCGACAAGTGCGCCTGGGAGTAAGCACACCTGCTCGCTTGCATCCCTCTTGCTTCTCACAGCCCTTCCTTGCCTGTTGAGTATTCAGCAGTGCCTGTATGTTTTGTTCACTCCCTTCCTCCCTCCCGCCACTCCATGTTCTGCCCTGTGCAGGTTTGGAGACTTGCTGTTTGACTCGCAAGATGGCCCCTTCTACAACCTTGTGGGCGTCAACAATCAGAAGTTCCTCATCCAGCAAAACTGGAACCTCGTAAAAGGAGCATGCGTCTCTACAGTATCATACGCAAACCTAGCTTCGTCCACCACTCCTCCACCTCCCCAGCAAGCCAGTGGGGGGGGTATTGGCGGGCTAATAGGAAGAATAATTGGTGGTAGAGGATGATATGTTCTGATGCAAAATGCCTCAATATATCTTTTTTTTTTTTTTTTGCTTACCCTGCCAGTTTTACAACAGCTTTTGCCATCATCTCTGTTGGTTAAGAAATTTGTAAGAGTTTATTTTCAAGAAATGAGTGCCATGCCAAGGTATGTCCTTTACATGCTTGGGCGCCACAACCCAAAAGGTCATGCAAAACATTTTTTAGGAAAAAAATGGCCTAGACATTGTAAAGCTTCTCGATCTCCTTCTGCTCGTTCTCCTCCTTGGCGCGGCCATAGACGTCGATGCTGAGGTCCTGCTTGATGTTGTCCGAGTCGTCCACCACGTTCTCCATGTTGAGCACACGCTTGTCCTCCACCGAGAAGTTGAAGTCCGACCTCACCGTGCCCAGCGGCACCAGGTTCCTGTAGTGCACAGAATTGGGATTGGAATGAGGACATGGCATAGTTGAGTTTGGAAACTTAACGATAAACTATACTGGGGAGTCATTGACGAAGGGATGTAGCTACTTTGTGCAAGTAGGGAGGTTGATACGGACTTTACGAAGGAGGGAGGGAATCCGGTCATTGGAGATTGGATAGTCAAACGATGAGAGGATAGGGAGGTGGAGGTAGTGTGCGAGAGGGAAGGCAAGTAGGGTGATTCAGGGTGAAATATTCTTACGAAAGAGGACAGTGGACTTAGAAGCGATTATGGCGCTTATTTGGACCGCAATTGACCTAGAGACGGTACTACTCGACCGAAGTGACCACCACACGGCCTTGACACAAGGTGCTTGCCCTCGCATTCGTGAACTCATCTGTTTAAGAGATTCGTTCACGCCCTACAATGACGCTGACGAAACTCAACTTCAAGAGCACTCGACTCACCTCTGAGAAATTACGCTTTGAAATTTACAGTTAATTGCCATGAACGGCTGGGAACTGTTGCAGAGTCATGCAACATGACTCGAGGCGTTCGGTGAGAGTTAAGAAAAAAAACTTACAGCAGGTGCTCCTGTGGGTGTTGCCTCTTCCACGTCCTGGACGCGCACTTGGTTCGGAAGTCAAATTCCTCAGCGAAGACGCCGTTGCTGAATTCGGCAGGCAGCAGAGACGCATCCTGCTTCAGCACAACCCCCAGAGTCGTGCCGGTCACGTGTGTGTAGCAAGTCACGCCGCCGTTGTCCATGCACTCCAGCGCGCCTGCGGGGATGGCTTCGATGACAAACACGTCCTGAAGCTTCGCGTTTTCGTCCTTCACGAAGCAGTGCGCGAGGCCGACGGTGACGAAGTCGTCGTCGTTCCAGTCGGGGTTCTCGCCTGTCAAGTTGGCGACCACGACGCAGCGTGCAGAGGCAGAGACGGCGCGGACAGAAACCTTGGCGCTGGTGGCGCGGAGGGCGACTCTGGAGACCGATCCTTGGCAGAAAGCGGAATTTCTGAAGGACACGGAAGGGCATGACGCGGCATCCTTGGACTCAACAGGAGACGCGCATGGCGCAGCCAGGCCGGAAACGGCGACCTGGCTGGATAGCGCAGAGCAAGCCATATTGTGAAGGACTGTACAAGATACTGGTAATTCCTCAAAATAATCCTTTAACCAGAACGGCTTGCTGTGAACGGCTTGCTGTGACTGTATCACGCGAGAGAAGTCTCGACAAAGTGATCGCAATTGTCGCTGAAAGCAAAACACAAGCAGCTTTGTTTGACAACTGAGCACTTCGGCTTTCCTTCACTTCAGGGATGTCTGTCACTTCATTGGTGCGATTCTCCCCAGAGGTTCGTGCTCTGGTTCCCCTGTGTTCCTGATTGCCTGCCAGCTAGGTGACCGAGTGCGTGCATTGCGCTCCGAAAGCCCCAAGGAGGGGGACGAGGCTGCGGTAAGTAAATCCGCCTGCCGAATGAATGAGGAGCACGGAGCGCCTCATCCACCTCCACGTCAGCCGCACGGGCAGCACTTTTCGAAAGGGCTTGCCACATCTGCACCAGTTCCTCATTCTCGCTAAGAATGTCAATCGATTTTCCGTACAGTAACATCTTCCAATGGCATTAGGAAAACATCCCATTTTGCGAGGTAGATGTTTATTCTCCTCGCACAATTGATGAGCCTGATCACAGATTGTACCCTTTCCCTCCATTTTGCTCATTTTCCCCCAACTCATTTCCTCCAGCACGCCCGACCAGCTAACACAGGGATCTCCGCGTTCACATCCCTAGACGTTACTTGACGCCGCCTGTATCAGCGAAGCGATTTGCGCAATTTCAGGCCGCCGTGCATTCCGGTGACCATGGCGGAACCTACGGCGATGGAAGTGGAGCCAGCTTCCGCTGACTCGAAGCCCTTACCTCGTCCCCTGGCATTCAACGGTAACCACTCTAGATGAATGCCCGCCTTTCAAGATTCAGGATAAGTTATTATCACACTGATAGACTTGAAATGATAGAATCCTCTCGCATTCTGAATGATGCATCTTCCTGCTGACCTCCCTTCCTGCGACAGTGCTACATCTCATCAAGACAGCTCAGGCGCAGCATGGAGGCCGCTACGGCGACTACCAGCGGTACCGGTATGTCGTTGTTCGCGACTGTCATCTCGCCTCGTCGCTTCGCTTTTTACTCCTAACGCTTGAAGATTTGATGACGCTGTCATTGCTGCCTACCTGATATTGATTCTCGTGGTTTCCTGGTTGTTGCCGCCAAGTATTATCGTTTGAAAATCGTTACGGCTTTTGCATCTGTGTCTTCGCTCCTTACTGTTTTTCACCTCTGGTGCGTCTTGTTTCCGCACATCACTATTGCCCTCGCATCGGTGTTTCCTACCCACAAATGTCACACACCATTATTGCCGTCCATTGCAGCCGTTACTGCTCAGCTCGTCTGCGCCGGCTGTTCCGGTCGCTGCGCTTCCTGCACGGCAAGGGCAAGTACCAGCGCAAGTCGCTCGAACCCAACACCGTCACTGATGTCAGGTGCGCGGAATGTGTCTGTATGTTCTCCGCCAGTAGTGCTGATTTCAGGTTAGCGCAGTTCGGAATGTGTGTGTAACGACGTCAGGAACCCCTTCCCCTTTACCCACTCCCCCTCCCCAGCACCCCCTCCTCGCCGCGCTGACTTTTGAGAAAGGGGACTTCCCTCCCTGTTGTTCCGTTGCGTACCAGCATACCTCGCTTGACTTCCGTCTGCAAATTCAAACTAACGCCAACTTCCCTCCCCATTTCTCCCCCGGTCCCTTACTCCCCACCCCCCCCATCCCTCCATCCTTCCTTCCCCCTCCCCCACCCCCACCCCCCATCAGGCATCTGCACATCCCGCTATTCTCAGCGGAGCGCGCGTGGGCGTACGCGATGGAGCTGAAGCAGGCCATCAGCGAGGCGGGCTCCGCCGCCGCCGCGCAGGCCGCCTTTGCGCGCAAGCGCGCGCACCTGCTGCGCCGCCTGGCGCGCGCGGCCAGATGGGCGGACGGGTTCTCGCGGCTGTGCGCCGCTAGGGCCGACTCTAAGACCGCGCTGGAGGCGGAGGTGGGGCGGGGAGCAGGGGAAAGAGAGGAGGGGAGGGTGCGCGGGTGGGGGGTGAAGAGGAGGGGAGGGCGCGCAGGTGTGGGGGGGAAGGGGGGTTGTCCGAATGTGCGGGTGCGTGGGGGTTGGATAGAACGTGCTCCTTGATGGTGGCTGGCTTCGCAATCGTGAAGCTGCGTTGCTCGTGAGTCAACCTCTTTTTGCTTCCTTGTTCTCCCATGCCCGGTGTGTGTGTGGGGGGGGGAGGGGGGGGGGGGGGGAGAGGTGTGTGTGTGTACGTGTGTGTTGCGTATGTGCGTGCGTGCGTGCGTGTGTGCGTGCATGGTGCGTGTGCGTGCATGGTGCACGTGTGTGTGCGTGCATGGTGCACGTGTGTGTGCGTGCATGCGTTCGTGTGCGTGCATGTGCATGTGTGTGTGTGTGTGTGTGTGTGTGTGTGTGTGTGTGTGTGTGTGTGTGTGCATGTGCGTGTGCATGTGCGTGTGCGTGCATGCGTGCATGTGTGTGTGTATGTGCGTGTACGTGTGTGCGTGCATGTATGTGTGCATGTGTGTGTGTGTGCGTGCGTGCGTGCGTGTGCATGAGCATCACAGGCGTACGCGTCCTACATGTGGGGCACGGTACTCATGGAGCGCGAAACGGACTTCGACGCCGCCCTGCAGAAGTTCAGCCGCGCGCGGTGAGCTCAGGCACAGGGATGATGGGCAGAGCGGGAGGAGGGGGATGGCTGGGAGGGGGGAAAAACGCTGGGCTTGGAACGCATGCGCTGTTGTGACATGACAGAGCAGGCTGGCAGGGCTGACAGTGTTGACAGGGCTGATATTGTTATGGGAATTGCACCCTGGCTTGCACTTTATGTCTGTCTGCTGGTGTCAGCGTGCTGTAGTTCGATTTATGGAGCCCAAAATATTCCAGCCTCGTCTCCCTCTCCCGAATTCGCTATCTGTCCCCAGCTTTTGTCCTGTTCCCTCTCCCCACCCACGCTCTCTCGCCCAATTCTGCCCTTTTTCTCTCCCCTATCCTCCCCACCCCCTAATTTCTCATCCGCCCTCTCTCCCGCCTGTCTTCACTCCCCTTCTTGTACCCATTTCACCCCTATCACCCCCATCATCCGCATCAACCCCATCACCCCCCCCATCAACCCCATCACCACCATCACCCCCATCATCCCCATCACCCCCATCACCCCCATCACCCCCATCATCCCCATCACCCACCCCCATCATCCCATCATCCTCCTCATCACCCCCATCACCCCCATCACCCCCATCACCCCCATCATCCCCATCATCCCCATCACCCCCATAATCCCCATCACCCCCATCACCCCCATCATCCCCATCACCCCCATCACCCCCATCATCCCCGTCACCCCCATCATCCCATCACCCCCATCACCCCCATCATCCCCATCATCCCCATCACCCCCATCATCCCCATCATCCCCATCACCCCCATCAGCACCCCCATCATCCCCATCACCCCCATCACCCCCATCACCCCCATCACCCCCATCACCCCCATCATCCTCCTCGCTTTCCGCCCTCTATTCACCCTCCCATCATGCTCCCTTTCCCCACGCGCCCTCCCACCTCGTGCCCTCGCCCCTCTCGCCCTCCACCTTCACGTCCCCCACCCTTACGCCGTCCCTCTGGCCCCACACAGCACGGTGTACGAGCAGCTGGGGCGGGTGGGGGACGTGGAGGAGCAGATGGAGTGCCGGCAGCGCGCCGAGGAGATGGAGCCCAGCATCCGCTTCTGCCGCTACAAGATGGGCGCCCACGCCCCCAACGCCGACTCCTCCGCTGCCGCCCACGCTGCCTCCAACCTGCTCGACCTCTCCGCGCACGAGGGCCCCGGGGCTGACCTGCTGCAGTCGAAGCTCGAGGTGCGGTGGCCGCTGGGCTGGGAGGCGAAGCTGGGAGGACGTGCAGGGGCATTGACTCTCTCACCTCTTTCATGCAGTCCTCCTTATCTTATCCATGTATCGTTGCTGGTTGGCCCTTGTTCTCTCTCCTCTCTTCTGTCTTTCTCTCTCTCGTTACCCCATCGGTCTTTGCACTCTCTTCTCTCGTTCTCCCAACTCCACCTGTTCCGCTGCTGCGTGCCGCACTCTTGTTCACTCTCAATTGCTCTGCCGGTCCGTGCAGGCGGTGATGGAGGAAGCGCGGTCGCGCGAGGCGGCGAACCTGGCGGAGCTGGACTGGCTGGGACGCAAGTACTCCGTGCTCAACGCCAAAACCCGTGTTTGCATCCTCAAAGGTGCCCTTGGGCTTGCAGGGGAAGAGGGAGGGGATGGGAGGGAGCTGGTGGGGTGGTGGAAGGGTGGATGGGTGGGAGAGGTGGGAGTGGGGGAAGTGTTCGGCTCTGCTGACTTGTCTATCCGTTGTGACCCGTTGACTGCTGATGACCCGGTGACTGATAATGACCCGTTGACTGCTGATGACCCGTTGACTGATAATGACCCGTTGACTGATAATGACCCGTTGACTGCTGATGACCCGTTGACTCCTGCTGACCCGTTGACCGCTGATGACCTGTTGACTATTGCTGACCCTTTGACCCCAACAGCGCAGCAGTTGGAGGCCGAGGTGGCATCTGCTGACGTGGCGAACGACCGGCGGCTGAACCTGTACGACAAGATCTTTGTGGCGTACCACGATGCCAAGCGGCTCATTCGAGACGACATGGTACGAGCTGCTGATATGAGATGACATGGTATGAGCTATTGAAAACGAGATGATGGGGCATGATATGAGCCATGCTAAGAGATGGGGGTGTAAGATGAGCCATGGGTATGAGATGGGGCATGGTATGAGATGGGGCATGGTATGAGATGGGGCATGGTATGAGATGGGGCATGGTATGAGATGGGGCATGGTATGAGATGGGGCATGGTATGAGATGGGGCATGGTATGAGATGGGGCATGGTATGAGATGGGGCATGGTATGAGATGGGGCATGGTATGAGATGGGGCATGGTATGAGATGGGGCATGGTATGAGCTATGGATCTGAAATGAGGCTGGTATGCTTGTCACAATTCAGAAGCACCAGATTTACCTGTCATGCTGCTCTCACTAGTTCACTTGAATGCAGCGGTTGGGATACTTGTGAGAATTCTCAAAAATACCCTGCGACCTCTAAGTGGCTGCGACTCATACACCCCTCCCCACCCTCCTGCCCTTATGCTCCTATCCATGACCTCCCTTTTCCCCCATTCCCCACGCCCTCGGGTAGCAGTGGGCCGGGCGGAGAACGTGAAGGAGCAGCTGGCGGCGCTGCAGTGCACCGTCGACCGCAACCTGCTGCTCCTCCCCTCCCCCCCTTCTCCCCTTCCCAGGTGGCAGCGGGAGGGGCGGAGGACGTGAAAGAGCAGCTGGCAGTGCTGGAGAGGGCGGTGTCGTGCCTGGTGCTGCAGCGCACCATCGACCGCAACCTGCTGCTCGTTGCTGGTGCCAAGGCGCGGCTTGAGAGGCAGCAACAGCAGCAAGGGGGCGCGCAGGGGGGGCAGCAGGGGCAGGGCAAGGGGGCGGGCGGAGGAGGTGAGGGGAAGAAGGGGAAGCGGGAGAAGGGGAGGGAGGAGAAGGAGCGGGAGAAGCCTGCGAGGCCGGAGGACCTTATACGGCTCTATGACACCCTGCTGCAGGTATGTGGGGGGTGGGTGTTGGTGACAGTGCTGTGCGGTTCCGTGTGCGCACGCAGAGCTGAGTGCTTACAAACCTACCTGCCTAACTGACTAGTCTTGATTCTAGTTAGTATGCTTACAAAAACCTATCTCGTGTTGCGTCCACTACAAGTCAATGCCCATCGCATCACTCTGATTTCCCAAGGCATGGCCCATCTCAACCCCCCTTCGCTCGATGCATCTGTGCGGTGCCCTCTGTGTATGGCATGACGTGGGATTCTCTCACCAAGTGCAGAACGCATCAGACCTGGGGGACCTGGCAGCATCAGGCAGGGAAGCCCGTGCGGAGGAGGAGGCACTGCAAGCACAGCTCGAGGCCAACAAAGCCTGCTACCAGGCCTGCAGGTATGGAATGGCTACTATCAAGCCTGCAGGTATGGGATGTTTGCTACCAGACCTGCAGGTATGTGGATGGTTGCCACCAGGCCTGCAGGTATGGGATGGCTGCTATGGGGCCTGCATCTAGGGGATGGCTAATACCGTTCCTGCAAGTACGGCCTCATCTCTTTCTTTCACCCCTCAAACCCATCCTTGTCTCTTAAATTCTCCTTTCCAATCCACCTTCTTTCTTCCGTTGTCTGCTCACGCTCTCTCCTCCCTCTCTGCAACCCCTCTTCCCTCTTTTCCCCCTTTATTCCCCGGTATTCCGCCCCTGCCACCCCAGGGCGTTCTACGTGGCGCTGGCGTACCAGGCAGCAGGCAAGGACGCGGAGGCCTATGTGGTGTTTGGCAGGGCGGCAGCAGATGCAGAGCAGGCTGCCAAGGGACTTCAGCAGCTGCAGGAGGGGTCGGGAGCACAGGGAGGAAAAGGCAAGAGCAAGGGCAAGGGCAAAGATAAGGTGCGATAGTGTGGAGTTACTATGCTGGGTATCTTTTCCTCTGGTCTATGTCAGCATCAAGAACGCCCACACCAGCTTGGTGTTTGTCACCACTCGGCATGCTGTGTGGCCCCCGCCTCACCCCATCCTTGCACCCGTGCACGCATTCATCCACACATGCACACACGCACGCATCCATGCACCCATGCATGCAGGCATCAGAGCACACGGCAGAGGAGAGGGAGGTGGAGGAGGTGGTGGTGCGCAGCAAGGCGCAGCGGTGTGCCATCCATGCGCGCGCCACTCTCGACGCCATCAGGGCCAAGGACCCCTCCGCCCTTGAGAAGGGCGTGGCTGAGCTCTCCCTGCGCGCCAAGGACAAGGTCCGTGCCTGGCTGTGTGTCTCTTGTTGATTAGGCTCATCCCAAAGTTTTCCTATCGGCTACTATCCAACCTTCTTGTTCTACTGCTCAGATTTTTGTTCGTGTTTTGTGCCGTGATGTGTCCAGCAGCAGGTAGATGCCAAATACATGACTGAGAACCTGAACGAGTTCGTGAGTGCAGTCACCGTGGACTCTACTCCAGGCTCCAAGCTCGTTCCCCACATTGCGCGAGTGCCACCACCCTTCCAAGCAGTGCCGTGCCGGCCCATTGTTCTCGACACCGCTCTCAATGCGATTAATTTCCCGGATCTTGCGGGCCGGGCCAAGAAGGAAGGCAAGAAGGCAGGCGGTCTCTTTAGCTCTTTCTGGGGTGGTAGCCGATCATAATATATATGGGAAAAAGGATGTGGTTAGACATTAGGGGAAGCAGGTAGGCACCATTAGTAGGTCGCCAGAACCTTGCAGCCAGCTGCAACACTTGATGTGGCTTACTGCGGTTCCACACTGATTCAGGACAGAATGCTTTACACGGATTCTCGTATACTTGGACGGCTGAAATATATTTGGGCTTCCCACTCGAAACAGGGAAACGCAGCTCTCAATAACGAATATTCTGCTCGAAGCTTCTATCACACGCCACTAGAGACACGAATTGGAATGTTCATGTTTTTGACACGTGTTATCGGAAGACTGCTCCACGCCGAAATCAGTCCCAATGATGTGGAGAAGGTGCTGCACCCTCATTCGTCGTGCCTACGATTTCTCATTGAAGCCGTCGATTTACAATCGATCCACGAGTGTGGTCAGGCTTTGGTAAATGCCGACGCCCAGCCTCGAGGAGCGCCACGAAGGGAACCCGAGATTTGAGCTGGTGTATGCTTTTCTGTTGGTGTGCACCCTCAGATTCTTGCTTTTCCACCTCCTACATAGCTCCTGTTTCTCATTTATCCGCACACTGACACCGTGCAAAACCAAGATCTTGCCTTTCTCATTCTTGTGTTTGGCTGCTTAGCACACGCATACATACCAGCGCGGTTGATATCCAAGTAGCGTCTATGGCATCCGCAGTGTCTAGCATCCCATCGGCCCAGGCCGCTGCCGTCACAAATGCCGTGTCCGCATCTTCACGCAAGTCTGCATCAACGAATGCTGTCTCGTTCACATCCACCTTCCTTCACTCGTCAAAGCCGATCACGTCCGTCCGTTCTTGCAAGCCATGCGTTTCTCGCAAGGGAGTTTCCGTACGTGCCATGGTGGCTTCGACTGACGCTGTTTCCTTCTCAGCCAAGGAGATGGAGCGAGTTGCAGCGAAGGAGGCTCTCCTTCTCGCGGTAAGGTCATAAGCCGTCAAATGGTAACTTGCGAGCTTGGGGATCACATAACATGCATGGACAGCATTATTGGGTTTGAACCTGTATTTTGTTGCAAAGCTCCCGTTCTGAAGGGAAGGGTCTAGGATTTCATGTGTCCGTGCTGCTGCGTCTGTCTGACTTCGTAGCTACTGTATCGTTCGTAACAGGTGAAGGACGCGGGTGGCGCGGAGGCCCTTAGCACAGGCAAAGGCAATGCGGCTGGGAAGATTGAGGTTAGCGAGAAGTTGCTGCAGCTGGAACGACTCAACCCCACTCCCCGACCCACTACGTAAGTTTCATTGTTCACAACTGTGAATGTAACAAATATTTTAGACGAACGTACTCGTGCGTAGCTTCACCGTGTCTGGATTCACTGTTCTTACGGCCGCAGGTCGCCTCTTTTGGAAGGCACGTGGGACATCGTGTGGGCGGCCACTCGCAACCCAGGTGTCATCGCCACCCGAGTGCTGCTCAAGTAAGCCTCATGCTACTCTTTGGTCTGTTTGTGTTCCTGAATCCGCTGTTTGCCTCATCAGTTTATGTATCTGGTCCATTTTCACGAGAATGCCACTGGTTATAAAACTTCGTCAATAATCTCATCTCGTTCCCACCTATTGCATTTTGATGCTCCCCTCCTTCCATCCAGGCGGTTTCCCACGCAAGTGGCGTCACTGGAGTCACTGCAAGTGCAGATCTTGGAGGGCTCCACCAAAGTGACGGCTGGCCTGAAGTTCCTCACCGCGGTACGTGTTTGGAGTAGTCGCAGTGTGAAGGGAGCATTGTGTGCAGCGACAATGTGGCTAACATGCGGTTCTGCGGACCAAAATGTATTTTTGGAACAAATTTAGCTGTTTGGAGTATATGCGCTGTATGTTGCCTCTCAGTCTGAGATGGGTGGCCATTATCTCGTAGGCTCGTGCTTGAATGATGGAAGAGTCAAGCGGGCATGATGTGAGGTGGGGCACAATGTGTGCACCCGGACTTCAATCCTTCTTTTTTGTTACTTTTGTTTCTTACCAAGTATCCCTCCTCCTTATCGTGTCCCTGCTGCCATCAGGCTGAGACTTCAATCACGGTGACAACTCGTCTTGCCGTCGAAGGCCCTGTCAGGTAAACCTATCAATCTGCCTGACGCGTGGTTTCTTACTAGTGCCTGTGGAGCCTTCCCCTCATTCCAGTAATTTAGTTATTGACATCCGGCTGGTACTGCTTGCTGTAACAGAATCAAGGAAGAGTACGCCGAAGCTGTGGTGGCTACCCCTGTGGTGCCGGATGGCAGCGTCCCTTCAGCCCTCAAAGGTGTCTTAGATCAGCTAGCTTCTGCTAGTCAATCACTCCCTGCTGCTCTGAAGGACTCTCTCTCCTCGGGCCTCAAGCTCCCTCTCAGTAAGTGCTTCACCTGCTCCATCTTTTCAGTGGTTGATTACACCAGTGGAGTTGTGGCCCGTGGTGTTGTTGTCATATCTTTTACCTCCTAGGCATCCAGGTGGAGTGCTTACGAGTTTTTTTCTACTACACACTGCTCCCCTTCCAGATGGCAGATATCAGAGGGAGCTGATTATTTCGTACCTTGATGATGAGATACTGGTAAGATATTACGTCGTTGTGATTCGTGAACATCAGCATTGATTTAATTTTACTGTTTTCTGGGTATGTCAGCTACCTGCATGGCACGTGCTGCTACTGGATTAAGGCATCTTTGTGTTTTATCTCCTGTACAGGTGGTTCGAGACCAAGCTGGGCTGGCTGATGTGTTGGTGCGAGCCACAAGTGCTACCACCACCCCCCCTCTTGGGGATGAGTCTGAAATTGATGAGCCAACTGAATGAGTTAAACAGAAGAAAGGCATATGCCTGTATATGCCACCGCTTGTGTTGTGTTGCATGTAAGCCTAAAGTTGTTTAGTTTTCTCTCCAGGGGAATAGAGATGAAAAGTACGGGGACGTTAGTGAATGTAATCGATTTCAGATTGTAAATGAGTGCAAGAATCTGTTTTGTTCAATCTGTATGACAAGTGAATGGAGGACGAGGTAAAGGCAATTTTCAGCATGTGAACACGCATTTCAATACTGATTCCGTTGGGAGCACTATCTGGTTGAAGCGGGTATGAAATCTGTTCGGCTCAACGCCTCATTCTCCGTCACGTCCCAACCAAAGAGCGTGCCGACGAAAAGGCTCCGATTTCTGCGAGGCCCCAATTCGCTCGCACCCCCAAACGGTTACATCGGGAGATGTGTTCGGGGAGGATTCGCGGAGTGCGCCTCGCCTCCCAGGCCTTTTCCACCCCCATTCTACAGGAAGCCGAAATTGTCCAACCAGCTGTGAGACATTTCTCAAACCATAATCAATCACCCCCCCCGCATCGCGAATCCCCGCTGCCCAGCGGTATTTGCGCTTCAGCCTTGGAATTTTCGGAGAGCGCGTCTTTGGCCCGTCATGATCGAGAGGCGCTTCATCTCAGTACAAGAGACTTCAGTAGTAGCCGTTCCCAAGCAGACATAGTTTGTACCGTCTTGTCCTGTCAGACTTCATTCATCATTGCTCCAACGAAGACGCGCATCCGAGTCGGCGAGCTGTGGCCTTTCTACATTTGTCTCTCACTGGTGATCGCACTGTTCCCTTTTTGGAACGAGTAGTTTAGTAGCTCAGTTATTGCGACATTTGAGGGTAGAAATCACCAAATAAGTAACGATAAGTAAGATAGCTTCAATCTAACGATCGTGTTTTGCGCATCAACTGTGACTGCTTACGTGGTAGGTCATATATACTTCCAAATAGCCACCGCTGGCAGCAGCACCAGCAGCGTCGACCTCTCAGTTCCCAATGGACGATGCGCGCATCAGCATCGTCGCGGGGTTCATCGCAGGTGTCGCAGAGGTCCTCGTGGGGTATCCGTTCGACACGGTGAAGACACGAATGCAGTCGCAGGATCACGCGGAGTCGCCACTGTTTCCAGCTCACCGAGACAGCAACAGCCATGGCTGCTCGGGTCAACACCGAGCGGCTAACAATCAGCATTACAGCTCTCCGTGGAGCTGCGCGGTCGCGACGTACAGAGCCGAAGGAATTGGTGGCTTCTACCGCGGTATTGCGGCTCCGATGCTACAAGTAAGCCCGAAATCGCCATTCATTGTGCTCGTGTCCGTCCAGCCTATGCTCGGGCCCTCGTCGCCGGAATGCAGGACTGAATGCAGCTCTGTCAACCCGAATCATCCCTGAGCCAAAATTCTCGTTTGACACGTTTCGATCGTGCAGGAAGCGGTGGGTGTGGCTCTTCTTTTCGGGACGCGTGATTGGCTCCGAACGGCAATAGGTGCTGATATCAGCAGACCAGGGCTATTTATCCTAGCCTGCTCCATCATCGGCCTGTTAGAGTCTCTGATATACTGCCCCCTAGATCATCTAAAGACCCGCATTCAGGTCCGCGGACAACGACTGAAGCACCAAATACTGCATTCGTCTACCGCTCCCTCTCTCCCGCCTCTGGATTCCTCCAAGCATTCGTCTAACAATACGAAGACTCCCTTGACTAGCGCTGGGTCGATAGCAGGGATGGGACACGAAGGAGAATGCGTATCACTCTCGCTAACGCCGGCCACGGCGTACTGCATAGGCGTAGGTCCGGGTCTGTTGGCGTCGAAGGAATCGCACGGGGACTTACCCCCTCTAGGCGTGACCATGGGCGTGGTGATGGGGAAGGACATGCACGGCGAGCTGATGGGTATCTTCAGCGCTGCTCGCAGCGTTATCCGGGCGAGGGGAGTTCTGGGATTGTACCTGGGGTTCGTCCTCCAGGCGTGCAAGGAGATGCTGGGCAACGTCGCCTTGTTCGCCACATATGATGTCGCTCTCGCGCTCTTCAGTGGCACCAGTCTCGTGCCTGGGGGGGGTGCGCATGGAGCACACATGCACGCCGGCCAATCGTGGATGGCGATCTGGCCTGCAGGAAGCCTTGCGGGAATGGCCTATTATCTGGTAAGCACATGTGAGGAAGGAGGTGAAGAAAATGAGAATGCATTCAACCCTCCAGACTTGTCATCATACAGAGAATTTAAAACATCTTTTGAATGTCCATTCTGCCCCTCCTTTCCAGATTGGCTTCCCTTTTGACACGATCAAGACTCGCCTACAGACTGACTCCCTCACGCACCCTCGCTATCGCGGCTCCCTGCACTGCGCATGGAACGTGCTGCGCCATGAGGCATCGTTCTCCGACCTCTATAGAGGCGTCTCTGCTTGCCTCGCTCGAGCCATTCCGGGTTGTGCTGTGCAATTTTTTGTCTTCGAGGCTGCTCACCAGTTTATCTCGCAGCTGGGCTCGCACATAGTCCCCAGTATACAGCCCGACAGCAGACTAGGACTAGGTGGCTTCGCCTCTGTTGGAGATACAATAGGAGTGGGCCAGGAGAAGTTGTGGGACTTGCTTGCTGGGTGGAGTTAATAGGCAGTGGTTATGCTATAGACTTTGCATGCTAGGTGCACCTTGGTGCACCCTTATTTGCCGGAATAATCTTTAAATCAATACACCGCTCAGGTCAGGCTGCTTACATTAGAGGATAATTCGGAACATACCAGAAGCTTTATTGTGTTAGTATCAGCAGCATCAAGTGCACTAATGGAATCTACAATGTACGGACAAAACAAAATAATGAACTAATTAACATGTATAATTCAGTGCATCTCACTGTCCGTTTGAGATGCATCAAAGCATTGTACACCTTCTTTCGCGCTAGTAGAGCATCTGGTTGCAGAACGTACACGAGTTGTAGAACGTCACCACGTTCAAAACAGTCTTGTCACCAACTGTATAAGCACAATGCGAAGAATGCGGTTCGGTAAGGTAATGCACGTTACAAACAGCTTTGTCAGCGTTTTGATTAGGTTGGGTGAGGTTTACAGCGATAACGGAAATATTACGCCCTCCAGCCAGTTTGTCACGTGGTTCGGCTTTTTCCCCCAGGTTGCTCGGAACGTTTTGTGGCACCTGACCGCATGAGACAACTACTGTAGCGACGAGTCGCGCTAGGTGAAAAGGTTGAGAAATAGGGTGTATTTCATATGTTTCAGGAGGAAGAACACAACAGTGGGTTTCAATTTGCGGGTGCATCTCACTGTATCTCTGTGGTCGTCGGGTCACAAGTAAATTTCTACGGCTGCCCAAAGGAATCTTTGGTGTGCGACACAGCAATCTTTGTTCCTCACAGAAGTTTACGAGCGGAACCGACAAATGATGGCTGTAAACTTGCAGTCGCGCTGGACTGATGACGTGTAGGTCTCCTGCTGGTGGATGACCCTATCAGAGTTGTGTGCTAGCTGCTGGCTGACGTGCCTCGTCTTGGCCCTGCGGTAGACAATCCATGCAACTGGGATTTCTTGCCATCCAGACTATTCGTCTGTCTCTTCCGTTCGTGAGTTCCTTCCATTCTACGTTCTGCCAGATTGTTCTGGTTCTTGGTGTGCCCCTGCGAGAATGTTCCACCACAATTTGAAATTGCAGGTTGAAAGAGGCGGGGCTCAGATATGTAAACACAAGTAATGAAAATGCATTCCTCTCTCGCCTTACTTTTCACACCGTGTACCTGAGGCATTCTCACACTCATGCTGTTCAGTGAAATGCACCACATGCCAAGAGGAAGTGCTTGGCAAGAAACTTCTTTATGATTACCTGCCCGCGTATTTCGTCACGTGTGGTGATAGTTGGTCTGGAATGGAAGCGAAGAGAAACGACCTGATTTTCACTTGCCCGAAGTTACCCTGCCTCGATACAAGTGCTTCTGTTCTATTTTACTGTACACAAACTCGTTAACTAACCCATACAGCTGGCCTTCCCCACCCACCCCGCATGTCCCTTCCAGTCCCTCCCACCTCCCCCCGCGCCTGGTTTGCTCGAGGCCTCATTCAAGCCCAGCTGTCGGCCATGGAAACAGACTTCCATCATAATTCAACAGACCTCCTTGGAAACGCCAATGGCTGTTCATGAAGTCATGACGCCTGCCGCTGTAACTTGTTCTCCCTCACCCCTCGCGGCTTGCTGCTTTTTCTGGCTTCTTGCTGAATCTCAGCCTAGCCCCTCAGAGCCAATGACGATCGCTCGTCCTGGACTGTTACATATGCATTCCTCCCCTCGACTTCCCCCTAAACCACGTAAATGTATGCTGAGGATCTGATTCACTGACTGTAATTCAAGCTCAACCTCGAAGTTGGAGGAAACCCCAGCCCGACTTACGCCTTCGCTGTTGTGTGCTTTATTGGATGTCAAAATCCCAAGATCTCTCATATCCCGGTAGATGTGAAATTGGTCTGACGTCGCGCTTTTTCATACACCGTGTGATACGTAGTAACTAAAACGACGTTTCCGAGCGCCGGACGCTTTCTGATAATCCGACCGTTTCATTTCATATTTTAGATATCATGGATCTCATCGCATGTCGAACTCGCTATTTGTAGTACCAGCAATTTGATAGTGGATTTGAGCGACGTCAACTCCTTGGAGTGAACTTCAGTTCGAACGTGTTTACTGACATTCAGTAATTCTACTAATTCCTTGCGCGTCTAATATTGCGGTAGAGTAATCATGGAGTCTCAAGGCAATGCACCCGGATCGTTCGTACCGTCACACAGCCCCCTTATGCTTCCGCCGTCGTCGTCGGCCACAGCCAGCACTTTCGGCTCCGAACGTGTTAATTCCGCGTCAATGGAGGATGGGTTCCGGGGTAGTGGCAGCGGGGGTGATGCCGATGGCGGGGAGGACGAGCCGAGTCCGGCGTCCGGTGGGGTTCAACTCGAACGCGGAGCAGAGCCGGGGATAATAATGCTCGGCGGTCATCGCACGCGACCTAATTGGACGCCTCAGGTTGTGTTTTGTAGCCATCTTGAATGCAGAAATTTCCGTCATGCCGTTCATAGACTCATGTCGGTCTCAAACCTGATTCATGGGCGTGAGCTAAATACATGTCTTTCTTCCCTTTTAACAGGAGGATTTAATTCTTCTGCAGCACGTGGCGAAGCACGGGACCCGCAACTGGGGGTCGCTTCAGATCGGTGGTTTGCTGCCGATTCGCGATCAGAAGGCCTGCTGCAACCGATTTATCCTTCTGAAAAAGTGCGACGATTAATTTCATATAGTGTTTGCTCTCTCAGTTTTCATATAAGGAACTTTCGAAGTTTGGGTGAAGAGTAGATAAGTCGTTATAGTAGTAGTTTTTGAAGTACACCCACGAATTTCTCGAGGAATTGCTTCTATCGCGGATAACGTTATCCATTTCCCAGATTTCCAACCCCCGCAGCTTATCCTCATCTTTCTGCGTGTGCGTTTGCTCCCCCCAATCCGCGCGTTCCAGGCGTTGCATCAAGGACAAGCGCAGTCTGTCGCAGCTACTGCAGCGCGCAAAAGACGCCGTCATTCATGACGCAGCCAGGAATGTCAACGCAGCCGCAGCTGGAGCCGCCGGTTCTTCGTTTGTTGTCGGAGCCGCGCAAGCATCATCCTTCCACCATGCTTCTTCGGGATCGCCGCATGTCGCGGGTGGTTTCGCCGGATCGTCCTCAGCCCTTCACGCTGCTGCCGCGGCGCTCAACCCCCTTGAGGTGCTGCCGGTACGCCTTTACACGCTGGATCCTATTTTTCTTTTCGTGTCAACCGTCCCTTCCTTTCGTCGTTTTCTTATGCCGTCTTTAACTACCTTCCTGCGATGAAGGCGATCGTCCGTCGTTTCCTTCTTGTGCTATTGATTGCAGAGAGATGGTATTCTTAGTCGTGACGTGCCGGCTCTCACATGGAAAGCTATCGGCTGAACATCACTTGATAAGCATAACTGACGTTTTCCCCTACGGACTGTCTTGATTTTTTTCAGGCTCTAACTTCGCCCAGCATCGGCATCAACAGCCAATCACGGGTCTCCTTCAAAGGGGGTGGCGTCTTAGCTGACATTAGCCGGCCGTTTGTTCCTTCTGTACCGTCAACGTCAACAGCGACGTCGCTTCCCGAAAATGTCCTCCGTGCGACACTGCTGCGCTCAGCGTTGTCGTCGGCAGCAGTGGGTCCTCCAGACGCCTCCCAGCCACTGCAGCAGCAGCTGTTGCAGCAGCAGTTACTGCAGCAGCACTTGCTACAGCAGCAGCACCAACAGCAACAGCAGCAGCAGCATAGCTTTTCGCAACAGAGCGTGCAGCAGCAGTTGTTACAGCAGCAAGCAGCGCTGCGCCAGCTCGCTATGCAGCAGCAGCAGCAGCAGCAGCAGCATCGGCTGCAGGAGGCACAATCAGCTGCACTGATCCATCAGAAGCAGCTATTCTCGCTGTCCAGCTTCAACCAGGGATCCTTACAAGGGCTGGAGGGTCGGCAAGAGGCTCAGATGCAAGTGCAAGTGCAGATGCAAGCACCAGTGCAAATGCAGGCTGAGACTCGACTGTCCATGTTTCAGGGCCAGGCAAGAGAACAGCAGCAGCCACAGCTGCAGTCCGTGCAGCAGGCTCAACAGCAGCAGCAGGTTCAGGAGTTTTCTCAGAGTCTTCCGGTGGACGGGTTGCAGCTGGATGAGGCGCAACTGGCGTGGCTGAAGCAGGCGCACATAGAGGCCCAGCGGTTCACGCTCTCTCAAGTGCACGCGAGTAAAGGGGAAGGGCAGGGGCACGGGTTGCAAGGTGGACAGCAGGGAGGGCAGCAGGGGGGACAGCAGGGAGGGGGTAATAATGGTGAGGACGTGGGAAGGGGAGGGCAGGGTGCAGGTCATCAAAGAAGTGAATGTGCGAACGATGGGAGGGGGGACGTGGCACAGCAGGAAGAGTCGGGACTGCAAGGCGTGGATGCACACAAGCAGCAGCAGTTGCAGCAGCAGCAGCAGGGTGCGAGCATGTCCATGCAGCTAGCCAACTTGAGGTGAGCTCTTGTGCAGCTGAAATCCTATGCTTGAAATGCGCTTCCACCCACCCTCACTTCCCTGACATTCGCCTGCCCTTCGCCTGCCCGTCGCCTTCCCTTCCTTCCATTGCAGGTCGCAGGTGGGTCTCCAGCCGGGGTCGCTGCTCGCCCAAGCGCTCAAGCTCTCCCACCAGCCTTCCTTCGCAGCCGTCTCCAATCTCCCACTCTTCTCTAATTTCCGCTCTGCCGCCGCCCCTCACTCCTCCGCGCAACCCACCGAGCCCCATGCATCATCACCCCACGCAGCTACCCTGTCCTCTACCAGCACTGTAGCTGCTGCGGCCGCTGCAGCACCAGCAGGTGCTACAGTGTCAGTGCCCAACTCATCTAGCCCTGCCTGGAGCGAGCCGGCGTTCCCCACGGTGCAGTCTGGGGAGGTGACGGACCGCTTCTCTTCCTTCAGCGATTCGCAGTTCGCCTCTGCTGCTGAAATCGGTGCCACTTCGTCCACCGCTGCTGCTGGCATGATGGCGGCTGCTGCACCTGCAGGTCTAAATGCTGGTCACAGTGGTGCTGTTGGTAGTGGTTCTAGCGGTTTCGGTGGTAGTAATGTTGGTGGTGGCTTGAGCACTACTATTCCTGGGGGCAATGACAGTGGGAAACAAGGGGGCTCATTCACCACTGTGCTCCGTATGTCCTCAGCTGCTCTTCAGCACCAGCAACAGCAGCAGATGCTGCTGCGACAGCAGTGGAGTGGGCAGGCGGGTGGAGGGCAAGAGAGTGCAGCAGCCAGTGCAGAGGCCTCTGTGCATGTGTGGAGGCCACGGGAAGACACGAGCTGGTTTCAGCAGCTGGGGCAGTCAGGAGCACTTGATAAGCTTGCTGGAGGCATCGGTGGAGAGGGTGGAGAGGCTGAAACGTCTGCAGCAGCACCGGCTGCAGGAGGGGGAGCAGGAGCAGAAAATCACGTGTTTGAAGGGAGGGCTAGTGGGGAACGGGGAGGAGGAATGCTATTGCTGGCAGAGCCTGCGTCTGCTGATGTCAGCAGACTTGACGTACAGAGAGAGCATCAGCAGCTTCAGTCTGATGGCAAGAGGCATGACCATCTTGCGGATAGAAGCAATCCCCCTGTGTTGCAGGAGCAGCAGCAGAATGAGGCGCGTGGTGTGACTCATCAACTTGGCCAACATGCTTCCATGCTGGGTTTGCAGCAATCCCGCAGACCAGATGCAATCTTGGAAGCCCTCACATCGGGGTCACAGTCATGGGTGGGTCAGGCGGGGCGGTGGGTGGATGAGCATCAAATGCAGTGGAGGGCGCAGAAGGCAGGGGAAAATGCAGCGATGGGTGTGGGAATGGCTCAGGCGGAGCAAAATGCTACACATGCGGATAATCTGGCTGAGGCGGAAATCCTTCGAGCATTGCACGCAGAGATGGAGGTGGGTGTCTTTTCCCCAGGTTCGTTCTTGTTTGTTTGTTTTTGTCTTGGGTACCTGAATTTTTTTTTGTGCTGTTTTGCCTCTCGTTTCTGATGTTTTGCAGTCGTTGAGCGCTCTAATGGACTCTTCATCAGCACCGACCAGTTGAGGACTAAAGAGTCGTCGGATTGGTTGTGTGACGAGTGGCTGGATACCATGTACCATAGCTGCAGTGTTGGCGTTGCAATGATGTTAGCTTTGACGAATTGAAAGTAGCCAAATCTGTGTACATATGCTGGAGCCCACTGTGGGTCTTGGTGCTCCAATTCAGTAATTTGCTGACATAAAGTAACCCAATCTACTGTTTTGGTGATTTCAACCAAGTTGTTCAACAATGTATGACCTTTCATAACAAATCTGAACACAGTATTATCACGCCTCACACTCTGACACACGATCTTGCTATTCGCGCGCTGTGCTATGGACGGCGTGCTTGCCAACACACCGATTGCACCCTTCAAAGAGAGCCTTTGATTTCCGACCTGAATAGGGATTCCCTTATTTCTGTCTTACTCCCAAATTCAGTGCCAGCCTGCCTGTTTCTAGTAGTTCAGTGGTGCTCCTTGCGACATCGCTTCGCCTACCTGTACCTTTTCCTGTACCTTTACCTTGCGACATCGCTTCCGCTTGGCCTGTTAATCATATTATTCATGGCTCCTCCCCTGACGTCGTGTCAAGAACGTTAGGTCTATCGCTTACTCGGCGGAGCTGTTTGTAGATTCTGTGCGAGTAGCAGTAGTGAGAGTAGTTATTAGGGCGTCGGGGGTTATTGGAAACTAGGGTTGTATTGGGGGTATGGACTTCTTTAAAGCAGTACTGTTTCAGGACGATGAGGAGGAAGAGGCGACTCCTGAGACTGAAGAGGTTGAGGGTGACAATAATGAAGGCAAAGGCGAAAAGCCCGCAGACGAAACTGCTGAAGGGGTGCGTAGATTCTTTTCTAGTTTCCGCATAGTAAATTCCCATATGCGACGACATTAAGGCTGATACATTGATACTTTCTAGTCTCAGTAGATAAAACGCACTTACCACTGTAGTTCTAATGTTTTTAATGTTTTTGTTCACATTCCAGGGTGAGATTGAAGAGGAGGAGGAGACAGAGGAAGACCAGCCTTCAGCCTTGTGAGTACTCAGCTAACTTGTTTGGTCCGAGCCGGATGTCCCTATGTTTTTTTAGAATTCTCAAAAAACATACTTGTCTGGTCCAAGCCGGATGTCCCTACGGAAAAGCACTCGGTAGCACGGCTTTGTCGCCGTTTTCGAATTTCCTTCGTGTGCAACCTTAGTTTGCTTGCGGCGTCTTTGACGCTATGTTTCATTGACACGTGTCGTCCCCACATGCCATCCACTCAACAGCGGTACCTGGAATCTCGGCAGTCTGCTACAAACAATCGCCACCAAAGTAAGCCTTCCTCTACCGCGTTTCATTCCCAAGCCTCGTCTAACTCGAAATTTTCCTGCTTCCATGTGCTCATCACGCCGTCTGGCCTTCGCTGAACCGCGGGTGATTCTTCTGCATGCATGATTGTTCCTCGCCATGACAGCGTCTGCTGTCTTTCTACTTGTCCTTCCAAACCGCGTCCCTGCAACCCGTGACTGCTGTGCCTGTTGTGCCTTCCATGCCTACCATGTGTGCTGTGCCTGCCATGCGTGCCATGCGTGCCATGCCTGCCATGCGGGCCATGCCTGCCATGCGTGCCATGCGTGCCATGCGTGCCATGCCTGCCATGCGTACCATGCGTGCCATGCCTGCCATGCGTGCCATGCGTGCCATGCCTGCCATGCGTGCCATGCCTGCCATGCCTGCCATGCGTGCCATGCATGCCATGTGTGCCATGCGTGCTACATACATGTGAGAGCAGTCGGAGGAGGTGTTGCGGGAGTACAAGCAGGAGCTGCAGGAGTTCGGCGAGGGGCTCAAGAAGGAGACGGAGGAGCTCGTGGAAACCACTGCCACAACTGTCAGCGACCTGCCTTCCTCGCTCGAGTCCGGCGCCCAAGCGGCTCAGGTGAGAGCTGCGAAGTCGTGGCTGCTGCTTTGGTATCCTCCAGATGTGGTCCGACATGTTATCGCTTTTTTTGCACTGCCAGCTTGTTTCCTTGTCATTGTTCCGTCCACGTTGCATCCCTCCCTCTCCCCTCCTCCCTCCCTCCCTCCCTCCCTCCCTCCCTCCCTCCCTCCCTCCCTCCCTCCCTCCCTCCCTCCCTCCCTCCCTCCCTCCCTCCCTCCCTCCCCCCCTCCCCCCCTCCCTCCCTCCCTCCCTCCCTCCCTCCCTCCCTCCCTCCCTCCCTCCCTCCCTCCCTCCCTCCCTCCCTCCCTCCCTCCCTCCCTCCCTCCCTCCCCCCCTTCCCCTTCCTTTTTCCCTCCTTCCCTTCCTTTGCTTTCCCTCTTTCTCTCTCTTCTTCCTTCCGCTCTCCCTCCGTCCCTCCCTCCTTCGTTCCTCTCCCCCTCCCTCCCTCCTTCCCTTCTTGCTCCCTCTTCCTTCCACTCTCCCCCCGTCCCTTTTTTCTTTTCCTCATTGTCTCTCTATCTCCCCCCGTCATCCCCACCCGACCCGCCCATCCCCATTGCGTGGATCCCTCTCGTGGTTGCCATGAAGAGCTCACTGGAGGGTGTGGGCCACACAATCGAGGAGTTCGGTTCGTCTTTATGGAAAGGGTGAGTGTGGTGCGTGTGAATGCACGTGCAGTGCAAGACAAGGACTGGAAGTGACTCCTGACAATGTTCACTTCACTTGGCCTCTTGGCTTGTGTAAGAGATGTACATGGTTCTTTGCCTCTGCATCAGGCGCAGTTGCATTCGGTCCAAGGCTCTATGCAACAATTTTGGAGTAAAGACCACTTTTTGCGCCCACCCCACCTGCTGATCAATCGCCGTCCCTCCCTCGCCCCTCCCCACACCCCCATCCCTCTCTCGTTGTGCATGGCAGCACGACGGAGATTCTGGCATCAGTGAAGGAGGCGGTGGCGATGGTGGAGGAGGAGGTCGCCGCCAACGCTGCTGGCGCCCGCCCCCGCGCGCCCTCTGCTGCTGCTGGACTCGCCTCTGCCATCCCCAGAGGGTGAGAAAAAGGGGGAGGAAGGGAAGAGGTGATGGGGAGGAGGGGAAGGGGAGTGGGAAGGAGGATTGGATAGAGAGGGAGAAAGGGGAGTGGGGAAAGGAGTGAGCTAAAGGGGGAGGATGCGAGTGGCAGTAGGAACGTGGTGTTTGGAACTTTAGTTGTATTTACTCCCTTGGTGGGCACAGCACTCGTTTGTTGACCTTCCATTCCAGCAACGGCCTGGCTGCCCTCTCTGCTGCATCCGGCCTGCATCAGCCCCTAAACTTGTTTTCTCATGATGTCACCTGTCCTCGCCCCTGCTTCGTGTGTGCATGACAACTGGCCTTCTTCTTTTCGTTGCGGTCTGCGTTGCTGCTGCTGCTGCTGCTGCTGCCAATGGAAGCAGCAAGTACAGCCGCTATGAAGCACTGGTGAGCACTCAGCCGCAACCATCCCTCTCTCTCTGCTACGACCTGCCTGCCCTGGCCTCCCATCTTCTTCCCCCAGGCTGATGGTCGTTTTCACTGCTCCCTGGTCCCACCCCGTCACCAAGTTTTGTCATCTCTTTCCATCTTCTTGCCTCCCCCTACCTTCTCATTCCGTTACACTCTTCCCCCCCCAACCCCTCTTCACACCTCGTCATCCCTCCGTGCCGTGCGTGCAGGTGAGCGCCATGCAGAGGGACAGCAGCACGTACTGTGATGAGCCAGAGGACACTGAGGACTTTGCCAAGTGGATTGAAACCTTTGACCTCAAGAACAGGTGTGCAGTGCACGCACCCACCCACCCACCCGTTCATGCAACGTAACCTTCCATTATGCCTAGTGCTTCTGGCCTCCGTTCAGGCGACACCTGTGAGTCTTCCCGTTCTCGGGGATGAAGGGTGTGAATAGCGTTGCTGTGCTGCTGTCACTCGCGATGGCATCGCACGGTCGCTTATCTCTTGCTTGGTGATGAAGGTGTAGCGTATCACTTGCTGACGTGTGTGTGGGGTGGGGGGGGTGCAACAGGGAGGCAGACGTGGAGGCAGTGCTCAAGGACAACGCGTTCATGCAGGAGCTGCAGTCACGCATTGGTGAGTCGTGACATGTGCTTCGTGCTGTCCTGCCTCGTTCGTCTTCCGTCTTGTCATGAGCGGTCTCTTGTCTGTTTGTATTCTCATGCGTCGACCTCTCTCACTATTCCATCCTGGTCCCCCATGTGCACGGCAGTGCCGTTGATAGTGGAGAGGGAGACGTTCTGGACGCGCTACTTCTACCGCCTCTACCGCCTGCAGCAGGCCGAGGACGCCCGCGCTGACCTCGTCAAGAGTGAGCCCTCTGGATGCCGCGACACATCCCATGCGTGCAGTGCCTGTTTCAAATGCCTGGTGATGCTGTACATAACCCCGAGTTACATGAGTAGAGCACCCTGTGTCAAGAGCAAAGTGCAAAGTGTACCCTCTGACGTGCTTATTGTTTTGGAAATATGAGGTGCCTCCAGGTGCATCTCGCTCACATGGGCCCACCCACCGTCTTGCGCTCCTGCCCCTGCGTGGCTGCAGGGGCGACGACATCAGAGGAGGAGGACCTGAGCTGGGACGTGGACGTCGAGCAGCCATTGAATCACCCTCTGCCATGTGCCCACTGTCTTGCTCTCCTGCCCCTGCGTGGCTGCAGGAGCGACGACATCAGAGGAGGAGGACCTGAGCTGGGATGTGGATGACGATGCAGACGACGCTCAGAGCAGCCCTGCTGCTGCCCACCATGGCGCCGCGGGTAAAAGTGATGCTGCTGTTGCGGATGCAGGTGCCGCTGGAGTTTCTGCAGCGGATGATGCTGGTGCTCCTGCTGGTGGTGGTGGTGGTGCTGCTGGCGCTGTTGATGGCAATGGCCCTGCTGCCGCCTCGCCTTCTGATAAACCAGAGGAGGCAACGGCGAAGGTCCCAGCGGAGGAAGAAGCAGCTGCTGGTGAGGATGCTACTGCAAGTGCTGGAAGTGAATCAGCTATTAACAGGGATGGTTTATCAGATGATCTCAGATTAGCTACTTCTCTTGAAATGACACGTTCTGTCCTTTGGTTACGCTTTGGGCTCATAGTGTTGTGCTTGGCTTCGGTGCGCAGGGATGGAGAATAGGGCAAAGAGGAGTGGGGAAGCAAAAGACGCAGAAGCAGAGGAGGGTGAGAAGGAGAGAGATGCATCGAGTCTAGCTGCAACATCACTGCAACCAGGTGACTCTAGAAACGATCCTGCCCTCTCATTCACCCGCGACTCAGCTTGGTAAAATGGCTTATTACTCTGTGGTAACTGTGTGAGGTTGGGGATGCTTCTGAGCGTGGAGTTGACGGGTGCTACCCTACAATGACTTGTACAAACTCATTCTGTCATTCAATGGTAATCGGCTCCTGTGTGCACGCGTCTGGTAGGGAGTGTGCCTCTATCGGAGGTGAAGGTCCCCCGCCTGGAGGATGCCGGGCTGGAAGACACGGCACTGCCTCTATCCGACATCCAGGTTGGTGTCTCTAGCGTCGCTGGGCGGGCTGTGTTGTTTCTTGCGCGTGCAAGGCCGCCAGGAAGTGTCTGCTGGCAGGCTGCAGCTGATAGTGGAGGTGTTTAATTGGTTCCTCGTGGTTGCGTCGGTGCTGTATGCATGCATGTGCTGCTTGGGGCCGGCCACAACGGGGACAACGATGAATTTGATGCGACAACTGTGCAGGCTGCGTTTGAGATTGCAGCGAGAGAAAGGCCAACGGGTAAGCATGGAGAATCGAGACCTCTTCCTGCACCACAGCTGCTCTCCTGATGCCATTTATTGGTTGCGTCCCATGGGGTGCACAATACAGTGTCACACGGTGGGCATATTTGTGTATTTTTCACATCTCGTCTTTTCCTTGTGTATGTTCCCTGCAGAACCAAGTAATCGCAGCAACAGCAGTGACAGCTCAGCAGGCAGTGAGTGGCAAGTTGTGTCTAAAGATGATGCTTCTAAGGAGGACGGATTGAAGGCATCACAACCCTCTGCTCCTGCTCTTACAACAGCAGCTGAGGCGGCTGCCGCTCCTGCTTCTGACGTGTCAGAACCTGCAGCTCTGGTCTCCCAGCCTGCTGCTGAGCCTACAGTTGCCAGCGGTTCAAATACAACAAGTGCGGACGGCGAAGGGGCGAAGGAAGAAGGAAACGATAAAAAGAATGAGGCAGAGGCGAGGGGAGGGAAGGGCAAGAAGGAAGGTGGAGATGGAGAGGAGGATGAGGTAAGCCAGGGATGAGTTGTCTTTGTGGAACATGCATTGAGCAAGGGGGGGTTGTGAGTGGGCACGAAGGATGCATCGTGTGGTTGTTGAAGGTAAGCACTGGGTTTGTTCATTATACGCCTATCCATGCTGTGTGTGTGCCAATTGGTGAAAATCTTCCTAGTTCCCTTTGGCGCTTTGCGTGCACTTGGCTTGCAGGATTGGGGTGAATGGGAGTGAGGAGCGCCAGGAACCAAGGATTTGTATGAATACATAGTGCTATTGTTTTACTCAACGAGGATGTAGGCTCTTATCTTACGGTATGATGGCTAATTCTGTTAGAGTTTGACCCTGTTGGAATTCTGAGATCATGTGTACGTTATGAATCGAAGCAGTGTACTACGGACGATTTGTATATGCTGGTTCCAGGTAAAACCTCTAATAGAGACGTTGGCTCGGGTGATTGCCTGAATTCTCCACCAATCCAGTGCTTCAAGATTGTGGACGGTTGGGTCTCCCACTTGTGGAAAGAGGTCCTGCCAGATTCGTCGCGAGGTGCATCCGAAGCCAAAAAGCGTTTCGCTTCCAATCTCATGGATTTCAAGATAGGCTGCCAGTTTTGTCCTTTCTTAATCCGTGGCGCAACCTCGACCAAGCACGCGTTTTTTAGGGGAATCCTAGGAAGTCTCGAACCGACGTGACACGTTGTTTGCGGCCGGCTGAGTTCGTTGACACATCCACTCTTCAAGTGGTTGGTTTGATGGGATCAGGGTGCACCACATGACCCACTTCAACCTGGATGCATCCGTTGTACAAGTTATTTTCTTTCTCTCTCTTTTTTTTAGGTTAGGGCCGAAATGGGGGGCGGGGTGGGGGAAGGGTGGGAGGGGGTAGGGGTGGGCTTTGTGGGAGGAGAAGGTGGGGGGGTGGAGGGGCCACACACCATTTTTAAGGAGCACAACCTCTTTAATAAAAAAAAACGTGTATTTTTAACCGACCATTCCGGATGACGTCATCCCCGACGGTTCTGTAGAGGATTGGATTGCATGGTGACCTGGTGACATGGGCTTGCGTGAGTCCCCTGGTTGACATCTGTCTTTGCGCTCGATGCCTCTCATGCGAGCCGCGATGCAAATGTCCGTTTCAAACCAGCGACACAGGTCAGCGGAGCATCTTCCCCACCCGCTATCCACGTTCGGCCCCTGGCTCCCCTAGACTTTCGCGCCGACACCACACCATCGCGGAGCCATCACCTTCCTCCTCCACCCTCGTGCGCAACCACCGCTGGTTGGAGTTTGCGGGCCAATCACGCGTGCTCTCACCTTTTCGTCGTCGTGTCAGCAACTTTCGCGCCGACCTGTTGGAGATGACCCTCTGAGGTGGGGTTGGGCCAACCAAAGGAAGCTAACCCCTATTGAAACGAGTCCGTGCCCCCCATCGCAGTTTAAAAGCGTGGAACTTCGCACTCAACGCGCGCAACTTCGATACCTGAACGCTCGTCCGAACCAAATCAACATCCACTGGAATCATTTTCCTCGCCAGGCCCGATACTGTCAAACCTACACCCTGGTTTTTCCCGACGCCTCGGACTAACCCAGGATTTTTCTCCATCTTCTCCATCTCGCAGAGTCCAGCCCAACCCCGAACCCTCTTCCCCGCCCCTTCCTCCCCCCTCCTCCTCCCCTCCTTCCCCTCCCCCCGCCTGATCTCCTTCCGCCATCCGTTCATCAGCTTCCATCCCAGAGACCCAAATCTTCCTAGCAAAAACAATCCTCGAGCTGCTATAACAAACCCGTTCCCCACTTCATTTCGTTACCCAGCTTTTTTTGAGAGCGGTTCACCGCTCTTTCCTCCAGCTCTCTCGTAGCTCACCATCTCGCTCGTTACTACCTTCTAGCTTTGCCGAATTAATTCGCAAGGACCGTCTCTTCGACCATGGCTGATACGCGTCAAGTAGGATCGCTCTGGACTCCAGAGGTAGATTTCTATGAATCTGCAGAGTTTCCGAAGCTCATTTTTCCTCGTTAACGTACTTGGTGCTCGTTTCCGCTTGCCAAACTCACTAAAATAAACTCGAATCTGCTATTCGATTTTTGTTTCCGTGCAGGAAGACGTAATTCTTCTGCAGCACGTAGCTCGCTACGGCACCAAGCATTGGGGCTCTCTTCAATCCAGCTCAACCTTGCCTCACCGCGATCAGAAGGCGTGTTGTAACCGATTTATTCTTCTGAAGAGGTAATTTGACCATTAGGATCTTTCCAAATCCGACGATTCGTTCATCCTGTGAGCATAGACGTATCATCAACTCGCGCCGTCGCCCCGCAGGAAATTCTTCCAGGCTCGAGCCAAGGGTCAGAACCTGCAGACCATCTTTCCTTACATCAACGTCAACTCCCAGCCTCAAAGCCCCTCGGCGACGGTGGCCTCGTCGATGCTTCACGCTCCCGCATCCCTCTCTTCCACGGAAATCGCTCTCCGCGTGAACGCCTCGTCTCGCGTAATCTCCAAGCGCGCCGCAGCGCCTTCGCTTTCGAAGCCTGCTGTCCTTCAGTCCGCTCTCACCACGTACGAAAAGAATCTATTCGTTCTTCCTTTCCTTTCCTTTTTTTTGGTCTTTTTTTTCCAATTTTGCGGTGTTAACTTCAGCTCGCTCCCTTCCGCTCGTGATCTGATCGAGGTTTGGTTACATGTGTATTGGTCCACAATTCCGCAGTGTTAAAGATCAAGCCGCAAATGGCGGCGGATCCGTGTGGATGCCGAACCTCGTCGACGCGCAGTGCTCTCCGGCTGTTTCAGATCCCTCGTCTCCTCTCAGCGCATCTCACGGCGTGCTGTCCGTCCAGCAGCAGCAGCAGCAACTGCAGCAGCTGCTCGTCACGATCGGCCAATCAGCGAACGCCGTGAGCCAAGCCGCGATGCAGTTCGTCAACGCCACGTCGTCCGTCAACCCTACTTCGTAAGCACAGGTCCCTCAGTCTTTCAGTCGCTTTCTTGTGCCCTTTCGTATTGGTTCCTGACAAACTCTTCATTCGTATTCTCATGGCAGATTTCCCGCCAGCCACGTCAGCCATCAGCAGGCTCAGTCCGCAGCTTCCAATTCCGGCGCGGGCCAGCAGAGCGCAGCAGACGCGGTGGTGAACATGATTCTGCGCAAACTCGCCGGCGACGCGTCTGGCTTCGCGAAGCATCCAGTCGCCAGCGCAGCGGCGGCCAGCCCCGCTTCGTCCAAATCGGACGTCTCCGTCGAGCCCGCCTCCGCTGCTGCTCCCTCCGCTCCCCTGCTCGACGCCTCGTCCCGCCCCTCGTCCGCCCCCCCTCGCCGTCCGACTCTCCTCTCCGCGCCGGAGCGCGGGCCGTCCGCCGTCGTGCCGTCATCCGCAGGCTCTGTCCCCGCGGACTCTGGCGCGAGTCTGCAGCAGTTGGTGCCGGGATCGTCGGAGGAGACGGAGAGCGACGACGACATGCTGCTGGCGTACCTGTACGCGCAGGGCCACGCGCACGCCACGGCGCCGGAGGTACATGGGAAGGAGACAAGGGCGGACGGCGCAGTGGGGGAGGTCGAGAAGCAACAGGAGCAGCAGGTGCAGCAGGTGCAGAGGCAGGGGGAGGTGATGGCAATGGATGGAGCAGCGGACATGTCGCTGCTGCTGCAGCTGCACGACGAGGTGATGGCTCTCGAGAAGCTCGTTGCTGCTGGCGCGTCCTCCGCGCCCGCTGCTGCTGCTTCGCCTAGCACCGACCTCATCGCAGCCCCTGCGTCAGCCCTGGCGCCCCTCCCTCCGCGCGCTGTGAACGCGTCCTTCTCCTGTGCTGCTGCGGCGTCGGTTGCAGCTGTCCCTCTCCCCAGGAGCACCTCCCAGCGCCCTGACGCGTTTCTGGAGCAGATGTCGAGTGCGCCCGCGCGTATGCTGTTTGGGTTCAGCCCTGTGTATGACCTCATGGCGCCTGGCGCTTCCTGGAACGCTCATGCTGCTGCTGCTGGTGCCGCTGCCATACCTGCTGCTGGTGATGCGGCTGGATGGGACTTGAAGGAGCTGATTGATGCGTGGGCGTTCAACCTTGGTGCCTCTGCTGCCTTCTTGGCGTGACATGTGTACAGAGTGGCACCCGCGCACATTCAAAGACTGCAAGTGTTGCCGCGGTGATGGTGGTGGTGCTGGAGGCAGTGGTTTCTTTGCTCTGCCCATTGCACCCAGTGGGGATTCGGCCACCATGTCCTTTGCTCTGCCGGAGCTTTCTTTGCAAGGGCGTCTGCTCTTGTTCCGCTCTTCTGCTCTCTTCGCTTTTGTTTTCCTCTCTTTGATGTCTGCAGTGTCTAGCCTTTTTTGCCAGGGATAGCTGGCAGCTTAAGCAGTGGGGGAGGCAGGTGTTGCGGTGCAGCTTGCTCTGACGGCTTCTCGCCGTTTTTTTGCCGCAGAGGGTGAAGGCCCGCTGTGTGCATGCTGTTGCTGCTCCGTGCCCTGCCTCTCCCTGCTCTGTGTCTGTCAGTTTATGTTCCAGGCTCCTAGGAAGGCACTTTAGGCACTGCCTAGTCTGTGTGTTGCTTGGCAGACTGTATCATGTGTCTCTTGTCTTTTACATTGAACCTTTTGTTTTGAATTCATGAATGTCATCAAGTGAACACTTCACTGGAGTAGCCTAGGCGAACTACATCAGAGAGGAGCATGCAGCTTTGTCCACCTTTGTCCATGTTGCCTCCTTCAGTACTACGCGTCCTCACAGCAACATGTCATGCCAAGGCCGCGAGAACAGCACATTCCCCCGCTACTGCTGGTGCTCGCAGTGATTTGACGCTTCGTTGCACATTTCCCCCTCGGTTCTTAGTCCTGTCAAATTCTCTTCCATCCATCCTCACACTTCCCCATGACGCCATGGCTTCAGCGTGTCTATCCTCTCGCCGCGTCTTGCCATGCACTGTCGCCCGTACCTCCACCGCACTTCACCGCTATATCCGTTGCCGTCGTCAGATCGCCAATCCTCGTCAAATCGCGAGTCGCAACCGCATATGCCACCAATTCGGAGAATCCAGTAGTGCCAGTCCGAGCAAACTAGGTGCGTGCCTTAGCACTTCCTGGCAGCAATGGGGGGATTCACAGAAAACGTCCCAACAGCTTTTTCCGTCTCCGTCGTCGTCTGTTCCATCCATGATCCTGCCGTCGCTGCTACCACCTCATGTGCGATCGCCCGTACTGGCAGAATATAATCCGACAGGTCCGCTCAGACAAATACGTTGCGAATCGCAGAGCCTGTTCCCTGCTCTCTTCCTAGGTCGTAGCACACGTGGAATTCATATGGCTGACGTCAGCGCGAGATGCTCTGAGCGGCGTTACTCCCGACGCGCTGCTTCTGCTACCACCAGCGCTGGCGCTGATCTGCCGAGAGCCAGTGCTGAAGCGGTGGACGTGGCGAGGGCCGATGCTGATGTGGCGGAACATAACGGTGACGTGGCGAGCGCAGGGAGCACGAGGGAGGCGGCGGTGGCAGCGGGGCGCGGGAAGGGTCTGCTGGCGTTCTACGCGGACCACCACGTGGTGCCCCTGCCCGCCGGCCACCGCTTCCCCATGGACAAGTGCGCTCCGCGTCTCGAGTCGCCAGGAATGATGTTCGTTGGAAAGACGTGCTTGTATAGAGGATAATTCGACAACGCGGCAAGCGAGCGAGCAAGCGAGAGAGTGGGAGAGTGTGGCGGGCGGTCAGAGGTCCGGCATGCGTGGTGGTCACTCACGCCCATTCCCTGACTGCCATTCGCCCATCCCTGTGTGATGTGTGCCTGATTGTGCCTGATTGTGCCTGATTGTGCCTGATTGTGCCTGATTGTGCCTGATTGTGCCTGATTGTGCCTGATTGTGCCTGATTGTGCCTGATTGTGTGTTTGGCAGATACCGCAGCACTCGCCTTCTCCTGCAGTCAGATGCATCTCTAGATCGTATCCTGGCCGTCCATCCTGCACCTCTTGTCTCATGGGTGGAGCTTCAGCAGGTGCATGAGGAGGGGTAGGTGTGTGGGAGGGGTAGGTGTGTGGGAGGGGTAGGTGTGTGGGAGGGGTAGGTGTGTGGGAGGGGTAGGTGTGTGGGAGGGGTAGGTGTGTGGGAGGGGTAGGTGTGTGGGAGGGGTAGGTGTGTGGGAGGGGTAGGTGTGTGGGAGTGGTAGGTGTGTGGGAGGGGTAGGTGTGTGGGAGGGGTAGGTGTGTGGGAGGGGTAGGTGTGTGGGAGGGGTAGGTGTGTGGGAGGGGTAGGTGTGTGGGAGGGGTAGGTGTGTGGGAGGGGTAGGTGTGTGGGAGGGGTAGGTGTGTGGGAGGGGTAGGTGTGTGGGAGGGGTAGGTGTGTGGGAGTGGTAGGTGTGTGGGAGGGGTAGGTGTGTGGGAGGGGTAGGTGTGTGGGAGGGGTAGGTGTGTGGGAGGGGTAGGTGTGTGGGAGGGGTAGGTGTGTGGGAGGGGTAGGTGTGTGGGAGGGGTAGGTGTCTAGAGGGAGGCAGCGAGTGGGTCATGTGCAGGGAGGAGCGTATGGGCGTGTGTGACTGCCTGTACGTGGGTTGCTAATGCACTCTGTGGCCTCCATCCTCCTCTCTTCTCCCTAACCCCATCTCTGCATCTCCCCCCTCCTTTATCCTCCCAACCCCCGTCCCACCCCCCAGCTACTTGACGCGGCTATTCACACACGCGCTCTCAGAGCAGGAGCAGCGAGTGCTGGGCTTCCCCTGGTCGCCGCACCTGCTGCTGCGCTCACAGGCCTCGTGCGGGTATGCAGGCTGTGGCAGTGTGGGGATTCTATGAGGCGATGATCATGTGTGTGTCACTCTCGTGTGGGCCTGGGGAAGTTGGCAATGCCCGTTCCATTCGCCTCCACTCACCTTCTATCCAGCTTCCTCCACCCATCTGCTTTGAAAAATACCTCTCGCTCTCACAGTGTGACTCAAATTCATCCCAACCACCACCCGCTCGTTCCCTCTTCCCCGCCAGCGGCACTGTAGCAGCCACCCACGCGGTGCTGATGGGGCTCAGGCGGGCGGCGGGGGTGCTGGCGGGCGGCACACACCATGCGTTCCGGGGGCACGGGGAGGGCTTCTGTGAGTGAGTGGGGGTTGTCATGGGGAGGGGATATGGGAGTTGATGATGTTGGGGAGGAGAGTATGGAAGTTGGTCGGTGTGCCTGGTAAGTGAGGGAGGAGGGGGAATGGGAATGCTGTGATGCAAGGCACCACTCCTTGACTGTCCCACCTTCTATATTCTTCCACCATCCGCCTCTCTCCTCTCCTTTCCCTGATCTATCTCTTTTTCTATACTGCCTCTTCTCTCCCCATTCCTCTCCTTCTCCCCTCTCGTCCGCCCCAATCCCCCTGTCAGGTGTGTTCAACGACATAGCAGTGGCAGCGCTGGCAGCACTCACGCACCACCCCACCGTCTGCAATGCCGACCGGCCCATCCTGGCCCTTGATCTCGACGTGCACCAGGTGCGCACCGCCACCTTCAGCAGCAGCATGCACAGCCGTGTGTGTGTGGAGCGCCACACCACTCTCCTCTCTTTCTCTTGCTTCGACGCCCCCCCTCTTCCTCAGTCTCCACCACCGCACTCCCCGTTCCTCCTCGTCCCTCAGTGCCTCTCTCGTTTCGTGACTCATCCTCGTGACCGCCCTTAAGACCCCTCAATGAATCGTCCTGAGGCCTGCCCTCTCGCGCCTGTCTATCCTCTTGCACCACCCTGCCTTTGCACCCCCCCTTGGCAGGGCAACGGCACGGCGAGCATATTCGAGGGCGACCCGCGAGTGGTGACATTCTCAATGCACGGCGCCAACAACTACCCGTGGCGCTCCAAGCGCCGCTCCGACTACGATGTGGAGCTGCCCGACGACACGGGGGATGCTGCTTACCTCTCCCTGCTCGAACAGTGGCTTCCGAAGCTGTTTGAGCACCACCGGCCGAGCCTCGTCATGTTCCAGGTTAGGCAACAGGAACAGGCTTGGTGGATGGGTGGGAGAGTTGTGGCTGGTTATGGTTCATGTATCCGAAGATGAGATTCGTTGCCAGTGGGCTTCACTATGTTGGTAAATATATAATTTTTTTTGTGCCCTGTGTGTTATGCAGGCAGGGGTGGATGCTCTTAAAGAGGACAGTTTTGGCAGGCTTGCAATGACAAGTTTTGGCATGCTGCGGAGGAACAACATGGTATACAGTGCTTGTATCGACAACCACGTGCCGTTGGTCATCACCATGGGGGGCGGCTATTCACGACCTCCTGATGGTGAGAGTTTTTTTTGCTGCAGGGAGTGGTAGTTTCAGTGCTGATTGGATTGAAATGGTTTCATTTGCTTGACCTTTTGTTTTTTTATTTGTGTGCAGCTTCCATCGCGGCACATGCCGATGTGTATCGGTCAGCTGCATATAGATTCTCTCATTTGTGAAGCCGATTAAACAAGTTAGACGGTAGTTAAGGTAAGCTCAAACGCTAGTAGCCTTTGGCTGAGTTCTTTTAGTTGCATGGTTAGCTATTGTGATTCCATGTCAGGGAATATATATTCATGAATTAGAACTTCAACGTGGTGGTGAACGCTGTAACGCGTCTGGCCTGCACTGTTGGAGGGAACCGAGAACATTCACCGCGTGCCCTTCCTCGTCGCTTCTCGCTGCCCTCGAAGTTCCCAGCGAAGCATCATCGCCTGGCGCGCGCTGCCAGGCAGGCGGGACGGGAGTGTGGAATTTGCGCCCCCCCCTCACCGCCTGCCTGTTGTCGGCCCTGAGCCCACACATTTTGACTTGAACCGCATTTCACGAATTCCACACTCGTCTTTCCGTTTGCTCTTCTTGCCAGCTGCAATCCTCCGCGCTTCGTGCTTGCCTCTGCTCTCGCCTCGTACAACCTCGTCTATATACCGCACTGCGCGCCGATGGCTGCTGCTCCGCCTCTTACAGCTAGTCCGAGCAAGGCGGCGTCATCGTGCGCGGGCGGGGAGGTCGCGCCAGCCATCCCCGGCATGACGCTGAGCCCGCATAAGCCGACCTCCGCCGCCGCCGCCGCCGCCGCGGAAGGGCCGCTCTCCATCGTCATCTTCGGCGCGTCGGGCGACTTGGCGAAGAAGAAGACGTTCCCCGCGCTCTTTAATCTCTTCCAGCATGTGCGCGCGTAAATAGTGCTTCCGTTTTCGACGCGCTTTCCTCTGCGCCACGCGTTTTTCCGCCGCGTCTCTCCCGCTTTTGGTCGCCTCACGGATTCTTATCTCTCCCACACAACCCACCCCCCCAACCAACCCCCCCCGCTCCCCACACACCTTTTTCCCCCATCTCCTCCCCCGGTCGGCGCAGGGCTTTCTCCCCGCTGGAGAGATCCGCATCTTCGGATACGCGCGCTCGCCGATGACGGCGGAGCAGCTGCGCGAGAAAATCAAGGGGTGAGGGGGATGGTCGAGGAGAATGGTTATATCCACGGGAGGGTAGTTGCTGCTATGTTGCCGCGGTGCGTCCTTGCATGCCACGTGCTCGCGAGACATGCTGTCACAATGCTGGATTTAAGAGTGCCGCGTGCTGCTGTGTGTGTGCCTCACCTCACCTGCTCCCCTCCCCCACAGCTACCTCAAGCCCAAGGGCGACACGGCCCCCGCCCAGGACCCCGTTGCAGATTTCCTCAGCGTGGTGAGTGTCCCAAGCCCTGCACCGCCGTGCAACGCCGTGCAATGCCCTACACCGCCCTACACCGCCCTGCACCGCAGAGTGCCCCAAATTCTGCACCATGCCACGTTGCATGCACCTCCATTTGTGAATCGGTATGGTCCTTCCGCATCCCCGCCGCCTCCTTGCCCCCATCTTTCCCCCCCTCCCGTTAATCTTTCTCTTTCCCCACCCAACCGTCTCCGCTCCTCCCTCCCCTCTTTCTCTCCCCCCCTTGCCGCTGCGTCCCCAGGTGGAGTACATCCACGGCCCCTACGACGGCCGGGACGGCTACGCCAAGCTGCAGAAGGCCATGCTCGCATTCGAAAACACCACCGCTCCCACCGCCACCACCAGCGACAGTACCACTGGCACCACCAGCGACAGTACCACTGGCACCACCAGTGACAGCAGCAGCGGGGCGACGAGGCGGCTGTTCTATCTGGCGCTGCCGCCGTCGGTGTACCCGCCGGTGTGCGCGGAGGTGCGGTGGTACTGCATGAACGCGCGCGGGTGGACGCGCGTCATCGTGGAGAAGCCGTTTGGGCGCGACCTGGCGAGCGCGGAGGCGCTGAGCGGCGAGCTGGGGGCGCTGTTCAGCGAGGAGCAGATCTACCGCATCGACCACTACCTGGGGAAGGAGGTCGTCCAGAACCTGGTGCGCTCATAGGGGAAGGGGGAGGGGGGAAAGGGGGAAGGGGGGAGGGTTGTGGGGGGCCGAGCTGGGGGCGCTGTTCAGCGAGGAGCAGATCTACCGCATCGACCACTACCTGGGCAAGGAGGTCGTGCAGAACCTGGTGCGCTCCATGGGGGGGAGAGGGGGGAAGGGGGTGGAAGGAGGAGGGGGGAAGGGGAGGGATGTGGGGTGGGAGGACGCGGGGTATATGGTTGGATGTGGAAGGGGAGCGAGTGCAGCATGTATTGTGTGCATGCAGCTGCCATGTGCCATTACTTCTTCTCCCAGGCACATGGTTATGTCTTGTGCTGTTCGTCTCTGCCCTTCCCTCTTACGCTTCCCTTGCTCCCTCCTTCCCCTCCCACCAACCAGTTGGTGATGCGCTTTGCCAATCGCTTCTTCGTGCCGCTGTGGAACCGAGAAAATGTCGCCAACGTGCAGGTGGGTGGTGGGTGCACGCACGTGACACGTGGTATGCGTGTCAGCTGTGACTTGTGCGTGCACCTCATTTGCGCCACTCCTCTTCGCTCCCCCCACCACTCGCCCTTGCCTTCACGTTCCACCCTTCCCCACACTCGTTGCTTGCCTTACCACCACCACCTACTTGCCTATCTCCCCCTTGCCACTGCAGATTGTGTTCAGGGAGGACTTTGGCACGGAGGGCCGCGGAGGCTACTTTGACCAGTATGGGTGGGTGTGCCGTCCCTCCCCCCCCTGCCTCTCCTCTGCCCTCTCACTCGCGGCCTCCCACTGCTTCTTGCCATTTTAATTGCTCCTCTCACTGCTTCTTGTCATTGCAGCCATGTGGTGCTTCTGATATCTGACTCTGCGCTTCTGTCGTTTCCATCCCCTCGCTCCTCCTTCCCCTTGTGCAGCATCATTCGGGACATCATTCAGAACCATCTCATGCAGGTGCGCCGCCCCTCTTGCCCTCTCCATCGCATGCCATTCTCACCTGCCGCCCCTTTTTCCACTCGGGAAGCCAATTTAGGTGCTTCTTCTATCAGCCTTCCTTTACTCCCTTACGATACCAACTCCTCCTGCCCTCTTCCCCCCCTCTTCCCCCTGGTGCTGTGCCTCGTGGCGATGGAGAAGCCGGTGTCGGTACTGCCGGAGGACATTCGTGACGAGAAGGTGAAGGTGCTGCCAGCCTCACTGCATGCAATGCACCCCCTCTCAACCCCTCCCCCCCTCTCGCCACCCAGGTGCTGTGTCTCGTAGCAATGGAGAAGCCGGTGTCAGTGCAGCCAGAGGACATTCGGGACGAGAAGGTGAAGGTGCTGCGAGCCATACAGCCCATCAGGGAGGACGAGGTGGTGCTGGGGCAGTACGACGGCTACACCGATGACCCCACCGTGCCCGATGGCTCCCACACGCCCACCTTCGCGTCGCTTGTGCTGCGCATCAAGAACGAGCGCTGGGATGGTGAGAGGGAGGTTGGGGATGTGTGGTGCGCCGGGATTCCGTGCAGTGCGCACTGTGCACTCTGGCTAGTCCTGTGGGATGTGTGGGCGGACCTTGTACCATTGCCACGTTTGAGCCATGCACTCTCACTTACTGTCTTCCCCCGCCACCAATCCATTACCGCCTATGGGGTGAGCAGGGGTGCCGTTCATAATGAAGGCGGGCAAGGCGTTGGAGTCACGCAAGGCGGAGATCCGAGTGCAGTTCCATGATGTGCCGGGCGACATCTTTGGCTGTGAGCTCGCTTGCACTCCCTGCCTCCCATTCTGTCCGCATCCTTTCCTTTGCACTTGTCCGCATGCTCTTCATTTCGTCCTTATTCTCCACAGCTCGATCGGTGTAGAGTTGTCTTATGCCTCTGTTCCTCCCTGCTCGCGCCTCCCGTCCCTTGCAACGGTGGTGTTGCAGGTGGGCGGAACTCGCGGGACGAGTTTGTGATGCGCCTGCAGCCATCAGAAGCCATGTACATGAAGCTCACGGTGAGTCAACGAACGTGCGAGGGAAGAGGTGTGTGTGAGAGGGGCGGCTGTTTATCACATGATTTTGCTAGGATGGTGCAAATTCAAAGTCTACGATGAGATGGGACTCACAGTATGGTGACTGGTATGGTGTGCTGCATGGTGCATGGCATGGTGTGCTGCATGGTGCATGGCATGGTGGCAGGTGAAGAAGCCGGGGTTGGAGATGGCAGCGACGATGAGTGAGTTGGATCTGAGCTACAGCCAGCGCTACTCAGGAGTGGTCATCCCCGAGGCCTACGAGCGCCTCATCCTCGACAGGTCAGCACACACAGGCCATGCTGCTATCGTTCATGCACTCCTGTGTGGTGTCTACCTGCCGTGTCGTGTCGGCCATCGCACGCTCGTGGTTGGCTGTTTTGCTGAGCCCACCTTCCCGTGTTTGGCATGTGTTTCCCCCCCCCATGCATCCCCTTGCAGCATCAATGGCGACCAGCAGCACTTTGTGCGCCGAGACGAGCTCAAGGTATGGCGATCTCAGGGAGGATACTCAGACTCAAATCCTCTTCACACGTTTAAAAGTTTGGCCTCATTTGCTGTACGTCTGGCAGGAAGGCTGCATAGGTGCACCCTTTGTCCTCGGCCATCCCTCCCACCTCTGTGACCCTCTCCCGTTCCTCCCCTCACAGGCGGCGTGGGAGATCTTCACGCCGCTGCTGCACCGCATCGATCAGGGCGCCCTCCCCCCGCACCCTTACAAACAAGGCAGCCGGGGCCCCGATCACGCGGACGAGCTGGCGGAGCGCGTGGGGTACCGCCGCACTCAGGGGTACTGCTGGATTCCGCCGACCCTCGCGGAATAGAATGGCGACGAGAATTGCTTCTATGCACTATCCACATTCCAATACAATCATTTTGTAGTCACTGCATGGTAATAGACATTGATGTAGACCCATGGGTACTTGTGAATTGTCCATGTCCTTTTGCAAAATTGTATTTTGAATAAATCTTATACGAGATTACATACATCTGGCAATACATCGGCAACACTTCCACCACATTACGCTTACACAAGGGAAAGTCGTTGCGAACAGCTTCGCCCAGCCCACGTCTTGAATAAGCACGCGGCCCTGCAGAGATAGGTAACCACGAGGGGTGAGTAATCGAGCAATCACAACCTTTGCAGTACAAACACGGGTGCTACCAACAAGGTCCACAAAGGAAAGACCACGAAGAAGCCGCCATAGCTATCGGAAGGAAATGTCCCGGACGACAGGTCAACAAGAGCACACGGGAAGGGTGCACTAATTGGTTTAAAGCACGGGCTATTCCGATCTCCGCTCGACAAATGACACTTCCCAGGCATCGAAAGGCCAGGCAAGCAACGCCTCGCCAAGCGGGTAAGGAGGAAGAACGGGGAGTTCAGGGTACAGCCCACGTACTTGTCATGAGGTTGTATTCTGGAACGCTTGATGTCTATGCGGGGAACCCTTCGCCTGAGCACACACAACAAACTCACAGCACTTGGTCGTGGAAAAAACGAAACAAGAACAAGCATGAACGAAAGATCGCAAGCGTCAGGATGAAGTCTGCCAATGTATTGGGGTCAGGCAATGGCGCAGGCCTAGAGTGAAACAGCAGAGGTCATGAGAGGCACCTAAATAGTAGGGACGAGCACTATGAGCCAAACCCAGAGCTCTCCAAAGGAATTGTAGGTGGTGCGGCCGTGGTGAGCCGAGATGAGGTGGTGAGCCACCTGCGGTAACCAGGCGAGCATCGCTCACTCGCCCACTGACTGTCGCCCAGTTTCGTTGATTCACCGAGATAACAACATACCTCTGGCAAGAAATCTGGTACACGAGCAACTCACTATCTGTCATGTCTATCTAGGTTGCCAACGTTTTCCTTCCAATTACAATAACATCCTTCTAATACCTTTTCTACTGGAAGACAGCTTTCAAGAAATTGCAACCTAGCTATCACCCTTATACAGCAAATTATGTTGCAGGTTCGACCCATCGTTTGTTTTATTTATCCTAACCATATTCTCCGTGTGTTCCTGTTCATTCCCTACACAATCTGACAACCTAAACACTGGAATGCTCGTCACAACTGCTGGCGGCAGCATCTGCCAGGAATTTTCTCCTTGCGCTCCAATCCCTCCTCTCGACAATAGCGTAGGCTGCACAGCCCCTGCCGCGCGTGACATGGAGAATGGTTGACCCCCTTCGACTTGCCAATCCGTGTCCCTCGCCACCACAGCCTGAGAGCTGGCTTCACAGGCTGCAGTACTCAAGCTGGGACTGAATCGCGAGGGCTCACCGGGGGTTAATTGGTCATGGAAGAAAGGGGAGAAGTGCAGCCCTGACTCAATCACACTGGCAGGACTTTCCTGTGGAGCTGCACGCATGGTGCATGAGCCAGCAGCGGACAATTCAGCTGCAGACACAGCACCAGTCACGGCTGGGGATTGTGCCAATGGTGCTCCAGCCAGGACCCCATTTTGTGCACTGCTTGCAGGGTGCACGTCACCATCAACCTCCAGCATCGCATGCATTGGTGCCGATGTGGCAGTGTCCTCCAAATCCGGATCAGAGATCACTGCTCCATCCAGCATTGTTCCTGTGTCTCTGTGCTGTCTCCTCCCCAAGTCACAGTGAGCTCGAGGCGGAAGCTGAGACCCATCAGGCGGGAGGGGACACGCCCCGGTTCCGCTATTTCTGCTGCTTCGGCTGCTCCTACTTCTGGCAACAGAGGGGTTGCCATTCCCATTGCTGCGCCGACTGCTGGCAGCAGATTGATCTCGTCTGCTGTCTCTGCTGCTCCTGCTGCGAGTGACCTGCGAGCTATCCATGAGAGAGGACCCTGGGGGGAAGCAGGGCGAGGTGCTGGCGCTACCAGGTGGGGTGGTGGCGAGTGCAGGCAGGGTGGGTGCACTGGAGTCACACCTGGGGCTGTGGGGTCCCAAGGAGGAATCGGGGTTGGAATCAGGTGGCATGAGGGAGCCGCCCTGCTCTTGCACACAAGGCGATGCCATGCACAGTGTATCCAGCGACAGCAGAGACGCAAACGACGGTTGCTTCTGGTCGGCGTTGCTTGTCTGTTGTGCGCGGCGCAGCAGCTCGACGACAGTGCTCATGGAGGGGCGGGCGGCGGGGTCGCTGTGGACGCAGGCATTGGCGAGTGTGGCGACAGTGTGCAGCGCAGCAGGGGGGGGCGGTGAAGGGCAGGCGAGCAGGCGCGGGTCCAGCAGGTGGAGGTAGCGGGAGGGCTTTGAGAGCAGTGGACGCGCCTGCAGTGATCATGGGGCAGGGCACAGGGCGGATTGAGGGAGGGGAAGTGGGATCGGGAGCAATAGAAAGAGGGAGAGGGGGACAAGGAAGAGGTAGGGTGAGGATTTTGAGGGGAAGAGAGGAGAATATCTACTGGATGAGAATGTTAACAGCTACGATGCAACAGGAGAAGTAACAAACACTCGCCCTGAGCACACAGTGCACCGGCAGGACTCACCCAGAGCACGAGGCTTTCCTGGCCGAGTGGCCTCGAGGTGTCAACGGCCTTGCGGCCCGACAGCAGCTCCAGCAGCACCACCCCGAAGCTGTACACGTCGCTGGGCACCATCAGATGCCCCGTCATTGCGTACTCCGGCGCCACGTACCTGCATGGGGGGAACGGGTGGGTGAGGGCGGAGGGGGTGGGTGGAGGAGGGGGGACAGAAAAGGGAGGAGGGTGACGAGGAGGGTTGGCATGAGAAATGGTGCTGATCAGAAGACGGCCACACGTTGGGACTTGCTTCCATCGATCATGTGCAAGATTCAACCACAGCCGACCCGCCACTCACCCAAAGGTGCCCATGACGCGGGTGGACACGTGCTCATCCGCCCCCTGCGGCGCCGCCTTGGCGAGCCCAAAGTCAGCGAGCTTGGGGCTCATGCGCGCATCCAGCAGGATGTTGGACGGCTTTAAGTCGCGGTGAATCACCGCTGGCTGCGACCCCTCGTGTAGATACGCCAGCCCCCTCGCCGCGCCCACTGCTATGCTGACCCGCGCGGGCCAGTCGAGGAAGGCGTGGTGGGAGTGCGGCCCGTGCAGCCACGAGTGCAGACTGCCGTTCGGCAGCAGCTCGTAGCACAGCATGTGCTCGCCCGGTGCTACACAGTAGCCGAGAAGCTTAACTAAGTGGCGGTGGTGCAAGCGTGACAGAACTTCCACCTCCACTAGGAACTCCCTGTCGCCCTGCCGCCCGCCCCGGTCCATCCTCTTTATTGCCACTTCGATAGGAGCAGCAGGGGGGGAGGAGGAGGTGGAGTGCGGTTGGGGGGGGATGGTGCCGCGGTAGACTCGCCCGAAGCCGCCCTCGCCCAGGACTGACGACTCGTGGAAGCTGCAGGAGGGACGGGGAGGGACAGGAGAAGGGGGAGGCGAAAGGGAGGAAGAGATGGAGTGGAGTGGAGGGGGTGGGGGGTTTGAGGAGTGAGTGATTAGAGGGAGAAGTTTGGTCAGGCCAGGATGAGAGGGCGAATAGGAGAGAGAGAATGGGAGAGAGGAAGGAGATGAGAAGCAAAGGAGTCGTACTTGTTGGTGGCGAGAGCCATTTCTTGGAGGGAGAACTCCCTCACCCCGGACAGCCCACCCAATCCTCCCTTTCCGCTGCCCCCTGCAACTCCCCCATCGCTGTTGCCCTCGCTGCCCCGCCCACAACCCAGCCCTGCAGCGGGCAGTGCAGCCGCGGATACAGCAGCACGCACACACTCGTCTCCAGGCTCTGCCCTTGTGTCCGCTCCGTCATCGCGTGCACCCATCTTACTGTACGCCCCTGCTGCCCCTGCCGTGAATCCAGCTGTGCTTGACGCGAGACAGCAATTTGCATAGGCATCCCCATCCTCATCCGAATGTGCAGGATGGATTGGGTGCTGCAGGTCGCTGCTTGACCCCTTGCCCTTGATCAGCACCTCTGGCTCCGCTGCACATGTGAGGACGGGGAGTGGGAGAGGGGGAGAGATGGGCGTGCGTGGGATTCTGGACATACAAGCAGCATGGAAAGCACAGTTATAGCACAGGAAGGAGTTGAGTCTCCAGACAAGACCATGCAGGGGATAGCAAGTGCATGCGGGCACATTGCATGTGACGTACTTGGATCAACGGTGCGGCGAGGCATCCAAGTGCAGTAGAGCAGGGCACCCACGCCCACTGCAGTTACTGCCACCGCACCCACCACCAGCAGCACTACCATGTTCACGCTCATCCCCTGCTGCTCGCTCCCATTCTCCCCTGCACTGTTCTCCCCTGCACTGTTTCCGCCTGCCTGTGCCTGTGCGCCCACCCCTCCCGTGGCAGTGCCAGAGCCAAGGCTATTGCTACTGGAGCCACTGTAATTGGCTACCCCCCCCGGGCTAGGGCTGCTTCCTCCTTGGCTGCTCGTGCTGTTGCTGCTGCTGCTGCTGCTGCTGCTGCTGCCACTCGCACTGTCAACGACATTGCTGTTACCACTGGCATCGCTGGTGGTGTAGCCACCACCACCACCACCGCCACCGCTGCTGCTGCCGCTGTTGCCTGGGGCTGGTGGGGCCGGAACGGGCGGTGGCGACGGCGCGGGCAGGGAGGGAGGCGCAAGGGGCGGCAGCAGCTGAGTGAGGGCCACAAGCGAGTACTCCCCGTACAGCCTGGCATCCAGGTGTATCTCGTGCCGCCTCATCCGTGAGTCGACCTGCGCCAGGAAGCTTCTGGGGAAGGTGGGCTGATAGCGCGGGAGGAGCAGCAGAGTGACGATGGCGGCGGTGTGGTCGGTGCGGGAGAGGGAGCGGCGCAGGATGCACGACTCGGGCAGGCGCAGCTGCTCCGCCAGGTCCTGACACGCGGGCGAGAGAGGGGGGCGCGGGGAGGCGTGAGAAGGCAGGCGGGTGAGCGGATGAGTGTTACATGCATGTGCTATGCAACAATTGCCAACAGACGACCGTGACACGGCGACCGTTAGATGGCGACCCTCAGATGGCGACCGTCAGATGGCGACCGTCAGATGGCGACCGTCACATGGCAACCGTCAGATGGCGACCGTCACATGGCGACCGTCACATGGCGACCGTCACATGGCGACCGTCACATGGCAAGCGTCACATGGCAAGCGTCACATGGCAAGCGGCATGGAAGCAACGTACGTGGACGAAGGATGCGAAGTGCATCTCCACGGCCGTGGCGTTGGACAGCCGCATCGCCAGCTCCGCGGGGTGCACGCACGCGCACCGCCCCTCCGTCGCGCTCGGACTCAGCGCCTCCCACTCCCGCTGCGAGCACGCCCCCGCGCACACCACTGGCGGAGGCGAAGGCGCAGACGGAGGCGATGGGGAATTTCCGCTTTCCCCGTCCTCTGACTCGTCGTCCGCGTGTCCGGGGTCGGCGTTGGTGCGGTTAATCGGCGCAGCGCCGTCCAACTGCTCCGAGTCCCCTGGGTCATCCTCCTCATCCACACTGTCAATCTCGCTCTCTTCGGCTTCCGGCAGAGGAGATTCCTGACTCGGGTGCTCTGCTCCGTCGCTGTCATCGTCATCGTCATCGTCATCCTGAATGTGTACGTCACGGCTCGAATACGGGCTGCGATTTGCCGGTCGAGTGACGGGGAGACGAATAGCGGCTGGAGAATGGAGGGGGGTGAGCGGAGAGGGGATAACGATCAAGTACCAGACACGGATGCAATGAGGGTAAGGGGAACGAAAAGTGTGGCGGAGAACAGCAGCAGGTGAAGGCAAGGCCAAGTAGGCTGGGAATTCGGTACAGGCGAGTGTCTTTATCCCTGCTCTGCTTGTCAAGCCCGGCCAACCACTCTGGTCTCCGGAAACGAGGGGCTCACCTGTTGGGATAGCGGTGATTATAGCGGTTACGATCGCAGTCAGAATGGTTAGGTGAACAAATACTGCGGGGGCCATGCGAAACCGTGAAGGTTGAGATCTCGGCGACCGTGGCCACGGGAGATGTTGGATTAACACCATTGATTATGCGCGGACATGCGAGTGACTCGATAAAGAATACGAACAGTCTTACTACAAGCAGACCGAACAACTATCAGCTGAAAAAAAAGGCTTCGGCTAATGATACGCCTCTACATTATGGCATTAGATTGTCGGGCTCTGCTCCTACTGGTATCCAGGGTACGAATCCAGTGAATCATGTGTGTTGAAAAGTCAAAACGGTCTTTCAACGAGTGATCGGAAATTTGAAGCAGTTCCTGCTCTCGAGTGATACAGGACTGAAACGAGCAGCATTTTGAATACCTCACTACATCGCCTGATGAAGCATTCCTGACTTCTAATAAGTCACCTGAATCACTACCTTTCATAAACACATACCGCGACTAACGAGAATCAGTCTTTCGCCACAACGCGAGACGCGTCAGGCGACTGACGTGCAGGGAACAAGCAGCCAGGAAATGCTGGCAGCAGGAGAGAGATGTGGTGAGCGAGAACGAGGGTTGCTCAGCGATGGCTGGCTCGCCTTGGGAATTTCGGTGGCTGTGTTGGCTGATGAGCAGCCTAACTTCTTCTGGGTAACTTATCCAGTTCACAGATGAATATCCTGGAAACGCTAAACGCTAAGCCCACCATGAGGAACATGGAGACGCGGAAGTGTAAAATATGGTCGGAGCTGCGTGGGTCGTGTTTTGTCCCGTCAAACTCCAAGGCTGGTCACCCTTCAGAACGGGCAGGAACTGGTATCATGTGCCATTCAATCCTTTTCCCAAGGGATGGTTGGCGGAAAAAGTCCGTGAGCGCCCTTCCCCCACCAATCCTCGCAGGACGGGGGAGAGAGAAGCTACCCTTCCCCAATCTTGCCAAATTGTGTCGCATCGCATGCTCGGCATGCACTGGCGCAGGAAAACGATCGCTTTTGTTTGTCGCATAGATGGAACAGCAGCCAACTTCATACATACTCAGATTAGTCCCGAGCGGGATCTCAGGTGTAATCAGCCTGGATATTCTCAACTTTGATTGGTCGTCGCTGTTTAGTCACATTTTTTACGCTGGTCGAAATCTTTAAGAAGTGACAAAAACAAAACTATATAGTTTACCCTCCCGACCTGGAATTGATAAATTAAAGTACGTAAATTTACGATGGGGCAGAAAAACTAAACCCCTATAGAATCTGGACGAATTTTCGGGAGGGATCAACCCTAAACACGGGAAAGGGCATTGTTTTTAGGGTTGATGCCTCCCGAGTCGCATCCCATTCCGATTAAGTGTTATTTAAAGGGTGCAATATATTTCTCCTGAAGTAGGCGGCTTCCCGTAGTTAGGGTTGATCTGTCTCAAAATTCATCTAGGTTCGCTACAAGTTTTTTTTTCAGGTGCTGCATTCTCTGTAGTGACTGTATTCAGAACACAACAAGAAACACTACTATATCGCGAAACTGTGTTTCTGTTGGTGATTACACCTGAGAACCCGCTCGGGAATAATTTGAGTATCTATGATATTGGCCGATAGAACAGCGAGGCGCGTAGGCGCTTGCGACTGAAGACTTGACCAGTAGGACCGTGTGACCAATAGGATGCAAGGAACGAGGGGCTGAGCCTCACAACTGGCGAGCCAGGAAACACCAGAGAAGCAACCGAGTCCAAACTAGACCTCGCGCGACGCTCGCAGAATCAGCCTCGTTTCATGGAAAGAAAAAAGGGGAAAAAAATACAACCTTATACATACAATGATAAGCCACAAACTATCCAGCTCTGCTATATACGCGCTCCAAGTCCAAGACCCTTGGGTCGTAGTTCAGCTTGCACAGGCTCGGAAATGCCCTGCTTGTCCTTCCCAAGGCCAGAGCCAATGCGGAAACCCATTTGTGCCATCATGCGCGACCCAAACCCCCTCGTGTGCGCCTCAAAACTTGCAAAATCCGCTGCCACACCACAGCCACCCACACTGCTCCTGTCAACCCTACCTTCTTCCCTTCCTCCCCTTTCTCTCCTCCCTCCGCTACCGCTGCCACCTTGCCCTCGTCGGCCTCCTCTTGCCTCTCCGTTACCCTGCCTGCCACTCTTTGCCCCACCTTTGCTCTGAAGAGTCCTTCTCTCCTGACCAATGGCCACACCAGCGACCTGTCCCTGCAAGGCAACAGAGGCCCCTACACTGGCTGCAGCGGCAGCATCCGCTGCGTTTGTTGTGACACCCGCCACACTGCCTGTAGGGCTCGCACCAGAGGACGCACCCACACCCGTTTCTGCACCTTCCTCACTCATCAGAACCCCCAAAACCTCCTCTGCTTCTGAGCCCGACTGCTGCACGTTCTGTACAGTCACGCTCACCTCAGTCACCTCCTTGTCGCCCCCGTCTGTTACAAGCACATCGGTGGCCATGATACCCCGTGACACAAACACCACAGGGTTCGATGCATACCCCTGCCTCCCTGAACCACTTCCCGCTCTCCCCTCCCGCACACCCCGCCTCCCCTTACCCCCCCCAGCTTGCACCAGCCCTCCGCCCTTCCTCCGCCACAGAGTCTCCTCCTCTCCGCTAAGCCCTCTCTCCCTTCCCCTCCCCCCTTCCCCTCCTGCGCCTTCTTCTGTGCTGCTTTGTCCCTCTGCAAGCGCTCCCCCAGTGCCTGCATCAGCCCCGCCTGGGCCTGCGCCCTCCGCTGCTTGCGTGACACACGACTCGCTTCACCCGGCACAAGCCACTCCTCCTCCTCCAACTCCAGAAACGCATCTTCCTCCTCACTGCTTCCCTCACCCTCCCCACCCTCCTCACTCTCAGCACTCCCATCAATCTCCCCATCCTCCTCGCTCCCATCACTCTCTTCACTCTCTTCGCTATCCTCCTCCCCACTCTCATCATCTTCATCCTCCTCCTCCTCCTCCTCCGACTCCTCCTCCTCCTCATCCTCGTTCTCATCACTGTCATCATCATCACCCATCATGAGCATCATCTCCTCCATCTCAGCGATTCCTCGCTCCACATCCATGTCATCCATGTACTGAGCCAGCCGCCGCTCTCTGTAGTCCCCACCCTTCCTCCTCACCCCCCGCTGCCCCGGCCCGCTGCTCGCATCACCACACTCTGCGGCAGCGGCTCTTGCAAGGTTGAAGCGCCCGAGAATCTGGAAGGCAGGGACGAAAGGGAGGCGCAGAGGTGGCAGTCGTGGTTCCAGAGAGAATTGGGAAAACACGCAAGGGATGCAGCGAACATAGGGTAGGAAAACAGCAGTGCCCAGCAAGGCCCAACAAACTGCCAACAAGAGGCCCTCAGAATGAGCAGCAGACCTCTTCCAATCGAGTCATGTCATCTCCCTGTGGCACTGCTGTGTGCCGCCCAGACCGAAAGAGCAGCATCCTGAAGGGCAAGACGGAAAAAGCCAAACATGTGCAAGGCATCATGGAGAGGGGCACAAAGAGAGAGAATAAAGGTCGTGAGAAGAGGTGCTGGGAGAGAGGTGGAGGGGAGGAAGCAGGCATGAGACACAAGCATGCAAGGCGAGGCGAAGGAGGCGATGAGCAAGCAGTGAAGAGGGAGTGAACGGAGAGAAAGGCAGTTGCACATACTTTCTCTTGCCACTCTGCTGCACCGTGGTGGTCAGGCGATATGAGCGCGCCATGCCTTGTACCTGCGGGATGTGAACGGAGGAGATGGTGGATGGACATTTGTGAGATGACTGCATGCAAGCAACCAACCATGTGTGCATAAAATACTAGCATAACGCCATCCTTACAGTGCTGGCATGCACATGTGCACACACGCAAACATGAACATGTGACCCTTGCTGTCTGGTGGTGCAGGTGATGAGCAACGCACCATGGAGAACTGGTGCTGTGTCAATGGAGGCGACGCAAAGACGTCCACACGGCCCACCGCCACCTGCTGCATGCCCTGCTCACGAACACGGCAAGGGCAGGCCCAGGGCGCAAGTGGGAAGAGTTGGAAACTAGATGCCTAGAGACAGGGTACGACCCGACACACTGTGCGCAGCAGCGTCAGGTTGATTCTAGGCAGGCGCACTCCCCATGGCAGCTCACCTGGTTGAGGTGCATGAGGTCCACGTCAGCAGCATCGGGGCTGAATCCCACAGCTCGCTGCATGCGCTTCAGCTCCCTCGCCTGCTTCCTGCGCCCCTTCTTGCTGCCCGCCGCTGCCAGCGGCGAGCAGGGGGGGGGAAGGATGGAGAGGAAGGGAGGAATTGAAGGGGAGAAAGGGGAGGATACAGGTAAAAGAGAGGGCTTTCAAGGCACGCAGCCCAACTACTTGGCCAATCAGAGCGACCCATCTTCCATTGCTTCCCCCCTCCCCTAGTCTCAGAATTTATTTCCTCCCTCATCGCCTTCCCCCCCAGCAACACTCTGACCCATCCCCCACACACTGATGCACCCCCCACCTTTTGCCGCCTTCTTGGTTTGCTTCGCCAGGGCCCTCTTTGCCTTCCTTGCAGCCTTCTTTGACCCGCGCCCCATCCCTCCCCTGCCGCTACTGCCCTCCGCACCCCCTGCTCCTGCTCCTTCTCCTTCCCCAGCTCCCCCCTTTCCTGCTCCTGCTTGCCCTGCCCTCCCTCTCCCTGCCACTCCTCCTCTCCCCGCCCCCCCTCCTCTCCCTGCTCCCACTCCCCTCGCTGCCCGCCCTCTGCCGCGTGTCGGGGCTGCAGTGCCCCGTGCAACAGGAGCAGCAGAGGCGGGGCAGGGGGGAGCAGGAGCAGCAGAGGCGGGGCAGGGGGGAGCAGGAGCAGCAGAGGCGGGGCAGGGGGGAGCAGGAGCAGCAGAGGCGGGGCAGGGGGGAGCAGGAGCAGCAGAGGCGGGGAAGGGGGGAGCAGGAGCAGCAGAGGCGGGGCAGGGGGGAGCAGGAGCAGCAGAGGCGGGGCAGGGGGGAGCAGGAGCAGCAGAGGGGGCGCCCTTGCCCTTGCCCTTGCCCTTGCCCTTGCCCTTGGCTGTCTGGCGGCGAGCCAGCTCCCTCTGGTAGGCCGCCTCAAGCTCCCTCTCCCACTCCTCGCCCAACTCCTCCTCCATACCCTCCGAGCTCTCCCCTTCCTCCTCCTTCTCCCTCTCTTCCCCCTCCCCCCCTTCACTCTCTTCTTCCTCCTCCCCTTCGCCCTTGTCTGCATCCTCCTCCGCCCCTTCACCTTCCTCCTCCTCCCCATGCACGCCAACATCCAGCCCCCCTGCTTCACTGCCCTTCCTCATTTCGCCCTGCCCTGCCGCCCCGCCTGCCCTCGATCCTCCTCCGTCGCCCGCCTGGCCCCCCTGTTTCGAGCCCCTGACGCGTTTGAGGTGGTTCCAGAACTCCTCGGGAGAGGGCGCGGAGGCACCAGCGCAGTACCCCAGCCCAGTGTGCCGCTCCTCCTCGTACCACACTCCGCCTTCTTCGCCCTCGCCGTCGCTCTCACTCTCGCCCTCGCCCACCACTGCATCTGCTTCTTCCCCGTTCCCCTATTCCACCTCCTCATCCTCGCCCTCCTCGCCCTCCTCCTCCTCATTGAATACCTCCTCTGCCTCTTCCTCCCCCACTTCTTCCTTTGCCGCCTCCTCCTCGACCTCCACTTGTTCCTCCTCCACTTGTTCCTCCTCCACTTGTTTCTCCTCCACCTTTTCCTCCTCCACCTTTTCCTCCTCTGCCACCCTTCCCTCCATTACCACCACCTCCTCACCCTTATCCGCTTCCTCATCCGTATCGTCCGCCTCGCCCTCCCCCATGCTCGCATCATCACTATCATCCACCAGGTTACCCATAAAGTCCAGTGCCACGTCAGCATCGATGCTACTATCGCTGCCCTCCTCACTCTCTTCCCCACTGTCACCATCCTCCTCACTCTCTCCCTCTCCTCCCATCCCACCTCTCCTTCCCCCACCTCTTTCCCCACCCCTCCCCCTCCCCCTACCCCTCGCCCCACCCCCAACCCTTCCACGCCCCTGCCTCCCTCCACCCCCATACCCCTGCCCTTCATACCCCCCACGCCAACCCACACCTCTACCTGTCGATACAGTCACACCGCCAACAGTCACATACCCCACGTCCTCCACCCCCCCATCCAGCATTCCGCCCTGCCCCCGGCCCCACGCCCACTGCCCGCTCCCCACCTCCACTTGTTGCTCGTCTCCCCTGCCCCTCCTCCCTCCACCGCCCCTGCCTCTTCCTCTGCCCCCACGCCCCCTTCCCCTGCCTCGCTGCCAACCTCCCTCACCCCACTGCTGTCCTACACTCCCTTGACCCCCTTGACCCGCCTGACCCACTTGACCCCCTAGGCCTCCCTGGCCTGGTGAGCCCCCTTGGCCTCTTCTTCCTTGTTGCACTCCTCTGCTGTCTCGCCGCTCCTTCTCCTCGCCCTCCGCCCCTCCCTCCGCCCCCTCACCCACCCCGTCTGCCCCTATGTCCTCCACGCCCATGTGGAGCCTCTCAAACCGCACTGCCACGTCTGCAGGACACGTCACTTCCGCTGCTTCCACTGCTCCTACGGACAGCGGCAAGCGCTTTTGCCTGTCATCCAAAACAGGTAGGAGCCCCACCCTCTCTTCCACCACAGGCAGCACCTCGCACGCTCCTACAGCACCACCTGGTGCAGCACCTGACCCAGCATCTGCATGCTTAGACAGGCTCACGGGGCCAGCAGCAGCAGCAGCAGCAGCAGCAGAACCCCTTGCATCCAAGCCCGGCTGAGCCGGTGCGTGGCTACTAGTGGAAGAGCCTCCCCTGTCGAAGAAAACAGGCAGCACCGTCACCGCCCTGCCCTTCTCTGCTTCCACTGCTGCCCCCAGCACAGCTGTCTCCCCCACCTCACTCAGGGCACGCCCGCACTCCTCCTCACCCACCACGGGCACATGCTGCTGCAGCGCCACCACCTCCCTCTCCGCGCCGCTGCTGCTTCCTCCTACCTGTGAGCCACTTGATACAGCCGTCGTCCCATCACCTCCTCCTTTGCCGCCCTGCACTTTCTCTTCCACCACCATCGCCTCGTCCCCCTCCGTCCCTTGTACCCCCCTCTCATTGGCATCCCCCCCGTCCGTTCCGTCGTCCCCAACCCCTGCGTGCTCCTTTTTCTCCTCCTGCTCCCCACCCTCGCCGTCCCCTCGCAGCACTCCGCCCGGCCTGAACGTCCTCGCTGCGCCCTCGCTCGTCCCGGCACCACTCGATACCTCCGCCCTGTGAGACCCGTACCCAAGGCCTCTGTGCCCGCCTGCTCCTGCATGCACACCAGCACCACCGCCACCAGTAGGACCTTTCCCGTCCCCCCGACCTTGAGCTCGCGAGGATCCGCACGCCAGCCTCAACCACACGCCACGCGCCTTCCTCCCACGCCACTCCGCACCGCCGCGTGCTCCCTGCGCTGCTCGTCCCTCTCCAACTCCTCCTTTCTCCTCCTCACCCCTCCCCCGTACGTCCCTCTGCTCCGAACCCCTCGCCTCGTCAAGGTCGCCTGTGTCATATCCGCCCCCGCGAACAGTTTCATACTCGTACACGAATTTCACCGCAGAGTAAATGCCCCGTCCGCTTGCCGCTGCACCGCCGCCGCTAGCGCCCGGCTGCCGAGGCTCATTCCTCCGCGGATTCTGGTTTTCATTTGACGGCTGCGCGCCGATGCCACGGCCACGACCACGGCCGGCCCCCATGGCGCGTCCGCGGCCTCGAAAGCCTCGCCCTGAGGCTCCGCCATCCCCAGTCTCGTTCGCACCGCCTCGCCCGTCCGATCTTCCTTGATCATTCGGTCTTCCTCCGACGTCGTTTGCAGTGCCGTGGGGAGCACCGCCACGACCTCTTCCCGCCGATCCACCATTCCGCCCGCCCCCGCCTCCCCGGCTTCCTCCGCCGCTGCCCCCCCCTCGCTTGCCTCCTCCTCTGTTCCTCCTACCCATGATCGTTGTGTTTGCGATTACTTTGCCAGGAATCTAGAGCACCGACTGCAAAGCTGCACAAAGATCGCACACACCCGCGACTCTACAAGCAGAAAAGCGTCAAGAAACACAGGGTGTCGCACAGACGGAAAATCGACCTAACGAGCAGCAGCGCCAACTGCGCGCCTTGCTCAGGGTACTAGGGAGAGTTCGACTGCCCTGGAGCTGAGAATATGCTGTGGCCGAGGGGGGAGATAGGAACATGAATGTGCGGACATTCAGCAATGAAGTGCAGCAGCGAGGTGACGCGTTTCGGGCATGCATGTCACCATGGTGTGCAGGACACGCCACAAACACTACTCATGGGTTTGGGTTTCCATGAGTCACATTACATCATGACTCGATTTTAATTACACCTTTTGCAGGAAGATCCACAATCACGTTATGGGTGGATTTGGAACACACCTTTTAGAAGTAAATTCCACAAACACAATCGCTGGTTAAAGACTCTGTACAGGATAAAAAACTATCATGTGAAGGTGGTTTGTATCAATCACAGAATGGAAACCATGGCTACTGTGTTGCTTGAGCAATGATGGAGGACAAACTACCACCCTGCTCCTTTGCTGTCTCCACCAACGTGTCCTGGAGTGAGAAACAGACCGGAGCGTCAGTGAGAAGGCTGTTGCAACAAGTGAAGATAATACAGGTACCGTAACTGGGTGGAGCTTACCTGAGCCGCTATCACTCTTGCAACGGACTTCTTGCTTGACTCTTGTAGCTCTCCTGCTATGAGGATTTCATCTAGTATATAGTATGCCTGGAAGGAGCACAAACACATCGGATGGAAGGTTGGGTTGGAAAACAACAAGATAATGCCTCCTGACCTAAACTGCAAAACAACTGAGTCGCAGTGCCACTAGTGCAATATAGGCGCACCTTGTGAAAGTTGAAGATGAGATCGAGCTCGCAGACCTGCAGAATGACAGCAGCAGGTGGAGAGCCGCCATAAGAGGCTAGTAAATTGGTAAACGGCAGCACTAGAAAGCAGAGGCATGGGAGCAAATACGGGAGAAGACGTCGCTTACGTTGGTGAAGTAGCGGTCGAGCACCTCGACGTAGTGGTGGATGATCTCGAGGGTCTCAAGCTCGTTGTCGTTGATGTCCACGCACATGCAGAAGTACAGGCTCGCGTACCTGCAATGCACACCCACACCACACCAGCGTCACGAGCGTCAGCTGGCTGAAGCACTTGGACCTTTTGGCAGACTTCAGCAGACAAGCAAAATTTCGCTTGCAAGGGAACCTATGGCGGACTTCATCAGGCTAGCGTAAGCTTCCCTTGCAGTTATAAGCGAGCTCACGAAGTCGAAGAGTCTTACCGCTTGTAAACGACCTTGTAACCCCTCCAATCCACGAAATTACATAGCTTAGCAGGTCTGCTGAGTATCGTTCCCGACAGCTCCCGCGTGATCTGGCATGTGGACATCGACTTGATACATTAGCTTCACAAATAACTTCTAGGGACGCACGAATTCACTCGGAAACCACCCACGAGAGCAAGTAGGCAGACGGTTCGCGACGGGATGCGCATACCTTCGTCCGTTCCTTTTGAGAGTACGCGGAATACCATTTTGCCAGCCTGACCTTCCCTTGCCGGCTAATGAGGAGCACGAAGTGAATCTGCCAGGACGACATTTACGAGAAGTAAGCAACCCTAGATATCAGAAATCTACCACCTCGACTTTTCCGCAGCAAAAACTCACCATACTGTATCCACGTCCCTAATCGACGGCTCGGAATAGTCGTTCTCAAAAGCCTAAGCAGGTGAGGTAAAAAAGGCGGATCAACTAACGGGATCGAATGACTGCTGAGAGGCACGCAGATGGACTGGTGGTACCAACAGCAATGTGCTGATGAAACCTAAGGAGAGTGGGAGGAATGAAATTGGCTAACGGCTAGCGATGAGTTTTGATATTGATGATCAACCATTTTGTGTAGAAAACACTTTCATTCTCGGTATAAATATTTATGCATCTGCTGCCTCTATCGGCGTATATCTATATAGCATTTTTCCACGGCGAACCCGCCGACATTTTTTGGGAGGCACGGCACGGCATTGGTTCAGAAGCTGCTGGTGATTCACGTCACGGCCTGACAGCAACGTGCGAAGCGCCTGCGAAGATGGCGGTCTGTGAGGACAAGTGGCATGGGCCAGAGAAAACTAGCCGGCTGAGAAAGTGGATGCGAATTGGGGAATATATTGCACTGCGTGTATTATGAGCCCACGCACAAGCCAGACCACAGCTAAAAAAATTGCTCCACTCTCATGGTCATAACGATTACCGTGTCGCCGTCGAAAGATCTGTACGTTTAGTGGGCACCGTGTCCTGTGACACTGTACCTCACGCAGTAGCGTCTGTATTTACACGTAATAAGGCGCACCACTCGATGCAGTTAGAGGCTTGGAATACGATGCGACGACCGAGGTCAGCCAGATGATTCTACGGCGATTAATCCTGGCGCTGCAAGCCCTAGCAATGCGAACAGCCAAGTCACCAGACTTTTCTTTCATCTCGCTGCTTCGCAGCAAGCGCCTGTCGTTCTATGTCGCCCTCTCCAGCATTAGCGGCTTCCTCATCCTTTCCTTCCTCGTCTCTTCACCCACATACGGTCGCTTACGCTTCCAATATGATTCATTCATCTCGCTTTCGGCGGTTAGTAGCAGCAACCCAGCAGCCATGGCGGCTGGGACGATGTCGATCGGAGAGCTCACAGAAGACGGATACTTCCCGCCATGTCCGTCCAACTGGACTCACCACATCCCGTGCTACGATCCAAACATCGCCGTCCACTTTCCCTTCGCAGACAACGTTTTCCGCGAGCGACACTGCCCGCCTCCTTCAGCCCGCCCGCGCTGCTTGATTCCCCCTCCCCCCGGCTACCAGCGCGCGCCCCCCTGGCCGGATAGCCTATGGAGCGTGTGGCGGAACAACGTACCGCACTCTAAGATGCTCAAGGACCCGCGGAACGTCCTGTGGATGGAGCTACGTGGCAACACATGGCATTTCCCGCACGCTTTGACAGCTATGCCCGAAGCGGACGGCGCGGAGCGGTACGTGGCGCATCTGCGCAACTTCATTCCGTTCGGGTCGCGCCTGCGCACGGCTCTCGACATCGGCGCGGGGGTGGGGGGATTCGCGGTGGAGCTGCTGCGCCAGGGCATGATCACTGTGTCGCTCGGCCCGCGCGACGGGTTCCGCGGGCAGGCGCAGTTTGCGCTCGAGCGCGGGCTGCCCGCGCTGGTGGGCATCCTGGCGACGATGCGCCTGCCGTTCCCGTCGCTCGCGTTCGACCTCGTGCACTGCTCGCACTGCCAGGTCCCCTTCGGCCTCCCCAGTACGTGCGCCGCCACCCCCGCGCTCTCTCGTGGCCTCTCGCGCATCCCGCGCACCCCATCCAGTGCCCTCGTGCTCTCGCACGCGAGAAGTTTGTTGCGCATTTGAATAGCAGGGTCCCTGAATTCCCTTCCCCTCACCCGCCTTCCCCTCCCCACATTCCCCCCCCTCCTCCCCCCATTCAACCCCCCCCCCCCCCCCTCTCTCTCCAGACGGCACGCACCTGTTCGAGGTGGACCGCGTGCTGCGCGCGGGGGGCTTCTTCGTGCTGGCGGGGCCGCCCGTGCGCTGGCCGGGCAGGGTGGCTGAGTGGCGCACGCTGCGCGATAAGGCGCGCGCGCTGTGCTGGCGGCTGGTGCTGGTGGTGCCGCACGTAGCCATCTGGCGGAAGAGCAGGGGGGTTGAGGTGGCGGGCGGAAGCGGGGGAAGCGGGGGGGAAAGAAGATGGTGTCCTGGAGCCAAGGAATATAGAGAGGCGGAACAAGAGGGGGGCGGAACGGGGGAGAGGGAGAAGGAGGGAGGCAGTGAAAGGGAGGAGGTAGAGGATTCGCAGGAGGGAGGGGCAGAGAGAAAGGAGGGAGGGGCGGAGAGAGAGGAGGAAGAGGCAGAGAGGGAGGAAGGAGGTGGGGAGAGGGCGGAAGGAGGGGCGGAGAGGGAGGAGTTAGGGAGTGATGTAACAGGCGAGGAGGAGGGAGAGGAGAAGCGGGAGGAGGAGGGAGAGGAGAAGCGGGAGGAGGAGGGAGAGGAGAAGCGAGAGGAGGAGGGGAGGGCGAGATGGGCGCGGAAGTGTGTGCGGCGGACGACCAGCCCGACGCCGTGTGGTGCGTGCCCCTGCTGCCACCGCCTGCCACTGCCTGCCATGCCGCCGCCCTACCCCCCACCCGCCCCACTGCGATCATGCACGCTGCACCTCCACCCTCGCCCCGCGCCCACCCTACTAGCCCCCCTTCCTCAACGACTCCTATCTGCTTTCTCCTTTTCCTCGGCCCTCCTTCCCAACCCACCCCCTTCAGGTACTCCCCCTTGCAGCCTTGCGCCATCCGCCCTCCCCCCTCCGCGTGGAGCCTCCCCCCCTGGCCGCATCGCCTGTGGTTCGCCTCCCCCCGCATCTACGACTCCCCCCTCATGCACCCGCCCACAGATCCGCCGCCCAACGCGGTGGAGGGGGGTGCTGGGGGAAAGGGGGAAGAGAAGGACAAGGGGAAGGTGAGAAGGAGAGGGAAAGGCACGGGGAGGAAAGGCAGGGGGAAAGGAGGGAAGCGCAGGAGTGGGAAAGGAGGGAATGAGATGAAGAGTGAGGGGTCCGCAGATGGGGAGAGGGAGATGCAAGAGGGCGAGGAAAACGGGGCGAAAGAGGGGGAGAAAAGTGGGTTGAAGGAGGGGGGGGATAAGGCTGTGGAGCAGGTAAGGGAGAGCAGCAGCACTGAGGCCCCTGTTGCTGCTGCTGCTGCTGCTGCCGCTGCGGCTGCTGGTGGTGTTGGTGGGCGGCGACTGCTCAGCTCTGATGTGCATGGCGCTGGTGGTGCTGCTCATGGCGGGGAAGGAGGGGGAGGGGGAGGAGAGGGAGGAGGGGAAGGGGGAGGAGGAGAGGGAGGAGGGGAAGGGGGAGGAGGAGGAGAGGGAGGAGGGGAAGGGGGAGGAGGAGGAGAGGGAGGGGGAAGTGAGGCAGACAGGACTGAGAGAGCAGCGGCAGGGCAGGAGGGGGAGGAGGGCGACATGCGCAAGGCGCTGAAGGCGGAGCAGCAGAAGTCACTCATGAACGCAGCAACATCGCAGTACAGCAAGCGGCAGGGCACGGCGCTCGCAGCACTGTCGCCGCGGCAGAAGCGCATGAACATGGAGAGCCGGCGCTGGGGCACCCGCCTGGCGCACTACGAGTCGCTGTTCCTGGGCGACCTGCTGGGCTACCAGGGCCGGCGGAAGCACCGCGAGGGCGCTGAGGGGGACGGTGGGGAGGCCAAGGGGGAGAAGAGCGAGGAGAAGGGGAGGAGCAAGGAGGAGAGCAGGCCGGGGAAGGTGCGGAACGTGCTGGACATGAATGCGGGGGTGGGGTCGTTTGCGGCGGCGCTGCAGGGGAGGGAGGAGGACGGGGAGGAGCGAGTGTGGGTGATGAACGTGGTGCCGCTGAGCAGTAGACTCAACACCCTGGCAGCCGTGTTTGACCGCGGGCTCGTGGGCACGCTGCATGACTGGTGTGAGGCGTTCTCGTCGTACCCACGCGCATACGACCTCGTGCATTGGCAAGGCGTCTCCTCCTCCTTCCACCCGTGAGTGCCGCTGCCCTGCCTGCTGCCGTTGGAGGCGAGGCATTGTTCGCTGGGAAGAGATGGAGCACGAAGCACATAGCGTGTCACATCTTTCATTTCATGGGAAAGGTTTCTAATTTGTCATTCTCCCCAACCCCCTCCGTGCCACTCCACAGGGACCGATGTGATATAGATGACGTGATTATAGAGGTGGACCGGCTTTTGAGACCAGGAGGCACAGTGATTATAAGAGACCTGCCGGCCGTGCTGGAGGGCGTGCAGAGGGCTGCGAGGGCAGCACACTGGAACGTGACGGCCCACCCACCAGAGAAGGGCAGCAGCAGAGAGCACCTGGTGGTGGCTCGTAAACCGCTGTGGAAGGTGGATGCACGGGGGGTGATTGAGATTGTAGACGCTGATTTGTAATGAAATCAGGTATCCAAGGAAGCAAATTGCATTACCGAGCAAATGCTTCGCTCCTGCAATTGGACCCCGGCAACTCGTTAGCAGCCAAGCGAACTATACAATCGAAGGGGCTGAGTTAACAAGTTGGGCTGTGCAGCGTTGCCATGCCCGGGCATTACCATACTTTCAAAATTGGCATGGGAGTAGCACAGCCATCCTTCTATGGAAAACAAGCTAGCTTTATCATCTATGAAGGCCTAGACCACGGCAAAATGCTCCGTTGCCGGGATTTGAACCCGGGTCGCCTGGGTGAAAGCCAGGTATCCTAACCAGGCTGGACGACAACGGATGCCTTAGATCTATCTTGTTGCTATTTATTTCTGTTATATTACTGAAACCTTTTCATGCATTTGCTGATCTGTATGATCGGACTTGCAGATGATACCAGGTGCTGAAGCCGTGCCTTGGGTGCGGGCTGGCAGGGATGCAGGAAGCATCCATGGGCGCGGATGGGCGCTCTCCATGCTTCCGCCGCTCCTTGAATCGGCGCGCTATGAATCAGCGCAGCGGAGCCCGGCGAGTTCCACTCGCGCAGGATCATGCCTCCCTCGCAGATTCGCGTGCCGACGGGGGGTTCTCAGCAACCAGTCGAAGATAGCGCTGCGCGCGTCGTGTGACCGCCTGGCAGGCGGAAGAGTTGGTTGGGGTACAGACTATGCTCGCACCGCCGCGGCAGTACCTCGCTGCCGCTCCGGTAATCGCGGCGCCGTGGCTCCCCGCGCGGGATTGGGGGATGGTGTGGGGAGTGGTGCGGCGGAGACCAGCAGGGGAGGCGGGTCGTATTTGGAGGGCGCGATACTGTTCTGGCGCGATGCACGGTGAGAGGGAGAGGAGAGAGTAGGTGTGACTGTAGAGGGATAGTGAGTGAGAGGGAGAGAGAGGTTGAAGTTGGAGAAATTGTGAGGGGGGGAGAGAGTGAGGGAAACTGGAAATAATCTTCATGCCCGTTCCCCTTCCCACCCTCAATCCCCCTTGAGGCCCGCGTGCCCGTCCCCCCCGCTGCAGGTCCGCCTACTCCGCGGATGCGCTGGGCGTGGAGATGGCGGCGATCGCGCTGCCGGCGCTGCTGGCGCTCGCCGCCGAGCCCGTCGCGTCGCTCGTTGATACGTTCTACATCGGGCAGATGGGTGAGGGCAGATGGGTGAGGGCAGATGGGTGAGGGCAGATGGGTGAGAGCAGATGGGTGAGGGCAGTTCTTTCGATGAAACGGGTTGTTAGTCAGCGATGGGGCAGAAAGATAGCTAATCAAAGAATAAGGGATCGGACATGCTTTCCACAAATAATTTCCTCTTTTGTCATTCTAGACGGTATGGCATGACATGGCATGGTAGATGCTGACCCATCCTTTCTGGGTCCCGTGACTCTGCCGCTCTCCTCCTCCCCTGCCCCCGTGTGTGGCGCGTGGCAGGCGCGGAGGAGCTGGGGGGGGTGGGGGTGGCGGTGGCGGTGGTGGGCGTGGTGTCCAAGGTGCTCAACGTGCCGCTGCTCAACATCACCACGTCCTTCGTCGCCATGGACCAACACCTCCTCAATCACCCACCGCACCAACACCTCCTCAATCACCCACCGCACCAACGCCACGTGCAACATCACCCGCAGCAGCTACACGGCTCGCCCTCACTATCATCCGCCTCCTCTACCTCTGCCGCCTCCCCCCCGCCCGCGTCCAAGCCCGTGGTGCCGTCGGTGTCAGCGGCGCTGCTCATGGCCGTGGTGCTCGGCGCATTAGAGGCGCTGCTGCTGGCGGTGGCGGCGGCGCCGCTGCTGGGGGTGATGGGCGTGGGGCCCTTATCCCCCATGCATGCGCCCGCGCTGCAGTACCTGCAGGTGAGGGCGGCGGGGTCGCCCGCGGTGGTGCTGTTCCTCACGGCGCAGGGCGTCTTCCGCGGCCTCAAGGACACGCTCACGCCCCTCGCTGCCTCCGGTGAGCCCCTCGCTGCCTCCGGTGAGCTTTGCCCTTCACCCGCACGCGTGCTTCAGGTGCGAAGAGCGTTCCAAGTGACAAGGGCGTGTCAGTTGTTCGGGAAGAGGAATGCAGAGGAGATGACTCGCACAGCCTGTGCGTCTGGGGAACAAACGGCCATCCCTGGATCCGCTCTCGTTCACCCTCACTACCCACCCGTTGCCCTCTGCAGTGAGCGGCAACGTGGTGAACATCCTGCTGGACCCGCTGCTCATCTTCTCCTGCGGGCTCGGCGTGTCCGGCGCTGCAGCGGCCACGGTGGCAGCACAGTACGGCATGGCGGGGTGGCTGCTGCTGCGACTGAGTGCCACAGTGCACCTCATCCCGCCCTCGCTCTCCCTCCTCTCCTTCCACCGCTTCTTCAAGTCCGGTGAGCCCTGCCACTCACAACAGAGTTCGCATCTGCATCTGCATCAGCATCAGCGCATCAGCATCAGCGCATCAGCATCAGCGCATCAGCATCAGCGCATCAGCATCAGCGCATCAGCACCAGCGCATCAGCATCAGCATGTGCATGTGATCGTGCATCTGCTCCCCCATCTCCCTTTTCCCCCGTCTGCCAGGCGTCTTCCCTCTCAACCCTGCACTCCGCCCTCTCCCCGTGCATCCTCCCTCCAGGAGGGCTGCTACTGGGGCGAACGGTGGCGCTGTTGGGGGCGATGGCGGTGGGGACGAGCATGGCGGCGAGGCAGGGGGCGGTGCCCATGGCGGCACACCAGCTCGCTCTGCAGCTCTGCCTCGCCGCCTCCCTCCTCTCTGACTCCGTTGCCCTCGCTGCTCAGGTGCGCCCAGGTGGATCCTCAGGTGGTTTTCCAGGTGGTTTTTCAGGGTATTTTGTAATTTGAGGACTGATTTCGTGCACACATTTGTTCTCACATAATAGTTTATTTTTTCCTGTGTGCATTCCCTCGTGTGCATGCATGTGCTTATGTGCTCATGTGTGATGTTATGTGTGATGTTATGTGTGATGGCATGTGTGATGGCATGTGTGATGGCATGTGTGATGGCATGTGTGGCGCCATGTGTATCAGACCCTATTGGCATCAGCCTTTGCACGCAACGACACGGCCATGGTGCGAGCCATCATGCTGCGATCGCTGCAGGTAAGAGGCTAGGGGGAAAGGCACCACATGCTGCACGCACCACATGCTGCACGCACCAATACCAATGCGAATGCCAGCACCTTCTTTCTCGCTTGTGACACCATCGCCTCTTCACTCACACTATCGCTGTCATTCATAGCCCCGCCCTTCTACCACCTCATTCATTGCTCTCACCCACCATCACCCTCCTCCCGGCACTTCATCCACCGCTCTCATGCGTGCAACCCCATCCCCTCCTCCCCTGTGTGCTCGGCAGATAGGGCTGGGCATGGGGGCGGTGATGGGGGTGGTGCTCTCACTGTCAGCGCAGCTGCTGCCAGCGCTCTTCACCTCGGATGACCGTGTGCTGCTGCAGGCTGTCGCCCTCATGCCCGTGAGACATAGCCTTCTTGCCTCTGAGAATTTCCATTCTTTTCCCTCCGCAAACTGGTTCCATTCACCACCAAGCAGCCATTGCTCCCGACTCACTGTTTCCCATGAGCTTTCCTCTCTGTGTCCCCTCTCCCTGACTGCAGTTTGCAGCGGCCATGCAGCCCCTGGCGAGCATGGCGTTTGTGTTTGACGGGCTGCACTACGGCGCCACCGACTTCGCCTTCGCTGCCCTCGCCATGGTGCGCTGCTGTCTTGCCATCATCACCAGCCTTGTGCTCCCGGACCCATGCTCTCTGCTCAATGCACATTCGTTGAATCCCTCTCTAATGACCCGTTCGTTGGTTTACTTGTTGCAGATGGCGCTGGCGCCAGCAGCAGCGGCGGTGCTGGTGTATGCGCCGAGCGAGTGGGGCGTGGAGGGTGTGTGGATAGGCCTCTCTCTCCTCATTGCCGCCCGCATGTTCGCCGGCTTTCTCAGGTCAGCCACCACATGCTTGCGTTGCTCCATCAATGGTCTGCTCCACCTCATGCTTTGCCCCCTGCGCTCCCCATGCCTTACGCCCTCCATGCCTTGCACCTCCCATGCCTTACGCCCTCCATGCCTTGCACCTCCCATGCCTTATGCCCTCCCTGACATGGTGGTAACGGCATGCAGAGTGGGCACGGGCGGAGGGGCGTGGGCAGTGCTGCAGGCGGCACCACCACATGTCCACGTGGATGCAGATGATGGTCGTCTTGCAGTTACGGGTGATGCAGGAGATGCTGCTGACAGTAATGATGTGCATCAAGACACCCGCACAGCCACAGAGGAGGCAATTTTGGGAGAGGGAAAATCTGCTGCCGTTGAGAATGTAGATAGCATGAAGCCTGATAGAAGCACATTCAGAAATATTGATGATTAAGGTACAAGATGAAATTATTATTTGTTCTCAAGTATCCTATGCACCCCACACAACGCATCTGGGGCGAACTGGTCTCTTAGCGAAGCAGCGTTTTCCCGCAACAGCCCTTGGGAACAGTTTTCTGGAAGATTCGCATTTTGCACGCACACCACTCAAACAGTCTCCCCCAGCCACCTAGTACTGACACATACAACTTTCCATACAGCGCTTCGGCACGCGGACGAGCCATTGAAGCACTTGTTCAAGATCGAAGCTATTAGTCGTGCAGGAGGATAGGAAATAAAACTGGCGGAGTGAGCTCGGATTGTTCGGGTCGGAGGTATCTGGGATGGCGGACGCGGGAAGTGCCACCGCGCGATCGCCGGCGGAAGAGGCGGGAGTGGAGCAAGACATGGCGCGACTCGCGGTGGCGGATGCGACAGACGGGAAGCCCGCAGGCGGCGGTGCTGACGTGGATGATTTGGATGACGTGGAGCAGACGGAGGTGGTACTATTCCACCTCAAGGAGTGCTACGTGTACAAGGTGCGCACCGTCACCCAACCTCCTTCCCGCTTCCGCGCATTTATGATTCGTGCGGTGGCTCTGCGCTCAGGCGAGTCGCGAGCAGGCGGCACCACCGCATGGCGTAACGCAAGTACGTCGCACGGGCTGTGCGACGCGCCTAGTGAGGAATCTTGAAATAGTCCGCGCAGCGTGCGGACACGTGCGTAGCCATTTCTGCCCCCTCCGCGCCACAGCGGCCTTGGAGTCGCGTCGACAATGCCGCGCGTTCCACGCTGCCAGCTCCCTTGACTCTTCACGTCACCTTCATCCTCCTTTCCCCTGTCCCGTCTCCCCTCCCTGCCCTCCCGTCCCCTTCTCTCGCGCTCCCCGCGGGTGCTGATCCCCCATTGCCACGAGGCGGCACCAGATTCCCCCACGCAAGACAGCAGCGTCGTACAGGTGCGCGCACCCTCCCTCACTCCCCTCCCTCCCCTCACTCCCACTCCTCGCACTCTTCTCGCTCCCCTCACTCCAGTCTCTTTACCGCTTCACCATCCTTGCTCCCACTCCCCTCTCTCCCCTCACAACCCACCCCGCCCTTTACTGCCTAATCATTTGACAAGCAAATCTCCCCCGCGCACCCCTGCATGCATGCGCCCTCGCACCAGTACCACATCGCCCCACCCACGCTTCCCACCTTCACTCCATTCCCCCCTTCCCCCCTTCCTCGTCCCTTACCTGCTCCCCTCCATTGATCCCCCCACCTCCGCCACCCCGTGCAGGGCGGACGAGTGGGACATAAACAGGTGGGCGTGGGAGGGCGCCATCAGCGTGGTGTCGCGCGGCGACCACTGCAGCATCCGCCTGCTCGACGCCGCCTCGGGGGACCTCTTCGCGCACGCGCCCGTGCGGCCCAACCACCCGCTGCCCCTGGAGGCCGTCATCGACAGCAGCCGCTTCTTCGTGCTGCGCATCGAAGACTCCTCCCCGCCCCCTCCCTCTACTGCCTCTGCAGCCTCTGCCTCCTCTGCTTCCTCTAGCAAGGCTGGGAAGCCCGCTGCGGCGGCGGCACCGGTGGTGAGGCATGCGTTCATAGGGTTGGGGTTCCGGGAGCGCACGGCGGCGTATGACTTCCAGGCGGCGGTGTACGACCATGTCAAGTACGTGCACAAGCAGCAGGAGGCGCGCCGCATGGGACAGGCGTTTGAGTCGCGGCCCGCTGCGGACTACCGCCTCAAGGAGGGGCAGAAGCTGCACCTCGACATCAAAACGGTGCGCGAGAGATGGGGAGAAGGGTGGGGACAGGGGGAGAAGGGATGGAGGATTGGGCGTGACGGTTGAGGGTGAGGGTGGACGTACAGTGGGGGATGCATGGTGCAAGGAGGAGGGGTAGTGCAGGGGATTGGAGGGCGGTTGATGGCAGGTCATTGAAGGGAGAAAATGGGGAGGACAGCTTGATAGTCCCTCCCGTGCTGCTCACTCTGCTTACACGCACTGCTGTGTGTGCATCCCCTCCCCTTTCCCCTTCCCTCCACCCCCATGGCAGCCGGCACGGGCGAAGCCAAGCACAGCAGGGCTGCCGCTGTCGCCCACCACGCCGGGCAACGTGGCCTTCAAGTCGCCCTCCCTCACAGGCCCTGCCCCTGACGCCTCTGCTCCCATGCGCCAAGCCTCAGGGGACCATGCCGCTGCTGACTCCTCCCCACCGCATGCAACCGCAGCTGCTACCACCGCAGGCGCCTCCCCCCCCATCCTCCCTCCCCCTCCCCCGGCGCGCCTCTCCTCGCCTCCTTCCGCGTCGCCCTCCTCCCCTCCCTCCACGTCCTTCTCTGCGCGCTCCTTCCCCCCAGCAGCCCCCTCGCCCTCCATCGCATGGGCGTTCCAATCCGACGACCCGCCTGCCTCTGTCACCTCCGCGCCCCAGTCCGTCATGCCTGCAACCTCTGGAGGCAGTGAGGGCGCTGGCAGTGCAGCAGCAGCGGGGGAGGACACAGATGACTTTGGGGAGTTCGTTGCTGCGTGAGGTGCGGGTGGGGGGCGAGTAACGCGACTCGTGAGTTGAGAGGAGGTGGAATGGATGATGGGCGAGCCATGAAACCCTGGGACTGGCAGCCCGTGCATGCATGCATGCCTGTGTTGCTGTGCTGCCATGAGGTGGATGGCTTGCAAGCACCACAGGAGAACCTCAGCATAGCCTGGCTGACACCAACTACCGTACTGCCTGCTAGGCTGGTTCATATTCAGGAAGATTCTCCCACCAAGCTTGTACGGGTATTGTAATCCATAATCTGTATGTGACAATTATCGTACAGTGAATCTTAACTGACTAGCTACAAAGATATACAGAGCGCAGCATCTGCATCTCTACTAACCATATACTAACACCAGTGGCCACGATTGCAGCATGCAGCAGCCACAAGCAATCCATGTCTTCGCCCCTACAACTCCGCACCTGCTCGCTACCTCGCACCGTTCTTCTTCCCCCACCCCATCCCCTTCCCCTTGCCGCTCTTCCCCCCCAGCGCCTCACGGTGCAGGAAAGCAGCACTCATGCGCGCAATGCGCCCGCCCACGCCCTCCTGCGTTGCCTTCCCATCCCCTTCCCCATCGTCATCCGCGCCCCCGAGCCGAGCATGTCGCGCACCACCTGGGCTGTGATGCCGCGCACGTAGTAGTCCAGGGGGGGCGGGGGCGACAGCGCCAGCTGCACCACCTGCTGCAGATGCACGCGCGACGCCATGCGCGCGCCATGTCCAGGTTTCCTCTCACTTGCACCCTCCCCATTTGTGCCCTCTCCACCTGCGCTCCCCTCACTAGCGCCTGCCTCCCCAGCGGGTCTGCTGTCAAACGCCTCCCGCGCATCCTCAAACTCGCCGCCCTCCGCCCCCCCCCCAGCTTCCCCTTCCGCTGCTCCTGCCTTCCCTGTCCCCTCCGCTGCGCTTTTGCCCTTCTCTGCTGTTTCCGTTCCGCCCTTCCCCTCCGCCTCCCCCACCGTGCGCATGTCCGCGGATCCCGGTACAGGCAGCGGCTCCACGCGCCAGAAGCCCTCGAAGCGCCGCATGAACCCCGGCTGCGCGATCTTGAACGACATCTGCGCGGGGGATGGGGGGAAGGCGAAGGGCGGGAGGCGAAGGAGGGAGAAAAGGGGTGGGAGGGCGCGTGAGACGGCAGCAGACGCGTGAGAGCCCCGGGCAACGTGAAAGACAATGGAATTCCTCTCCGCTTTCCATCTACTCTCCCCGTCGCCCGCCCACGTCTCCTCGCGCATGCAACGCACCGTGCGTTCCGCGCGGTCCTGAGTGACGAGGAGGCGCGTGTCGAAGGAGCCGGAGAAGACGAGGAAGCGCCACGCCGCGGACTGCTCCACCTCCACGAGCTGCCGGTCGCCGTCGTCCTCCAACACCTTGCGATGCTTCACGGCCTTGATGTTCTTGAACACGCGCCGGTTGTACGGGTCGCACAGCGTGTTGTACACCGCGTCGGGCGGCAGCGCCAGGGTTACCTGGCAGTCCAGCTGGCAGAAGGTGCCTTTGGGCGTCGACACCGTCAGCTGCGCCGCCTCGTCGCGCCACTCGGGGTCGTCCCGCCACGCGCGCATCTGCCGCTCCAGCTCCGCGCGCCACAAGATGCGCCCCTCGCGGTACCCGTCCATCTGCACCACCGCCTCCTCCTCCTTCTGCTGCGCCTCCGCCTGTCGCTGCGCCTCCGCGGCGTGGTGCGCCTGCTCCCACTCCCGCTGCCGCGCCAGGCTCTCTTCGTCCATCACCAGCGCCGCCGGCTCCTCGCTCGTCGCGTCTTCGAACTTCTCTTCCACGTCACCGTCGCCTGCCACAGCGTCCGTGCCTTCACCGCCATCGGCGGCGGGAGTTTCGCTAGGTTCGGCGAGAATATTGCTAGGTTCGGCGGGAGTTGCTGTTGGTGCGGCGAGAAATTCGCTAGGTTCGGGGAGAGTTTCGCATGGTTCTGCGGGAGTTTCGCTAGGTTCGGCGGGAGTTTTTGTTGGTGCGGCAAGAGTTTCGCTAGGTTCAGCGGGAGTTTCTATTGGTGCGGCGAGAGTTTCGCTAGGTTCGGAGAGAGATTCGGTTGGCGCGGCGGGAGTTTCGGTTGATGCGACGGGAGTTTCGGTTACTGCGGCGGGAGTTTCGGTTGGTGCGGCGGGTGCGGGCAATCCCGCAACTGGTTCTTCCTTCACGTCACCACCCTCCCCCGTCCCCCCTGCCTCCATGGCCGCTCACCGAAAATGTCTCCCGGATCGCAAATTCTGTGGCTTGCGTGGGAGATGGTGCGCGCGTTACGTATCCTGCCCTGCGTGCTGTTAGTTCTGAACGCAAGACACAGCAAGTGCAGATTTGCGAAGTCAAAGACGCGCGTGGATCGCCTTCCTTGAGTGGTGCTTGCTGCCTCAACCACGTGGGACTCTCGATGAACCGAAAGCTGTTCTGACTCCCTGGCCCACAACAACTCGAGAGACTGGTGCTAGGGGACGTGAGCTGCTCGCCTTCTGTCGTACCTAGATGGCTATTTTACGCGATCATAGCGATAGAAGACAAGGGAACCACTGGAAACACAATCTTGCTGCAATTTCAACTCAACATGCAACGCTGGGGAGGGGCATTCCCGCACGGCAGGGGCTGGCGCGCGGATTCAGCTAGAATGGGCACGTTCTTGCGTGACATGCTGCTGACCTGTGGGGTCTTGCTGGCGTGGCGCCACGCGGCCTGACAGGAAGGGGCTGGACTGCCAATCGCAGAGCTTGTTCTTGGAAAGTCAGCAAGTCTCAATTTCGAGCTGGTGTCTAATTGTACAGTTCCTCAAACACAGCAAAGTCCACAACTTCATACAATGAAATCACAAATAACAGTATAGAATTATGTACAGAAGTCCAAGCAGCCCTTGAGGGCAGCGTTTCTTTGTCCACTTGGCAATGCCTATTTGGCACAAAGCCAAAGTGTGAAGTATTTCGGGGAACTCAACACTTGATTCCCCTCCTCACAGGCACCCAGTTGCACTCTTTGCGAGGCAGTGGGCTCTTGAGCACCTCCTTGTGCAGGAAGGCAGCACTTCTGATCGCACGGAAGCCATTGTCCCTCTTCAAGTGCAGCTCGTGGGGCTCCACGCCCCGCCCTCCTCCCACCTCCACTGCTCTCTCAACTACCTCCTGCTGCTTCTCCTGCTCCCCCACTCGCACCTTCTCTTCTACTTCCTCATCCTCACCAGAGCTCTCGCCCTCCTCGTGCGAATCCAGTCTCACAAGAGGCGGAGGGGGTGGAAAGGACTCCTCTATCTGCAGCTTCTCAGCGGGCGCGGCCATGTCAGGCACGGGTGCGGGGTCGGGGAAGGCAGTGTGGCCGTCCGCGATGGGGAAGGGCGCCTCCCTCAGCCGCCGCGCCTCCGCCATGAAGCTCGTGAGCATGTCTCTCGCCTCGTGCGCCGTCTTGTTGCGCGCCAGCATGTCGAACGGCGGCGGCGGCGGCATGGCGAGCAGAATCACCTGCTGCAGGCGCACGCGCGAGGCCATGCGCATCTGGCAATCCGCGCAGCACTCCTCTGAGTCTGCCTCTTCCGGCAACACGTCACTGGCGTCGAAGAACACGTCACCCTCCCTGTCCATCTCCCCACCTATCCATCCGAACCGCCCATCTCCCTTCGCGTCTCTGCCCTTACCACGCGCAGCTTCGCGCTCCCGGGCGGCCATGGCCTGCGCGTGTCGCGAGCACGGCACGGGCAGCGGGTCCACCTGCCACGAGCCCTCGAAGCGTCGCATAAAGCCCGGCCGCGCGATCGCGAACGACATCTGCGGAGCGACGAGAGGGAATACACGATTTTAGCATGCGCTGGGCATGGAATCGAACACTGTACGCGCACAGGGATCAGGAGGATGCACCACTCTCACAAAGTAGCTGGAGCTCTCCGCGTGAGCTCACGGATTTGCAGAGAAACGTACCGTGTGTTTCAGTCGATCCTGTCGCACGAAGAGTCGCACGTCGCAGGAGCCGGAGAAGATGAGGAATTTTCCGACGGCGGACTGCTCCACCTCCACGAGCTGGCGGTCGCCGTCGTCCTCCAACACGCGGCGGTACGTGACGGCGCGGATGTTCTTGAACACGCGCCGGTTGCACGGGTCGCACAGGATGTTGTACACCGCGTCGGGCGGCAGCGCCATCGTCACCTCCGAGTCGATCTGGCAGAATGCGCCCTTGGGAGCTGACACCTGTGCGCGCGCGGGGGAGAAGGGGGAGGAGACAGTGAGTGAGTGGCGCACGAGCTGACGGGAGAGACGGGGACGATGCGCACATGAGGGGGAGCACCAGAGAAGATTGAGAAGGAGCCTCGCGGGATGAAAGACGTGCGAGCGAGGGGCCACGAGGCGCTGGGAGCGTGGCGGACCTTAACGGTGGGCGTCTCGTCGTGCCAGTGCGGGTCGTCGCGCCACGCCTGCATCTGCGACTTGAGCGTGCGTTGCCACTGCACCGTACCCGTCTTGTACGGCCCCATCTCCACCACCGCCTCCTGCGGCCCTCCTTTCCTTCCATACTCGCACGCTGCTGCCCCCATGAATGCAGATCCGAAAAGAGGCTACGGTAGAGATTAAGATGGTGGTTTGTCTCTTGTTGTATGTTGCTGCACCTCGGAGTCAAGCAGAGCGTTGAATAGGGTACTACCGGAATCCGTGAACTGAGCGGAATAATGTCCTATGACGCGTTATGTAGCGGCTTTTGTGAATATCAAGTAGCGAGTCCAGGATAACCAGGAACATTTGTCAGTGGACGCTTTACAGTTGACATGGATAAAGAAGCTTGAGGTTCAGAGTCAGATTCGCATTCTCTTCGGCGTCCCGTCGGCATCCCACATCCCATTTTCCCCAGTGCAAGTCGCGCCGCCGTAACTCCCCAACCCCAACCTCCCTCCTCCATCGCCTCTCACACTCGCTGTCGACTTGCGTTGACCGCACCGTGCCTCACCCAACCCAACCACAGTGGGAGCTCCATCATCACCGCCCCTACATGTGTCACCAGCTGTTCCATAGTGTGCGCCACTCACCACCCGTTTGACTTTGCGGCTCCCCATTCGCTCAGCTTCGGCGCTTGCTGAGTTGGCTTTTGATGTTGCCGATGTGTCACAGCTGCGGGGTGTCGTGGAAGTGTAGATGTTGGCGGATGAAACACACACCGCTCGGGCTCACTTTGTCGGGCAGCCTGTGACTCCTGTCAGGAGGAGCGTCAGCGTCAGCTACCACCTCTACGGCCAATCAGCGCCAAGTGTTCAACAAGCAAGTCTTCGACATGGCACTGGCTGCCCGTGGCGGAAAGGGATTCTCCCGTGGCAGTTGGCGAAGTCGATGTGCTTTGGTGCTGGCATGACGCCAGCTGCCTCCAAAAAGCTCCAGTGACACCCAGAGGCCAACCGCAAAACGTCACTTGAGATCAACCTCGGAGTCATCCACGTGGGCCTAGAAACTCCTGACCGATGCACCACCACCGCGACTGCAGTGCTTGGAGTTCAGTGAGTTTCGCGAAGCACCTCGCCTCGAATTGATATGCCGCCTCTGACATCAGCGGCCACGACTCGTTATTTAGTTCAGCAAACCAAAATACCGTCTGCTTTTGCTTTTGGCATGGCGTATAAAACCATACACTGTGCAATTCATAAATGATTTCAAGTAATATTTTGAACATTACGACCTTGTCTTGTATATATTAGCAAAACTTGAAGAAAACAGCAAGGTTCGACTATCAAGAAAACAACATATATACAGATACATTCACAAGTTGTGCATCAAAACAATGTGCATACTCAGTCATCCACTTCCTCTTCTCCTGTCTCGGGCCCTTCAAACATCTCTTCCAGAGGTGGTGGTGGCACTGGCATGCATGCTTGCCCCCTCTCCCCGGACAGGACGCACAGCGCCTCGGCGTCTCTGAGGGCGGCGTCCAGGTCGATGTGGCAGCTGAGGTCGTTGGCGAACTTGAGCAGCGAGTCAAACTCCATCTGCCATGCCATCACACAACACTCCTGCCGTCAACCTAGGCAGATCCAATAACGTCATGCACTACTCATCCCCTCATACCCCATACACCAACAGGCATCCTCTACTTCCCCATCACATAGTCAATCCCCCGTGCCCCCTCTTCTTCCCCCCTTCTACGGCCGCACCTGTTCATCCATGATGCGGCGGCGGTGGCGTTTAAGCACGGCGGCAGCAACGAAGAGGTGCAGGTGCTGCGACAGGTGGCAGCTCCACAGCGCCTCCCACAGCCGGCATGTATCCTCGAACTCAAACTCCCTGCCACCCTCCCGTGCAGCACAGAGCAGGTCAGCACCGAAGCAGAGCAATAACGGCGCACGCGGCACACCAGGGGAACAAGTGGGCAGAGCCGGTGCTCCATGTGGCATGCATGGGAGGCAGCAAGCAGGGCAGGTGGGCATGGCGTACCTGCTGTTGTATCATGACGTGAGGACGCACCTCTTGAAGCGCACGAGGATCCAGCGGAAGCAGAAGAAGAAGTTGAGGCAGTCCACGCTCTCCAGGTACTCGTACAGCGGCGGGTCCACCAGCTGCACGAGCTGTGCGCACGCAGGAGGGGGGTAGGGGAGCAGCGAGCAGAGGGGGATGAGGGCCCGCATGCACTGGCAGCCGGAGAATGAACGAATAAGAAGCGGTGGTTGAGGGGGAGGATGAAGGGGGAGAGCCATGCAACCGGTGCTGTGCATGCACCTTTTAGAGAGCACAGAGCTGGGCGTGCATGCACCTGGGAGAGGGCTTGCAGCTGGGCGTGCATGCCGCTCTGGTCGCGGTGGAAGTTGGGCGCCATGGTCTCCATGTACGCTGTGAACGCCCAAAACGCCTCCACCTCGTCCCCCAGCACCATCAGCAGCGGTGCTAACAGGTCTCCCATGCCCTGAGGGGGAGAGGAGAGGGGAGGCAGGGGGACGGGAGGCGGGGAAGAGGCAACGAATTGGTTGGTGGAACATGAGCGAGAAAAAGATGTACACATGCCTGGCATAACTATGCAGCACATGTGGGAGTTGAAAGGGGTTGAGGATGACGAGAATGGACGGATGACGGCAGCAAGGCACCTGGCATGAGCATGTAAGGCAGCAGGGCAGGCAGTAGCCGACAAGGCAGGTAGCAACACCTGGCAATAGCCGAGGTGGCAAGGCAGCACATGGCAGCACCTGGCAGCACCTGGCAGCACCTGGCAGCACATGGCAGCACCTGGCAGCAAATCACGGGTGGCAGCAAATGACCTGGCAGTAGCCGAGGTCGAAGTTGTAGAAGGCGTAGGTGATGAGGATGCGGCGCACCCGCTCCAGATTCTCATTGCCCTCCCCCGCAAAGAAGGGCAGATGCCGGTCTGTGCGCACCTGGTGGGGGGGGCAGGCAGGGTGCAGGGTGCAGGGTGAATGGGACGTGGCAGGAGGAGAGAGGTCAGTTTGGGGAGACAGGTCGGGGCAAGAGGGGAAATCGGTGCATAAAAAGTGGAAGAGTGTGCAACCGACAGAGGAGAAGGTTGAAAGTGGTGTGCCGACCATTTAATGAGCACAACAACTGGAAGCGCAAGCGGGCACGAGATGGAGGGGTGGAGGGGCGTACAACATCCTTGTCGATGCGGCTGCACCTCTCCCTGTACTTGGTGAACCGCCTCGCCTGCTCCTCACTTATACTCTGCACCGCATGGCAGCAGCATGGGGGGAGAGAGTGTGATGGTGCACATAGCGAGGGAACAGAGCGTTGAGAGCGGGAGCAGAGAAGAGAGATGGGGCACTGTGATTGAACTCTAATGGTCCACATCTCGCAAGCAACGCTGACAAAGGCCACTGTGAGCCCAAGTGCAGCCCACCTGCCACTGCAGCAGTAGCGAGTTGTAGGCGGTGATCTGCCTCTGCCGCAGCTCCTCCCTCTCCGCGTGGCTGGCATCCCACGGCACATAGCCCAGCAGGCGTGGCCACACCTGCTCGCTCCATGGGGGTGCGTGGGGGCCATGGGGGCCACGGGTGAGTGGAATGAGAACGTGTGGCATGGGGTTAATGAGATGGGATGTGTGCATGGCATGCGGACAGTGGAGAGGAGGTGTGCAATGTGCCATGGTACCACCCACCCCATGCATACATGCATGATGCACCCATGGCAGTGGCAGGCATGGCAGTGGGGGCACCTGGGAGCGCAGCTGTGGGTCCATCCCGCTGTAGAAGATGCGCTGCAACACCGCCTCCCTGTTCGCCTCGCTCACCCGCCCCTCACTGTCCTGATACCCCCGCCACTGGTGGGTGGGGCGCGGGGTGTGGGATGGCGAGGAGGGCACCAAGGGGGGGATGGAAGCAGATGCAGGGACAGGCTCAGGGCAAGGGAGGGCGGGAAGTTGATGAATTCATAAACATGGGAGTGCATAGGGGGATAAGATAAGATGATATGCACGGCAGCACGGCAGCACGGCAGCACGGCAGCAGGGCAGCAGGGCGCACAACCGACCTCGTCTGCGGAGAGTGGTGGCAGGAGAGGGCGAGGCGGCACGAGGGAGGAGGAATTGTCCTGCAGGGGGCATGGGCACACGAGGAGGCATGCAGCGTTGGATGTCAGGTAAGTACATGTAATGCAGGGAGCACGGTTGCAAAGAGCAGGAGGAGAAGCACCGGCAAGGATGCAAGTGGTGTGCAGCATGTGGCATGTGGCATGTGGCATGTGGGCATGCAACGTCACCTGAAAGTCGTCCAACAGTTCAAACTCGCCCACGCCTGTGCTCTCCTCCGTGCTCCCCTGCACACAAGCACACGTGCGCACACACATGGATGCAGTGAGGATGCAGGGAGAAGATGAGCGCATACATGTGCCACAACCTCATCGCACCATGTCATCACACCCCACTCCGCACTCCCCTCTTCCCCCCATCCCTCATTCCCTCCCCCAAGAGCACGAACCGCACCTTGATGGTGGTAAGGCGGCTCAGGCTGCCCTCACTCTCGCCCTCCTCCTCTTCCTCCTCCTCCCCCCCCCACCCGCCCCCCCATGCGTCAGCAGCAGGCATGCGCTCCTCCGCATCCCTGCCGCCCAGCAGCCGCCCCTCATAGCCACCCATGCCGCCCATGCCTCCCAGCCCGCCCATGGCCTCCCCCATAGCGGCGGGGGCGGCGGCCAGCATGCCACGCGCCATGCGCGTCACGGCGGAGAACCCCCCCAGCACCTGGGGAACACAGAGGCAGGAGGGCGGGGGGAGAGGGGAGATGGCACAGGCACGGGCGAGGCATGAGCATGCATGCACTGGCCAGGGGTGTTTCTGATCTGAGCAGCACTGGCAGCACAGGCAGCTCGCCCCGCACCTGCATGGAGATGTCCTTTGCCACGTCAGCAGGCTGCTGGCGGTGAGTGCTGTGCCGGTGGTGGTGGTGGTGCTGCTGGTGCTGGTGCTGCTGGGAGAGCGCCCTGGCGCGGGCAGCGTCCTGCAGGGCGCGTTCATTGGCGGCCTCCAGGATGCGAAGCATCTCCGCCTCCGATGGCTGCTCCCCGTTTCCCTCTCCCCCGCCCCCCGCCTCCCCTGCTTCCCCCGCCCTCCCCCCTCTCTTCTGCTTGGCCTGCTGCTGCGCCAGGGCATGAGCGGCCTCCAGCATGCGCAGCATCTCCGCTTCACTCGGGTACTGCTGCTCCTCCCCCTCCTCCCCCTCCTCCCCCTCTCCCTCTCCTTCCTTCCCCCCCTCCTCGCCACCCACCCCCTCGCCAGCAGCAGCAGCAGCAGCAGCAGCAGCAGCGTGTGGCACGGATGTGCTGCGCTGAGTAAGGGATGGGGGCAGCCTGTTCCGCCGCACCGCCTTCACCCCCTCCCCCTTCCCCCTTTCTGCGCCCTCCGCGTCCTCCCCCCCTTCCCCCTCGTCCTCACTCACACTCCCCAGCGCCCTGCTGCCCCCCAGTTTCCCAAACGCCGATGCGCTGCGCTCGCCCAGCCGGTAACTCCCTGGACCCCCCGCCCCCGCCCTCCCCCCCGCACCACTCGCCGCTGCCGCTGCAGCAGCAGGAACTTCTGGGGGGGCAGAGGGGCGGAAGGGTGGGGCGTGGCGGCGGGCGGCGGGGAGTGACATGGAGCGGAAATTGGCGGAGGCGGGCGGCTCTGAGGGCTCGGTGGAGGGCGGATCCCAGAGATGCAGCTGCGCTAGACTCCTCTGCTCACACCATGGGGGAGAGGACACGTGGGGGAGAGGAGGGGAACAGATATGGAAAATGAGATGAAATGTGTAGTTGAAAGGACAGAGTAGGGCAGGGCATAGCAGGCATGAGCAGAGAAGAGCATAGCAGGCATGAGCAGAGAAGGAGCGAGGAGAGGCGGGGCACCTGCAGGAGGTCGAAGGACTGGTTGACGTTGTAGACGTTGGGGTCGTCGAGCGAGCGCTCGAGCATGGCGTGGTGCTTCAACACGTGCAGGAACTCCTTCACCCCCCCGTCGTAGAAGTAGAGCGGCGGGAACGCCACTCCTGCACCCCACACACGCACACACGCACAGGGTCAGCTCAGCATTGGTGGAGGGCAGATACGGGGAATGCGCGGAGGAGAGAGAGCGGCTGGGGAGGGGCGTGACCTGAGGTGAGGACGATGATGATGTAGTGCCAGCCGAAGGGCGGTGTGTGGCGGCGGATGGAGCGCATCTCTGAGACGGCCACTGAGCGGATGGAGTACAGCAGACTGCCGCGCGCTATGCCTGGCCCATCCAATGGTTGGGGGGGGGGAGTGGGAGGGTGGGGGTATTGGGAGGATGTCCCGTGCGATGCACTGAGGGAGCTAGCTCACATGACATGTGATAAGAGCAGGTGAGGGCGACGGTAGCAGCAGCTGACAACAGGTGAGACGCATGCACGCATGGTGAGATCAACGCGACGCCAGGCGGCAGTGTCACCACGGTGGGTGCCTGACCAGCGCAGTGCCGTGCAGAGTGCACGCTGCATGCCATGTGTGCATGCGGCAACGCGAGGCCATGGCCTGTACAATCAACGCATCTACGCACCTTTAGGCGTGCCTGCGGGCGAGGAGGGCTCGTAGGGAATCCAGTTCTGGAAGCAGCGGCAGGGGCGGGTATGTGGGGCAGGGAGTGCATATTGGTGGGATGAGTGGTGTATGGCATGGCAAGTGGCATGGCATGGGTGGGTGAGATTCCTAAGAGCGGAAGGGCAAAGAGGGCGAGGAGTGGAGTGATAGAGCGGAGCAAGGGGCGGGCTCCTGGGACGCGCATCCAAGGGGAGGGATGAACCGGCTCACACACGGACATGACAAAAAACGCGAGCAGGCCGAGATGGGCCGAGGCAAGGCGAGGCGGGGAGGCGGAGCGTTTGGGGGCGAGGAGTGGCAAGTAAGGGCGAGGGGAGGAAGCGGGGGGCGTGCGCGTACGAGGAAGACGTCAGCGCCATGCTTGACGAGGCGCAGCTGCCCCGCGATCTTGCGACTGGACGACGCGGACGGATGCACCGCCACGTTGCCCTTCACGAACAGCACCTCGCGCGCCACCCCCGCCACCCCCGCCACCCCCGCCTTCTCCTGCGCGCCTCCCCCACCCGCCCCCTCCTGCGCCCGCGTTCCCCCTTCGCCATTCTCCATCCTCTTGCTCCCGCCACCCTCGCGCGCGCCTTGCTTGCCGCGCAACTCCCGCGCTTGGGGTTCTGGCTTGCTGTTCCCGTCGCCATCGCTCCCCTCAGCCGGAGGGGGCTGCGCGGGCGGGGGTCGGCGCAGAGGGGGGGTGGTGGTGGAGCGGATGTAGCGCGCGTTGCCGCTCGGCACGGACGACGACGACGGCAGCGACCGGCCTTGTGCGACCGACTGCGCGCTTGCAGGAGCCTGCGGAAGAAACGCGGGAAACGTCGGGATACACGGTGCGAGTGCGCGCTCAAATTCATTGGAAATCAGACTTTAGATTGAAGGACGAAAGACGAACACACGGGAACAAATAAGTGTGATTAGATTGTGAGCGATGCATTCTGACATGGCAGACGCGTGGGTAGACGACGACGGGCAACGCGCTGCTTGTGTACAATCAGAACGAGCGCGCATGTTGGAGGTCGAAGGTGTTGACAGCGCACACTCCGACGAACAGCGAACGGCATGGCCAGCGACAAGTAGAAAGGCCTCGCAACCTGTCTGACCTCGCGAAATTGACTGCGAAGCGACGAGTGACCCCTGGGCGGCGGAGGTACGTCGTCAGTGTTGGCCTCCACGCACACGCTCCTATCGCGAGCCATGCTCTCGCTCGCTCTCACTTCCACTACGTAATTCACAAACTGAAACTACTATTAACGCTATCAGCAGGGTCTTGAATAATCATGCTATCACAGGCAAGGCTGACAGAGGCAGCAGGTGGGTGTGTTGTTGCTTTGACTGGCAAATCTCGCAACAGCAAATTAGCCTTGGGATTGTACGGCAGGTTGGCGAGGGTAGGATGAGTGCACACAGCATTCCTACGGCGGGCGGTCTGACTGATGACGGGGGGATCGCTGAGTCGCTCGCTGGCCTGTGGTACGCGAAGGATATGTCAGGCAGGCGAGCGTGACGATGGCATTGCGACGAGGAATTGGATGGGATGGGAATGCGATGCGACTGAAATGCGATAGTTTGGGAAATCCGATGGATGTGATGGATGGGATCGCGCGGCTGAGTACCGCCGCTGACGCACAGCTCCGCACTTTCCCCGTCGCTCCGCACGGATGCGGTGTGCTGCGTGCAGAACACGCTTGCGGGACCACGAAATTCGTCCCCATCCCGCCCCACCCCACCCCACCCCATCCAGTCGCGGGCCGCTTCCCCACTCCCCTTGGGTGGAATGGGTGGGGTGAGGTGGCCTCAGGTCTCGCCAGGGGTTGGAAGCTTTACGGCGCGGTGAGCCATGGATGTGTGGAGTCAATGTGGAGTGAGCCAGAAGTTGTTGGTTGTCCGAATTGGTCGAATTTGGTCGATAATACACGACCGTTCCATTCAATCCCAGCAAATTCAAAAAACCGAGGCAGCGTCAACGGCGTACAGAAGCATTTGTTGGGCCCATCTGATCACGAAGCAGAAGTGAATAAAGAGCTCTCTAGGTCGGCGCATTGTTTCTATGGTTCCATGTATGATCAGTGTGCCACCCAGGTAGACTATAGTATGCGTGCGTTTTCATAAGACTTCTGTTATCAGTCGTGTTTCTTGTCAGAATATACGTCGTGTCTGTCGGTCATCTCGAGTTATGTAATCGCCTTCAGGCACGCCAGCTGCGGCCTCAACGGCTTCACCGATCAACAATGGCTATTCGATTGCAGTCTTACCGGCATCTGTCCTCCTTGCTTCTGTTTATAACAGCATCCGCGGCTACAGCCTCTCCTCTCACCTCCCACCAATTCAGTCACCCCTCTCCCACCTCTGCTGATCGTCATTCCACCATCGTCAGCCATTCGAACGAGCAGTACAATGGTCGTCGCAGGCTCGTGCTGCCGTCGCATCTGGCTCGCCCGCACTCCACGGACGACACAGAGCTGCCGTGCGGCGACGCTTGGCAGCACAACTACACCGCCTTCCACACCTCCGCCCGCGCTGCGGCGCGCGATCCGTCGGCGCGGGCGCAGGAGAAGGCGGAGCTGCGGTACCTGACGTTCACGTGCACGCCGGGGCTGTGCGGCGGGATCGGCGACCTGCTGATCGGGCTCGTGTCGTCGTTCCTGCTGTGCGTGCTGCAGGATCGCATCCTCATCGTCGACTACCCCTGGATGCTGCACGCCTTCGAACCCAACCACATCGACTGGCGCCTCGGCGACGACGTCCCCATGGACCCCGCGCGCCCCTTCCCGCCGGGCCCAAGAGACAGGCGCAGGCGCGGGCGGGCGGACCCGAACGAGGTGCAGGAGGGGGAGGTGCTGCGCGTGAATCTGCACAACCGCGACCTGCCGAGCAACGTGACGGAGTTCTTCGAGCGCATGCGCGCCGCGAGGAACATCAGGCTCATGTGGAACCGCGGGCTGCTGGTGCGGCTGTACGAGGAGGACGGTGCCTGGTGGCACGAGCTGCACAGACGAGGGCTCAGACTGCCGTCCGCATTCGGGTGCATTCTGCGATACCTTATCATGTAGGTGCCAATGCCACCCCACGTAGTGTCGCATGCCACGTGGTTGCTGTGCACCACAGGTCACGGCTTGCTGATGAAATGCTGTCACACATGCTCCCCAGCCTCTGCACAAGCTTGTCCACCTTACACTGCAGCAGCATCTCAATGTGCGTCCACCACATTTCTGCCTCGCACCTCTAACCTGGCCCCTCGCCCACCTCCATGCATGGAACTGTCATGGTGGTGGCGGCAGGCCGACGCCAGGGGTGCGGCACATGGTGCGAGAGGGCATAGCGCGGCTGACGTACCCGGGCACGGCGTCCATCTGCATCCACGTGCGCACCAGTGACATCTCCACGTGGGAGCAGCCCAAGGTGGGCGAGAAGGTGAAGCCGCGCAAGGAGAACGTCAAGCGTCTTCTCAAGGGCTCCCACCGCCTCTTTGCCTGCGCTCAGGTGGGTGGCCACGGCAGTCCTCATGCTCTTCTGCTGCCGTGCTTTGCATCATCTGTTTGTGACTGAGGGTTGTATGTGATGGCCCATGCAGAAGCTAGAGGACTACTGGTATTCGAGTGACGCCCCAGGCATGGCAGTCAAGTGGGTGCTCATGAGCTCATCGCTTGGACTCAAGCAGGCTGCGCAGAGGAAATATGGCAGTAAGGTACGGTAACACAAAAGGCTCGTGGAGAGGTGCCGGTAGATTGTTCTGGTATCAGAAGATAGAAACGGCACCTCATGCCCCACCGACTCGCTTGACCCCTGCCACCTGGATCCTTGTGTGCAGGTCATGACAACCGATATACAGCCCCTTCACATTGAGCTTCAAGGGTTCTCAGATGAACAAAGAGCAGAAGCCTTTCAATCCACCGTGGCAGAGTGGCTGCTATTCACACACTGCAACCACTTCATCTTCACCGAGTCTGGCTTTTCCAAGACTGCTGCTCTGTATTCGTTGAGAAGACTATCAGCTCATATGATGGCAAGATGGGCTGATTCATGGAGGGACCACTCGTGGAAAGATAAATGTGATCCCGAGGAGCCCACCAGGATTACTGTACTGGGGAATACAACTCGTTGGAGCGGGATTTAGGTTGTGCATATATTCTATAGCAGAATTGCTCAGTGTTACGAGAAATAAAAGTCGCATTTCTCTCCTGTGGCCTTGATGTTTGGTCCCAGGATGCGATGCGAAACATCAAAGAGCCCAGTTGCCTACCGTCCCAACCATCTAAGCTGGGCATCAGCAGAATTTTTTTGTGCCCTTCAGCGGAGGAATTATTGTACAAGACGGAGCTACACAACAGTTCGGCTATGATTATTGTATTGAATAACAAGCCATGGATTATTTGGTCGTCACGAAAGAACCGAGGATGTCGTGGTTTCGCACGACCATCTTCCGGCCTGCCACCTCACCTCACCTTTCTGGAGGCGGAGCGGAGCTGTCTGGCAGGCACAGCCCATGTCCTTCCCCCCACCCGCTTCTCCCCTCGAGATGAGAGGTGGCTGGCAATCAGGCTCACGCAGGACCAGAATCGAGAGAGCAGCGGCGGTGATATCGAGGTCGAGTGGTCTCCACCGACGCTTGTAGAGTCCGCTCCGAAGAACTTAATTTAGTCTTTGACTGCCTCCTGCGAGGTTAGGCGACATGGCCGATGTGAGTTTAGACGCGTTTTCGTCGTTTGACTGACCCAATGGGTTTTTTAACGTAGCTACCGTGGCAGGCATTTGTATCTGATGGTCACCCTCTGTCTCACGCAGCGCTAGTTTGTTTCTGCTGTGTGTGCATGTGTCGTCGTGGGTCCACGCCGCTGGTCAGTCTAAGAAACGATCGCCATCATTGCGCGTGCTCGCGACACCAAGTCAAGGTAAGTGCCGGCATTTCTTCCGCCCTCACTTTTGAGAAAGTTTCGTGCTTTCTAGAAGGTTTTAAGGCGTGCGTTTGGAAAACGGCTTCATTTGTGCTCCTTTCGGTTTTCACCCCTTTTTGCGGTGTGCAGACCGGTTCACCGATCTGTACGACCTCGGGCAGAAGCTGGGGTCGGGGCAGTTTGGGACGACGTACGTGTGTCGCGAGCGCTCGACGGGCAACAAGTACGCGTGCAAGTCGATTCCCAAGAGCAAGCTGCTCACGGAGAACGACGTCGAGGACGTGCGACGCGAGGTTGCCATCCTCTACCACGTGCAGGTGCGCGTTGGCCCCGCTGCGCCACGTGCAGGCGCGAACTCGAATAGTTGCGGCACGCAGCGCCGGATGCATATCTGCGCTGCCGGCATTTCTGCGCTGTCGGCAATGCTGCGCTGTCGGCAATGCTGCTCTGTCGGCAATGCTGCGCTGTCCGCAATGCTGCGCTGTCCGCAATGCTGCGCTGTCCGCAATGCTGCGCTGTCCGCATTGCTGCGCTGTCCGCATTGCTGCGCTGTCTTCATTGCTGCGAGAGCGCGTGTGCACAGCCATGTCGCATTCGCATCCCCGCGGTTGCCCGCATGCCATCCACCGCTGACTGCGTTGCATCCTCGCCGTGGGCTGACCGGTGTGCGCGCGCGACGTGCGTGCGTGGGCGAGTGCAGGGGCAGCCGAACATCGTGAACATGAAGGGCGCGTACGAGGATCGCGACTACGTGCACATCGTCATGGAGCTCTGCACGGGCGGCGAGCTCTACGACACCATCATCGAACGCATCGAGGCGCGCGGCGTCCCCTACTCGTGCGTCCGCCTTGCACCCCGCCGCGAGCCCCTCGGCCTTCCACCTGTTCCCCAATCCCCCTCGAACGCCTCATTTCAAATGCTCGCCTCCGCGCATGCCCCCCGTTCCTCTCGACTTCCACTCTCAATTCTTCTACCTCTCCTTTCCTTTCCCCCCTCCGCCCTCAACCCTCTCCCCCCATTCCTTTCTCTCCCTTTCCCCCTTTCCCCTCCACCTCCCCCACTCCCCCAACCCCTCCGCCGCTCGCCCCGGACAGCGAGCACGACGCGGCGGAGATGGCGCGCGTGATAGTGCGCGTGGTGGAGCGGTGCCACGCGCTGGGCATCGTGCACCGCGACCTCAAGCCGGAGAACTTCCTGCTGTCGTCGCGCGACCCCGACACGGCGGAGCTCAAGGCGACGGACTTCGGGCTGTCGTGCTTCTACAAGGGCGAGGGCATGGCGCGCCACTGCGGCTCGCCCATGTACATGGCGCCCGAGGTCGTGCGCTGGCGCTCCGCCACGCAGCTCATGGTGAAGCGCCCCGCCAAGTACGGCCCCGAGGTGGACATCTGGAGCGCGGGCGTCATCATCTACGCGCTGCTCTGCGGCTTCCCGCCCTTCTACCACAGTACGCGCCCTTGTACCACAGTACGTGCCTTCGTACCACAGTACGTGCCTTCGTACCACAGTACGTGTCTTCGTACCACAGTACGCGCCCTTGTACCACAGTACGCGCCCTTGTACCACAGTACGCGCCCTTGTACCACAGTACGCGCCCTTGTACCACAGTACGCGCCCTTGTACCACAGTACGCGCCCTTGTACCACAGTACGCGCCCTTGTACCACAGTACGCGCCCTTGTACCACAGTACGCGCCCTTCTACCACAGTACGCGCCCTTCTACCACAGTACGTGCCTTCGTACCACAGTGACATGGCTGGCCACTGAGGTCGATGACGTGACTTGTGCAATCAACTGCTGCTGTTCCTCCCTCCACTTGTCCGCGCCTTTCTGGCCACCAGTTCCCAACCTTCCCCGCACCAACCACCCAACCAAACCCCCCCCCTCCTCCCCCTTCCCCTCTCCCCCCCTCCCTCCCCCTCCCTTCTCCCCAATTCCTGCCCCGCCTACCCCCCTGCAACGGTGTGCGAGCAGGCAGCCATTCGACGAAGGAGATATTCAAGGCGGTGCTGCGCGCGAACCCGTCCTTCTCCATCCCGCCGTGGCCGTCCATCTCCGACCAGGCCAAGGACCTCCTGCGCCAAATGCTGCACCCCGACCCCGCCAAGCGCCCCTCCGCGCACGAAGTGCTCTGTCAGCCCCACTCCCCGCATGCTCCGCCATCCCATTTCCCCCATGTTACTCTCTCATTCCCCCTCCGTGTCCCATGCATGACCTTTCATTCATGAAACCCCGTTCCTCCCCCCTCCCCCGCCCTCATCAGCAGCTCCCCAACCCCAGCCCACTTAACCCCCTTCTTCCTGCCCCTTCCCCCCCTCCCGCCCGCATACGTACGCGCGTGACGCAGGCCACCCGTGGCTGGCGGAGGCGGGCGTGGCGCAGACGGAGCCGCTGCCGCCCGTGGTGCTGACGCGGCTGAAGCAGTTCACATCGATGGTGAAGATGAAGCGCATGGCCATGAAGGTATGCCTTTTGAGGAACGAGGGGGAGCGGGGAACAATCACTCAATGCGCCAATGCAAGCAAGAGCTGTGTACAACGTGAATGCACGAGAGGGAACGAACTGCATGGAAATGTGTGGGGGAGGCAGTTTAATGTTGGTGCCACAGCACTGACGAGCATGAAACATGAGATGCCATGCGAGTCACTCTCATGCACCCGCCATGCCTCGTCACCCTCCCCCCCCATCACCACCTATGCACGTCCCACCTTACTGTGCAGCACCTTAACCCCCTCTCGCTTCCCCTTCCCGTCCACCCCTCTCACCATTCCCACAACCCGCGCATCACTGGCACCCCCACCGCGCCTCCCCCTGCACATGATGTGATGCGGCGGGGCGGTGGTTGGTGCAGGTGATAGCGGAGGGGCTGAAGGAGGAGGAGATCCGCGGGCTGCGCGAGCTGTTTGAGGCGATGGACACGGACGGCAGTGGCACCATCACCATGACCGAGCTGCGTGATGGACTCAAGAAGTACGGCGCCAACCTCAGCGACGCTGAGATCAGCAGAATCATGGAGGAGGTGCGATGGGGGGAATTGTGGAGGAGGTGCGATGCATGATGGCGGGGGTGCGATGAATGATGGCGCGGGTGCGATAAATGATGGCGCGGGTGCGATAAATGATGGCGCGGGTGAGATGAATGATGGAGGGGGTGAGATGAATGATGGAGGGGGTGAGATGAATGATGGAGGGGGTGAGATGAATGATGGAGGGGGTGAGATGAGCAGAATCAGGGAGGAGGTGAGTGGAATGATGGAAGAGGTGAGGTGAGTGGAATGATGGAAGAGGTGAGGTGAGTGGAATGATGGAAGAGGTGAGGTGAGTGGAATGATGGAAGAGGTGAGGTGAGTGGAATGATGGAAGAGGTGAGGTGAGTGGAATGATGGAAGAGGTGAGGTGAGTGGAATGATGGAAGAGGTGAGGTGAGTGGAATGATGGAAGAGGTGAGGTGAGTGGAATGATGGAAGAGGTGAGGTGAGTGGAATGATGGAAGAGGTGAGGTGAGTGGAATGATGGAAGAGGTGAGGTGAGTGGAATGATGGAAGAGGTGAGGTGAGTGGAATGATGGAAGAGGTGAGGTGAGTGGAATGATGGAAGAGGTGAGGTGAGTGGAATGATGGAAGAGGTGAGGTGAGTGGAATGATGGAAGAGGTGAGGTGAGTGGAATGATGGAAGAGGTGAGGTGAGTGGAATGATGGAAGAGGTGAGGTGAGTGGAATGATGGAAGAGGTGAGGTGAGTGGAATGATGGAAGAGGTGAGGTGAGTGGAATGATGGAAGAGGTGAGGTGAGTGGAATGATGGAAGAGGTGAGGTGAGTGGAATGATGGAAGAGGTGAGGTGAGTGGAATGATGGAAGAGGTGAGGTGAGTGGAATGATGGAAGAGGTGAGGTGAGTGGAATGATGGAAGAGGTGAGGTGAGTGGAATGATGGAAGAGGTGAGGTGAGTGGAATGATGGAAGAGGTGAGGTGAGTGGAATGATGGAAGAGGTGAGGTGAGTGGAATGATGGAAGAGGTGAGGTGAGTGGAATGATGGAAGAGGTGAGGTGAGTGGAATGATGGAAGAGGTGAGGTGAGTGGAATGATGGAAGAGGTGAGGTGAGTGGAATGATGGAAGAGGTGAGGTGAGTGGAATGATGGAAGAGGTGAGGTGAGTGGAATGACGGAAGAGGTGAGGTGAGTGGAATGATGGAAGAGGTGAGGTGAGTGGAATGACGGAAGAGGTGAGGTGAGTGGAATGACGGAAGAGGTGAGGTGAGTGGAATGACGGAAGAGGTGAGGTGAGTGGAATGATGGAAGAGGTGAGGTGAGTGGAATGATGGAAGAGGTGAGGTGAGTGGAATGATGGAAGAGGTGAGGTGAGTGGAATGATGGAAGAGGTGAGGTGAGTGGAATGATGGAAGAGGTGAGGTGAGTGGAATGATGGAAGAGGTGAGGTGAGTGGAATGATGGAAGAGGTGAGGTGAGTGGAATGATGGAAGAGGTGAGGTGAGTGGAATGATGGAAGAGGTGAGGTGAGTGGAATGATGGAAGAGGTGAGGTGAGTGGAATGATGGAAGAGGTGAGGTGAGTGGAATGATGGAAGAGGTGAGGTGAGTGGAATGATGGAAGAGGTGAGGTGAGTGGAATGATGGAAGAGGTGAGGTGAGTGGAATGATGGAAGAGGTGAGGTGAGTGGAATGATGGAAGAGGTGAGGTGAGTGGAATGATGGAAGAGGTGAGGTGAGTGGAATGATGGAAGAGGTGAGGTGAGTGGAATGATGGAAGAGGTGAGGTGAGTGGAATGATGGAAGAGGTGAGGTGAGTGGAATGATGGAAGAGGTGAGGTGAGTGGAATGATGGAAGAGGTGAGGTGAGTGGAATGATGGAAGAGGTGAGGTGAGTGGAATGATGGAAGAGGTGAGGTGAGTGGAATGATGGAAGAGGTGAGGTGAGTGGAATGATGGAAGAGGTGAGGTGAGTGGAATGATGGAAGAGGTGAGGTGAGTGGAATGATGGAAGAGGTGAGGTGAGTGGAATGATGGAAGAGGTGAGGTGAGTGGAATGATGGAAGAGGTGAGGTGAGTGGAATGATGGAAGAGGTGAGGTGAGTGGAATGACGGAAGAGGTGAGGTGAGTGGAATGATGGAAGAGGTGAGGTGAGTGGAATGACGGAAGAGGTGAGGTGAGTGGAATGATGGAAGAGGTGAGGTGAGTGGAATGATGGAAGAGGTGAGGTGAGTGGAATGATGGAAGAGGTGAGGTGAGTGGAATGATGGAAGAGGTGAGGTGAGTGGAATGATGGAAGAGGTGAGGTGAGTGGAATGATGGAAGAGGTGAGGTGAGTGGAATGATGGAAGAGGTGAGGTGAGTGGAATGATGGAAGAGGTGAGGTGAGTGGAATGATGGAAGAGGTGAGGTGAGTGGAATGACGGAAGAGGTGAGGTGAGTGGAATGATGGAAGAGGTGAGGTGAGTGGAATGATGGAAGAGGTGAGGTGAGTGGAATGATGGAAGAGGTGAGGTGAGTGGAATGATGGAAGAGGTGAGGTGAGTGGAATGATGGAAGAGGTGAGGTGAGTGGAATGATGGAAGAGGTGAGGTGAGTGGAATGACGGAAGAGGTGAGGTGAGTGGAATGATGGAAGAGGTGAGGTGAGTGGAATGATGGAAGAGGTGAGGTGAGTGGAATGACGGAAGAGGTGAGGTGAGTGGAATGATGGAAGAGGTGAGGTGAGTGGAATGACGGAAGAGGTGAGGTGAGTGGAATGACGGAAGAGGTGAGGTGAGTGGAATGACGGAAGAGGTGAGGTGAGTGGAATGATGGAAGAGGTGAGGTGAGTGGAATGACTGGAAGAGGTGAGGTGAGTGGAATGATGGAAGAGGTGAGGTGAGTGGAATGATGGAAGAGGTGAGGTGAGTGGAATGATGGAAGAGGTGAGGTGAGTGGAATGATGGAAGAGGTGAGGTGAGTGGAATGATGGAAGAGGTGAGGTGAGTGGAATGATGGAAGAGGTGAGGTGAGTGGAATGATGGAAGAGGTGAGGTGAGTGGAATGATGGAAGAGGTGAGGTGAGTGGAATGATGGAAGAGGTGAGGTGAGTGGAATGATGGAAGAGGTGAGGTGAGTGGAATGATGGAAGAGGTGAGGTGAGTGGAATGATGGAAGAGGTGAGGTGAGTGGAATGATGGAAGAGGTGAGGTGAGTGGAATGACGGAAGAGGTGAGGTGAGTGGAATGACGGAAGAGGTGAGGTGAGTGGAATGACGGAAGAGGTGAGGTGAGTGGAATGATGGAAGAGGTGAGGTGAGTGGAATGATGGAAGAGGTGAGGTGAGTGGAATGATGGAAGAGGTGAGGTGAGTGGAATGATGGAAGAGGTGAGGTGAGTGGAATGATGGAAGAGGTGAGGTGAGTGGAATGACGGAAGAGGTGAGGTGAGTGGAATGACGGAAGAGGTGAGGTGAGTGGAATGACTGGAAGAGGTGAGGTGAGTGGAATGATGGAAGAGGTGAGGTGAGTGGAATGATGGAAGAGGTGAGGTGAGTGGAATGACGGAAGAGGTGAGGTGAGTGGAATGACGGAAGAGGTGAGGTGAGTGGAATGACGGAAGAGGTGAGGTGAGTGGAATGACGGAAGAGGTGAGGTGAGTGGAATGACGGAAGAGGTGAGGTGAGTGGAATGATGGAAGAGGTGAGGTGAGTGGAATGATGGAAGAGGTGAGGTGAGTGGAATGATGGAAGAGGTGAGGTGAGTGGAATGATGGAAGAGGTGAGGTGAGTGGAATGATGGAAGAGGTGAGGTGAGTGGAATGATGGAAGAGGTGAGGTGAGTGGAATGATGGAAGAGGTGAGGTGAGTGGAATGATGGAAGAGGTGAGGTGAGTGGAATGATGGAAGAGGTGAGGTGAGTGGAATGATGGAAGAGGTGAGGTGAGTGGAATGATGGAAGAGGTGAGGTGAGTGGAATGATGGAAGAGGTGAGGTGAGTGGAATGATGGAAGAGGTGAGGTGAGTGGAATGATGGAAGAGGTGAGGTGAGTGGAATGATGGAAGAGGTGAGGTGAGTGGAATGATGGAAGAGGTGAGGTGAGTGGAATGATGGAAGAGGTGAGGTGAGTGGAATGATGGAAGAGGTGAGGTGAGTGGAATGATGGAAGAGGTGAGGTGAGTGGAATGATGGAAGAGGTGAGGTGAGTGGAATGATGGAAGAGGTGAGGTGAGTGGAATGATGGAAGAGGTGAGGTGAGTGGAATGATGGAAGAGGTGAGGTGAGTGGAATGATGGAAGAGGTGAGGTGAGTGGAATGATGGAAGAGGTGAGGTGAGTGGAATGATGGAAGAGGTGAGGTGAGTGGAATGATGGAAGAGGTGAGGTGAGTGGAATGATGGAAGAGGTGAGGTGAGTGGAATGATGGAAGAGGTGAGGTGAGTGGAATGATGGAAGAGGTGAGGTGAGTGGAATGATGGAAGAGGTGAGGTGAGTGGAATGATGGAAGAGGTGAGGTGAGTGGAATGATGGAAGAGGTGAGGTGAGTGGAATGATGGAAGAGGTGAGGTGAGTGGAATGATGGAAGAGGTGAGGTGAGTGGAATGATGGAAGAGGTGAGGTGAGTGGAATGATGGAAGAGGTGAGGTGAGTGGAATGATGGAAGAGGTGAGGTGAGTGGAATGATGGAAGAGGTGAGGTGAGTGGAATGATGGAAGAGGTGAGGTGAGTGGAATGATGGAAGAGGTGAGGTGAGTGGAATGACGGAAGAGGTGAGGTGAGTGGAATGATGGAAGAGGTGAGGTGAGTGGAATGATGGAAGAGGTGAGGTGAGTGGAATGATGGAAGAGGTGAGGTGAGTGGAATGATGGAAGAGGTGAGGTGAGTGGAATGATGGAAGAGGTGAGGTGAGTGGAATGATGGAAGAGGTGAGGTGAGTGGAATGACGGAAGAGGTGAGGTGAGTGGAATGATGGAAGAGGTGAGGTGAGTGGAATGATGGAAGAGGTGAGGTGAGTGGAATGACGGAAGAGGTGAGGTGAGTGGAATGACGGAAGAGGTGAGGTGAGTGGAATGACGGAAGAGGTGAGGTGAGTGGAATGACGGAAGAGGTGAGGTGAGTGGTGAGTGGAATGATGGAAGAGGTGAGGTGAGTGGAATGATGGAAGAGGTGAGGTGAGTGGAATGACGGAAGAGGTGAGGTGAGTGGAATGACGGAAGAGGTGAGGTGAGTGGAATGACGGAAGAGGTGAGGTGAGTGGAATGATGGAAGAGGTGAGGTGAGTGGAATGATGGAAGAGGTGAGGTGAGTGGAATGATGGAAGAGGTGAGGTGAGTGGAATGATGGAAGAGGTGAGGTGAGTGGAATGACGGAAGAGGTGAGGTGAGTGGAATGATGGAAGAGGTGAGGTGAGTGGAATGATGGAAGAGGTGAGGTGAGTGGAATGACGGAAGAGGTGAGGTGAGTGGAATGACGGAAGAGGTGAGGTGAGTGGAATGACGGAAGAGGTGAGGTGAGTGGAATGACGGAAGAGGTGAGGTGAGTGGAATGACGGAAGAGGTGAGGTGAGTGGAATGACGGAAGAGGTGAGGTGAGTGGAATGATGGAAGAGGTGAGGTGAGTGGAATGACGGAAGAGGTGAGGTGAGTGGAATGATGGAAGAGGTGAGGTGAGTGGAATGACGGAAGAGGTGAGGTGAGTGGAATGATGGAAGAGGTGAGGTGAGTGGAATGATGGAAGAGGTGAGGTGAGTGGAATGATGGAAGAGGTGAGGTGAGTGGAATGACGGAAGAGGTGAGGTGAGTGGAATGATGGAAGAGGTGAGGTGAGTGGAATGATGGAAGAGGTGAGGTGAGTGGAATGATGGAAGAGGTGAGGTGAGTGGAATGACGGAAGAGGTGAGGTGAGTGGAATGATGGAAGAGGTGAGGTGAGTGGAATGACGGAAGAGGTGAGGTGAGTGGAATGACGGAAGAGGTGAGGTGAGTGGAATGACGGAAGAGGTGAGGTGAGTGGAATGACGGAAGAGGTGAGGTGAGTGGAATGACGGAAGAGGTGAGGTGAGTGGAATGACGGAAGAGGTGAGGTGAGTGGAATGACGGAAGAGGTGAGGTGAGTGGAATGACGGAAGAGGTGAGGTGAGTGGAATGACGGAAGAGGTGAGGTGAGTGGAATGACGGAAGAGGTGAGGTGAGTGGAATGATGGAAGAGGTGAGGTGAGTGGAATGATGGAAGAGGTGAGGTGAGTGGAATGATGGAAGAGGTGAGGTGAGTGGAATGATGGAAGAGGTGAGGTGAGTGGAATGACGGAAGAGGTGAGGTGAGTGGAATGATGGAAGAGGTGAGGTGAGTGGAATGATGGAAGAGGTGAGGTGAGTGGAATGATGGAAGAGGTGAGGTGAGTGGAATGATGGAAGAGGTGAGGTGAGTGGAATGATGGAAGAGGTGAGGTGAGTGGAATGATGGAAGAGGTGAGGTGAGTGGAATGATGGAAGAGGTGAGGTGAGTGGAATGATGGAAGAGGTGAGGTGAGTGGAATGATGGAAGAGGTGAGGTGAGTGGAATGATGGAAGAGGTGAGGTGAGTGGAATGATGGAAGAGGTGAGGTGAGTGGAATGACGGAAGAGGTGAGGTGAGTGGAATGATGGAAGAGGTGAGGTGAGTGGAATGATGGAAGAGGTGAGGTGAGTGGAATGATGGAAGAGGTGAGGTGAGTGGAATGACGGAAGAGGTGAGGTGAGTGGAATGATGGAAGAGGTGAGGTGAGTGGAATGATGGAAGAGGTGAGGTGAGTGGAATGATGGAAGAGGTGAGGTGAGTGGAATGATGGAAGAGGTGAGGTGAGTGGAATGATGGAAGAGGTGAGGTGAGTGGAATGATGGAAGAGGTGAGGTGAGTGGAATGATGGAAGAGGTGAGGTGAGTGGAATGATGGAAGAGGTGAGGTGAGTGGAATGATGGAAGAGGTGAGGTGAGTGGAATGATGGAAGAGGTGAGGTGAGTGGAATGATGGAAGAGGTGAGGTGAGTGGAATGATGGAAGAGGTGAGGTGAGTGGAATGATGGAAGAGGTGAGGTGAGTGGAATGATGGAAGAGGTGAGGTGAGTGGAATGATGGAAGAGGTGAGGTGAGTGGAATGACGGAAGAGGTGAGGTGAGTGGAATGATGGAAGAGGTGAGGTGAGTGGAATGACTGGAAGAGGTGAGGTGAGTGGAATGACGGAAGAGGTGAGGTGAGTGGAATGATGGAAGAGGTGAGGTGAGTGGAATGATGGAAGAGGTGAGGTGAGTGGAATGACGGAAGAGGTGAGGTGAGTGGAATGACGGAAGAGGTGAGGTGAGTGGAATGATGGAAGAGGTGAGGTGAGTGGAATGATGGAAGAGGTGAGGTGAGTGGAATGACGGAAGAGGTGAGGTGAGTGGAATGACGGAAGAGGTGAGGTGAGTGGAATGACGGAAGAGGTGAGGTGAGTGGAATGACGGAAGAGGTGAGGTGAGTGGAATGATGGAAGAGGTGAGGTGAGTGGAATGACGGAAGAGGTGAGGTGAGTGGAATGACGGAAGAGGTGAGGTGAGTGGAATGACGGAAGAGGTGAGGTGAGTGGAATGATGGAAGAGGTGAGGTGAGTGGAATGATGGAAGAGGTGAGGTGAGTGGAATGACGGAAGAGGTGAGGTGAGTGGAATGACGGAAGAGGTGAGGTGAGTGGAATGACGGAAGAGGTGAGGTGAGTGGAATGACGGAAGAGGTGAGGTGAGTGGAATGATGGAAGAGGTGAGGTGAGTGGAATGATGGAAGAGGTGAGGTGAGTGGAATGACGGAAGAGGTGAGGTGAGTGGAATGACGGAAGAGGTGAGGTGAGTGGAATGACGGAAGAGGTGAGGTGAGTGGAATGACGGAAGAGGTGAGGTGAGTGGAATGACGGAAGAGGTGAGGTGAGTGGAATGACGGAAGAGGTGAGATGAGTGGAATGATGGAAGAGGTGAGGTGAGTGGAATGATGGAAGAGGTGAGGTGAGTGGAATGATGGAAGAGGTGAGGTGAGTGGAATGACGGAAGAGGTGAGGTGAGTGGAATGATGGAAGAGGTGAGGTGAGTGGAATGATGGAAGAGGTGAGGTGAGTGGAATGATGGAAGAGGTGAGGTGAGTGGAATGATGGAAGAGGTGAGGTGAGTGGAATGATGGAAGAGGTGAGGTGAGTGGAATGATGGAAGAGGTGAGGTGAGTGGAATGATGGAAGAGGTGAGGTGAGTGGAATGATGGAAGAGGTGAGGTGAGTGGAATGATGGAAGAGGTGAGGTGAGTGGAATGATGGAAGAGGTGAGGTGAGTGGAATGATGGAAGAGGTGAGGTGAGTGGAATGATGGAAGAGGTGAGGTGAGTGGAATGATGGAAGAGGTGAGGTGAGTGGAATGATGGAAGAGGTGAGGTGAGTGGAATGATGGAAGAGGTGAGGTGAGTGGAATGACGGAAGAGGTGAGGTGAGTGGAATGATGGAAGAGGTGAGGTGAGTGGAATGACGGAAGAGGTGAGGTGAGTGGAATGATGGAAGAGGTGAGGTGAGTGGAATGATGGAAGAGGTGAGGTGAGTGGAATGATGGAAGAGGTGAGGTGAGTGGAATGATGGAAGAGGTGAGGTGAGTGGAATGATGGAAGAGGTGAGGTGAGTGGAATGACGGAAGAGGTGAGGTGAGTGGAATGATGGAAGAGGTGAGGTGAGTGGAATGATGGAAGAGGTGAGGTGAGTGGAATGACGGAAGAGGTGAGGTGAGTGGAATGACGGAAGAGGTGAGGTGAGTGGAATGACGGAAGAGGTGAGGTGAGTGGAATGACGGAAGAGGTGAGGTGAGTGGAATGATGGAAGAGGTGAGGTGAGTGGAATGATGGAAGAGGTGAGGTGAGTGGAATGACGGAAGAGGTGAGGTGAGTGGAATGACGGAAGAGGTGAGGTGAGTGGAATGACGGAAGAGGTGAGGTGAGTGGAATGATGGAAGAGGTGAGGTGAGTGGAATGATGGAAGAGGTGAGGTGAGTGGAATGATGGAAGAGGTGAGGTGAGTGGAATGACGGAAGAGGTGAGGTGAGTGGAATGACGGAAGAGGTGAGGTGAGTGGAATGACGGAAGAGGTGAGGTGAGTGGAATGACGGAAGAGGTGAGGTGAGTGGAATGACGGAAGAGGTGAGGTGAGTGGAATGACGGAAGAGGTGAGGTGAGTGGAATGACGGAAGAGGTGAGGTGAGTGGAATGACGGAAGAGGTGAGGTGAGTGGAATGACGGAAGAGGTGAGGTGAGTGGAATGACGGAAGAGGTGAGGTGAGTGGAATGACGGAAGAGGTGAGGTGAGTGGAATGACGGAAGAGGTGAGGTGAGTGGAATGATGGAAGAGGTGAGGTGAGTGGAATGATGGAAGAGGTGAGGTGAGTGGAATGATGGAAGAGGTGAGGTGAGTGGAATGATGGAAGAGGTGAGGTGAGTGGAATGATGGAAGAGGTGAGGTGAGTGGAATGATGGAAGAGGTGAGGTGAGTGGAATGATGGAAGAGGTGAGGTGAGTGGAATGATGGAAGAGGTGAGGTGAGTGGAATGATGGAAGAGGTGAGGTGAGTGGAATGATGGAAGAGGTGAGGTGAGTGGAATGATGGAAGAGGTGAGGTGAGTGGAATGATGGAAGAGGTGAGGTGAGTGGAATGATGGAAGAGGTGAGGTGAGTGGAATGACGGAAGAGGTGAGGTGAGTGGAATGACGGAAGAGGTGAGGTGAGTGGAATGATGGAAGAGGTGAGGTGAGTGGAATGATGGAAGAGGTGAGGTGAGTGGAATGATGGAAGAGGTGAGGTGAGTGGAATGATGGAAGAGGTGAGGTGAGTGGAATGATGGAAGAGGTGAGGTGAGTGGAATGATGGAAGAGGTGAGGTGAGTGGAATGATGGAAGAGGTGAGGTGAGTGGAATGATGGAAGAGGTGAGGTGAGTGGAATGATGGAAGAGGTGAGGTGAGTGGAATGATGGAAGAGGTGAGGTGAGTGGAATGATGGAAGAGGTGAGGTGAGTGGAATGATGGAAGAGGTGAGGTGAGTGGAATGACGGAAGAGGTGAGGTGAGTGGAATGACTGGAAGAGGTGAGGTGAGTGGAATGATGGAAGAGGTGAGGTGAGTGGAATGACGGAAGAGGTGAGGTGAGTGGAATGATGGAAGAGGTGAGGTGAGTGGAATGATGGAAGAGGTGAGGTGAGTGGAATGACGGAAGAGGTGAGGTGAGTGGAATGATGGAAGAGGTGAGGTGAGTGGAATGACTGGAAGAGGTGAGGTGAGTGGAATGATGGAAGAGGTGAGGTGAGTGGAATGATGGAAGAGGTGAGGTGAGTGGAATGATGGAAGAGGTGAGGTGAGTGGAATGATGGAAGAGGTGAGGTGAGTGGAATGATGGAAGAGGTGAGGTGAGTAGGAATGATGGAAGAGGTGAGGTGAGTGGAATGATGGAAGAGGTGAGGTGAGTGGAATGATGGAAGAGGTGAGGTGAGTGGAATGATGGAAGAGGTGAGGTGAGTGGAATGATGGAAGAGGTGAGGTGAGTGGAATGATGGAAGAGGTGAGGTGAGTGGAATGATGGAAGAGGTGAGGTGAGTGGAATGATGGAAGAGGTGAGGTGAGTGGAATGATGGAAGAGGTGAGGTGAGTGGAATGATGGAAGAGGTGAGGTGAGTGGAATGATGGAAGAGGTGAGGTGAGTGGAATGATGGAAGAGGTGAGGTGAGTGGAATGATGGAAGAGGTGAGGTGAGTGGAATGACGGAAGAGGTGAGGTGAGTGGAATGATGGAAGAGGTGAGGTGAGTGGAATGACGGAAGAGGTGAGGTGAGTGGAATGATGGAAGAGGTGAGGTGAGTGGAATGATGGAAGAGGTGAGGTGAGTGGAATGATGGAAGAGGTGAGGTGAGTGGAATGATGGAAGAGGTGAGGTGAGTGGAATGACGGAAGAGGTGAGGTGAGTGGAATGATGGAAGAGGTGAGGTGAGTGGAATGATGGAAGAGGTGAGGTGAGTGGAATGATGGAAGAGGTGAGGTGAGTGGAATGATGGAAGAGGTGAGGTGAGTGGAATGATGGAAGAGGTGAGGTGAGTGGAATGATGGAAGAGGTGAGGTGAGTGGAATGATGGAAGAGGTGAGGTGAGTGGAATGATGGAAGAGGTGAGGTGAGTGGAATGATGGAAGAGGTGAGGTGAGTGGAATGATGGAAGAGGTGAGGTGAGTGGAATGATGGAAGAGGTGAGGTGAGTGGAATGATGGAAGAGGTGAGGTGAGTGGAATGACGGAAGAGGTGAGGTGAGTGGAATGACGGAAGAGGTGAGGTGAGTGGAATGACGGAAGAGGTGAGGTGAGTGGAATGATGGAAGAGGTGAGGTGAGTGGAATGACGGAAGAGGTGAGGTGAGTGGAATGACTGGAAGAGGTGAGGTGAGTGGAATGATGGAAGAGGTGAGGTGAGTGGAATGACTGGAAGAGGTGAGGTGAGTGGAATGACGGAAGAGGTGAGGTGAGTGGAATGACGGAAGAGGTGAGGTGAGTGGAATGACTGGAAGAGGTGAGGTGAGTGGAATGATGGAAGAGGTGAGGTGAGTGGAATGATGGAAGAGGTGAGGTGAGTGGAATGACGGAAGAGGTGAGGTGAGTGGAATGACGGAAGAGGTGAGGTGAGTGGAATGACGGAAGAGGTGAGGTGAGTGGAATGACGGAAGAGGTGAGGTGAGTGGAATGACGGAAGAGGTGAGGTGAGTGGAATGACGGAAGAGGTGAGGTGAGTGGAATGACGGAAGAGGTGAGGTGAGTGGAATGACGGAAGAGGTGAGGTGAGTGGAATGACGGAAGAGGTGAGGTGAGTGGAATGATGGAAGAGGTGAGGTGAGTGGAATGATGGAAGAGGTGAGGTGAGTGGAATGATGGAAGAGGTGAGGTGAGTGGAATGATGGAAGAGGTGAGGTGAGTGGAATGACGGAAGAGGTGAGGTGAGTGGAATGATGGAAGAGGTGAGGTGAGTGGAATGATGGAAGAGGTGAGGTGAGTGGAATGACGGAAGAGGTGAGGTGAGTGGAATGACGGAAGAGGTGAGGTGAGTGGAATGACGGAAGAGGTGAGGTGAGTGGAATGACGGAAGAGGTGAGGTGAGTGGAATGACGGAAGAGGTGAGGTGAGTGGAATGACGGAAGAGGTGAGGTGAGTGGAATGATGGAAGAGGTGAGGTGAGTGGAATGACGGAAGAGGTGAGGTGAGTGGAATGATGGAAGAGGTGAGGTGAGTGGAATGACGGAAGAGGTGAGGTGAGTGGAATGATGGAAGAGGTGAGGTGAGTGGAATGATGGAAGAGGTGAGGTGAGTGGAATGATGGAAGAGGTGAGGTGAGTGGAATGACGGAAGAGGTGAGGTGAGTGGAATGATGGAAGAGGTGAGGTGAGTGGAATGATGGAAGAGGTGAGGTGAGTGGAATGATGGAAGAGGTGAGGTGAGTGGAATGACGGAAGAGGTGAGGTGAGTGGAATGATGGAAGAGGTGAGGTGAGTGGAATGACGGAAGAGGTGAGGTGAGTGGAATGACGGAAGAGGTGAGGTGAGTGGAATGACGGAAGAGGTGAGGTGAGTGGAATGACGGAAGAGGTGAGGTGAGTGGAATGACGGAAGAGGTGAGGTGAGTGGAATGACGGAAGAGGTGAGGTGAGTGGAATGACGGAAGAGGTGAGGTGAGTGGAATGACGGAAGAGGTGAGGTGAGTGGAATGACGGAAGAGGTGAGGTGAGTGGAATGACGGAAGAGGTGAGGTGAGTGGAATGATGGAAGAGGTGAGGTGAGTGGAATGATGGAAGAGGTGAGGTGAGTGGAATGATGGAAGAGGTGAGGTGAGTGGAATGACGGAAGAGGTGAGGTGAGTGGAATGACGGAAGAGGTGAGGTGAGTGGAATGATGGAAGAGGTGAGGTGAGTGGAATGATGGAAGAGGTGAGGTGAGTGGAATGATGGAAGAGGTGAGGTGAGTGGAATGATGGAAGAGGTGAGGTGAGTGGAATGATGGAAGAGGTGAGGTGAGTGGAATGATGGAAGAGGTGAGGTGAGTGGAATGATGGAAGAGGTGAGGTGAGTGGAATGATGGAAGAGGTGAGGTGAGTGGAATGATGGAAGAGGTGAGGTGAGTGGAATGACGGAAGAGGTGAGGTGAGTGGAATGATGGAAGAGGTGAGGTGAGTGGAATGATGGAAGAGGTGAGGTGAGTGGAATGACGGAAGAGGTGAGGTGAGTGGAATGACGGAAGAGGTGAGGTGAGTGGAATGATGGAAGAGGTGAGGTGAGTGGAATGATGGAAGAGGTGAGGTGAGTGGAATGATGGAAGAGGTGAGGTGAGTGGAATGATGGAAGAGGTGAGGTGAGTGGAATGATGGAAGAGGTGAGGTGAGTGGAATGATGGAAGAGGTGAGGTGAGTGGAATGATGGAAGAGGTGAGGTGAGTGGAATGATGGAAGAGGTGAGGTGAGTGGAATGATGGAAGAGGTGAGGTGAGTGGAATGATGGAAGAGGTGAGGTGAGTGGAATGATGGAAGAGGTGAGGTGAGTGGAATGATGGAAGAGGTGAGGTGAGTGGAATGATGGAAGAGGTGAGGTGAGTGGAATGACGGAAGAGGTGAGGTGAGTGGAATGACGGAAGAGGTGAGGTGAGTGGAATGATGGAAGAGGTGAGGTGAGTGGAATGACGGAAGAGGTGAGGTGAGTGGAATGACGGAAGAGGTGAGGTGAGTGGAATGATGGAAGAGGTGAGGTGAGTGGAATGATGGAAGAGGTGAGGTGAGTGGAATGACGGAAGAGGTGAGGTGAGTGGAATGACGGAAGAGGTGAGGTGAGTGGAATGATGGAAGAGGTGAGGTGAGTGGAATGATGGAAGAGGTGAGGTGAGTGGAATGACTGGAAGAGGTGAGGTGAGTGGAATGACGGAAGAGGTGAGGTGAGTGGAATGACGGAAGAGGTGAGGTGAGTGGAATGACGGAAGAGGTGAGGTGAGTGGAATGACGGAAGAGGTGAGGTGAGTGGAATGATGGAAGAGGTGAGGTGAGTGGAATGATGGAAGAGGTGAGGTGAGTGGAATGACGGAAGAGGTGAGGTGAGTGGAATGACTGGAAGAGGTGAGGTGAGTGGAATGATGGAAGAGGTGAGGTGAGTGGAATGATGGAAGAGGTGAGGTGAGTGGAATGACGGAAGAGGTGAGGTGAGTGGAATGACGGAAGAGGTGAGGTGAGTGGAATGACGGAAGAGGTGAGGTGAGTGGAATGATGGAAGAGGTGAGGTGAGTGGAATGATGGAAGAGGTGAGGTGAGTGGAATGATGGAAGAGGTGAGGTGAGTGGAATGATGGAAGAGGTGAGGTGAGTGGAATGATGGAAGAGGTGAGGTGAGTGGAATGATGGAAGAGGTGAGGTGAGTGGAATGATGGAAGAGGTGAGGTGAGTGGAATGATGGAAGAGGTGAGGTGAGTGGAATGATGGAAGAGGTGAGGTGAGTGGAATGATGGAAGAGGTGAGGTGAGTGGAATGATGGAAGAGGTGAGGTGAGTGGAATGATGGAAGAGGTGAGGTGAGTGGAATGATGGAAGAGGTGAGGTGAGTGGAATGATGGAAGAGGTGAGGTGAGTGGAATGATGGAAGAGGTGAGGTGAGTGGAATGATGGAAGAGGTGAGGTGAGTGGAATGATGGAAGAGGTGAGGTGAGTGGAATGATGGAAGAGGTGAGGTGAGTGGAATGATGGAAGAGGTGAGGTGAGTGGAATGATGGAAGAGGTGAGGTGAGTGGAATGATGGAAGAGGTGAGGTGAGTGGAATGATGGAAGAGGTGAGGTGAGTGGAATGATGGAAGAGGTGAGGTGAGTGGAATGATGGAAGAGGTGAGGTGAGTGGAATGATGGAAGAGGTGAGGTGAGTGGAATGACGGAAGAGGTGAGGTGAGTGGAATGATGGAAGAGGTGAGGTGAGTGGAATGACGGAAGAGGTGAGGTGAGTGGAATGATGGAAGAGGTGAGGTGAGTGGAATGATGGAAGAGGTGAGGTGAGTGGAATGATGGAAGAGGTGAGGTGAGTGGAATGATGGAAGAGGTGAGGTGAGTGGAATGATGGAAGAGGTGAGGTGAGTGGAATGATGGAAGAGGTGAGGTGAGTGGAATGATGGAAGAGGTGAGGTGAGTGGAATGATGGAAGAGGTGAGGTGAGTGGAATGATGGAAGAGGTGAGGTGAGTGGAATGACGGAAGAGGTGAGGTGAGTGGAATGACGGAAGAGGTGAGGTGAGTGGAATGACGGAAGAGGTGAGGTGAGTGGAATGACGGAAGAGGTGAGGTGAGTGGAATGATGGAAGAGGTGAGGTGAGTGGAATGATGGAAGAGGTGAGGTGAGTGGAATGACGGAAGAGGTGAGGTGAGTGGAATGACGGAAGAGGTGAGGTGAGTGGAATGACGGAAGAGGTGAGGTGAGTGGAATGATGGAAGAGGTGAGGTGAGTGGAATGATGGAAGAGGTGAGGTGAGTGGAATGATGGAAGAGGTGAGGTGAGTGGAATGACGGAAGAGGTGAGGTGAGTGGAATGACGGAAGAGGTGAGGTGAGTGGAATGACGGAAGAGGTGAGGTGAGTGGAATGACGGAAGAGGTGAGGTGAGTGGAATGACGGAAGAGGTGAGGTGAGTGGAATGACGGAAGAGGTGAGGTGAGTGGAATGACGGAAGAGGTGAGGTGAGTGGAATGACGGAAGAGGTGAGGTGAGTGGAATGACGGAAGAGGTGAGGTGAGTGGAATGACGGAAGAGGTGAGGTGAGTGGAATGACGGAAGAGGTGAGGTGAGTGGAATGATGGAAGAGGTGAGGTGAGTGGAATGATGGAAGAGGTGAGGTGAGTGGAATGATGGAAGAGGTGAGGTGAGTGGAATGATGGAAGAGGTGAGGTGAGTGGAATGATGGAAGAGGTGAGGTGAGTGGAATGATGGAAGAGGTGAGGTGAGTGGAATGATGGAAGAGGTGAGGTGAGTGGAATGATGGAAGAGGTGAGGTGAGTGGAATGATGGAAGAGGTGAGGTGAGTGGAATGATGGAAGAGGTGAGGTGAGTGGAATGATGGAAGAGGTGAGGTGAGTGGAATGATGGAAGAGGTGAGGTGAGTGGAATGATGGAAGAGGTGAGGTGAGTGGAATGATGGAAGAGGTGAGGTGAGTGGAATGATGGAAGAGGTGAGGTGAGTGGAATGACGGAAGAGGTGAGGTGAGTGGAATGACGGAAGAGGTGAGGTGAGTGGAATGACGGAAGAGGTGAGGTGAGTGGAATGATGGAAGAGGTGAGGTGAGTGGAATGATGGAAGAGGTGAGGTGAGTGGAATGATGGAAGAGGTGAGGTGAGTGGAATGATGGAAGAGGTGAGGTGAGTGGAATGATGGAAGAGGTGAGGTGAGTGGAATGATGGAAGAGGTGAGGTGAGTTGGAATGATGGAAGAGGTGAGGTGAGTGGAATGATGGAAGAGGTGAGGTGAGTGGAATGATGGAAGAGGTGAGGTGAGTGGAATGATGGAAGAGGTGAGGTGAGTGGAATGATGGAAGAGGTGAGGTGAGTGGAATGATGGAAGAGGTGAGGTGAGTGGAATGACGGAAGAGGTGAGGTGAGTGGAATGACGGAAGAGGTGAGGTGAGTGGAATGATGGAAGAGGTGAGGTGAGTGGAATGACGGAAGAGGTGAGGTGAGTGGAATGACGGAAGAGGTGAGGTGAGTGGAATGACGGAAGAGGTGAGGTGAGTGGAATGACGGAAGAGGTGAGGTGAGTGGAATGATGGAAGAGGTGAGGTGAGTGGAATGATGGAAGAGGTGAGGTGAGTGGAGGTGAGTGGAATGACGGAAGAGGTGAGGTGAGTGGAATGACGGAAGAGGTGAGGTGAGTGGAATGATGGAAGAGGTGAGGTGAGTGGAATGACGGAAGAGGTGAGGTGAGTGGAATGACTGGAAGAGGTGAGGTGAGTGGAATGACGGAAGAGGTGAGGTGAGTGGAATGACGGAAGAGGTGAGGTGAGTGGAATGACGGAAGAGGTGAGGTGAGTGGAATGACGGAAGAGGTGAGGTGAGTGGAATGATGGAAGAGGTGAGGTGAGTGGAATGACGGAAGAGGTGAGGTGAGTGGAATGACGGAAGAGGTGAGGTGAGTGGAATGACGGAAGAGGTGAGGTGAGTGGAATGACGGAAGAGGTGAGGTGAGTGGAATGACGGAAGAGGTGAGGTGAGTGGAATGACGGAAGAGGTGAGGTGAGTGGAATGACGGAAGAGGTGAGGTGAGTGGAATGACGGAAGAGGTGAGGTGAGTGGAATGACGGAAGAGGTGAGGTGAGTGGAATGACGGAAGAGTGAGGTGAGTGGAATGACGGAAGAGGTGAGGTGAGTGGAATGACGGAAGAGGTGAGGTGAGTGGAATGACGGAAGAGGTGAGGTGAGTGGAATGACGGAAGAGGTGAGGTGAGTGGAATGACTGGAAGAGGTGAGGTGAGTGGAATGATGGAAGAGGTGAGGTGAGTGGAATGATGGAAGAGGTGAGGTGAGTGGAATGATGGAAGAGGTGAGGTGAGTGGAATGACGGAAGAGGTGAGGTGAGTGGAATGATGGAAGAGGTGAGGTGAGTGGAATGATGGAAGAGGTGAGGTGAGTGGAATGATGGAAGAGGTGAGGTGAGTGGAATGACTGGAAGAGGTGAGGTGAGTGGAATGACGGAAGAGGTGAGGTGAGTGGAATGATGGAAGAGGTGAGGTGAGTGGAATGACTGGAAGAGGTGAGGTGAGTGGAATGACGGAAGAGGTGAGGTGAGTGGAATGACGGAAGAGGTGAGGTGAGTGGAATGACGGAAGAGGTGAGGTGAGTGGAATGACGGAAGAGGTGAGGTGAGTGGAATGACGGAAGAGGTGAGGTGAGTGGAATGACGGAAGAGGTGAGGTGAGTGGAATGACGGAAGAGGTGAGGTGAGTGGAATGACGGAAGAGGTGAGGTGAGTGGAATGACGGAAGAGGTGAGGTGAGTGGAATGACGGAAGAGGTGAGGTGAGTGGAATGACGGAAGAGGTGAGGTGAGTGGAATGACGGAAGAGGTGAGGTGAGTGGAATGACGGAAGAGGTGAGGTGAGTGGAATGACGGAAGAGGTGAGGTGAGTGGAATGACGGAAGAGGTGAGGTGAGTGGAATGACGGAAGAGGTGAGGTGAGTGGAATGACGGAAGAGGTGAGGTGAGTGGAATGACGGAAGAGGTGAGGTGAGTGGAATGACGGAAGAGGTGAGGTGAGTGGAATGACGGAAGAGGTGAGGTGAGTGGAATGACGGAAGAGGTGAGGTGAGTGGAATGACGGAAGAGGTGAGGTGAGTGGAATGACGGAAGAGGTGAGGTGAGTGGAATGACGGAAGAGGTGAGGTGAGTGGAATGACGGAAGAGGTGAGGTGAGTGGAATGACGGAAGAGGTGAGGTGAGTGGAATGACGGAAGAGGTGAGGTGAGTGGAATGACGGAAGAGGTGAGGTGAGTGGAATGACGGAAGAGGTGAGGTGAGTGGAATGACGGAAGAGGGTGAAGGTGAGTGGAATGACGGAAGAGGTGAGGTGAGTGGAATGACGGAAGAGGTGAGGTGAGTGGAATGACGGAAGAGGTGAGGTGAGTGGAATGACGGAAGAGGTGAGGTGAGTGGAATGACGGAAGAGGTGAGGTGAGTGGAATGACGGAAGAGGTGAGGTGAGTGGAATGACGGAAGAGGTGAGGTGAGTGGAATGACGGAAGAGGTGAGGTGAGTGGAATGACGGAAGAGGTGAGGTGAGTGGAATGACGGAAGAGGTGAGGTGAGTGGAATGACGGAAGAGGTGAGGTGAGTGGAATGACGGAAGAGGTGAGGTGAGTGGAATGACGGAAGAGGTGAGGTGAGTGGAATGACGGAAGAGGTGAGGTGAGTGGAATGACGGAAGAGGTGAGGTGAGTGGAATGACGGAAGAGGTGAGGTGAGTGGAATGACGGAAGAGGTGAGGTGAGTGGAATGACGGAAGAGGTGAGGTGAGTGGAATGACGGAAGAGGTGAGGTGAGTGGAATGACGGAAGAGGTGAGGTGAGTGGAATGACGGAAGAGGTGAGGTGAGTGGAATGACGGAAGAGGTGAGGTGAGTGGAATGACGGAAGAGGTGAGGTGAGTGGAATGACGGAAGAGGTGAGGTGAGTGGAATGACGGAAGAGGTGAGGTGAGTGGAATGACGGAAGAGGTGAGGTGAGTGGAATGACGGAAGAGGTGAGGTGAGTGGAATGACGGAAGAGGTGAGGTGAGTGGAATGACGGAAGAGGTGAGGTGAGTGGAATGACGGAAGAGGTGAGGTGAGTGGAATGACGGAAGAGGTGAGGTGAGTGGAATGACGGAAGAGGTGAGGTGAGTGGAATGACGGAAGAGGTGAGGTGAGTGGAATGACGGAAGAGGTGAGGTGAGTGGAATGACGGAAGAGGTGAGGTGAGTGGAATGACGGAAGAGGTGAGGTGAGTGGAATGACGGAAGAGGTGAGGTGAGTGGAATGACGGAAGAGGTGAGGTGAGTGGAATGACGGAAGAGGTGAGGTGAGTGGAATGACTGGAAGAGGTGAGGTGAGTGGAATGACGGAAGAGGTGAGGTGAGTGGAATGACGGAAGAGGTGAGGTGAGTGGAATGACGGAAGAGGTGAGGTGAGTGGAATGACGGAAGAGGTGAGGTGAGTGGAATGACGGAAGAGGTGAGGTGAGTGGAATGACGGAAGAGGTGAGGTGAGTGGAATGACGGAAGAGGTGAGGTGAGTGGAATGACGGAAGAGGTGAGGTGAGTGGAATGACGGAAGAGGTGAGGTGAGTGGAATGACGGAAGAGGTGAGGTGAGTGGAATGACGGAAGAGGTGAGGTGAGTGGAATGACGGAAGAGGTGAGGTGAGTGGAATGACGGAAGAGGTGAGGTGAGTGGAATGACGGAAGAGGTGAGGTGAGTGGAATGACGGAAGAGGTGAGGTGAGTGGAATGACGGAAGAGGTGAGGTGAGTGGAATGACGGAAGAGGTGAGGTGAGTGGAATGACGGAAGAGGTGAGGTGAGTGGAATGACGGAAGAGGTGAGGTGAGTGGAATGACGGAAGAGGTGAGGTGAGTGGAATGACGGAAGAGGTGAGGTGAGTGGAATGACGGAAGAGGTGAGGTGAGTGGAATGACGGAAGAGGTGAGGTGAGTGGAATGACGGAAGAGGTGAGGTGAGTGGAATGACGGAAGAGGTGAGGTGAGTGGAATGACGGAAGAGGTGAGGTGAGTGGAATGACTGGAAGAGGTGAGGTGAGTGGAATGACGGAAGAGGTGAGGTGAGTGGAATGACGGAAGAGGTGAGGTGAGTGGAATGACGGAAGAGGTGAGGTGAGTGGAATGACGGAAGAGGTGAGGTGAGTGGAATGACGGAAGAGGTGAGGTGAGTGGAATGACGGAAGAGGTGAGGTGAGTGGAATGACGGAAGAGGTGAGGTGAGTGGAATGACGGAAGAGGTGAGGTGAGTGGAATGACGGAAGAGGTGAGGTGAGTGGAATGACGGAAGAGGTGAGGTGAGTGGAATGACGGAAGAGGTGAGGTGAGTGGAATGACGGAAGAGGTGAGGTGAGTGGAATGACGGAAGAGGTGAGGTGAGTGGAATGACGGAAGAGGTGAGGTGAGTGGAATGACGGAAGAGGTGAGGTGAGTGGAATGACGGAAGAGGTGAGGTGAGTGGAATGACGGAAGAGGTGAGGTGAGTGGAATGACGGAAGAGGTGAGGTGAGTGGAATGACGGAAGAGGTGAGGTGAGTGGAATGACGGAAGAGGTGAGGTGAGTGGAATGACGGAAGAGGTGAGGTGAGTGGAATGACGGAAGAGGTGAGGTGAGTGGAATGACGGAAGAGGTGAGGTGAGTGGAATGACGGAAGAGGTGAGGTGAGTGGAATGACGGAAGAGGTGAGGTGAGTGGAATGACGGAAGAGGTGAGGTGAGTGGAATGACGGAAGAGGTGAGGTGAGTGGAATGACGGAAGAGGTGAGGTGAGTGGAATGACGGAAGAGGTGAGGTGAGTGGAATGACGGAAGAGGTGAGGTGAGTGGAATGACGGAAGAGGTGAGGTGAGTGGAATGACGGAAGAGGTGAGGTGAGTGGAATGACGGAAGAGGTGAGGTGAGTGGAATGACGGAAGAGGTGAGGTGAGTGGAATGACGGAAGAGGTGAGGTGAGTGGAATGACGGAAGAGGTGAGGTGAGTGGAATGACGGAAGAGGTGAGGTGAGTGGAATGACGGAAGAGGTGAGGTGAGTGGAATGACGGAAGAGGTGAGGTGAGTGGAATGACGGAAGAGGTGAGGTGAGTGGAATGACGGAAGAGGTGAGGTGAGTGGAATGACGGAAGAGGTGAGGTGAGTGGAATGACGGAAGAGGTGAGGTGAGTGGAATGACTGGAAGAGGTGAGGTGAGTGGAATGACGGAAGAGGTGAGGTGAGTGGAATGACGGAAGAGGTGAGGTGAGTGGAATGACGGAAGAGGTGAGGTGAGTGGAATGACGGAAGAGGTGAGGTGAGTGGAATGACGGAAGAGGTGAGGTGAGTGGAATGACGGAAGAGGTGAGGTGAGTGGAATGACGGAAGAGGTGAGGTGAGTGGAATGACGGAAGAGGTGAGGTGAGTGGAATGACGGAAGAGGTGAGGTGAGTGGAATGACGGAAGAGGTGAGGTGAGTGGAATGACGGAAGAGGTGAGGTGAGTGGAATGACGGAAGAGGTGAGGTGAGTGGAATGACGGAAGAGGTGAGGTGAGTGGAATGACTGGAAGAGGTGAGGTGAGTGGAATGACGGAAGAGGTGAGGTGAGTGGAATGACGGAAGAGGTGAGGTGAGTGGAATGACGGAAGAGGTGAGGTGAGTGGAATGACGGAAGAGGTGAGGTGAGTGGAATGACGGAAGAGGTGAGGTGAGTGGAATGACGGAAGAGGTGAGGTGAGTGGAATGACGGAAGAGGTGAGGTGAGTGGAATGACGGAAGAGGTGAGGTGAGTGGAATGACGGAAGAGGTGAGGTGAGTGGAATGACGGAAGAGGTGAGGTGAGTGGAATGACGGAAGAGGTGAGGTGAGTGGAATGACGGAAGAGGTGAGGTGAGTGGAATGACGGAAGAGGTGAGGTGAGTGGAATGACGGAAGAGGTGAGGTGAGTGGAATGACGGAAGAGGTGAGGTGAGTGGAATGACGGAAGAGGTGAGGTGAGTGGAATGACGGAAGAGGTGAGGTGAGTGGAATGACGGAAGAGGTGAGGTGAGTGGAATGACGGAAGAGGTGAGGTGAGTGGAATGACGGAAGAGGTGAGGTGAGTGGAATGACGGAAGAGGTGAGGTGAGTGGAATGACGGAAGAGGTGAGGTGAGTGGAATGACGGAAGAGGTGAGGTGAGTGGAATGACGGAAGAGGTGAGGTGAGTGGAATGACGGAAGAGGTGAGGTGAGTGGAATGACGGAAGAGGTGAGGTGAGTGGAATGACGGAAGAGGTGAGGTGAGTGGAATGACGGAAGAGGTGAGGTGAGTGGAATGACGGAAGAGGTGAGGTGAGTGGAATGACGGAAGAGGTGAGGTGAGTGGAATGACGGAAGAGGTGAGGTGAGTGGAATGACGGAAGAGGTGAGGTGAGTGGAATGACGGAAGAGGTTGAGGTGAGTGGAATGACGGAAGAGGTGAGGTGAGTGGAATGACGGAAGAGGTGAGGTGAGTGGAATGACGGAAGAGGTGAGGTGAGTGGAATGACGGAAGAGGTGAGGTGAGTGGAATGACGGAAGAGGTGAGGTGAGTGGAATGACGGAAGAGGTGAGGTGAGTGGAATGACGGAAGAGGTGAGGTGAGTGGAATGACGGAAGAGGTGAGGTGAGTGGAATGACGGAAGAGGTGAGGTGAGTGGAATGACGGAAGAGGTGAGGTGAGTGGAATGACGGAAGAGGTGAGGTGAGTGGAATGACGGAAGAGGTGAGGTGAGTGGAATGACTGGAAGAGGTGAGGTGAGTGGAATGACGGAAGAGGTGAGGTGAGTGGAATGACGGAAGAGGTGAGGTGAGTGGAATGACGGAAGAGGTGAGGTGAGTGGAATGACGGAAGAGGTGAGGTGAGTGGAATGACGGAAGAGGTGAGGTGAGTGGAATGACGGAAGAGGTGAGGTGAGTGGAATGACGGAAGAGGTGAGGTGAGTGGAATGACGGAAGAGGTGAGGTGAGTGGAATGACGGAAGAGGTGAGGTGAGTGGAATGACGGAAGAGGTGAGGTGAGTGGAATGACGGAAGAGGTGAGGTGAGTGGAATGACGGAAGAGGTGAGGTGAGTGGAATGACGGAAGAGGTGAGGTGAGTGGAATGACGGAAGAGGTGAGGTGAGTGGAATGACGGAAGAGGTGAGGTGAGTGGAATGACGGAAGAGGTGAGGTGAGTGGAATGACGGAAGAGGTGAGGTGAGTGGAATGACGGAAGAGGTGAGGTGAGTGGAATGACGGAAGAGGTGAGGTGAGTGGAATGACGGAAGAGGTGAGGTGAGTGGAATGACGGAAGAGGTGAGGTGAGTGGAATGACGGAAGAGGTGAGGTGAGTGGAATGACGGAAGAGGTGAGGTGAGTGGAATGACGGAAGAGGTGAGGTGAGTGGAATGACGGAAGAGGTGAGGTGAGTGGAATGACGGAAGAGGTGAGGTGAGTGGAATGACGGAAGAGGTGAGGTGAGTGGAATGACGGAAGAGGTGAGGTGAGTGGAATGACGGAAGAGGTGAGGTGAGTGGAATGACGGAAGAGGTGAGGTGAGTGGAATGACGGAAGAGGTGAGGTGAGTGGAATGACGGAAGAGGTGAGGTGAGTGGAATGACGGAAGAGGTGAGGTGAGTGGAATGACGGAAGAGGTGAGGTGAGTGGAATGACGGAAGAGGTGAGGTGAGTGGAATGACGGAAGAGGTGAGGTGAGTGGAATGACTGGAAGAGGTGAGGTGAGTGGAATGACGGAAGAGGTGAGGTGAGTGGAATGACGGAAGAGGTGAGGTGAGTGGAATGACGGAAGAGGTGAGGTGAGTGGAATGACGGAAGAGGTGAGGTGAGTGGAATGACGGAAGAGGTGAGGTGAGTGGAATGACGGAAGAGGTGAGGTGAGTGGAATGACGGAAGAGGTGAGGTGAGTGGAATGACGGAAGAGGTGAGGTGAGTGGAATGACGGAAGAGGTGAGGTGAGTGGAATGACGGAAGAGGTGAGGTGAGTGGAATGACGGAAGAGGTGAGGTGAGTGGAATGACGGAAGAGGTGAGGTGAGTGGAATGACGGAAGAGGTGAGGTGAGTGGAATGACGGAAGAGGTGAGGTGAGTGGAATGACGGAAGAGGTGAGGTGAGTGGAATGACGGAAGAGGTGAGGTGAGTGGAATGACGGAAGAGGTGAGGTGAGTGGAATGACGGAAGAGGTGAGGTGAGTGGAATGACGGAAGAGGTGAGGTGAGTGGAATGACGGAAGAGGTGAGGTGAGTGGAATGACGGAAGAGGTGAGGTGAGTGGAATGACGGAAGAGGTGAGGTGAGTGGAATGACGGAAGAGGTGAGGTGAGTGGAATGACGGAAGAGGTGAGGTGAGTGGAATGACGGAAGAGGTGAGGTGAGTGGAATGACGGAAGAGGTGAGGTGAGTGGAATGACGGAAGAGGTGAGGTGAGTGGAATGACGGAAGAGGTGAGGTGAGTGGAATGACGGAAGAGGTGAGGTGAGTGGAATGACGGAAGAGGTGAGGTGAGTGGAATGACGGAAGAGGTGAGGTGAGTGGAATGACGGAAGAGGTGAGGTGAGTGGAATGACGGAAGAGGTGAGGTGAGTGGAATGACGGAAGAGGTGAGGTGAGTGGAATGACGGAAGAGGTGAGGTGAGTGGAATGACGGAAGAGGTGAGGTGAGTGGAATGACGGAAGAGGTGAGGTGAGTGGAATGACGGAAGAGGTGAGGTGAGTGGAATGACGGAAGAGGTGAGGTGAGTGGAATGACGGAAGAGGTGAGGTGAGTGGAATGACGGAAGAGGTGAGGTGAGTGGAATGACGGAAGAGGTGAGGTGAGTGGAATGACGGAAGAGGTGAGGTGAGTGGAATGACGGAAGAGGTGAGGTGAGTGGAATGACGGAAGAGGTGAGGTGAGTGGAATGACGGAAGAGGTGAGGTGAGTGGAATGACGGAAGAGGTGAGGTGAGTGGAATGACGGAAGAGGTGAGGTGAGTGGAATGACGGAAGAGGTGAGGTGAGTGGAATGACGGAAGAGGTGAGGTGAGTGGAATGACGGAAGAGGTGAGGTGAGTGGAATGACGGAAGAGGTGAGGTGAGTGGAATGACGGAAGAGGTGAGGTGAGTGGAATGACGGAAGAGGTGAGGTGAGTGGAATGACGGAAGAGGTGAGGTGAGTGGAATGACGGAAGAGGTGAGGTGAGTGGAATGACGGAAGAGGTGAGGTGAGTGGAATGACGGAAGAGGTGAGGTGAGTGGAATGACGGAAGAGGTGAGGTGAGTGGAATGACGGAAGAGGTGAGGTGAGTGGAATGACGGAAGAGGTGAGGTGAGTGGAATGACGGAAGAGGTGAGGTGAGTGGAATGACGGAAGAGGTGAGGTGAGTGGAATGACGGAAGAGGTGAGGTGAGTGGAATGACGGAAGAGGTGAGGTGAGTGGAATGACGGAAGAGGTGAGGTGAGTGGAATGACGGAAGAGGTGAGGTGAGTGGAATGACGGAAGAGGTGAGGTGAGTGGAATGACGGAAGAGGTGAGGTGAGTGGAATGACGGAAGAGGTGAGGTGAGTGGAATGACGGAAGAGGTGAGGTGAGTGGAATGACGGAAGAGGTGAGGTGAGTGGAATGACGGAAGAGGTGAGGTGAGTGGAATGACGGAAGAGGTGAGGTGAGTGGAATGACGGAAGAGGTGAGGTGAGTGGAATGACGGAAGAGGTGAGGTGAGTGGAATGACGGAAGAGGTGAGGTGAGTGGAATGACGGAAGAGGTGAGGTGAGTGGAATGACGGAAGAGGTGAGGTGAGTGGAATGACGGAAGAGGTGAGGTGAGTGGAATGACGGAAGAGGTGAGGTGAGTGGAATGACGGAAGAGGTGAGGTGAGTGGAATGACGGAAGAGGTGAGGTGAGTGGAATGACGGAAGAGGTGAGGTGAGTGGAATGACGGAAGAGGTGAGGTGAGTGGAATGACGGAAGAGGTGAGGTGAGTGGAATGACGGAAGAGGTGAGGTGAGTGGAATGACGGAAGAGGTGAGGTGAGTGGAATGACGGAAGAGGTGAGGTGAGTGGAATGACGGAAGAGGTGAGGTGAGTGGAATGACGGAAGAGGTGAGGTGAGTGGAATGACGGAAGAGGTGAGGTGAGTGGAATGACGGAAGAGGTGAGGTGAGTGGAATGACGGAAGAGGTGAGGTGAGTGGAATGACGGAAGAGGTGAGGTGAGTGGAATGACGGAAGAGGTGAGGTGAGTGGAATGACGGAAGAGGTGAGGTGAGTGGAATGACGGAAGAGGTGAGGTGAGTGGAATGACGGAAGAGGTGAGGTGAGTGGAATGACGGAAGAGGTGAGGTGAGTGGAATGACGGAAGAGGTGAGGTGAGTGGAATGACGGAAGAGGTGAGGTGAGTGGAATGACGGAAGAGGTGATCTGAGGGTGTGAGTGGAATGACGGAAGAGGTGAGGTGAGTGGAATGACGGAAGAGGTGAGGTGAGTGGAATGACGGAAGAGGTGACGGTGAGTGGAATGACGGAAGAGGTGAGGTGAGTGGAATGACGGAAGAGGTGAGGTGAGTGGAATGACGGAAGAGGTGAGGTGAGTGGAATGACGGAAGAGGTGAGGTGAGTGGAATGACGGAAGAGGTGAGGTGAGTGGAATGACGGAAGAGGTGAGGTGAGTGGAATGACGGAAGAGGTGAGGTGAGTGGAATGACGGAAGAGGTGAGGTGAGTGGAATGACGGAAGAGGTGAGGTGAGTGGAATGACGGAAGAGGTGAGGTGAGTGGAATGACGGAAGAGGTGAGGTGAGTGGAATGACGGAAGAGGTGAGGTGAGTGGAATGACGGAAGAGGTGAGGTGAGTGGAATGACGGAAGAGGTGAGGTGATGTGGAATGACGGAAGAGGTGAGGTGAGTGGGAATGACGGAAGAGGTGAGGTGAGTGGAATGACGGAAGAGGTGAGGTGAGTGGAATGACGGAAGAGGTGAGGTGAGTGGAATGACGGAAGAGGTGAGGTGAGTGGAATGACGGAAGAGGTGAGGTGAGTGGAATGACGGAAGAGGTGAGGTGAGTGGAATGACGGAAGAGGGTGAGGTGAGTGGAATGACGGAAGAGGTGAGGTGAGTGGAATGACGGAAGAGGTGAGGTGAGTGGAATGACGGAAGAGGTGAGGTGAGTGGAATGACGGAAGAGGTGAGGTGAGTGGAATGACGGAAGAGGTGAGGTGAGTGGAATGACGGAAGAGGTGAGGTGAGTGGAATGACGGAAGAGGTGAGGTGAGTGGAATGACGGAAGAGGTGAGGTGAGTGGAATGACGGAAGAGGTGAGGTGAGTGGAATGACGGAAGAGGTGAGGTGAGTGGAATGACGGAAGAGGTGAGGTGAGTGGAATGACGGAAGAGGTGAGGTGAGTGGAATGACGGAAGAGGTGAGGTGAGTGGAATGACGGAAGAGGTGAGGTGAGTGGAATGACGGAAGAGGTGAGGTGAGTGGAATGACGGAAGAGGTGAGGTGAGTGGAATGACGGAAGAGGTGAGGTGAGTGGAATGACGGAAGAGGTGAGGTGAGTGGAATGACGGAAGAGGTGAGGTGAGTGGAATGACGGAAGAGGTGAGGTGAGTGGAATGACGGAAGAGGTGAGGTGAGTGGAATGACGGAAGAGGTGAGGTGAGTGGAATGACGGAAGAGGTGAGGTGAGTGGAATGACGGAAGAGGTGAGGTGAGTGGAATGACGGAAGAGGTGAGGTGAGTGGAATGACGGAAGAGGTGAGGTGAGTGGAATGACGGAAGAGGTGAGGTGAGTGGAATGACGGAAGAGGTGAGGTGAGTGGAATGACGGAAGAGGTGAGGTGAGTGGAATGACGGAAGAGGTGAGGTGAGTGGAATGACGGAAGAGGTGAGTGTTGAGTGGAATGACGGAAGAGGTGAGGTGAGTGGAATGACGGAAGAGGTGAGGTGAGTGGAATGACGGAAGAGGTGAGGTGAGTGGAATGACGGAAGAGGTGAGGTGAGTGGAATGACGGAAGAGGTGAGGTGAGTGGAATGACGGAAGAGGTGAGGTGAGTGGAATGACGGGAAGAGGTGAGGTGAGTGGAATGACGGAAGAGGTGAGGTGAGTGGAATGACGGAAGAGGTGAGGTGAGTGGAATGACGGAAGAGGTGAGGTGAGTGGAATGACGGAAGAGGTGAGGTGAGTGGAATGACGGAAGAGGTGAGGTGAGTGGAATGACGGAAGAGGTGAGGTGAGTGGAATGACGGAAGAGGTGAGGTGAGTGGAATGACGGAAGAGGTGAGGTGAGTGGAATGACGGAAGAGGTGAGGTGAGTGGAATGACGGAAGAGGTGAGGTGAGTGGAATGACGGAAGAGGTGAGGTGAGTGGAATGACGGAAGAGGTGAGGTGAGTGGAATGACGGAAGAGGTGAGGTGAGTGGAATGACGGAAGAGGTGAGGTGAGTGGAATGACGGAAGAGGTGAGGTGAGTGGAATGACGGAAGAGGTGAGGTGAGTGGAATGACGGAAGAGGTGAGGTGAGTGGAATGACGGAAGAGGTGAGGTGAGTGGAATGACGGAAGAGGTGAGGTGAGTGGAATGACGGAAGAGGTGAGGTGAGTGGAATGACGGAAGAGGTGAGGTGAGTGGAATGACGGAAGAGGTGAGGTGAGTGGAATGACGGAAGAGGTGAGGTGAGTGGAATGACGGAAGAGGTGAGGTGAGTGGAATGACGGAAGAGGTGAGGTGAGTGGAATGACGGAAGAGGTGAGGTGAGTGGAATGACGGAAGAGGTGAGGTGAGTGGAATGACGGAAGAGGTGAGGTGAGTGGAATGACGGAAGAGGTGAGGTGAGTGGAATGACGGAAGAGGTGAGGTGAGTGGAATGACGGAAGAGGTGAGGTGAGTGGAATGACGGAAGAGGTGAGGTGAGTGGAATGACGGAAGAGGTGAGGTGAGTGGAATGACGGAAGAGGTGAGGTGAGTGGAATGACGGAAGAGGTGAGGTGAGTGGAATGACGGAAGAGGTGAGGTGAGTGGAATGACGGAAGAGGTGAGGTGAGTGGAATGACGGAAGAGGTGAGGTGAGTGGAATGACGGAAGAGGTGAGGTGAGTGGAATGACGGAAGAGGTGAGGTGAGTGGAATGACGGAAGAGGTGAGGTGAGTGGAATGACGGAAGAGGTGAGGTGAGTGGAATGACGGAAGAGGTGAGGTGAGTGGAATGACGGAAGAGGTGAGGTGAGTGGAATGACGGAAGAGGTGAGGTGAGTGGAATGACGGAAGAGGTGAGGTGAGTGGAATGACGGAAGAGGTGAGGTGAGTGGAATGACGGAAGAGGTGAGGTGAGTGGAATGACGGAAGAGGTGAGGTGAGTGGAATGACGGAAGAGGTGAGGTGAGTGGAATGACGGAAGAGGTGAGGTGAGTGGAATGACGGAAGAGGTGAGGTGAGTGGAATGACGGAAGAGGTGAGGTGAGTGGAATGACGGAAGAGGTGAGGTGAGTGGAATGACGGAAGAGGTGAGGTGAGTGGAATGACGGAAGAGGTGAGGTGAGTGGAATGACGGAAGAGGTGAGGTGAGTGGAATGACGGAAGAGGTGAGGTGAGTGGAATGACGGAAGAGGTGAGGTGAGTGGAATGACGGAAGAGGTGAGGTGAGTGGAATGACGGAAGAGGTGAGGTGAGTGGAATGACGGAAGAGGTGAGGTGAGTGGAATGACGGAAGAGGTGAGGTGAGTGGAATGACGGAAGAGGTGAGGTGAGTGGAATGACGGAAGAGGTGAGGTGAGTGGAATGACGGAAGAGGTGAGGTGAGTGGAATGACGGAAGAGGTGAGGTGAGTGGAATGACGGAAGAGGTGAGGTGAGTGGAATGACGGAAGAGGTGAGGTGAGTGGAATGACGGAAGAGGTGAGGTGAGTGGAATGACGGAAGAGGTGAGGTGAGTGGAATGACGGAAGAGGTGAGGTGAGTGGAATGACGGAAGAGGTGAGGTGAGTGGAATGACGGAAGAGGTGAGGTGAGTGGAATGACGGAAGAGGTGAGGTGAGTGGAATGACGGAAGAGGTGAGGTGAGTGGAATGACGGAAGAGGTGAGGTGAGTGGAATGACGGAAGAGGTGAGGTGAGTGGAATGACGGAAGAGGTGAGGTGAGTGGAATGACGGAAGAGGTGAGGTGAGTGGAATGACGGAAGAGGTGAGGTGAGTGGAATGACGGAAGAGGTGAGGTGAGTGGAATGACGGAAGAGGTGAGGTGAGTGGAATGACGGAAGAGGTGAGGTGAGTGGAATGACGGAAGAGGTGAGGTGAGTGGAATGACGGAAGAGGTGAGGTGAGTGGAATGACGGAAGAGGTGAGGTGAGTGGAATGACGGAAGAGGTGAGGTGAGTGGAATGACGGAAGAGGTGAGGTGAGTGGAATGACGGAAGAGGTGAGGTGAGTGGAATGACGGAAGAGGTGAGGTGAGTGGAATGACGGAAGGAGGTGAGGTGAGTGGAATGACGGAAGAGGTGAGGTGAGTGGAATGACGGAAGAGGTGAGGTGAGTGGAATGACGGAAGAGGTGAGGTGAGTGGAATGACGGAAGAGGTGAGGTGAGTGGAATGACGGAAGAGGTGAGGTGAGTGGAATGACGGAAGAGGTGAGGTGAGTGGAATGACGGAAGAGGTGAGGTGAGTGGAATGACGGAAGAGGTGAGGTGAGTGGAATGACGGAAGAGGTGAGGTGAGTGGAATGACGGAAGAGGTGAGGTGAGTGGAATGACGGAAGAGGTGAGGTGAGTGGAATGACGGAAGAGGTGAGGTGAGTGGAATGACGGAAGAGGTGAGGTGAGTGGAATGACGGAAGAGGTGAGGTGAGTGGAATGACGGAAGAGGTGAGGTGAGTGGAATGACGGAAGAGGTGAGGTGAGTGGAATGACGGAAGAGGTGAGGTGAGTGGAATGACGGAAGAGGTGAGGTGAGTGGAATGACGGAAGAGGTGAGGTGAGTGGAATGACGGAAGAGGTGAGGTGAGTGAATGACGGAAGAGGTGAGGTGAGTGGAATGACGGAAGAGGTGAGGTGAGTGGAATGACGGAAGAGGTGAGGTGAGTGGAATGACGGAAGAGGTGAGGTGAGTGGAATGACGGAAGAGGTGAGGTGAGTGGAATGACGGAAGAGGTGAGGTGAGTGGAATGACGGAAGAGGTGAGGTGAGTGGAATGACGGAAGAGGTGAGGTGAGTGGAATGACGGAAGAGGTGAGGTGAGTGGAATGACGGAAGAGGTGAGGTGAGTGGAATGACGGAAGAGGTGAGGTGAGTGGAATGACGGAAGAGGTGAGGTGATGGAATGACGGAAGATGGTGAGGTGAGTGGAATGACGGAAGAGGTGAGGTGAGTGGAATGACGGAAGAGGTGAGGTGAGTGAATGACGGAAGAGGTGAGGAGTGGAATGACGGAAGAGGTGAGGTGAGTGGAATGACGGAAGAGGTGAGGTGAGTGGAATGACGGAAGAGGTGAGGTGAGTGGAATGACGGAAGAGGTGAGAGTGAGTGGAATGACGGAAGAGGTGAGGTGAGTGGAATGACGGAAGAGGTGAGGTGAGTGGAATGACGGAAGAGGTGAGGTGAGTGGAATGACGGAAGAGGTGAGGTGAGTGGAATGACGGAAGAGGTGAGGTGAGTGGAATGACGGAAGAGGTGAGGTGAGTGGAATGACGGAAGAGGTGAGGTGAGTGGAATGACGAAGAGGTGAGGTGAGTGGAATGACGGAAGAGGTGAGGTGAGTGGAATGACGGAAGAGGTGAGGTGAGTGGAATGACGGAAGAGGTGAGGTGAGTGGAATGACGGAAGAGGTGAGGTGAGTGGAATGACGGAAGAGGTGAGGTGAGTGGAATGACGGAAGAGGTGAGGTGAGTGGAATGACGGAAGAGGTGAGGTGAGTGGAATGACGGAAGAGGTGAGGTGAGTGGAATGACGGAAGAGGTGAGGTGAGTGGAATGACGGAAGAGGTGAGGTGAGTGGAATGACGGAAGAGGTGAGGTGAGTGGAATGACGGAAGAGGTGAGGTGAGTGGAATGACGGAAGAGGTGAGGTGAGTGGAATGACGGAAGAGGTGAGGTGAGTGGAATGACGGAAGAGGTGAGGTGAGTGGAATGACGGAAGAGGTGAGGTGAGTGGAATGACGGAAGAGGTGAGGTGAGTGGAATGACGGAAGAGGTGAGGTGAGTGGAATGACGGAAGAGGTGAGGTGAGTGGAATGACGGAAGAGGTGAGGTGAGTGGAATGACGGAAGAGGTGAGGTGAGTGGAATGACGGAAGAGGTGAGGTGAGTGGAATGACGGAAGAGGTGAGGTGAGTGGAATGACGGAAGAGGTGAGGTGAGTGGAATGACGGAAGAGGTGAGGTGAGTGGAATGACGGAAGAGGTGAGGTGAGTGGAATGACGGAAGAGGTGAGGTGAGTGGAATGACGGAAGAGGTGAGGTGAGTGGAATGACGGAAGAGGTGAGGTGAGTGGAATGACGGAAGAGGTGAGGTGAGTGGAATGACGGAAGAGGTGAGGTGAGTGGAATGACGGAAGAGGTGAGGTGAGTGGAATGACGGAAGAGGTGAGGTGAGTGGAATGACGGAAGAGGTGAGGTGAGTGGAATGACGGAAGAGGTGAGGTGAGTGGAATGACGGAAGAGGTGAGGTGAGTGGAATGACGGAAGAGGTGAGGTGAGTGGAATGACGGAAGAGGTGAGGTGAGTGGAATGACGGAAGAGGTGAGGTGAGTGGAATGACGGAAGAGGTGAGGTGAGTGGAATGACGGAAGAGGTGAGGTGAGTGGAATGACGGAAGAGGTGAGGTGAGTGGAATGACGGAAGAGGTGAGGTGAGTGGAATGACGGAAGAGGTGAGGTGAGTGGAATGACGGAAGAGGTGAGGTGAGTGGAATGACGGAAGAAGGTGAGGTGAGTGGAATGACGGAAGAGGTGAGGTGAGTGGAATGACGGAAGAGGTGAGGTGAGTGGAATGACGGAAGAGGTGAGGTGAGTGGAATGACGGAAGAGGTGAGGTGAGTGGAATGACGGAAGAGGTGAGGTGAGTGGAATGACGGAAGAGGTGAGGTGAGTGGAATGACGGAAGAGGTGAGGTGAGTGGAATGACGGAAGAGGTGAGGTGAGTGGAATGACGGAAGAGGTGAGGTGAGTGGAATGACGGAAGAGGTGAGGTGAGTGGAATGACGGAAGAGGTGAGGTGAGTGGAATGACGGAAGAGGTGAGGTGAGTGGAATGACGGAAGAGGTGAGGTGAGTGGAATGACGGAAGAGGTGAGGTGAGTGGAATGACGGAAGAGGTGAGGTGAGTGGAATGACGGAAGAGGTGAGGTGAGTGGAATGACGGAAGAGGTGAGGTGAGTGGAATGACGGAAGAGGTGAGGTGAGTGGAATGACGGAAGAGGTGAGGTGAGTGGAATGACGGAAGAGGTGAGGTGAGTGGAATGACGGAAGAGGTGAGGTGAGTGGAATGACGGAAGAGGTGAGGTGAGTGGAATGACGGAAGAGGTGAGGTGAGTGGAATGACGGAAGAGGTGAGGTGAGTGGAATGACGGAAGAGGTGAGGTGAGTGGAATGACGGAAGAGGTGAGGTGAGTGGAATGACGGAAGAGGTGAGGTGAGTGGAATGACGGAAGAGGTGAGGTGAGTGGAATGACGGAAGAGGTGAGGTGAGTGGAATGACGGAAGAGGTGAGGTGAGTGGAATGATGGAAGAGGTGAGGTGAGTGGAATGACGGAAGAGGTGAGGTGAGTGGAATGACTGGAAGAGGTGAGGTGAGTGGAATGACGGAAGAGGTGAGGTGAGTGGAATGACGGAAGAGGTGAGGTGAGTGGAATGATGGAAGAGGTGAGGTGAGTGGAATGACGGAAGAGGTGAGGTGAGTGGAATGACGGAAGAGGTGAGGTGAGTGGAATGACGGAAGAGGTGAGGTGAGTGGAATGATGGAAGAGGTGAGGTGAGTGGAATGATGGAAGAGGTGAGGTGAGTGGAATGACGGAAGAGGTGAGGTGAGTGGAATGACGGAAGAGGTGAGGTGAGTGGAATGACGGAAGAGGTGAGGTGAGTGGAATGACGGAAGAGGTGAGGTGAGTGGAATGACGGAAGAGGTGAGGTGAGTGGAATGACGGAAGAGGTGAGGTGAGTGGAATGACGGAAGAGGTGAGGTGAGTGGAATGACGGAAGAGGTGAGGTGAGTGGAATGACGGAAGAGGTGAGGTGAGTGGAATGACGGAAGAGGTGAGGTGAGTGGAATGATGGAAGAGGTGAGGTGAGTGGAATGACGGAAGAGGTGAGGTGAGTGGAATGACGGAAGAGGTGAGGTGAGTGGAATGACGGAAGAGGTGAGGTGAGTGGAATGACGGAAGAGGTGAGGTGAGTGGAATGACGGAAGAGGTGAGGTGAGTGGAATGACGGAAGAGGTGAGGTGAGTGGAATGACGGAAGAGGTGAGGTGAGTGGAATGACGGAAGAGGTGAGGTGAGTGGAATGACGGAAGAGGTGAGGTGAGTGGAATGACGGAAGAGGTGAGGTGAGTGGAATGACGGAAGAGGTGAGGTGAGTGGAATGACGGAAGAGGTGAGGTGAGTGGAATGACGGAAGAGGTGAGGTGAGTGGAATGACGGAAGAGGTGAGGTGAGTGGAATGACGGAAGAGGTGAGGTGAGTGGAATGACGGAAGAGGTGAGGTGAGTGGAATGACGGAAGAGGTGAGGTGAGTGGAATGACGGAAGAGGTGAGGTGAGTGGAATGACGGAAGAGGTGAGGTGAGTGGAATGACGGAAGAGGTGAGGTGAGTGGAATGACGGAAGAGGTGAGGTGAGTGGAATGACGGAAGAGGTGAGGTGAGTGGAATGACGGAAGAGGTGAGGTGAGTGGAATGACGGAAGAGGTGAGGTGAGTGGAATGACGGAAGAGGTGAGGTGAGTGGAATGACGGAAGAGGTGAGGTGAGTGGAATGACGGAAGAGGTGAGGTGAGTGGAATGACGGAAGAGGTGAGGTGAGTGGAATGACGGAAGAGGTGAGGTGAGTGGAATGACGGAAGAGGTGAGGTGAGTGGAATGACGGAAGAGGTGAGGTGAGTGGAATGACGGAAGAGGTGAGGTGAGTGGAATGACGGAAGAGGTGAGGTGAGTGGAATGACGGAAGAGGTGAGGTGAGTGGAATGACGGAAGAGGTGAGGTGAGTGGAATGACGGAAGAGGTGAGGTGAGTGGAATGACGGAAGAGGTGAGGTGAGTGGAATGACGGAAGAGGTGAGGTGAGTGGAATGACGGAAGAGGTGAGGTGAGTGGAATGACGGAAGAGGTGAGGTGAGTGGAATGACGGAAGAGGTGAGGTGAGTGGAATGACGGAAGAGGTGAGGTGAGTGGAATGACGGAAGAGGTGAGGTGAGTGGAATGACGGAAGAGGTGAGGTGAGTGGAATGACGGAAGAGGTGAGGTGAGTGGAATGACGGAAGAGGTGAGGTGAGTGGAATGACGGAAGAGGTGAGGTGAGTGGAATGACGGAAGAGGTGAGGTGAGTGGAATGACGGAAGAGGTGAGGTGAGTGGAATGACGGAAGAGGTGAGGTGAGTGGAATGACGGAAGAGGTGAGGTGAGTGGAATGACGGAAGAGGTGAGGTGAGTGGAATGACGGAAGAGGTGAGGTGAGTGGAATGACGGAAGAGGTGAGGTGAGTGGAATGACGGAAGAGGTGAGGTGAGTGGAATGACGGAAGAGGTGAGGTGAGTGGAATGACGGAAGAGGTGAGGTGAGTGGAATGACGGAAGAGGTGAGGTGAGTGGAATGACGGAAGAGGTGAGGTGAGTGGAATGACGGAAGAGGTGAGGTGAGTGGAATGACGGAAGAGGTGAGGTGAGTGGAATGACGGAAGAGGTGAGGTGAGTGGAATGACGGAAGAGGTGAGGTGAGTGGAATGACGGAAGAGGTGAGGTGAGTGGAATGACGGAAGAGGTGAGGTGAGTGGAATGACGGAAGAGGTGAGGTGAGTGGAATGACGGAAGAGGTGAGGTGAGTGGAATGACGGAAGAGGTGAGGTGAGTGGAATGACGGAAGAGGTGAGGTGAGTGGAATGACGGAAGAGGTGAGGTGAGTGGAATGACGGAAGAGGTGAGGTGAGTGGAATGACGGAAGAGGTGAGGTGAGTGGAATGACGGAAGAGGTGAGGTGAGTGGAATGACGGAAGAGGTGAGGTGAGTGGAATGACGGAAGAGGTGAGGTGAGTGGAATGACGGAAGAGGTGAGGTGAGTGGAATGACGGAAGAGGTGAGGTGAGTGGAATGACGGAAGAGGTGAGGTGAGTGGAATGACGGAAGAGGTGAGGTGAGTGGAATGACGGAAGAGGTGAGGTGAGTGGAATGACGGAAGAGGTGAGGTGAGTGGAATGACGGAAGAGGTGAGGTGAGTGGAATGACGGAAGAGGTGAGGTGAGTGGAATGACGGAAGAGGTGAGGTGAGTGGAATGACGGAAGAGGTGAGGTGAGTGGAATGACGGAAGAGGTGAGGTGAGTGGAATGACGGAAGAGGTGAGGTGAGTGGAATGACGGAAGAGGTGAGGTGAGTGGAATGACGGAAGAGGTGAGGTGAGTGGAATGACGGAAGAGGTGAGGTGAGTGGAATGACGGAAGAGGTGAGGTGAGTGGAATGACGGAAGAGGTGAGGTGAGTGGAATGACGGAAGAGGTGAGGTGAGTGGAATGACGGAAGAGGTGAGGTGAGTGGAATGACGGAAGAGGTGAGGTGAGTGGAATGACGGAAGAGGTGAGGTGAGTGGAATGACGGAAGAGGTGAGGTGAGTGGAATGACGGAAGAGGTGAGGTGAGTGGAATGACGGAAGAGGTGAGGTGAGTGGAATGACGGAAGAGGTGAGGTGAGTGGAATGACGGAAGAGGTGAGGTGAGTGGAATGACGGAAGAGGTGAGGTGAGTGGAATGACGGAAGAGGTGAGGTGAGTGGAATGACGGAAGAGGTGAGGTGAGTGGAATGACGGAAGAGGTGAGGTGAGTGGAATGACGGAAGAGGTGAGGTGAGTGGAATGACGGAAGAGGTGAGGTGAGTGGAATGACGGAAGAGGTGAGGTGAGTGGAATGACGGAAGAGGTGAGGTGAGTGGAATGACGGAAGAGGTGAGGTGAGTGGAATGACGGAAGAGGTGAGGTGAGTGGAATGACGGAAGAGGTGAGGTGAGTGGAATGACGGAAGAGGTGAGGTGAGTGGAATGACGGAAGAGGTGAGGTGAGTGGAATGACGGAAGAGGTGAGGTGAGTGGAATGACGGAAGAGGTGAGGTGAGTGGAATGACGGAAGAGGTGAGGTGAGTGGAATGACGGAAGAGGTGAGGTGAGTGGAATGACGGAAGAGGTGAGGTGAGTGGAATGACGGAAGAGGTGAGGTGAGTGGAATGACGGAAGAGGTGAGGTGAGTGGAATGACGGAAGAGGTGAGGTGAGTGGAATGATGGAAGAGGTGAGGTGAGTGGAATGACGGAAGAGGTGAGGTGAGTGGAATGATGGAAGAGGTGAGGTGAGTGGAATGATGGAAGAGGTGAGGTGAGTGGAATGATGGAAGAGGTGAGGTGAGTGGAATGACGGAAGAGGTGAGGTGAGTGGAATGACGGAAGAGGTGAGGTGAGTGGAATGATGGAAGAGGTGAGGTGAGTGGAATGACGGAAGAGGTGAGGTGAGTGGAATGACGGAAGAGGTGAGGTGAGTGGAATGACGGAAGAGGTGAGGTGAGTGGAATGACGGAAGAGGTGAGGTGAGTGGAATGACGGAAGAGGTGAGGTGAGTGGAATGACGGAAGAGGTGAGGTGAGTGGAATGACGGAAGAGGTGAGGTGAGTGGAATGACGGAAGAGGTGAGGTGAGTGGAATGACGGAAGAGGTGAGGTGAGTGGAATGACGGAAGAGGTGAGGTGAGTGGAATGACGGAAGAGGTGAGGTGAGTGGAATGACGGAAGAGGTGAGGTGAGTGGAATGACGGAAGAGGTGAGGTGAGTGGAATGACGGAAGAGGTGAGGTGAGTGGAATGACGGAAGAGGTGAGGTGAGTGGAATGACGGAAGAGGTGAGGTGAGTGGAATGACGGAAGAGGTGAGGTGAGTGGAATGACGGAAGAGGTGAGGTGAGTGGAATGACGGAAGAGGTGAGGTGAGTGGAATGACGGAAGAGGTGAGGTGAGTGGAATGACGGAAGAGGTGAGGTGAGTGGAATGACGGAAGAGGTGAGGTGAGTGGAATGACGGAAGAGGTGAGGTGAGTGGAATGACGGAAGAGGTGAGGTGAGTGGAATGACGGAAGAGGTGAGGTGAGTGGAATGACGGAAGAGGTGAGGTGAGTGGAATGACGGAAGAGGTGAGGTGAGTGGAATGACGGAAGAGGTGAGGTGAGTGGAATGACGGAAGAGGTGAGGTGAGTGGAATGACGGAAGAGGTGAGGTGAGTGGAATGACGGAAGAGGTGAGGTGAGTGGAATGACGGAAGAGGTGAGGTGAGTGGAATGACGGAAGAGGTGAGGTGAGTGGAATGACGGAAGAGGTGAGGTGAGTGGAATGACGGAAGAGGTGAGGTGAGTGGAATGACGGAAGAGGTGAGGTGAGTGGAATGACGGAAGAGGTGAGGTGAGTGGAATGACGGAAGAGGTGAGGTGAGTGGAATGACGGAAGAGGTGAGGTGAGTGGAATGACGGAAGAGGTGAGGTGAGTGGAATGACGGAAGAGGTGAGGTGAGTGGAATGATGGAAGAGGTGAGGTGAGTGGAATGACGGAAGAGGTGAGGTGAGTGGAATGACGGAAGAGGTGAGGTGAGTGGAATGACGGAAGAGGTGAGGTGAGTGGAATGACGGAAGAGGTGAGGTGAGTGGAATGATGGAAGAGGTGAGGTGAGTGGAATGACGGAAGAGGTGAGGTGAGTGGAATGACGGAAGAGGTGAGGTGAGTGGAATGACGGAAGAGGTGAGGTGAGTGGAATGACGGAAGAGGTGAGGTGAGTGGAATGACGGAAGAGGTGAGGTGAGTGGAATGACGGAAGGTGAGAGAGGAGGACGAACATGCACGAGGTGCGGTGAGGCAACGTGAAGCATGGAGAACGGGACGGGGGAGTGCAGTGGCATGGATGGAGAGCGAGGGGGGGCGGGGGCATGGGCAGGGCGCAGGTGGGGCAAGGCAGTGTTGTGGTGCTTAGCAGACTGCATTACTCATTCGATGTGGCATCCTGTTGTGCTGGAATGCTGGGTGCATGGTGGCCATGTGGATGGCATGGTGGGCATTAAATGACACGTGACTTGCATCCCATGGCAAATGATGGCATGCTGTAATGTATGGTATGGCATGGTGTCCATATGATGGCATGGCATGTGATGGCATGGCATGCCCCTTGCAGACGGACATAGACCAGAGTGGGGAGATTGAGTACGGGGAGTTCCTGGCGGCGACGCTGAATCTGAGCAAGATAGACAAGCAGGAGAACCTGCTCAAGGCGTTTGCCTTCTTTGACACGGATGGCAGCGGCACCATCACGCTGGACGAGCTGCAGAAGGCGTGTGAGCAGCTCAAGATGTCCACCGGCGAGGTCGAGGCCATGATGCGCGAGGTCGACGAAAACAAGGTCCGTGCGCTGCTGGGAGGGGGGGGGGGGGTGGGGAGAGGGGGTGGACGAGGGGGGAGGATGGTTCGGGGATTGGGGGGTTAGGGGCTGGGCGCAAGTCAGTCTCACGGGGTTAGTGTGTACGCTTGCTGTGTATTCTTTTTTTCCACATGCACTCTGGTGCCATCATGCTTATTGCCTAATGGTTCAAATTCTATGAGTGCAGGATGGGACGATTGACTACCAGGAGTTTGTGGCGATGATGAGGAAGACACAGACAGGAGGCCTCACACGCCGCGACATCATGGATGGCAACTACGGCCTCACAGATAAAGAGTTTGGAAGCGAATCTTTCCGTTTCTTGCTCAGTTGATAGCTGTGCAGACACTTGTCATTCCCTAAGGTCGAATTCAACTTAATCTAGGAATTGAGTCAGCTATTAGTTCTTGTAACTTTACTTGAATTGCCCTTAGAGCTGTCCTGTGTGTACGAATTTCTAACCCGCAATCTTCAACATCGTTTTAGCGCATCGCCTTTCGATGAAATGTACGTCTCGAATTCCGGTACATTGTTGCGGAGGTGCCACTTCCCCACATCACTTGTCGCCACGTCGGCTAATACCGACGACGTGGCAGTCCCTTGGAATTAGCCCCAAGCGCCTGGTTCTTGGGAATTGTGGGCCTGAATTCGAATTGCAGCGCCTGAAAAGATGCGCGCTCCTAGATTTCCCCGTCCTCCTCGCCTTCTCCCTTCCCGCCCTCGCTCCCGCCTTGCGCCCTCGACTCCGCCAACACAGGTGCGCCCCACACTGCAGCCACCTCTCGACCACAATTCCTCAGAATCGAACCCTCCGCCGCACCACTGCGTGTCCAGCAAAAACAGACTGGCAGCTGCAGCCGCAGAATATTCCTTTCAGAATTGAGTAGAGTTGATCACAACAGGCGCAGCGAGTTGAGGTGAGGCATGGCGCACAGGCAGGAATAGGCTTGGAGAGCGGACCACCAGGGCGCTCAGAGCGGCCGCCTCCATCGCGCCATTGTCGCTGCATCGCGCCATTGCAAGCCATGGCTGCTCTACACCCGAGCGCAGTCGTCCAGCCAAGTACGGTTCGTGTCATGCTTCTGCCCAATACCCGTCGCTTGCGCCCAATTCGCTTTCAAAATCGGTTCTATCATGTCACAGATGCATGACTGTCGCATGAGCGTTGAGTCACCGGCATCTATGGCGTCGTGGGGCTGTAATGCGTCCCTCTCCCCCCTCTCTCCCCGCCATTGTCTCAGCGCGTCTCGCTATCGGCCACTCGTCCCACCGCACCTCCGCGCGTCGCATCGATTGCAATCCCGCATTCGCGCCATGTGCCAGCCACGCGCCCTTCTCCGCCGTTGCGCCATCAGCAATCAGGACCCGCCCGCTCCGCGCCAATCAGAACAGTCGACGACCACATTCGAGGAGGCTGATCGTTCGTGCGACAGAAAGCGACGAGGGCGCAATTGCACGCCGGGTGGAGGAAACGCAAGGCGGGGAGGCGAGCAGCAGGGGCGCTGGTGATGGCGCAACGGGGGAAACCGCGGGTGATAGTGGCGGAAATGGTGCTCTTTCGGCGGGGACGGGTGTGAATTCCGCGGATGCGCTGGTCGTCGCGGATAGTGCGCGAGGCGAGTCAGCATCGTCGGTATCGGGGGAAGAGGCAGCGGCGGCGTCGTCCCCCGGGTGGTGGAGCGGCGTGTGGGGCGCGGGGGGCTGGCAGAAGCGGTGGAGCATCGTGGTGCTGTGCTTCTTCGCCTTCCTGCTCTGTAACATGGACCGCGTGAGTCGCCTTCCTGCTCTGTAACATGGACCGCGTGAGTCCATGGCGGGGGGGGGAGAGAATGGGGCACATGGAATGCAACATGGACCACGTGCCATGAATGGGGAGGGGAGGACGATGCAACATGGACCGCGTGAGTCACGGGGAAGGGCGGGAATGCAACATGCAGTGCGCGAATCAAGGGGGAACGGGAGTGCAGCGCGCTGGGCAGGTCGTTGCACAGAATTGATGAGGCGCTGTTGGCCTCGTGGCCGTGCCGCCATGCGCGCATGCCCGTGCTGCTGCGCCTCGCGTACTGCTCGTGCACATCCCCCCCCCCCCAATGCGCGCGGGCACCTGCTGTGCAAACTGTCCCCCCCTTGCTGAACGGTTCTCCCCCTCCTCTGTTGGGGCTGGTGCGGCGCGCAGGTGAACATGAGCATAGCGGTGCTGCCCATGGCGGAGCAGTTCCAGTGGTCGCCCGCCACCGTGGGGCTCGTGCAGTCCTCCTTCTTCTGGGGCTACCTCCTCACTCAGGTAGGCAGGGCTACCTCCTCACTCAGGTGGGTGCCTCCTCACTCAGGTGGGTGCCTCCTCACTCAGGTGGGTGCCTCCTCACTCAGGTGGGTGCCTCCTCACTCAGGTGGGTGCCTCCTCACTCAGGTGGGTGCCTCCTCACTCAGGTGGGTGCCTCCTCACTCAGGTGGGTGCCTCCTCACTCAGGTGGGTGCCTCCTCACTCAGGTGGGTGCCTCCTCACTCAGGTACGTGCCTCCTCACGCAGGTAGGTGCCTCCTCGCGCAGGTAGGTGCCTCTCGCCCTACCCTCCTCACGCACGCATGTGCCCCTCACGCAGGTACCTCACTCGTGTGTTTGCGCTGCACTCACCACGCACACACTGCCGTGCTCATATCTCAACGCTTGTTTTGCTCGCGCAGTTGCCGTGCCGCTATGCCGTCTCACCACTCTCTATGCCCTTCCCCCTCTCCCCCTCCCATCCCTCTTTCACCCCATTCCCTTCTCTCTCTCTCAACCCCCTCCCCTCCCGCGTGCACGCCCTTCCCCCTGGAGCATGGCAGGTGGCGGGGGGGGTGTGGGCGGACACGATAGGCGGAAAGCAGGTGCTGGGATTCGGGGTGGTGTGGTGGTCGCTCGCCACCGTGCTCACCCCCATCGCCGCCTCCCTCGGCCTGCCCGCACTGCTCTTTGCGCGCGCCTGCATGGGCGTCGGCGAGGTCAGTCCGCCCCACTCCCCCCGTAAACCCGTCCGTGCCCCCTCGCCGCTGCTGCTGCTCACGCCACTGCAATTCCCTGCGTCCCTCTGCCAACCGCCCTGTCCGCCTCCACGCCTCCCCGCGCCTCAGCCTCGCTCCTATCACCCCTTCTCCCCCTGTCTCAAACTTCCCGCAACCTTCCCCCAACCCTCCCCCTTTCACACCCGTGCGCTACCCTCTCCCTCGTCCCTGTGCTGGCTGGGGAGGGCAGGGAGTGGCGATGCCAGCGATGAACAATCTGCTGTCCAAGTGGGTGCCGGTGGGCGAGCGCAGTCGCTCCCTGGCGCTCGTGTACAGCGGCATGTACCTGGGCAGTGTGGCGGGGCTGTCGCTGTCGCCCGCCATCATCCACGCCTTCGCCTGGCCCTCCGTCTTCTACTCCTTCGGCTCCCTGGGTCTCGTCTGGTTCGCCTTCTGGCAGATCAAGGTACGCCACGTGCTGCTGCCCCGCTCCATGCACTGCAAACCTCCCGGTTCAGAAGAAAACAAATAAACAACAAAAACAAAACTTAACACGGCTAATTTGACCACCGAGCCCTTGGCTTGGCTGCACCCCCATCTGTAGCCCAACCACCTCCTGCCCTCACTCCCCCTTCCCCTCCCCCTCCCCCTCCCCCCCCAGGCGTTCAGCTCGCCCGCGGAGGACCCCAGTGTGTCACCCGCAGAGAGGGCGCTCATAGCAGCCGGGGGCGCACAGAAGGGGCAGGGCGCGGGCAAGGCGCAGGGGGGCGAGGGAGGGGCGCACCTGGAGGGCAGTGAGCCGCTGCGGCTGTCGACGATCCCGTGGCGGCTGCTGCTGAGCAAGGCGCCCGTGTGGGCCATCATCATCTGCCACTTCTGCCACAACTGGGGCGTCTTCATCCTCCTCACCTGGATGCCCACCTACTACCATGATGTGAGCCGTGCCCACCTACTACCATGATGTGAGCCGTGCCCACCTACTACCATGATGTGAGCTGTGCCCACCTACTACCATGATGTGAGGCATGCCCACCTACTACCATGATGTGAGGCTTGTGAGGCATACGCATGCCCACCTACTACCATGATGTGAGGCATAGGCATGCCCACCTCCTACCATGATGTGAGGCTTGTGAGGCATACGCATGCCCACCTGCTACCATGATGTAGGCATGCCCATCCACTACCACGTTGTGAGTTGTGGCACAGCACTCCCACCCACCCACGAACCTGTCACCCCGCCTACCAGCCCTTCTAATCCCTGCGTGTCACTATCCCCACTGCCTCGCATGCACGCGGCACACGGGGGCACACGGGGGCACACGGGGGTGCATGGGTGGGCGTGTGGGCACGGCAGGTGTTGGGGTTCAACCTGACGGAGTCGGGGCTGTTTGCAGTGCTGCCGTGGCTCACCATGGCCATCGCCTCCAACGTCGGTGGATGGATCGCCGACACCCTCATTGCCAAGGGCCTCTCTGTCACCCTCGTGCGCAAGGTGGGCCTCTGCCCCCCTCCCTTGCTCACTCCCCGCTTTCTCCCTGCTTCATCGCCCTCAGGCTCCGCCATTCCTTTGCCCACATGCTGCTTCACTAAACCTGCTCCTCTCCTGTCCTTATTACCGCATCTGCTGGCTGCTGCACTACCCCCCGCCCTACCCCCCGCCCTACCCCCCGCCCTACCCCGCCCCTCGTACCACAGGTGATGCAGAGCATCGGCTTCCTGGGTCCGGCCATATGCCTCTCACTGCTCTCCACGGTCAAGTCACCCGTTGCTGCCATCGCCCTGCTCATGGTCTCCCAGGTACCACCCCCCCACCCCTCCACCCCCACACACGCCTCTACCTGCCACTGCTTGTCGCTGTAGCTCAACCTCTTGCCCTTCTTGCATCTGTGCATGCACTTAGTCCCTCATTCCCCCATGCCCCATGCCCCATGCCCCATGCACCCGCCCCCCACAGGGCACGGACGCGTTTTCCCAGTCGGGGCTCTACTCCAACCATCAGGACATCGGCCCGCGCTACGCGGTCAGTGCCTCAGTGCCTGCACTGCTACACGCTCGCTGTCTGCCTCTGTGCCGCTCTTGCACCTGCCATTCTCACTTCCCTCGTACCTCACCCACCCCGTTCTTCCCCTCTTTCTGCGCCCGCATTACTTGCCTCACCACCCCCTTCTCTCGACCTTGCCTGCTCGCCGTGCCTCAGGGCATTCTGCTGGGTCTGTCCAACAGCGCTGGCGTGCTGGCGGGGGTCTTCAGCACCTATGTCACGGGGCAGATCCTGCAGAACGGTACGTCACGGACTCCAAGTGATCCCTCAAACAGCCTTGGGAGCTCCAATCCAAGCCCCTGCCATGCTGCCTCCCCCATACAGCCTTCTCAAGAGCACCACCTTCCCCTCCCCCTCTCACCTCCTCTCATGTGCTGTGTGGTGGCAGGGTCATGGGACGAGGTGTTCACGGTGGCGGTGGGGCTCTACCTGGTGGGCACTGTTGTGTGGAACGTCTTCGCCACCGGGGAGCGGGTCTTCGACTGACCCGCTGCCTGCCTCCTCTCCTCCTGGGCTTGCTTGTGTGCAAGCTTGGGGTAGGCTGCAACGTAAATCACATTGTTTCAGAGCTACAACAATTCATTGGATCCCTTTGAAGAATGTTCTACCCGTAGTTCTACAATTCCAGGCCATAAATTAAAAATACGGTTTCGTATGTCCGGTTGGTTAAAAACATATAAAGCATGCACTGCATGGCTCACAGCTGGATGAGGTACCAGAAGACTTGACACACTTTAATTGTCACTGTAAGTTTATGTGTACTTGCAAATTGAGCATGTTCACCAACTGCAGCCGCAATTTGGGATAGTCACAAGTAGTGATTCCAGGTGCAGGTGGGCATCAATGTTATGAGAGCACATGCAGTAACTCAGAGCACAAGGGATGCCACAGTCACTACAGCAGCCATGAGAAAGGTGGCAGAAGTCAGGCAGTATTGACCTGCCACACACAGCAAGCATCAGAAACAGTGAGAGCGAATACAAGACAGTGTGCCACGTCAGACGCCACATGGAAAGACAGCATCCTCCCAGTCCCAGCCCCCCCTCTCACCTGAACCCGCGCTGCCAGGAGTGTCGTTGCTCCCCGGCACTCGCACAGGGGCGGGAGGAGCCGTTGTGCCGTCCTCACTGCCAGGAGGCGGAGGGCTGTTGTCGCTGCCAGGAGGAGCAGCACTCGGAGTCGGCGCCGAACCGATCATTGGTTCCGAGGCCGGAGCAGAGGCTGGGGCCGACCCTGGCGCTGCAGCAGGCTCGGATGCTGGCGCTGGGGCAGGGGCGGGACCAGAAGGGGAGGGGGCAGCAGCAGGGACAGGAGCAGGACCCGGGGAGGAGGAGGGGGCAGGGGTGGGGGCGACGGAAGGCGCTGAAGCTGGGGAGACCGAGGAACTGGGCGAGGCAGAGGGAGTCGGCGCGAGTGTGGGCGCGGGCGAAGGCGCAGTGGCGGTGGGTGCCGGAGCCGGGGAAGGGACTGGCGCGGACGGCTGTTGCGATAAACAAGGTGGTGCGCCCAGAGCGAGCAGGAGCACGAGGAAGACGGCGGGGAGTGCGGAACCCATCTCGACTCAGTGGGGCGACGAGGAGGCGAGACTCAGGAGTTGCGCTGAGTACGAATACGAATACCGCTGAAAGAAGACGTGGGAAGGCACGGATTTAAGCCACGCCGTTAACCCTCTTCTAGGTCGCGCCGATCCCTTTGGCCCGGTAGCACCACGCTCACCGTCTACCTCATTTTCGCGACAAGTCACACCATGGTGGCGGTCACACCATAATGGCGGTCACATCTTCTGATGCTGACTGCGGAGGCCGAATCGCCCCCGTATGACTCCTCGTCGACCATTGCAAGCGACGTCGCAACGAGTTGAAAGTGCAGGACAGGAGACCCGCAGAAGAAATGCATGCAGTCAGCTAGGCGTATAGCGTGCCTTGAGTCACAAGAAATTTGTGACGTGATGTGGGACCCGTGAAAGAAATGCGTGCCGTCACGACTGACGGGAGAATCGAGGAGCAGAGGGTGGTACTAGAGGAAAGCGGTGGAGCAAGGACAGGACAGGTCGCAGGAGGACAGGGCTCCAGCCTCCAGCATTCCTCGCTGCAGCTCTCTGTGTCTACACCCATGCTTGGAGGGTGAAGTAGGCTGTATGAGGACTTTGGCATTACATGATTACCCTTTTAGTACGGTATTTTACCAATAACGTTCCATTATGAGGCAACCTTTACCGTAGATGGTATCCGGGCTTTTCAACTATCAAAACATTACTCAGTACAATAGCTGGTAAACTTCAGTACAACACAAGCATGTTCAAATCGTAATCGTACGGTATATCAATATCATGTCATGTTACACCTGCACATATAGCACAACCACCAATAGTATGTGGGCCTTCTGCAGCAACACACTGCAATGCCGTGTCAATGGGCGTGTGTGACACCAGAACAGCATATTCACCTCTCTGCACGAACTTGCACCTCCCCAAACCTTTGTACCCCTGCAACTTCACAAGGCACCCTTGCCCTCCATCAGCCATGCAACAGCAGGCATGACTTCAGGCGGCTGCCGTGCAGTGGCTTGCAGGCATCAGCACACGTGTGCATTCACGCGGGCACGGTACATCTCCAGCACCTCCTCATTCTGTGCCCCGTCCGTCTCCACCACAGCGGACGCCAGCAGCTTGTTGCTGCCCGCGGGCACAAAGAAGATGTCCCCCACGTGCACGCCCTGCACGTATGACGGCGCCGCCGCCACCGCTGCCGCGCACCCATGCACCTTGGTCAGCCCGTTGGCCGGGGCCACCGAGATGGCTCCAGATCCGCGGAACACCAGCAGAATGGACGGCCCAGATATCTCTGGCAGGGCTGCCGTCTGCCCGAGGGGCACAGAGATCTTTTCGACCTCGAACTCCTCAAAGGGCGGCGTGTAGAGTGTGACGTGAGGGGTGACGCGGTCGCCGTTGAGCAGGTGGGGGCGGCCCTGGTGGTAGGTGAGCATGGAGGTGAGCGTGTCCGTGTCGCGGTACTTGGGAGTGAGGCCCGCGCGCACCACGTTGTCAGACGCCGCCATGCACTCGATGCACTCGCCCGCCAGGTACGCGTGCGGCTCGTTGGCGGCGAGGCAGATGGCCTGGCCGGGCAGCAGCGTGACGTGGTTGAGGAAGAAGGCGGACAGCACGCCCACGTCGCCCGGGTACTGCTGCTCCAGCCGCTGCACCAGCTGCTCCTTGTCCGACAGCTCGCGCTCCTGCATGCACCCATGGCCGGCCACAAAGGTCAGCCACATACATGGTTAGTGCTTGGTGCATGCGCGGTTGGTGGGACGGGTGGAGTACATGCTGCATGGCACTGGGACCAGTGATCAAACAGGAGATGCCATTCCTAGTCGCATGACATGGCATGACATGGCATGGATTACAAGCAAAGGTCATATGCGAATCCTGGATGCAGCGGTGACCATGGAGGCATGACATAGACACTCTAGGGTCGATGATTGCTGTCGACGATGTGACGTGGCATGGATCACAAGCAAACGGCACATGCGAATCCAAGAACTTTCCGACTACACACCCTCCCTGTTGATACACCCACGTCATGACACCATCGCGCGGTCGCGCCAAAGCACGCACCTTGGATTCGGCCTGCAGCCGCGCCACGAGGCTCGAGAGGTGCTTCTCAATCACGGCGCCGTCTTGCGTCATCAGCGCTCTGAACGCGTCCTTGAACGCCCTTCGCTCCGCACACTCCTGCGCTTCATGAGCGCCGTTGACGCCGTTGACGCCGTTGACTCCATTCTTGCTGGCTCTCAGCACGCTGTCCGCCGTGTGTTCGCCGATGGCCATGCGCAGTTCCGGCACCGACTGAATGCTTTCGCGGAGTTCCTGCGACACACAACAGCGAGGCCGTTATCGATTAGGCCAGGCTATAAGAGGGAAGACACATGTCGTCGCGAAACAAAGTGCTGCACAGCGCCATTGGCTGCACAAAGAAACCTCGCATACCAACCACGCGCGCTCGCATGCTTACCACGCGCACCGACCTCGCATAAGCCACGCGCATCGACCTGACATGCTAGCCAAGCCACGCGCATCGACCTGACATACTAGCCAAGCCACGCGCATCGACCTGACATACTAGCCAAGCCACGCGCATCGACCTGACATACTAGCCAAGCCACGCGCATCGACCTGACATACTAGCCAAGCCACGCGCATCGACCTGACATACTAGCCAAGCCACGCGCATCGACCTGACATACTAGCCAAGCCACGCGCATCGACCTGACATACTAGCCAAGCCACGCGCATCGACCTGACATACTAGACAAGCCACGCGCATCGACCTTACATACTAGCCAAGCCACGCGCATCGACCTTACATATTAGCCACGCGCATCGACCTGACATACTAGCCACGCGCATCGACCTCGCATACTAGCCACGCGCATCGACCTCGCATACTAGCCACGCGCAACGGCCTCGCATACTAGCCACGCGCACCGGCCTCGCATACTAGCCACGCTCACCGACCTCGCGACCCACTTCTCATATTGACCAAGAGCCCTTCCCGCGCACCCTTCCCGCGCACCCTTCCGCGACCCTCACCCGCGAGGTGACGAAGCCGCAGAGCGCCTCGAAGTTGGTGACGGCGAGCGCCATCTCGGGCTTGTGGTTGGCGTCCTTGTAGTTCTTCGGCTGCGTCGCGTGCAGCCGCTCCGCCAGCCGCTTGTCTGGGTGCGCCTGGATCGACAGTGCCTTCGCCACGCTCAGTACCTGCCGGGAAAGCACGATGACACGTCAGCATGCACACTGTTGCTGTAGCGTACTACGGTGAGGCATACTGAGTACTGATTGATGGGCAAGCGATATGTTTCTCAAAGAAGGTTACCTAACGCGTAATATTGCGGCAACATATTAAGGAAGAGGCGGAAAGATAGAATGGCAGCCGCCAGCTTCCACAAGACAATTTTAGGGTTTCAACGATCACATCCTGAGTATTTTTAGTAAGGCAGAAACCCGATCCACACATCATGTAGCAACGTACCTTGAAGAGGAATGGAAGCTGGCCGGGCCACTTGTGCTGCACCGTGGCGCCCAGAGCCTCGGGGTGCGCGTCGAGCCACTCCTGCAACAGCTGCGGCTCGCCCGCTGCGGCGTCGGCCTTGACGAGAGCGGGGCACGAGGCGTCGACCTCATCCGATTGCGCGGACGGCAGCACAAGCGACGGCCCGCTTGGGTGCGTGCCCATCCAGAGCTCGGCGTACGGCACGTCGTCCTTAGCCGCCTCCGCGCTGCCGCTCGTGCCCAGCGCGTAAAGACGACCCACCGTGCTCCCACTGCCCTTGATGCCCCAATCATACGTCTGCGCCACGCAGCGCATTCGAAGAATCGGCGGGTAGCTGCCAGCCATTGCCTTGGTAGTCGATCTGGTCGAGGATTACGAAGTATGTGCTAGGGAAGACAGGAGCAACTGAACTCCAAAGCCAAAATATAGAGAGCCTGACAAGACGGATAAACGGTGTGACAATATGTACAAAGGTACAAGGTTTGTCTCACGACAATCCCAAAAACGCCTAAAACGATGTGGAAGCTCAAGAAAGACTGAACCTAGGATCCATCAAATAGTCCTGGGAGTTACTGAAGCCAGACTGGAAGCGGGGATCGCGCGCGCCAAGGTTGGGGGAGGGAGTGAAGAGGAGTGGGGGAGAAATTCACTGCTACCGCAGAGGGTTGGACGGAGTTCATGAGTGCGGGAGACGGGGAAACGGGGAGTGCGCGGAGGGGAACAGCGCCCAACGGGACAGAAGCGTGGGCAGGAGGGGATGTCGTTTCGCACCACAAAGTGGTGTGCGCATCTGCGGGCAGTCGCATGCATCTCAGGTGGGGGAGGATCTCGAAGGGGTCAACGACACGACCACACAGAGGTCTGGGAAGCCGTGGCGAAGAGCATGCCTGGAAAATACTGGCCATTTACGGAATCCCACGTGGAATAAGTCATTGTCTGTGCCTGCGGAGCGGTGGTCAGTGGAGAGAACGGTAGGACCTGGCACCTGCGGCTCGAAACTCCCACACAGTTCTCGTGGGAACATCTGGAGTTGCAGACGCCCACCAACTCCGAAAACGTTGGCGCGGAAGGAGCTATCCGTTGGAAGCAGGAAACTTACGCATATAACACACTACACTTCTGCACTAGGTATACATTATATATAATTCACAAAGTCAAAATTATTACACATGCGTCCCTTCATGCATAGTTGCACCATAAGAAACTAGGGGCACTTCATAGTTGAAAGCACAAAATAGGTTTGACATTCGCTGTCTTTTATTTCTAGGACCAACTTCAGAGCTTGAACACAATCTATTGGAGCTTGTTGAAGAGCATTTCCACCCAAGCATCTGTAACTCCTCCTTCACACCAATGAAGGCAGTCGTTCTTCTTTGTAACTGGTGCTCCCCCTGTGGCAAAACCGGGGAATTAGATTGGTCACACAGTGTGGCCCACGTAAATTCTTGTACTGGTAATAGGACATCAAACGAGCACTGTGTTCATAATAATCTTGCCAGTTAGACATACTGCTTTTGAAGTTGAACTCACCTTTGACGCTCCAGTTTTGGATGTGTCCATCGGGCCGCCAGTCGCTCATGGGCTTCACATCCACGTACACCACCGACGACCCCCCGAGAACACGCTGCTGGACGGCCCGCAGATCACTAGAGGAGCTGTCTCCACTGCGCACGGTGGCTGTCTGAGGAGGCAGGTTGGTATGGAGGCACGGGGCGAGACGTTAGGAATGGAGGTCTGACACGGAGCCCCTTCATTGTAAAATAAAAGAAAGGTGGTTGTCATACCTCTCCTCTTCCCTCTTTTTTGGTCTTCTCTCCCACAGGTGCTCCAACCCTCCCTCGCTCTCTCCCCTCCCACTGCGCTTCTCCCTCCCGCCCGCGCTTCCCTCTCCAGCCCGCGCTTCCCCCTCCCACCCATGCTTCCCCCTCCCACCCGCGCTTCCCCCTCCCACCCGTACTTCCCCTTCCCACCCGTACTTCCCCTCCCACCCGCGCTTCCCTTTCCCACCCGCGCTTCCCCCTACCATCTGCTCTCCCCGCTCCCACTTGCGCTTCCCTTCCAGCCTGCGTCCACGTACCTGCGCGCTGGTGAGCATGGAGTTGACTTTGCACGACCCCTTCTTGACGCCCGCCACGGGCAAGTCGTAGTGCGACGGCGACACGCCCATCACCACGGCGCGCCCCTTGAACCCGCCGCCGCTGCCCGCCACGTAGTCCCGCAGCGTCGTCAGTCCGCGCTCGTATGCCGCCGTCGCCTTCATCGTCGCCTCCTTGCCGCCCACGTACCACCGGTTGATGGGCGGCATCCACCACGCCGTCGCCTGCGCCACACAGCACGGAGAGAAATGGACTATGGAAACCCGAAGTGGGCTCGCTGTTAGCTCTCCTTCCTACGCTGATCTTTGCCAAGCGGAGCTTGCGGGATGACGCGACGGCAGGCGCGGATGCGAGGAAAGGCGCGGATGCGAGGCAGGGCGAAGATGCGACGAAAGGCGCGGATGCGAGGCAGGTCGAAGATGCGAGGAAAGGAGCGGATGCGAGGCAGGGCGAAGATGCGAGGAAAGGAGCGGATGTGAGGCAGGGCGAACGTGCGAGGAAAGGAGCGGATGCGAAGCAGGGCGAAGATGCGAGGAAAGGAGCGGATGCGAGGCACGGCTCGGATGCGAGGCAGAGCGCGGGAGCGAGGCAGGGCGCGGAAGCAAGGCAGGGCGCGGATGCGAGGGTGGGCGCGAAAGCGAGTCGGGGCGCAAACTGACCTGGAAGATGACGATGTCAGCGATGGGCAGCAAGTCCTTGATGCGCTGATCCAGGCCGTCCAGGTCGATGCGGTGCTGCTCGATGCCGTTCTTGTCGGACAGGCTGGTGGCGTTGTTGAGCCAATTGGAGAACACGGAAACGAACCGGATCTTGTACGTCGGGAACTGCGCACTCACGCCGGGCAGCACGCCGCACCACATAGAGAGTGAGATGGCGGACGGATGCCGGGCTAAGATGGTTAGGTGACGGGTGATGCAACGCAACGTGGGGCGCATGCATATGCGTTGTGTTTCAGGGGTACGGCGCCTCAACGTCTGCCGCACGTACCTCGACGCCCCATTCGGCGGTTTTCTTCTGCGCCAGGCGGTACGATCTAGCGGCGGTAGAGTCGGCGGCGTGCAGCATGCACTGCAGCGACGCGGCGAAGTTCTTGGAGAGCGAGTCGCCGAACACCAGCACCAGCTTGCCGCGAAACAACTCCGCCAAACTCTGCGGCGACACGCGCTTCACAGAGCATCCCCTGGGCTGTAGGGGGGGCAAGGAAGCACATCGGGTGGGCGAGAGGAGAGAGCACGAGCGTGCGCGGAGTGGTGAGGAATACCAAGATCGATACACTCGCTGGTCGACGGACGCACCTGCCAGCGGAACTTTTGGAACGACATGTCCGGGCGGCCCTGCTTGAGGCAGTTCTGCGATGTGCGGATGTATGGACACGAGTTGCCTGTGTAGAGCGGTAACTTGCTGTCTGCTACCCACTTGCCCCGCGAGATGTCGCAACTCCATGATGACTGGGCCGCGCACTTCAAGAGGCAGGTTAAAGAAACTACCACGAAAATTGAGGAATCGAATCTATTTCTCTCTCCCATCACGTTGGCTTCGTTAGGAGTTCCCTGCCCTGTTCACTAGTAGCGTGATTCACGAGCTCTGGAGTCCAGCTTCTCAAAGCCTTTTCCCAAGCCTCTTCTGCATTTCATCTGTCACAGCCTCACCTCATTTTCACCATTTGACGAACCGCATGTGATGGCGGCCCGAGCTTTCTCATGGTCATGGACCGCCCACCGTCACAACACAATGCATACACGGACTGGTTCCAGTCCACCAGCGCAAATCGGCGGGAGGCAAAAGTTCCAGCGTTCCCGCGCAAACGGCAAACTGAGAACGGTGCGGCCAAAAACATCTTGGAGCAGGACACAACAAGCTAAAAAAACCACTCACTATACTTATCAAGTATAAAGATGTATGAGAATATAGATAAAGAACTAAATCGCCTAAGCCAGAAGAAAGGATTAAAATCCAATAATGAGCAGGACCACACTCAATGCGCTCAATGCTTTTCCCTACGCCTATAGGAATCCATGCGCTTCTTTACCACTTGTCGGCAGTCGCAACCCGTTGTCTGTGCGCTCAATGCTTTTCCCTACGCCTATAGGAATCCATGCGCTTCTTTACCACTTGTCGGCAGTCGCAGCCGTCATCGCAGGCGCCAAACTTTTCTGTGCGCACGAACCAAGCGGAAATTGCTCTTATAGGTGTATTTGAACATGGCCACTCGAATATGCAACAACATTCAGGTCGCTCGATGACTTTCCCTACACCTATAGGGATCCATGCACTTCGTTACCATTTGTCGCAGACGCAGTCATCATCGCATGCGCCGAACTTTTTTGTGTGCACGAACCAAGCGAAAATTGCTCTGATAGGTGTATCTGAACATGGGCCATCTGAATATGCAACAACATTAAAATCGCTCGATGATTTTCCCTACGCCTATAGGGATCCATGCGCTTCGTTACCATTTGTCGGCAGACATAGCCATCATCGCAGGCGCCGAACCTTTCTGTGCGCACGAACCAAGGGGAAATTGCTCTGGTAAGTGTATTTGAACAAGCGCCACCAGAATATGCAACAACATTCAGGTCGCTTGATGCTTTTCCCTACGCCTGTAGGGATCCATGCGCTTCGTTACCATTTGTCGGCAGACACAACCATCATCGCAGGTGCCGAACTTTTCTACGCGCATGAACCAAGAGGAAATTGCTCTGGTAGGTGTATTTGAACATGGGCCACCCAAATATGCAACAACATTCAGGTCGCTCGATAATGTTCCCTACGCCTATAGGGATCCATGAGCTTCGCTACCATTTGTTGGTAGACACAGCCATTATCGCAGGCACCTGCGATGACGGCTGTGTCTGCCGACAAATGGTAACGAAGCACATGGATCCCTATAGGCGCAGGGGAAAGCATCAAGCGACCTGAATGTTGAGGCATATTTGGGTGGTCCATGTTCAAATACACCTACCAGAACAATTTCCGCTTGGTTCACGCGCACAGAAAAGTTCGGCGCTTGCGATGACGAATGTGTCTGCCATCAAATGGTAACGAAGTGCATGGATCCCTATAGGCGTAGGAAAAGCATTGAGCGACCTGATTGTTGATGCATATTCGGGTGGCCCTTGTTCAGATACATCTACCAGAGCAATTTCCGCTTGGTTCGTGCGCACAGAAAAGTTCGGCGCTTGCGATGATGGCTGTGTCAGAAAGAAGAAGTGTTGAACTAGAAAGAAGTGAGAGTACAAATATGAAACCCTAGAGTTGTGAACCCCCTATAGGCTAACCCACTATAGCCTACACAAATATAACAAGTATAATGTTTGACACACCCCCATAGGCGAAGTGGGGGAGAGCAAGGGGTCACAAGACCAGTCAAAGCAAAGCAAGGCAAAACAAGCTCAGGGTGGATCTCAAGGATACCACACAAATTCCGAGCACAAGCAAGCGGTGACAAGACCAGTTCACATGCAGTTTGATAATATAACAAGAGGTACAATGATCACAACCTAGCAAGTGTAAGCATGCAGGTATATATATAGAGATCACAGTACAAGCAGAGTCAAGAAGTGAGCAAGTGAGGGACAGTAGGCACAAGGCCTAGAACAGTACAGAAACGCTGATGATCACAAGGCTGAAGCGCCTTGGTGAACACATCAGCAGTGTTTGCCCGAGTGGCCACGTACAAGAGACGAAGCTGACCACGCTGCTGCAGCTCTCGAGCAAGGAAGTAACGCAGAGCGATGTGCTTCGTTCTGTGCTCCAGTCTGTGCTCCTCACACAAGGCAATGGCTGCCTTGTTATCGACGTACAGCACTGGAGGAGAACGAGGCCGCTCTCCAAGGTCGGTCAGCAGGTAGGTGAGCCAGCGTAGCTCCTGGGCAGCCATGGCTGTGGCGTAGATATCAGCCTCACAACTGGAGCTGAGTACTGAGGAAGAGCGTGTAGAACGCCACGAAACAGAGCCAGAGCCAAGGCTGAAGGTGTAACCCTGAGACGACCGCTGCGTAGCCTGGTCGTCAGCCCAAGAAGCGTCTGAGTGTCCAGTGAGGACAACGTCGCGCCGTCCTCCAAGCACAAGCCCCATGCCCGACGTACTGCACAAGTAGCGCAACACCCTCTGAGCGGCATCCATGTGCTCCTTCCGGTGACGGCCAGGAGCGACATAGCGTGCTAGGATGCTAAGAGGGTATGCAAGGTCAGGTCGAGTGCAGGTCATCAGGTACATGAGGCAGCCCACAAGCTCTGGATACGGACCACTCGGCTCTACGGACTCATCCGAAGGCAGAGCTGAGAGCGAGTGACCGGTAGACAGAGGAGTGGGCTGAGGCGAGGAGTACGTGAAGCGGAAGCGCTGAAGGACCTGCTGCACCATGTGTGACTGAGTCAAGGTGATGGTGCGCTGTGCTCTGTCCCGGGTGATCTGCAAGCCAAGATAGCTTGTCAGCTCACCCAGGTCTGTGCACGTGTGTCTCTTCTGCAGCTCCGACTTCACGTGGGCGAGTGCCTCAGTGTCAGCAGTAGCAAAGACCAAGTCGTCTACATACACGAGAACGTAGAACGGCGGCAGAGTGGTGTCGGTGCGTAGAAACAGCGACGGGTCAGCAGTAGAAGGAGCAAACCCAAGAGCAGCAAGAGTAGTCCTCAGTGTGTCGTGCCACTCACGGGGTGCTTGGCGGAGACCGTAGAATGGCCGCCGGAGGCTCCACTGGGTACCAGGAGGGAACGACCCAGTGAAGCCAGGTGGGCGGCGCAGCCAGATCTCCTCGTGCAGGCTGCCCTGTAAGAACGCAGTGCTGAAGTCAAGAGAGTGGAGCTCGTAGTCACGCTGAGCGGCGACATGCAGCAGAACCCGAAGAGTGGTCATCTTCGGGGTCGGGGAGAAGGTCTGGAAGAAGTCAACTCCCTCTCGCTGACTGAAGCCTCGTGCAACGTAACGCGCCTTGAAGACAGGCGGAGAACCCGGCGGCCGCTTCACCCTGAAAATCCACATGCCACTGACGATGTTCGCCCCAGGTGGGGGAACCTCGTCGACGTAGGTGCCTGTGGACTTCCAGGAAGCCATCTCTGCGTCCATGGCTGTCTGCCACTGAGAGGAGTAGAGACCCTCCATCGCCTCTGCGTAAGAGCGTGGGGTCGGGATGTCTGGTGCATCCGGGTCTCCCTCAGGGGCAACTAGCATGGACACGAGATGAGGCAAAGCAGCGGCAAAGCACTCAAACTCCTCCTGTCTGTCCTCAAGGACGTCCGTGCCAGGAGCACACTCACCCCCGACGGACGGAGGACAGACAGACTCAGACTCAGACTCAACAACAAGGCTAGCGGCGTAGTCTAGACGACAGGCGGCAGCAAAGTCAACAAGCTCAGCGACTAGAGCAGACGCAGCAGAGGACTCAAAGGTAGGGTCAGTGACAACAGTAGCGAGGAGACGCGCGGCAGTAGGACTGGCAGCACGAGTAAGGTCTGACGGCGGGTCAGCAACGTCAGGAAGAGAGGACGCAGGAGGAGACGGCAGTGGGACACGCTGTGGAGCAGTGGAAGGACGCAGGGTCATGTAGTGAGTGCCAAGGACAGGAGGAGGATGCTCACGCGGAGCACGACGACCAGCGCGGACAGCGCGGACAGGCGACTCTGGACGCGACACAGACGACTCAGGACGGGTCTCAGGCGACGGAGGACGAGACTCAGGCTCACGACGCTCCGTAAGACCTCCCGTCGGCTCAGCGTAAGGAGAAGGACCAGGCAGTGGAGAGGCTGACTGTAACTGTGACTGCGACTGGACAGGCGGTGGACTCAGTAGGGGAGGAGGAGGACCAGGAGAGGGAGGGAGGTCAAGAACCTGCTGAAGAAGCGGAACGTAGTACGGCCGCGGCCGCTCAGCACCTCCAGCTCCACCCCCCTCAGTAGGCCCAGTCCCAGCAGCTCCAGTACCGCTAGTACTAGCACCTCCAGGACCAGCGGCTCCAGCAGCTCCAGCACCAGCGCCTCCAGCAGCTCCAGCAGCACCGCCAGCAGCAGCAGCACCAGCAGCACCTCCAGCAGCACCAGCAGCACCGCTAGCAGCAGCAGCACCTCTAGCAGCTCCAGCAGCACCAGTACCAGCAGCACCTCCAGCAGCACCAGCAGCACCGCTAGCAGCAGCAGCACCTCCAGCAGCTCCAGCAGCGCCAGCAGCACCGCCAGCAGCAGCAGTACCTCCAGCAGCTCCAGCAGCACCAGCACCAGCAGCACCTCCAGCAGCGCCAGCAGCACCGCCAGCAGCAGCAGCACCTCCAGCAGCTCCAGCAGTACCAACACCAGCAGCACCTCCAGCGGCGCCAGTAGTACCGCCAGCAGCTCCAGCACCAGGGTCCGCGACACTAGGAGCGCCACTCCGGAGACTGCAGCGCCGAGCGTACCACTCTCGGAGCCGCTGGGGAAAGGGCAGCTCCCGTCTAGGAGGGGAAGCACGAGCACCAGCTCCAGCAGCACTCCGAGCTCCAGAAGCACCCCTCCTGAGGCTGCAGTACTGTAAGTACCACTCACGTAGCTGCTGTGAGGAGAGAGCTCCTCCAGGTGTAGCACGCTCAGTCTCAGCACCCTCAGGCTCAGTACCCTCAGACGTAGCACTCCGAGGCTCAGCACCCCCAGACTCAGCACTCGCAGGCTCCGCACCCCCAGGCTCAGCACCCCCAGACTCCGCACCCCCAGGCTCCGCACTCTCAGGCTCAGCACCCCTCGCAGGACGAGAGTCGACAGCTACCTTGACAGGCTCAACCGGGTCTACCTGGGACACACCTGAGGGAGCGGCACCTTGAGGGGGGAGGGGGTCTACCACAGTAGCACCTGGCGCGAGGAAGAGAGGCGGGGGGGGGAGCGGGGCAGTGCGGTAGGGGAAGAGGCGGTAGTAGGGCACGGACTCGTCAAAAGTGACGTCCTGAGAGGGCAGGACACGGCGCGAGGTGGCGTGGTAAAACTGCCAACCAGACGCGTCCGGGACAAAGCCAAGGAAGACACAAGGAACAGCGCGGGAGGAGAGCTTGTCCGCGGACGTATCGCGAACAAAAGCTCGAGATCCCCAGACCCGAAAACGCGACGCATCGCCAACCTCTCCCGTCCAACGCAGTGTCGGTGAAGTCTCCGGCAAGGAGACACGGGGCCAGAGGTTGAGCTAATGCGCAGCGTATCGGACCGCAAACGGCCACAGAAAGTGGGGGGCAGCCGCATGGATCAAGGAAGTACGAGCGACCTCCATGACCAAGCCAATGCGGCGCTCAGCAACCCCATTCTGCTGTGGAGAGGCCGGAAGCGTGAACGACTGGCGGATGCCGTGCTCCGCAGAGTAGGCTGCCAAGAGGTCGGAGGAGAACTCACCACCTCTGTCAGAGTGCAGACGCAGGACAGGAAAGTCCGAGTGGAAACGCTCGCTGAGCTGGAGACGAGAAGCGCGGATCCAAGGGATCAAAACATCAGGGACCTCACCCTTGGTGCGCAAGGGGAAGACCGTGGTGTAGCGCGAGTAGTCGTCAACAACGATCAGGAAGTACCTCTCCTGACCCTGGCCACGGACGCGGGCTGGGCCCCACACGTCCATGTGGAGCGTCTGCAAGGGAGCAGTCGTCGGGGGAAACGAGGAGGAGTGAGGAGCGGCGCGCTGCCGCCCCTCGACACAGGGAAGACAGGGAGGAGCAGGCGAGGGTGGGAGGGGAGGGAGAACCCTGGGAAGACCAGAGACAAGGTACCGTTTGTGCATGGCACGAAGGCGCTGGTGACCAAGGCGGTGGTGCCAGAGGACGGTCTCGTGCGCCAGAGAGCGACACGAGCAGGGGGCCGACAGCTGACCTGACGCAGACGCAGCTATCTGAGGGGACTCAGTGGTCAGTGTGTACAGGTCCGACCCCGGCTGCCGAGTGAAGGTAGCCAGGTGACGGCCCGTCCGAGCACACGTGCAGTGTGTCACGCGCTCGTAGGCAGGGGTGAACTGGTGGACACCCCCGTCCTGGAGCGCACAACCCGCCACCAAGTTCGTAGAGAACGAGGGGAGGTGGAGACCTGACAGTGTGCCCGACGGGACCGCAGGACAAGGAAGGACAGTGGAGGAGGTCGCAATGACCGGACCCCCAGAGGGGTCAGCGAGGGAGACAGCAACTGGCCGAGCAAGCTGCTCAAGGGCAGTGCGGTCACGAAAGAAACAGCGAGAAGCACCTGAGTCCAGTGTGAAGGTGTGCAGTGCCTCAGTCGACTCAGTACCAGGGGGCGCAGACTCACTAGCACCTAGAGCAGCAGCCTCACCAGCACCTGGGGTAGCAGACACGCGAGCACCTGGAGCGGCAGCCTCACCAGCACCTAGGGAAACAGACGCACTAGCACCTAGAGCGGCAGCCTCACTGGTCCGAATGCCCGGGTCGGGCGGAACACGTAGGTACTGAGCACCCTCTCCACTAGTAGACAACACATACATGGCAGTGAGAATAGCATCAAAGTCTAGAGCATAGATATCAATGTTTTTCTTCATCAGATCAGCCCAGCGGGGCAGCTCAGTGGCAGCAGGGAACTGAGTACGCCAAGCGTCGTCGAGGCGGGAGAAGCAGCGCTGCGTGGTGTGCGCCCTCCCACACGTCTGACCAGTGCGGTCACCAGTGCGGATGACGTACGTGCAGCTAAGGCCCCCCCCCCCCCCCCCCGTGCTAAGAGTACCACTCACGAAGCTCCTGGGGCGACGGAGTGTGCTGCTGGTTCTGGCCACTGCCAGCGCCTCCACGGCCACCACCGCCGCCGCCACCACCTCGACCACCGCCCCTGCCGCCGCCGCGTCCACCGCCACCCCCACCACCGCCCCCACCCCGGCCGCCTCCTCCGCCGCTGCCTCCACCACCCCAACCGCTGCCACTAGCCCCTCCAGTCCCGCCACCGCCCCCACTGCCCCCACCACCGCCCCCACCACCGCCCCCACCGCCGCCACCGCCCCCACCACCGCCTCCCCCGCCGTCACCTCCACCTCCCTTGCCCCCTTTGCCCTTGCCGCTGCGGCGCCAGCTCGGAGCGGACGCAGTCCCGACCTGCTCAGTACCAACTAGGTCGACAGCAGCAGCAGAGGCGACAGAGGGGAGAAGGGGGGAAGGGGAACACCCCTCGAAGAACGGGGTGCGGGGGTCGCCACGAGAGGCAGCTACAGCGACTATGCTAGTCTCAGCTGCAAGCAGTTCCTTCTCGAGCAGGTCAACGGTGAGCTCAGTGGGGCAGCGAGCGAGGAAGTGGTCCCTGACCGCACGAAGAGAGTCAGGGAGACGGGTGACCAGGTGGTAGAGGGTGAGCCAGAGTGGGGGGGGGTGGGTGGCAAGAAACTCAGCGGGCATAGCGGCACGGAAGCGGGCCTCACTAGTGCGGAGGTGCGTGATGAGGTCAGCGACTGTGGAGAAAGCTGACAGGTCTGGGAACAGGTAGGGGAGCGAGAGACGGCCTAGCGCAGCAGAGGCAGGTGAGGAGTAGCGTGCAACTACAGCAGTGTACAGTGCCTGTGCAGTTTTGTGCTGGCCAAAGTGCTCGCGCTCATCTACCGGCAGGGAGTTGTGAATAGCGAAGCGAGCGTGGGCATCACGAGCCTGCCACTGTGAGCGGGCAGTACTGTCAGCAGTAGCAGCAGGGGCAGCAGCATGGCCTAGCGCGTGATCGTACAGTGAGATATCCTCCTTGGCAGTGAGCTGGAGGAATAGGTGCAAGTCATCGAGCCAGATCTCAAACTTCAGTGGGCGGCCCTCAGCATCGAAAGCTAGCACAGCAGGACTAGCCATAGTTGCAGTGGCAGTAGTAGTAGTAACTGCAGTAGCAGTAGTAGTAGAAGTAGTAGTTGTAGCAGTAGTAGTAGTAGCAGTAGTAGGAACAATAGGGCGGCACGGCTCTGCCTGGGCGGCGCGGCTCGGTTCGGGCGGCGCGGTTCGGCTCGGGCCGGGCTACGGGGCAGTGCGCGACGGGGGGGGGCGTGCACACGGGCGGCTGTAGCGGGCGGGCCGTGGCCTTGCGTGGGCCTGACTAGCTCGCGGGCGGCCTAGAGGGCGACGGCGCGGCCTACGGGCGGGGCTGCCGGTCGCTAGCGGGCTACGCGCGGCCAGGAGGGCCCGTCGACGGACGGCTAGCGGGCGGCGCGCGGCAGCGTGGGCGGCTAACGGGCGGTGCGCGCGCAGAAACGGCCGCGCACGGGCTGCTAGGGGGCGACGCACGCGAGAAAAAAAAAAGGCCGCGTGCGGCGCTAGTGAGCTGCGCACGGGCAGTAAAAGACAGCGAGGCGCACGAGGGCGCACTAGGAGAAAGGCGCTCGAGGGCGCTAGGACATGAAGGCGCTCGAGGGCGCTTCGAACGGAACGGTGGGCCCTAAGGTAAGCGATCCTAGGTCTAAACCTACGCTCTTAATACCATGTCAGAAAGAAGAAGTGTTGAACTAGAAAGAAGTGAGAGTACAAATATGAAACCCTAGAGTTGTGAACCCCCTATAGGCTAACCCACTATAGCCTACACAAATATAACAAGTATAATGTTTGACAGGCAGTGTCTGCCGACAAATGGTAACGAAGCGCATGCATCCCTGTAGGCGTAGGGAAAAGCATCGAGCGACCTAAATGTTGATGCATATTTGGGTGGCCCATGTTCAAATACACCTACCAGAGCTATTTCCGCTTGGTTCGTGCGCACAAAAATGTTCGGCGCTTGCGATGACGACTGTGTTTTCTGTCAAATGGTAACGAAGCGCATGGATCCCTATAGGCGTAGGAAAAGCATTGAGCGACCTGAATGTTGATGCATATTTGGGTGGCCCATGTTCAAATACACCTACTAGAGCAATTTCCGCTTGGTTTGAGCGCACAGAAAAGAACGGCGCCTGCGATGACGGCTGTGTCTGCCGACAAGTGGTAACGAAGCGCATGGATCCCTATAGGCATAAGGAAAAGCATCGAGCGACCTGAATGTTGTTGCACATTTGTGAGAAACTGAACGAGAATGAATTGACTAAGGGAAAGTTGGGTACAAAATGCAAACCCTAGAAAACTGTACCCCATATGTGCTACCCCACTATAGCCTACAGTAGCTATGTCATATAAATCTGACACACCCCCATAGGCAAAGTGGGGGAGAACAAGGGGTCACAAGACCAGTCAAGCAAAGCAAAGCAAGCTCAGGGTGGATCACAAAGTCACCACACATTCCGAGCACAAGTTCAAGGCCACAAGGCCAGTTCGCATGCAGGATTACATATATATATAAGGCTAGACAAGCAAGAGCAGGTGTATATATATATGCAACAGTACAAACAAGGTCAAGGGGTGAGCAAGTGAGGCAAGGTAGGCACAAGACCCAGCTGAGTACAGAAGCGCTGATGATCACAAGGCGCAAGTGCCTTGGTGAAGATATCAGCAGTGTTGGCCTGAGAGGCCACGTACGCAAGCCGCAGCTGACCACGCTGCTGTAGCTCACGAGCAAGGAAGTAGCGGAGAGCAATGTGCTTCGTTCTGTGCTCCAGTCTCTGCTCTCGACACAAGGCCAGCATGGCCTTGTTGTCTACGTACAGCACTGGAGGAGAACGAGGCGGCTCTCCGAGGTCAGTCAGCAGGTAGGTGAGCCAGAGAAGCTCCTGTGCAGCCATGGCCCCGGCGTAGATCTCAGCCTCACAACTGGAGCCGAGAACAGAAGACGAGCGGGTAGCCCGCCACGAAACAGAGCCGGAACCAAGGCTGAAGGTGTAACCCTGTGACGACCGCTGCGTAGCCTGGTCGTCAGCCCAAGAAGCGTCTGCGTGCCCAGTGAGGACCACTGGACTCTGCCCTCCAAGCACAAGCCCCATGCCCGACGTACTGCACAAGTAACGCAACACCCTCTTCGTTGCAGCCATGTGCTCCGGTCTGTGTCTCCCAGGAGCAACATAGCGTGCGAGAATGCTAAGAGGGTATGCGAGGTCAGGTCGTGTGCAGGTCATCAGGTACATGAGGCAGCCAACAAGCTCTGGGTACGGGCCACTCGACTCTACGGACTCATCCGAAGGCAGAGCTGAGAGCGAGTGGCGAGTAGGCAGAGGAGTGGCCTGAGGCGAGGAGTACGTGAAGCCGAAGCGCTGAAGGACCTGCTGCACCATGTGTGACTGAGTCAGGGTAATGGTGCGGCGTGCTCTGTCCCGGGTGATCTGCAAGCCAAGGTAGCTGCGCAGTTCACCCAGGTCTGTGCACGTGTGTCTCTTCTGCAGCTCGGACTTCACGTGGGCGAGTCCAGCAGTGTCAACTGTGGCAAAGACCAAGTCGTCGACGTACACGAGGATGTAGAACGGCGGCAAAGAAGTGTCGGTGCGCAGAAACAGCGACGGGTCGGCAGTAGAGGGAGCAAACTCAAGAGCCGCAAGCGTAGTCCTCAGTGTGTCGTGCCACTCACGCGGTGCCTGGCGGAGACCGTAGACTGGCCGCCGGAGGCTCCACTGGGTGCCAGGAGGAAAAGTCCCAGTGAAGCCAAGTGGGCGGCGCAGCCAGATCTCCTCGTGCAGGCTGCCCTGCAAGAAAGCAGTGCTGAAGTCAAGAGAGTGTAGCTCGTAGTCACGGTGAGCAGCTATGTGCAGCAGTACCCGAAGAGTGGTCATCTTTGGGGTGGGAGAGAAGGTCTGAAAGTAGTCAACTCCCTGCCGCTGACTGAAGCCACGAGCCACGTAACGCGCCTTGAAGACAGGCGGAGAACCCGGCGGTCGCTTCACCCTGAAAATCCACATGCCACTGACGATGTTCGCCCCAGGCGGGGGAACCTCGTCAACGTAGGTGCCTGTGGACTTCCAGGAAGCCATCTCTGTGTCCATAGCTGCCTGCCACTGAGAGGAGTAGGGACCCTCTATCGCCTCCGCGTAAGAGCGCGGAGTCGGGATGTCAAGTGCATCCGGGTCTCCCTCAGGGGTAAGCAGTACGGACACGAGATGAGGTGAAGCAGCAGCCAAACACTGGAACTCCTCCTGCCTGTCCTCAAGAACGTCCGTGCCAAGGGCACACTCACCCCCGACGGACGGAGGACAGACAGACTCAGAATCAACGACAAGACTAGCAGCGTAGTCTAGACGACAGCGAGCAGCAAAGTCGACGAGCTCAGCAACTAGGGCAGACGCAGCAGTGGACTCAAAGGAAGGGTCAGTGACGACAGTAGCAAGGAGACGCGTGACAGTAGGACTGGCAGCACGAAGAGAGTCCGACTCCGGGTCGGGAAGAGCAGGAAGAGAGGACTCAAGAGGAGAAGGCAAAGGGGCACGCAGAGGAGCAGTGGACGGACGCAGAGACATCCGGTGCGTGCCAGGGACAGGAGGAGGACGCTGACGCGAACCACGACCACTAGAGCGAGCAGGACGGACAGGCGACGCAGGGCGAGACGCAGGCTCACGACGCTCAGCCAGACCTCCAGTAGGACCAGTGTAGGGAGAAGGAGCGGGCAGTGGGGAGGCCGGCTGTAACTGTAACTGTGACGGGACAGGCTGTGGACACTCTAAGGGAGGAGGAGGACCAGTAGAAGGCGGGAGACCAAGAACCTGCTGAAGGAGCGGAACGAAGTACGGCCGAGGCCGCGCGGCGACTCCAGACACGGCAGGGACAGCACCAGTACCCCCAGCGGCAGCACCAGCGCCAGCAGCACCTCCAGCTCCAGTACCTCCAGCAGCACCAGTAGCACCCCCAGCAGGACCGCCTCCAGGACCGACAGCAGTAGCCTCAGCGTCAACACCCTCAGCAGCTCCAGTTCCAGTCGTACCCGCAGGCCCAGCAGCTCCAGTACTCCCAGTACGAGCACCTCCGGGACCCGCGGCACCAGCACCCTCAGCAGCCGAAGAACCTCCAGCTCCAGCAGCACGCCTCCAGCGCCGGGCAAACCACTCGCGCAGCTCCTGTGGAGAGAGTGGCTCCCGCCGAGACGAAGCACCCGGAGAACCTCCAGGCTCAGCACCGCCAGACGCCACACGAGCAGGCCCAGCTCCCTCAGGCTCCGCACCCCCAGGCTCAGCACCTCCAGGCGTAGCACCCCCAGGCTCAGCACCCTCAGGCTCAGCACCCCCAGGCTCAGCACCCCCAGTAGTAGCACCCCCAGGCCCAGCACCCCCAGGCTCAGCACCCCCAGGAGTAGCACCCTCAGGCTCAGCACCCCCAGGCGTAGCACCCACACGCTCAGCACCCCCAGAGTCAGCACCCCCAGGCTCAGCACCCTCAGCAGCACCAGAGTCACCAGTAACCTCGACAGGCTCGACGGCGTCTACCTGGGACACACCTGAAGGGGCAGGACCCTGAGGGGGGAGGGGGTCTACCGGGGGGGGACCTGGCACAAGGAAGAGCGGTGGCGGGGGGAGGGACGGAGTGCGGTAGGGGAAGAGGCGGTAGTAGGGGACCGACTCGTCAAACGTGACGTCCTGGGAGGACAGAACACGGCGAGAGGTGGGGTGGTAGAACTGCCACCCTGGCGCGTCAGGGGGGAAGCCAAGGAAGACGCAAGGAGCAGCACGAGGGGACAGCTTGTCCGCAGACAAGTCGCGGACAAACGCCCGAGATCCCCAGACACGGAACGCAGACGCATCGCCAACCTTCCCCGTCCACAACAAAGCTGGGGAGGTCTCCGGCATGGAGACCCTGGGGTGAAGGTTGATCCGATGCGCCGCGTACCGAACCGCAAACGGCCACAGAAAATGGGGGGCAGCCGCATGCATCATGGACGTACGGGCGACGTCCATGACCATGCCAATGCGGCGCTCAGCAATCCCATTTTGCTGTGGAGAGTCCGGAAGCGTGAAGGTCTGGCGGATGCCTCGTGCACGACAGTAGGCTCGCAGAAGGCCAGAGGAGAACTCTCCACCTCTGTCAGAGTGCAGACGCAGAACAGGAAAGTCCGAGCCGAAGCTCTGCCTGAGCTGGAGACGAGCTGCGCGGATCCAGTCGATCAACACCTCAGTGACATCACCCTTGCTGCGCAAGGGGAAGACTGTGGTGTAACGCGAGTAGTCGTCAACCACCAGCAGGAAGTAGCGCTCGTGACCCTGTCCACGGACGCGGGCCGGGCCCCACACGTCCATGTGAAGCGTCTGCAGCGGGGCCTCTGTCGGAGGAAACTGGGAGGAGTGAGGGGCAGCCCGCTGCCGCCCCTCGACACAAGGGACGCAGGTAGGGCCTGGCCCCGGAGGAAGGGGAGGGAGGGACCGGGGAAGACCAGAGACAAGGACACGGGAGGCCATGCCTCGGAGACGAAGCAGGGAGGGGTGACCAAGGCGGTGGTGCCAGAGGAGAGTCTCGTGCGACAGGAGGCGACACGAACAGGGGGCAGACTCAGGACCAGACCTGGACGCTGCAGCAAACACCTGACCCGACGCAGCTACCTGACCAGACGCAGTGACTGGAGGAGACGCAGTGGTCAGTGTGTACAGGCTCGACCCCGGCCGACGTGTAAACGTGGCCAGGTGTCGGCCTGTCCGAGCGTCCGTGCAGTGGGTCACCCGCTGACTCGCAGGAGTGAACTGGTGAACCCCCGCATCCTGTAGGTCAGCACCACTCACCAAGTTCGTAGAGAACGAGGGGAGGTAAAGACCAGACAGGGTGCCAGAGGGGGCCACCGGACACGGGAGGACAGTGGAGAAGTGAGCAAGGACAGGACCCCCAGAGGGGTCTGCCAGAGAGACTGCAACTGGCCGGCCAAGCGGCGTGAGTGTGGTGCGGTCTCGAAAGAAGGAGCGAGAAGCCCCCGAGTCAAGGGTGAAGGTGTGGGAGGCCGAAGCCGACGCAGTACCTGAGAGAGCAGACTCACCAGCACCTGAGGGAGCAGACACACGAGCACCTAGAGCAGCAGCCTCGCTAGCACCTAGAGCAGCAGCCTCACCAGTACCTAGAGCAGCAGTCTCAATGCCCGGGTCGGGCGGAAAACACCGGTAACAGTCACCCTCATCACTAATAGTCACAGCATACATGGCAGCAAGAATAGCATCAAAGTCAAGGTCAAAGACAGCTACACCCGCCCTAGACAGCTCGCCCCAGCGGGGGATCTCAGTGGCCTCAGGGAACTGGTGACACCAAGCGTCCGTCAGGGGGCCAAAGCAGCGCTGGGTGGAGTGCGCACCCCCGCACTGCTCACCCGCGCGGTCGCCGGTGCGTAGGACGTAGGTGCACGGACCAGTACCCCCACCCCGCTGGCGTGCAGCGTACCACTCACGGAGCTGCTGAGGGGGGGGGATGTCACGAGTGCGCTGCTGCCGCTGCTGCTGCTGCTGCTGGCGCTGACCACCACCGGAGCCGACCCTCTGCGCAGCGCCACCCCGACCAGCTCCACCTCCTCCGCCGCCGCCTCCTCCACCGCCGCCACCTCCGCCACCTCCGCTCCCACCGCCACCGCCGCCGCCGCCTCCGCCTCCACTGCCGCCACCGACACCTCCACCCCCGCCACCACTCCCACCACCACCCCCACCCCCTCCACTGCCTCCACCGCCACCTCCGCCACCCCCGCCAACCCCTCCAGCACCCTTGCCCCCCTTGCCCTTGCCGGAGCGGCGTCTCCCGCTCGGGGCAGACGCAGCGCCGACCGACTCGAAACCAACGAGGTCGGCCGCAGCAGCAGAGGCAACAGAGGGAAAAAAGGGGGAGGGGGAACACCCCTCAAAGACGGGGGTGCGAGGGTCACCACGAGAGGCTCCTACAGCGACTATGCTCTTCTCTGCTGCTAGGAGGGCCTTCTCGAGGAGGTCAACGGTGAGAGTGGTGGGGCAAACTGAGAGGAAGTGGTCCCTGACTACGTGAAGGGAGTCAGGGAGCCGGGTGACTATGTAGTAGAGGGTGATGTACATGGGGGGGGGGTTCTTGGCGCAGAATTCAGCAGGAAGCGCAGCGCGGTAGCGAGTGTCACTAGTGCGGAGGTGCGTAATGAGGTCAGCGACTGTGGGAAAGGCAGCAAGGTCAGGGAAGAGGTACGGTAGCATGAGGCGGCTCAGTGCAGAAGTGGCAGGGGAGGAGTAGCGCGCAACTACAGCGTCGTACAAGGTGTGAGCACTCTTGTACTGGCTAAAGTGCGCACGCTCAGAGGTAGGCAGATGGCGACGCACAGCAAGACGTGCAGCAGCATCGCGTGTGGCCCACTGTGAGCGAACAGTGGCGTCGGCATCAGCAGCAGGGGCAGGAGAGGCACCAGAGGTGAGGTCAAAGAGGGAGAGACCGTCTGCCCTATCGCACTGTAGGAAAAGCTGCAGGTCATCTACCCAGACGTCAAAGTCAATGGCCCGACCCTCAGCGTCAAAAGCGAGGACACTAGGGGTAGCCATGACAGCAGTGGACTAGCAGCGCGAACAGTAGGGTAAGGGCAGTGCAGTGACAGAGGCGCTGCTCTTACCGGACAGGGCGGCTCGGGCGGCTCGGCGGCTCGGCGGGTCGGCAACTCGGCGGCTCGGGCGGCTCGGGCGGCTCGGCGGTACGGCGGCTCGGCAGCAACTGCGGCTCGGCGACTCGGCGACTCGGGCGGCTCGGGCGGCTCGGCGGTACGGCGGTTCGGCAGCAACTGCAGCTCGGCGGCTCGGCGACCCGGTGGCTCGGGCGGCTCAGGTGGCGCGGCGGCTCGGGCGGCTTGGGTGGATCGGGCGGCTCGGCAGTAGCTCGGCGGCGCCGGCGGCTCGGTGGTGACGGCGGGGCCGCGTGGGGACGGCGGCGGGGCCGGGTGGAGCGGCGGCGAGGCCGGGTGGAGCGGCGTCGGGGCCGGGTGGAGCGGCGTCGGGGCCAGTAGAGGCGGCGCCGGGGCCGGGAAGGACAGCTCCGGGGCCGCAGGGGTAGGCGACGGGGCCAGCAGAGGCGGCGCCGAGGCAGGGAAGGGCGGCGCCGGGGCCGCAGGGGTAGGCGACGGGGCCGCGAGGGCGGCTAGGAGGGGGGGGGTCGCGAGGGCGGCTTGAAGAGGCCGCGAGGGCGGCTAGAAAGGGCCGCGAGGGCGGCTAGAAAGGGCCGCGAGGGCGGCGTGAAAGGGCCGCGAGGGCGGCGCGACACGAAGGAGCCGCGAGGGCGGCGGATCGGGGCCGCGAGGGCGGCGCGACGCGGCCGCTAGGGCGGCGCGACGTGAAGGGGCCGCGAGGGCGACGCGACAGGGCCGCAAGCGCGACGCGACGGGGCCGCTAAGGCGGCGCGACAGGGTCGAGAGAGGGGAGCGCGACTCGGGCAGTGGAGAGCGCGCTCCGGGCAGGAAAAAAAAAATGTGGTGGGCCCTAGGAACAGTTTCCACAGGGGAACCTGCTCGATACCATGAGAAACTGAACGAGAATGAATTGACTAAGGGAAAGTTGGGTACAAAATGCAAACCCTAGAAAACTGTACCCCATATGTGCTACCCCACTATAGCCTACAGTAGCTATGTCATATAAATCTGACAATTTGGGTGGCCCATGTTCAAATACACCTACAAGAGAAATTTCCGCTTGGTTCGTGCGCACAGAAAAGTTTGGCACCTGCGATGACGGCTGCGACTGCTGAGAAGTGGTAAAGAAGCGCATGGATTTCTATAGGTGTACGGAAAAGCATTGAGCGACCTAAATGTTGTTGCATATTCTGGTGGCCTATGTTCATATTCACCTACGAGAGCAATTTCCACTTTGTTCGTGCGCACAGAAAAGTTCGGCGCCTGCGATGATGGCAACAAATGGTAACGAAGCGCATGGATCCCTATAGGCGTAGGGAAAATTATCGAGCGAACAGAATGTTGTTGCATATTTGGGTGGCCCATGTTCAAATACACCTACCAGAGCAATTTCCTCTTGGTTGATGCGCGTAGAAAAGTTTGGCGCCTGCGATGATGGCTGTGTCTGCCGACAAATGGTAACAAAGCGCATGGATCCCTACAGGTGTAGGGAAAAGCATCGAGCAACCTCAATGTTGTTGCATATTCTGGTGGCGCTTGTTCAAATACACCTACCAGAGCAATTTCCGCTTGGTTCGTGCACACAGAAAAGTTCGGCGCCTGCGATGATGGCTATGTCTGCCGACAAATGGTAACGAAGCGCATGGTTCCCTATAGGCGTAGGGAAAATTATCGAGCGATTTGAATGTTGTTGCATATTCAGGTGGCCCATGTTCAGATACACCTACCAGATCAATTTCCGCTTGGTCCGTGCGCACAGAAATGTTTGGCGTCTGCGATGACGGCTTTGTATGCGGACAAATGATGATGAGGCGCATGGATCCCTATAGGCGTAGGGAAAAGCATCAAGCGACATGGATGTTGATGCATATTCAAGTGGCCCATATTCAAATACACCTATCAGAGCAATTTCCGCTTGGTTCGTGCGCACAAAAAAGTTCGGCGCATGCGATGATGACTGTGTCTGCAACAAATGGTAACGAAGCGCATGGATCCCTATTGGCGTAGGGAAAGTCATTGAGCGACCTGAATGTTGATGCATTTTCGAGTAGCCCATGTTCAAATACACCTACAAGAGCAATTTCCGTTTGGTTCGTGCGCACAGAAAAGTTCGGCGCCTGCGATGATGGCTGTGCCTGCTGGCAAATGGTAATGAAGCGCATTTATCCCAATAGGCGTAGGGAAAAGCATCGAGCGACCTGAATGTTGTTGCATATTCGGATGGCCCTTGTGCAAATACACCTACTAGAGCAATTTCTGCTTGGTTCGTGCGCACAAAAAAGTTTGGCGCTTGCGATGATGGCTGTGTCTGCCGACAAATGGTAACGAAGCGCATGGTTCCCTATCGGCGTAGGGAAAATCATCGAGCGACCTGAATGTTGCTGCATATTCGGGTGGGCCATATTCAGATACAGCTACCAGAGCAATTTCCGCTTTGTTCATGCGCACAGAAAAGTTCGGCGCCTGCGATGACGGCTTTGTATGCCGACAAATGATAACGAAGCGTTTGGATCCCTATAGGCGTAGGGAAAAGCATCAACCGACCTGAATATTGATGCATATTCAAGTGGCACATATTCAAATACACCTACCAGAACAATTTCCGCTTGGTTCCTGCGCACAGAATAGTTCGGCGCCTGCGATGATGGCTGTGTCTGCCGACAAATGGTAACGAAGCGTATGGATCCCGATAGGCGTAAAGAAATGTCAAACATTGTATATGTTTATATTCTGTAGGCTATAGTGGGTTTAGCCTTAGGGGGTACAACATTCTAGGTTTTCCTACTTGTACTCCCAATCTTGTTAGTTCAATCATCCTCGTTCATTCTTAGTTTCTAACATGGTTTCTTAGTTTCCCTCTGCCGTCTCCTCCTGCGTCCTATCTTCCTGCTCTTGCTGACCCGAAGTCTGACTCCCTTCGTGCTGCCAGTCCTACTGTCACGCGTCTCCTCGTCACTGGTGTCACTGACCCTTCCTTTGAGTCCTCTGCTGCGTCTGCTCTAGTCGCTGAGTTAGTTGACTTTGCTGCCGCCTGTCGTCTAGACTACGCCGCTAGCCTTGTTGCTGAGTCTGAGTCTGTCTGTCCTCCGTCCGTCGGGGGTGAGTGTGCTTTTGGCACGGACGTCCTTGAGGACAGGCAGGAGGAGTTTGAGTGCTTTGCCGCTGCTTTGCCTCATCTCGTGTCCATGCTGATTGCCCCTGAGGGAGACCCGGATGCACCAGACATCCCGACCCCACGCTCTTACGCAGAGGCGATGGAGGGTCCCTACTCCTCTCAGTGGCAGACAGCCATGGACGCAGAGATGGCCTCCTGGAAGTCCACAGGCACCTACGTCGACGAGGTTCCCCCACCTGGGGCGATCATCGTCAGTGGCATGTGGATTTTCAGGGTGAAGCGGCCGCCGGGTTCTCCGCCTGTCTTCAAGGCGCGTTACGTTGCACGAGGCTTCAGTCAGCGAGAGGGAGTTGACTTCTTCCAGACCTCCTCCCCGACCCCGAAGATGACCACTCTTCGGGTTCTGCTGCACGTCGCCGCTCAGCGTGACTACGAGCTCCACTCTCTTGACTTCAGCACTGCGTTCTTACAGGGCAGCCTGCACGAGGAGATCTGGCTGCGCCGCCCACCTGGCTTCACTGGGTCGTTTCCTCCTGGTACCCAGTGGAGCCTCCGGCGGCCAGTCTACGGTCTCCGCCAGGCACCCCGTGAGTGGCACAACACACTGAGGACTACTCTTGCTGCTCTTGGGTTTGCTCCTTCTACTGCTGACCCGTCGCTGTTTCTACGCACCGACACCAATTTGCCGCCGTTCTACGTTCTCGTTTACGTAGACGACTTGGTCTTTGCTACTGCTGACACTGAGGCACTCGCCCACGTGAAGTCGGAGCTGCAGAAGAGACACACGTGCACAGACCTGGGTGAACTGACAAGCTATCTTGGCTTGCGGATCACCCGGGACAGAGCACAGCGCACCATCACCTTGACTCAGTCACACATGGTGCAGCAGGTCCTTCAGCGCTTCGGCTTCACGTACTCCTCGCCTCAGGCCACTCCTCTGCCTACCGGTCACTCGCTCTCAGCTCTGCCTTCGGATGAGTCCGTAGAGCCGAGTGGCCCGTATCCAGAGCTTGTGGGCTGCCTCATGTACCTAATGACCTGCACTCGACCTGACCTTGCATACCCTCTTAGCATCCTAGCACGCTATGTCGCTCCTGGCCATCACCGGAAGGAGCACATGGATGCCGCTCAGAGGGTGTTGCGCTACTTGTGCAGTACGTCGGGCATGGGGCTCGTGCTTGGAGGACGGGCTCGAGTTGTCCTCACTGGGCACTCAGACGCTTCTTGGGCTGACGACCAGGCTACTCAGCGGTCGTCTCAGGGTTACACCTTCAGCCTTGGCTCTGGTTCAGTTTCTTGGCGTTCTACTCGCTCGTCTTCAGTTCTCAGCTCCAGTTGTGAGGCTGAGATCTACGCCACAGCCATGGCTGCACAGGAGTTACGCTGGCTCACCTACCTGCTGACTGACCTGGGAGAGCGGCCTCGTTCTCCTCCAGTGCTGTACGTCGACAACAAGGCCGCCATTGCCTTGTGTCAGGAGCACAGACTGGAGCACAGAACGAAGCACATCGCTCTGCGCTACTTCCTTGCTCGAGAGCTGCAGCAGCGTGGTCAGCTTCGTCTTGCTTACGTGGCCACTCGGGCCAACACTGCTGATGTGTTCACCAAGGCGCTTCAGCCTTGTGATCATCAGCGTTTCTGTACTGTTCTAGGCCTTGTGCCTACTGTCCCTCACTTGCTCACTTCTTGACTCTACTTGTACTGTGATCTCTATATATATACCTGCATGCTTACACTTGCTAGGTTGTGATCACTGTACCTCTTGTTATATTATCAAACTGCATGTGAACTGGTCTTGTGACCTCTTGTTTGTGCTCGAAATTTGTGTGGTATCCTTGAGATCCACCCTGAGCTTGTTTTGCTTTGTTTTGCGACCATCTGGTTGTCTCCCACTTAGCCTATGGGGGTGTGTCAAACATTGTATATGTTTATAATCTGTAGGCTATAGTGGGTTTAGCCTTAGGGGGTACAACATTCTAGGTTTTCCTACTTGTACTCCCAATCTTGTTAGTTCAATCATCCTCGTTCATTCTTAGTTTCTAACAAGAAACGCATCAAGCGACCTTTATGTTGTTGCACATTTGGGTGGTCCATGTTTAAATACACCTACCAGAGCAA